>CM060701.1:91752122-92394622 GCA_030686995.1 Artemisia argyi | reverse complement strand
TGGCTTAGCAACACCATATTGTACATGTAATTAACCAAGATGATTAACTCGCCACCAGTAAATATTGCCTATATCGAACAAAACCGTGTATTCCATATCCCTACGCCTAACGTTATAACCCTTTGAAAGACCTCTTTGATAGTTTATCCTAGGTGCTTACGCCAAGTGGTGGAGGTTTGATCCTTTCCCAAGCCTATGGTAATCTATTTTGCTATGACAGGTAGTGAGAGATGTTTTCCATTTCCATATTGTGATATATACATTATTACACCTGAGAGATGTGAGTATCTAAACACTATTTGTGAGGTGCTAGTGTATGACCTCCATGCTTGTCTTTGGTCTTTAGTGGAACGATTATTTGTTATAATTACTTTTATATTAGTGTTAAATGACCCCTAACTTGTATTTTGATTAGAATAAAAGCGCATTTGCTTGAGGACAAGCAAATCTCAAGTGTAAGGGTATTTGATGAGGCGAAAAATGAACCGTTTTTAAGGGGTCATTTAAGCCCGAATTCAAATTTATTTGATCAAATATTGCCCTAAATCGTTCCTTTTGTCATTTTAGGTACTTTTGGAGTGAAATCTGGAAAAGGAAGTATTTTGGACGTTTTTGGAGCATAAAAGTGAAGAAAACGGCAAAGTCTTAATTTTCCTTGCTGGGAACAGTACCTGACGGCGTCACAAGCTTCTACATGACGGTATCAAGAGTAATACAAGAGGTGGAAGTGGATGATACACGTGACGATCCTGAAAGTTTTGTATATAGGAGATGACGACATCACCCAAGGCCGTCATGGTCCAAGTATTAGTGATGGCCCAGAACAAAATCACACATGACGGCATCAAAAGTGGATCTAGACAATCCGATTTCATTATGGGTGGCGAGTTGACGGCGTCACATGTTTACACATGACGTCGTCACCCTGTAATTTCTATATATAGTTTTCCAAATTTTATTCATTAGTGTGCAACTTTGAGGGAGAAACCCTAGGTCGAATTTTTCCAGCTTTTTCAAGGGTTTCAACCCTTTGAACTTTTCACGTCAATTTGAGATAAGTACTCTTTCAATTCAATCAATATTTCTATGTGTTGCTTGAATATATCTTACACTTGTCTTCAATTTAACATGTTTGACTAGATCTCTTTTGTGTTTGCTTAGATGTAGTGAAACCTAGATGTTAATTATGGGTTGATTGTTTGTTTATAGTTGTTACGGATGATTGTATTCGATGTTAGGCTTAAAAAAACTTGCAGACGTCCATTGGTAACATGTTTGAACGTCTTAAGAAACATGATCAGAGGTGTACTATGATTTTTGGTTGTATTTAATGCGTAGGAGAATTCTAATGATCCCATGTTAGGAGCTTCTAACGGCTCGACATAGGAGTGAAGTAGGATCCTATAGAGTTAGGGAATATTGTACATGGCCCTACGACTAGTATTAAGGAATACAACCCGTCATCCATGCATTTGTAACAAACTATCAACTTGTAAAAGATATCTAGGGAGTAATGAAACCTAAGTAAACACAACTTTCCCTATCATTGTTTACACCACAATAGTATAATTAGTTTAATTTTCATTTCTGTCATTTTATTTTGATTGCATCTTAGTTAATTGGGTTAGTTGGCTAGCAACTAATTCCGCCCACTCTTCCAAAAACCGAGATTTTAATTGCTTTCATAAAATATAAAAATACAAAAAGAATCATCCCTCACCCTTAGACTTAATTTAGGAGACTTTCTAATCCTAGCGACACTATTCCTGAGTTGAATGATCAATTCCCCGGTACTTGTCACTATACTATACTACAACGATCATGTACACTGCCTGGTGGGGGTTGTAAGCTTCTCGAGATCCTTCGAGAGGTAAAGCCTGGTGCGATTCCAACGTATCAATGAGATTTACCTGTGGTGGTTCTGTAGATTCAAAACCAAATTTGTTGGTCCAAATAGATTTAGCTTCCTCAGCAGCTGGAAGCACAAGCTTCTTTATTTTCGTAGACGAAAGCAGTCTCTCAATGCAAGTAAACAGCAATTGAAAGTAGCCCTGCCAACGTACAGCCAAAAACATTACTAAAGATTAATGGTCCCAAATATGAACCACTTGAAACAAGTATATACGTATGATATCATTCACGCACAGATTTCTTGGTTGCCGTAAAATTTTCACTAAGGAATTACTAAGTTACTACCGGTAAGGGTTTGAGAAGAAAGGGGAATGCATATGAATTTCAATCCAACCCTTTATGTAGGTATAAACTATACCTAACTTAACGGTATCAAACACATACCATTAAAACAAAAACAATATCAAACTCATACATTGTAATAGAAATTAGAACTTTTTAGAAGAGAATAATATCCTCACCTTCCCCTGGTTACATTTATTTGAAGCGACAATTGGGAGTTCAGCTATATCCTCACCAAAAACACGAAGAGTTCCAACTGACACTACATTCAAATCCTGTGACAACAAACCACGTTAATTGCTAAAAAGCTATTGTAGTACATAAATTAAACCCAAAAACATTGGATCTTTATAATTAAATAAGAGGATTAAACCTTCAGATAAGAGCTTATTAACATCTTTATTAGGGTTTGTTGCCGTAATGAAATAACTCATCAGTGATTTTAGAGAGACAGCGAGAGAGAGAGAGAGAGAGAGAGAGAGAGAGAGAGAGAGAGAGAGAGAGAGAGAGAGAGAGAGAGAGAGAGAGAGAGAGGTGGGTGAGACCTGTACGCTATTAGAGATTGATATTGCTATTAGAGATGTGGGAGAAGAGAAGATGAAGGAGGGTAAAGAGGTAACTTTGGTTAATGTGGGGTTAACAAGAAGCCGCGGAAAATATTCTTATGCAAATCCTATCGCAAATAGCACACACATGGCAAGAACTTAGCAGAGTCGCTCAGTCGTTCAAGTCTTTATTTGGAAGTTTTTTTCCAAAATTCAAATATGGTCTATATAGCGTCAAAAAAAAATCTCTTGGTCTCTTTAAGTCATTGACCCTTTAATAATTTATTATGAATTAATTCCTAAATAAACTAAATTAAATTAACAAAAATACTAAACTATTTTCAAAAATTCTGAAATGTTTTCTAAAAGTACCTAAGGTAAACAGAATGCTAAAAAAAATACAAAAAGGCCTAATGTCTTAATAATAAGCAGAGTGTTAAGCTAATAAGTCTAAATAAGCTAAAATAGAAAATCTACTATAAAGATTAAATTTGGGAGAATTTGATTGAAAAAAGTCCCAAGGGCGCTGGTTTGGTGTGTGATGGTTGTGTCTGTGCTAAGCTTAGATCCCTAGTTCGAATCCCATTTACAACAATTTTGTTTACACTATTTTTTATTCTATTTTTTTTTTGTTTTTATTGAAAAACTTATAAAAGAAAAGTTGTAATAAACTAAAAACTAATAATTTTTGTGAAATGCTTTTTGTGGAAATCACCAAATAAGCCAGAAAAGCTTATTTCGTTCAACTGATTTAAAGCAAGCTACAAGAAGAAACAAGTAAAAGCTCAACTGTTTGAGCTTATAAGCTCAACACAAGCTAAAACAAGCTATTGATATGGCCAACTATGCTAGCAACAACACAAATAAGCTAATTAACTAAAAAAACTAAAAACAAAAGCAGATAAGCATTTGGGAATGGATAAGCAGTTAAGGAAAAAAAACTAAACCTAGGATTTCTAAAATCTTAAAAAGCTATGCATAAGCTAACTTAAGCTATTCTAATGGGAAATAAGGAAAAGGCATGCTAGGGGAACCTGAATAAGCTAAGAGACATTAGAATAAGCAATACATAAGAACTAAAAAGCACTTAAACAACCAATTCTATCCTATGGCTGCAAAAGCAAAGATGGGCTGAGGGGGCAACAGGTGGAACTTAGCAGTCTTGCACAAGCTTGAAAAAAATTCCAAAAATTAATCTAAAAATACACACATGTTCACAAGCTGGTAAATAAGCTACAATCCTATTTTCAGGTCAAATGGACAAGAAATGAACAAAGTAAAAATACTTTAATGAGGGCTGGTGGAACAAGCTAAAGTGCAGGTTTATGCAGTCCTGGTGGGGCACTTTGATCAAGGATTTGTGCAAGCTAATCTAAAGTAAATTTCAAATGAGCTTTTGAAATGTGAGAACAAGCTGGTCAACTGTAAAGGGAAAGAAAGGTTTAAAGATTTAGACATGTAAATAAGCCATGAACCTACAATGAAATACCCATGCTGAGACAGCAGGGGTGCTGTAACAGTTGGGTCAAATTAGGTGTAAATGCAAGTGTTGACCACAGAAAATCATAGATAATGGGTGGAAAACATGCAATTACCTAAATGGGACTAATATTCAAACTAGAGCAACATCAATTGGAACTTAAAGCTAAATCCTTCCTACATGCTAATACAATACAGTTATCAAAAAACTAATTTTGAAAAATCAACTCAAGCACTCCTAAACTGATGAATAATGCAAGAATTTGTTTTAAAACTCCTAAAATTAGTATACTAGACCTTTTCTAAGATTTGAAATTGTGTCCAAATTGATTTTGGACAAAAAACTTGAGTTAACCCAAACACCCTCTTAGGATTTAGAAAATGGATTTTTAACTGTAAACGTAAGTTTTAACCAAAATCTCTTGAACAAAGGTTTTTCACTAGACCTCAAATCACTTGATAAGCAGATACAAACATAGAATAAGCAGTTTAAATAAGCTATCTAATGAGCATATATATAAAAAAAGCACACTAATTGAAATTTTTAGTAAAAAGCTCAAATTGTGATTGATTAAATAAAGCGTCCAATAAAAACTAAAACTAGGAATTGCAAACTAAAACCTACTACTCATAAGAGCTACACTTCATTCTATTTATACTAGTACTAAGGTTAGGGTTCCTGATCTTTTGTGTCCACTTCTACTTGTGCTTTCTTTGTGAGGGGATTGCTGAGTTGTCCATCTTTTGTACTTTTCATCATCAATCTCAGCCTTTGGATTGGACTAGAATCATCTTAGCCCTTTATTTCAGTTTTGGCGCCCAAAGTGTTGAGGATGGGTGACATGGCAGTGGATACCCGTGAGGTTTCCTTGGAGCATGTACAATGGAGACTTTTGAAGGAATAAGGTGGAGTGTAGCAGTAGCAAAGCGTGGGGGAGGGAATTGGTATGGCGGGTAATAGAGGAGGGAAGAAGTTGGTTTGGTTTGACTGGAATATGGTCAAAAGGTAGGACGGAGGCGTTTTATTTTTTCTGTGTTTGGGTTTGGGTAAAAACAAATGTTGGGTTGGGTTTTAGGAAGTGGGCTAGGATTGTGGTGTAGGTAAAGGTTTGTGTTAGAGTGTGGATTGGTTTAAGGTATTTTAGTATTAGTAACAAAAATAGATTTGTAGTATTTTCTTTTTTTGAAATTAATAATAATAATAATAATGATAATAATAATAATAATAATAATAATGATGATGATGATGATGATGATGATGATGATAATAATGATGATGATGATGATAATAATAATAATAATAATAATAATAACAATAAGAATAATAATAATAATAATAATGTAAAAGTGAATTTAAAGAAAAGATTTAACAAAATAAAAGTTTTGACAAAAAAATGTTTTTGGAATTTTATTTTAAAAATGGAATTTGGTTTTGAAAATGATTTTGCGTTTAAGTTTTCTTGGGGTGAAAGGGTATTTTCGTCCTTTTCTTGATCCGGTAATGCTCCATTTTGCTTTGTTTCTGATCCAAGCTCCGACTTTTGACAATTTTCCAAATCTCGTGCTCGTTTTTGTCTTTTTGGCCTCAATTATGCCCGTTTTTTAAATATACGTACATGTACGATCCCAAACACAAAAACACAATATCTTTGCATTTTTGGTTGTTTTGGTCTTAATTTGGTAAGAAAAAGGTGTGTGAATAAGCACTCACAATGTCATCACTTCACGCTTTTGAGATAAATAATTTCACAACTCTTTTTACTAACTTTGAAAAGTAGAAAAACGTTCAAAAGAGATTACGAAATCATTTATTCCCGAAAATGCCCCGTTTTTCAAATTTATTCTCTACGCTACTGTTTTTGCATTTTTTCCATTTTTTATGTGATGGGATGTCGAATTTCATTATCTTTTTAATAACGTTTAGGGTCACAGAGTAAGAAGCACAATTCATAGAAAAGTGTCCATACGGATAAAATTCATCGTCCCTAATTTTTCACAAGTTCCTAAGCTAAGCATAAAAACGAAATCATATCCAAAAATGTCATTAGATGCTAACACTACTCATAAATGCTAATTGTAAATTCCTGCTCCCAAGTCTTATTTTATCTAGACGTTTTTAAGGAAATGATTTCTCATTTTCGTTCTGATAGTTTTAAAGTCTGATAGATTTAGGCAATTTTAAAAATCATTTAACTTTTAACTCAAAAGGCTCAAAAGTAGGGCTGCAATCGAGTCAAGCCGAGCTCAAGCTCAACAAGGCTTGAGCTTGGCTTGAAAGAAAAACACTAGGCTTGAGCTTGGCTTGATAGCTTGTCAAGCTTTCATCATCCAGGCTTGAGTAGGTTCGAACAAAGCTTGAGCTTGGCTTGAAAAGCTTGAATGAATACAAAAATATTGTATTCAATAGCTAAACTCAACAATAGATATATGTATAAAGTAAACCATATTTGAAAACCAAATTAGATTGATTTAACACTAATAAAACCAAGAACAACATTCTCGTACCCAAGTCGAACATCAAAATGACACATAAGCCAAAGTACTAATTAAGGTTCAAATGTCTAAAACATATCAACAAAATATATCTCGTAAGACTTCATAAGGTTCACATATCTTGAATTCTTGAGCAAAATGATCTTCTAACTTGATGATTTCCTTAGCATTCTATTGTAAGAACCTGAGAGTTTATATTGTGTTAGTGATTGTCTACTTGAAGAAAATATATTAACTCAAGCATTGTACATAAAGATATCTTGGCTTCATGCATCTGCAACTTGCAACAAGTTAACTACACTAACAATAAAAGTGCAATACTATTTCAAAACTAAAGATACATCAAATCCTTACGATAAAAGTGAAAATACTATTTCTGTATTTCACAACTAAGCACTCTTTTTACCCAGGTGAGTCGTCGACTCGTACAGTAGTTCTGCATATAGGAAAACTCGAGTGTGTAACTAACCACTTATCGACACACTCACAATGATACCTATGACAACAACGTGGTAACACTTTAAATTTAACGCCATCATCAAAACTAGCTGCAAGAAACAATAAACCTGTTCTGTTGCCACTTTGTTACAGATTACCCTTTATGATATACCCTTATAATTAGCTTAATAACCAAATTTGCTCCTAATTACTTATATGAAATTTATATGAAAATATCTATATTAAAGCTTGATAAAAGCTTGATACGAGCTCGAGCCAAGCTATCCAAAGCTTGAGTTTGGCTTGTTAAATATTTCGAGCTAATTTTTGGGCTTGAGCTTGGGCTTGAGCTTGATAAAAGCTTGACTCGATCAAGCCAAGCTCGAGCTCGAGCTCGAGTTGCTTGATAATAGCTTGACTTGATTGCAGCCCTACTCAAAAGGTCACACCACATTTATTACATTTTCATTTTTCATTTTTCATATTTTTTTTATGTTTGTTTGTGCCTCAAACATACGGAGCTTCACGGTGAAACTCCCAGACGTAAACGCCTTTCAGAATAAAGGATGCAAGGATCTGCTTGTCGAACCGCAGTTATTTTTGGCACTTATTATTATTTCAATTTTACTTGCCTCAAGCGTATGAAGCTTCACGGTGTAACTCCCAGACCTAAACGCCTTTCATAATAAAGGATTCAAGGATCCGCTTGTCAAACCGCAGCTGTTTTGACATTTATTATCTATTAATGGTGTTATCTACAAACCTCATGTGGCACAGAAAAAACATGGAGTCCCAAGACCTAAACGCCTTTCAGAATAAAGGATCCAAGGCCCGCTTAATGCTTATGCCACACGTAAAGTGAGTTAAATTTAAATAACTGTTAGAACCGTGTAATTCTAATTATTTTATTTTTTGGTTTTCAATATTGCGGGAGCAAGGAACTACAAATAACTGTTATGAGCTCTAAAGAAATCCAACTTATTCCACGTTTAGCATCTAATTACATACTTAACTTTTCTATCATTTCTCGTTCTCCGCAAATTTAAAATCTCAAGTAATGAGATCCGCAAATGCTTAGCATAATGAGTTAAGGGAGCAAGCTAGGGCTCAACACGCCCAGCCAAATCAAAACTTCTATTCCTACTCTACCCAGCGGAAAGTCAAACAAGTTGTCAAAACTTATTATATTTTTGAAAAAAAATCAAGTTTTTCTCATTTTTTGTACTTTTTTGATTATTTTTTCATTTTTTTTTCAATTTTTCAGGAAAAACGGGGTTGCATGAGTAAACAACTGTATGAAAGTGCAAGTCAAATCAAATTGAAGATACACCCCCAGACTAAAGTTAAACATCGTCCTCAATGTTTCGAAGGTGAGGGTCATCCTACATAACATCTAAGGCCATCTATTAATTATGCCAAAAGATAACGTTAGTCAATAAGATTTTTGGATACCAGACTTCTTTGGGCACCTGATGAATAGCAATCAAGTGGAGTAAAGAAAAAACACGAGCACGAGAATCTTCACAATCCGGGCAAAATCCTGAACATACACAACAATCACAAAACACAAGATACAGAAGAGGTTACCCTCTTCTCGTTACTTTATTAAAAATAGAAAGAAGACAGAAACATGGGTTATCACCCATGCAATGCTAGTGTTTTTGTTAACCGTGTCACTAGCTTGACTCGACCTCGAATTCATTGATCCATGGAAAAGTGTGGAGATCCGGAACAACCATGGGTGGCATGTCCCCTCCAAAGTAGTGCTTTAACCTATGACCATTCACCTTGATGTTTGGTCTGTCGGTTTGAGATAACTCGACAGTGCCATAAGGAAATACTTTGGCAACAATGAATGGTCCAGTCTAACGGGTTTTAAGCTTACCCGAGAATATCTTCAATCTATAGTTAAAAATAAGGACTCGGTCACCAACGTTGAAAATGCGGTTCTTGATTTTGGAGTCGTAGATCTTCTTTGTTTTCTTTTTGTAGATCAAAGAGTTCTCGTAAGCTTGATCACGAAGTTCATTTAGTCCATTGAGTTGAACTTTCCGCTGATTACCCGCAGACTTTAGGTTAAAATTAGCATGCTTCAAGGCCCAATAGGCTTTGTGCTCGAGCTTGAACAATAGGAGCTTTTAAGGAGTACACCCGATGGGGGTTTTGTAAGCCGTGTGGAAAGCCTATAGTTCATCATCTAACTTATCCGACCAAAAGGCACGGTTTTCGCCTATAGTCCTTTCAAGAATTCTTTTTAAGCCTTGATTTGAAACTTCCACTTGGCCACTTGTTTGAGGGTGATATGCGGTAGAAAGACAGTGAGTAACACCGTACTTAAGCATGACCTTTGCAAATTGGTCATTGCAAAAGTGAGTACCGAGATCACTAATGATAGCACGGGGAGTTCCGAACCGAGTGAAAAGAGACATTAAAAATTTCACAACTACTCGGGCATTGTTGGTGGGGAGCGCTTTTGCTTCAACCCATTTCGATAAGAAATCAACAGCCATGAGTATGTACTTGTTCCCTCGTGAAGACGGGAACGGACCCATAAAGTCAATGCCCCAAACGTCAAAGATTTCGCAAACTTGAATGATATTTTGTGGCACTTCATCTCTTTGCGAAATTTTTCCGTGACGTTGACAAGAGTCACAAGATTTGACTAAGTCATGGGCGTCTTTGTAGCTCGTGGGCCAATAGAAACTGGAGTCAAAAACCTTCTTGGCGATGTAGTTCGGGCCATGATGTCCCCCCGTGGGTCCATTGTGGCAAGCCTTGGGAATATCAACGACTTCATGGCCATGAACACACGGTCAGATGCCTTGATCCGCACACACTTTAAACAGGTAGGGGTAGTCCCAAAAGTAATCCTTAACATCTTTGAAGAACTTATTCTTCTGCTAGGACGACATCCCTTTAACAACAAAGTTACCCGCATGGTTGTTTGAAAATTCGGAAAACCATGGGGTACTAATATCACGACGAAAAGAGATTACATTAAGTGTCTCGAGAGGAAATGCTTCATTTATTTCCTTTTTCTTGAGAATACCTTGATGAGGGTTTTCTAATTGGGATAAATGATCAGTAGCAAGGTTCTCAGCTCCTTTTTTATCACGGATAATGATATCAAATTCTTTTAGGAGGAGAACCCATTAGAGCAATCTCGGCTTTACATCTTGTTTTGCAAAGAGATATTTGAGAGCCGAGTGATCCGTATACACTATGCTTTTGGACAAGATCAAGTATGGCCGAAATTTCTCAAAAGCATACACCACGGCTAAAAATTCTTTTTCCGTTGTGGTGTAATGCGCTTGAGCCTTGGTCAAAGTTTTGCTTGCATAATGTATAGGCTGAAAATGCTTGGTTTTTCATTGCCCCAAGACAACACCTATGGCAAAATCACTTGCATTGCACATAAGCCCAAATGGAATGTCCCAATCGGGGGTAACTAAAATAGGTGCTTCAGTGAGCTTTTTCTTGAGAGTTTG
Source organism: Artemisia argyi (assembly GCA_030686995.1). Classification (NCBI taxonomy): domain Eukaryota; kingdom Viridiplantae; phylum Streptophyta; class Magnoliopsida; order Asterales; family Asteraceae; genus Artemisia; species Artemisia argyi. The sequence goes on along the minus strand of CM060701.1, from coordinate 92,383,986 downwards.
AAAAGCTTCAATGCACTCATCAGAAAAGACAAATGGAGTTGTTTTTCAAGAAGTTGGGTCATTGGACGGGATATTTTGAGAAATCTTGGATAAATCTACGATAAAAGCCGGCATGACCAAGAAAACTCCGAGCATCTTTAACAGTTGTGGAAGGAGGTAGTTTAGCAATGACATCAACTTTAGCTTTCTCGACCTCAATCCCGCTCTTAGAAATTTTATGGCCAAGGACAATGCCTTCTTTGGCCATAAAATGTCTTTTCTCCTAATTTAGACAAATATTTGTGTCATCACATCGTTCAAGCATTTTGTCCAATTGGGAGAGACATGTTTCGAAAGAATTCCCAAAGACCGAAAAATCGTCCATGAAGACCTCCATAGTTTTCTCAATCATGTCGTGAAATATGGCCATCATACATCTTTGAAACGTGCCAGGAGCATTACACAAGCCAAAAGGCATGCGTCGACAGGCAAACATTCCGTATGGATACGTGAAAGTAGTAATCTCTTGATCTTGAGGATCAATGGCAATTTGGAAGTAACCCGAGAAACCATCGAGAAAATAATAGTACTCGTTTCCTGCTAGCCTTTCGAGCATTTGGTCCATGAATGGAAGAGGAAAACGGTCTTTACGGTTGGCGTCATTTAACTTTTGGTAGTCAATGCATACATGCCATCCCGTTACCACTCTAGTAGGAATTAACTCATTTTCATCATTTGTAACAACGGTTATGCCACCCTTCTTAGGCATGCAATGAATGGGGCTCACCCAAGGACTATCTGAGATAGGGTAAATCAATCTGGCATCAAGGAGTTTTATAATTTCTTGTTTGATAACCTCGTGGATTTTAGGATTCACCCTTTTTTATAGTTGAACCGCCGGTTTAAAGTCATCCTCCATTAAAATCTTGTGCATACAAAATTCCGGGTTAATACCCTTAATGTCGAAAAGTTTCCAAGCGATGGTTCACTTGTGGGACTTTAGAACCTTGAAGAGAGCGGCTTTTTCCTCAACACTCAATTTTTTAGCAATTATGACGGGCAGTTTATCGGTGCCCTCCAAAAATGCATATTCAAGATGAGGCGGTAAGTCTTTAAGTTCGACCTCATGAGGATCATTAGAATTTTCAACAGATTTAATCTCCTCATTATGAAGTTCTTTTGGAGGAAGAGATGATGGATCATCATTGAGTAACTTCTCAAGGAGAAGTATGTCTTCCTCCGGATCAATAACATCATCATCAATCCCCGAATCACATGATAAACAAGCTTCGATTTCTTCCAAACTGAAGTCACCTCCCTCAAATGGAGTGAGAGAAGGGGGAAGAGATATCAATGGTAGAATTAATTGATCTTTGAACATTTAGCACTTCATGAAAGTATTCATCGCATCAATGATGTCAATTTGGTTAACTGATTCACTTTCATGTTCTTTTGAAGTACTCTCAATATTTATTACCAATCTTTCATCACCAACTCTTAGAGTCATTTCACCTTCGTAGACATCGATTAGTGCACGAGCCATTTTCAAGAAAGGTCTTCCCAAGATAAGGGGAACACGAGGATCGGTAGGAAAATGGAACTTGCCAACCTTCACAAAGACATCTTTGGCAATAACTTTAGGAACAGTAACCGTTCGGTTTGCAAGATCGAGAGTCATTCGTGTTGAAGTAAGCTCCGGAAGTGAAAGATTTTGCTAGAAAGAAAGAGGCATTAGATTAATGCTTGCGCTGAGATCGGCCAAGGCTAAGCACTCTTCTAGCTTCTAAAAATCAAAAGGAATAAGGAATTTGCAGGGGTCTCCTAATTTTTTGGGTAACTTTTTAAGAAGCACCGCTGAACAATTCTCGTTCAATGGAGTATTGGTTAGCTCAAACAATTTTTCCTTATTGCTAAGGAGACTTTTGAATGTAGCAGCAAACTTTGGCATGTAGAGAACAGCATCCGCAAAACTAATGTCAAAGTGTAACTTTTGAAAGATTTCAAGAAACTTCTTCATTTGGCTATTTGTTTTATCACGGAGCTTTTGACCATTAAGCCTTGAAGGATATGGAATTGAAGGCTTAGGATTGGTCTTCAGAACATCGGGTTCCGGAATAGAAGTTTGGACGACCGAAGGTTGGTCTTGTGCGGCACTTTTTGGGCTTGAAGAATGCACCTTGTGCTTTGTCACCTTGGTCTCTTGTTGCACTTCCTCCACTGGAGAAGTAGTAGAAGTCGAGGGTCCATCATAAGATTTACCACTACGAGTGGTGATAGCTTTTAATTCTCCCTTTGGATTGGGAATGGTGTTTCCCGGGAGAGATCCAGAAGTAGAAGCTTGATTCATTTGATTCATGAGACTAGCAAACATGTTATCAATTTTGCTTTGAGATTGATCAATCTTGTGATTTGTATTTCTATGTTTATTTTTAATCTCATTACCTTGTTTTGACATAAAAGTTTAAAATTCATTTTTCAAAGTGTTGATTTGAGTTTGCATAGCCCTCATGTTAGCCTCATTTGCTTTGATGTAATTATTAACTTCATTTGAGGGAACAATTGGGGCTTGGTAATTAGGAGCTTGAAAACCTTGATTGAGATTAACTCCTTGGTTTGGGTATTGATTGATCGGGCATGAAATTGGTTTTGAACATTTTGCCCTCTTTGTTGATGTTGATTGAATCTATTTGGATTGTTGGGTTGAGAAAAACTGGGTGGTCCATTTTTTTTTGCTAGTACGATAGTTCAGGTCAACTTGAGGACGGTATTGGTTACCTCCTTGGTTGTAAGACCCGACTACAGCTTTAACCTCAAATTGACTACCATCGGTGGTAGTACAATTGTATTAAGCATGCGGTCCACCACAAGTGACACAAGTTTCTTCCACCGCTTTGACTTGAGCGGGTGAAGAAGTTTGTGGAGAAGATTGTTTCTTTTTCTTGGAAAGAACCAATGCTTGGATAGCTTCCGCGAGTTTGTCAATTTTAGCATCGGTGCTAGAATTACTCAACGGAGATGAGGTCGAAGAGGTTGCATTCATTTGGGAAACAATTGATTGGTTTCATGAAGTGCGAACCTTAGACTTGTTCTCAATGATAGCTAAAGCATCTTTAGGAGTCCAATTCAAAAGATTACCACCGGCGGCGGCATTCAAAGATTCTTTATCGGTTTGGTTCAAACCATTGTAGAAAGTATCGATTTGATGCAACTCGGAAAAATCATGATGAGGACATTTGCGAAGTAATTCTTTGAAACGATCCCACACCTCACTAAAGGATTCATCAAAATTTTGAGTGAATTTGGTGATTTCATTTTTAAGGCTTGTGGTTTTAGACGGGGGAAAGAATTCATTCATAAATTTCGAAACTAAGTCTTCCCGTGTTTCAATAGAACGAGGGGGTTATTCTTCGAGCCAAATTCGGGCTGACCCTTGAGAGAGAAAGGAAAAAGAAGTAGCTTGATAGCTTCTTGTGGAACATTCTTGTATTTGATGGTAGAACTGATCTTGTTAAACCATCGAATGTGGTAATGAGGGTTGTCCCTCTCAAATCCGAAATATTAACTCAAAGTTACTAAAGCTAGCAATCCGGTCTTGAGTTCAAAGCTATCGGCAATGATTGCCGGAACAACGATGGCATCTCCATAACCCTCGGTGGGTGCTTGGAGAAGCTCAGACATGGTACGATTATCTGCCATGTTTGGTGGATCGTCAATAGTACGAATCTCGTGTTCGACTATTGGAATGGTTCTTCATCGGTTACGTCTTCTTGGAATATTTGCGAGTTCAAGAAAAGGGCTTGATAACGTAGACGAACAAGTGCGTGTGCACTAAAAAAACATCTCAATTAAACCGAGATCGATTCAAAAAACACGAGGATCTTAAACCAATAATCACAAGCGAATGGTTACTTTGAATGAAAAATTTTTAGAGTGGCGGGAGAACAAAGGTGAGCAATAAATGCCGCTTAAGTACCCGTTCTTCTTCGGTTTGCAATTTACTGTCAGAACCTACCTAGAACTGCTCTTTTATCAATCAAAAGTGAACCAATTTCACAAGGGATACAAAGGCAAGTTTTAATCATTGGTTTGGGAACTTATTAATGGTCATACCCCCAGTTAGGTAGTATTCTACCGAATGTTTCTCGATGGTTGCTTTTTATTATTATTTTTATTTAACCAGAAAAACCGAAAATGTTTTCGTATTTTTTATATGATATATATATATATATATATATATATATATATATATATATATATATATATATATATATATATATATATATATATATATATATATATATATATATATATATATATATATATATATATATATATATATATATATAATGTAACACCCCCAATTCAATGATGCAGCGGAATTCAAACTGGGTGTTACTTGACGGCACAACAGTCATAATAATAGAAAACGATCTCTAATTGAGTCGTTTTAAAGGATTTATCATTCAAATTATATAAATATCAGAGAATACAAAATGAGGTCCTAGATGGTTCCATGTTTACAAATTACATTAAACGAGTTTTTGAATGATAATAAATTTTATAGCCATCTTGAATATCCGTGCCCTTCCGTGCCATCCTTGATCATCATGGACCTGAAATACATGCTTAAGAGGTCAACACAAAGGTTGAGTGATATTCATAGAGTTTGTTTAATGGTTGAACACAATATGTTGGTAGTATGAGTTAATTATACTCATACTCATGGTTGGAAAACAAAACAGGCAGGCTACGTTATTATACGCCCATAAAATGTATTATACACTAAGCTTATGACACAAATGTTAACGGGTACCAATATCAATCGGCGGAGTTATCCCGGTAGGTACTTTGCTAACATACCTAAATCTCAAATATTAGTGCATTTGTTTGAACTTAGTCAATACAAATGGGATTCGTCAATCCCAATAGGTCTATTCACAATATTCGCGCTCACTATTACTAGTGATTAAATGGTTCATAATAAGGGATATTGGTTTTAGCAAGGATGGTACTTAGTAATAATAAAACAATCAGGTAGCATACAATTTCAAAGCATTGTGTTCGGTTTAAAATAGCATGTATTCCCCCCAAGGGTTTGTAAAACAATTAAGTATTGGAAAGTGGGGCTATGAACTCACCGTGAGTTGGCTGATGTATAATGAGAATGATGGATATGCCGTGAGAACTTCTACGAGCAACCTAGAATAATTGTTGCAACTTAGGTTTGGAATAATGTCTAAGAATATGAAGAATTGCCTATATATGTCTTGCATTTAGTCCATGATGTGGTACTTTGTATAGTGTAAGTATAAGTCTTTGAAAAGAAATGGTTTATGAAACATGTATGGTTTATATATCGTTTACTACCGTTCGGGCCGACATAATTTAGAAGTCATGTAGTAAACGTTCAAGGAGTCAGGACACTTTAATTCGTAAATCCACAACTCATCTCGACGGCTTACTTAATGAACTCCTCACATGAGGCTCCCTACTATTGTAGTAGTTGATAATATATATATATATATATATATATATATATATATATATATATATATATATATATATATATATATATAAGTTTTGATCCGAAAAGTTACATGTCCAGTATTTGAATAAACTTAGGAAAGTTTATTTTTACATGAAGATTGTTATTAGGGTAAGTTTCTTAAGTCTTGTATGACAATTACTTGTAAGATCTCATGGTTCTTTAGATGAAGTAGATCCAAATTGTATGTTTAAGTTATCGCCAACTCTTTAGCTCATGTTTTCGCCTAAGTAAGTTTATTTGGTCATTTAGTCATGGCCTTGCCAAGACCTTTGGTCATTGTTCCATGGTCATGAGACTCAACCTTGGCTCTAGACATGGTTGTGGTCTTGAATCTAGGTCATTAGACCTCTTGTTATTTTTAAACAATAACAATTATATAGTGACTTATATATATAAAATAGCTGTTAAGCTTAACAGAATAAAATCTCATTTGTTATTGGTTTTCTGGAGGCGTGCTCCTGAGTTTTTGAAGAAAACGTGATTCCGGACAACTTTCGTGCTTTAACTTTTTCGTGAAACGGAGCAGAAGGGCCTCTTTTTGCGTGTTTTATGTTCTGTCACAAAAGCTATTTAGGCAGTTTTGCCGCAAAGTTTTGGTAACTTCAAATGGTCATAACTTTTGACTCGTATACTCGTTTTAGGTGGTTCAAATTGCTATGGTTTCCTTGTTAGGTCCTCTACTACAATATGTAATGGTCCAATATCATAATTTTACCATTTTGATCAGATTTTACTAAGAAAGTCACTAGTTTACTTGTTTAAATAACTTAACTTAACAATCATTTACAATAACTTGTTTTACTCATTTTTATACATCATGGACATGATCACAAGACAAAATATAGCATGAATGATATGTAAATAACATGAATATGATATTTAACAAGAAGTATGTTAGGGTTTTGCTTACAACTTTTGGCTTTCAATTAAGAAAGGAAGTTAACATGTAAGGCAAGGACTTTGATAGACTTAAGCTTCACCCTACTTCACTTCATGCAATCTTTCTACCCTTGTATTCTTGAAAGAGAGATGATGAAAGTTGAGGTGACTTGAGTAGATTCAAACTCAAGAGAAATCACCAAAGTTTCTAGGGTTTGGAAGTAGTTTGATGAATCAAAACCAAACTAGAGTTTCTATGTTGTTGAAGCACTTGAATCTTGCTTGAAAATTGGAAGAAAATTAGCTAAGTGTAAGGTGATGAGGGTTGTGATATAGGACGGCAAAGGAGGGGGAGGGGGCTTTTATAAGGGCTTGAGGAGGTTACAAACCTTGACTTGTCAAATCTTGGAGACCAAGTTGAACACATGTAATCATCTTAAGACCTTAAGCTTGAAATCAAGCCACATGAGGGGTGACTCCCCCCTAAGTCGGTTCATATGAAGATAGGAAGGATGAGTTGGTCTTGTTGATATTATCCTACTTATGGAGCTAGTTTTGACTCCATAAAATGCTAACTGTAAACGATTAAGCCATAATACGTAAAACCGGGTATCGTAAAAATACGAAACTTGGAAGAATGATTAAACTTGTAAAAATACTCCATAATAAAATATAAAATGAGTGGCAGGTTCCATTGGGGTGCTAAAACTCTGCTAAAACTAGAAATACGGGTCTAAAACGCGTAATACGTAAAACGTACGAATATTGTGTAAAATTGAGAAAAGTAAAATGTTACTTTTCTAATATGATAATAATGATTAAAAATGACTTATAATGTCTAGACTGGGCTTAGTCTAGTGTCGGTTGGTATTAAATGTCTTTTAAACATAAAACCGTAAGCCTAAAAATCAAGGAATGATTTTTGGTCAAAGGAGAAGGGAAAAATATGTTGACTTATTCCAAAAATGTGAAAACTCAAATCGTCTTAGAAACGCGGTGCAGGTATAGGCTAAGGTTACAGCTGAGTAAAAGCGCTTAAAAATGAAAATTCCTGTTTTTCACGGCCGAGGTTTATTTGGTCATATTTTTCTCAGTCATGATTAATTCTCAAATAAATCATGAGTGTATCAAATATTTTTCTGATGCGGGGAAAATTAACGCGGTCGAGTTTCGTTGTGCGTAGAATTTTTGAATGACGTTTTACCCTAAAACGTGTATTTCCTTAATAACTTTCGCGAAAATGATCTGATGAGTGTCAAACTTTTATTTTGCCATGGAAATGATTTATCATACGAGAATATGAAATAAAAATCAAATTTTGGGAAAATGAATAGTAAAAGTGAATAGTGAAATTTTCGGTAATAGAAGTTAACCTGAAAATGTGAATTGTTACATATATATATATATATATATATATATATATATATATATATATATATATATATATATATATATATATATATATATATATATACACTAGCCGAGTACCCGCGCCTAGCGGCAGCGGTGTCTAACGGGAGTGTATGTTTAGCGTTGTCTAGCGGTGATGAAATATTTTATTTCGATAAACTATATTCGTGCTGGAGTATCGGCACCTAGCGGCAGCTGTGTGTAGTTTCGACAAAATTTCAATGCGAATAATTAATTTTTGACCAAACGTGTATGTTGGAATCTTTTTGGAGAATTGTATTTTTAATAGCATAGTTGCATAGTTTTTCCAATAGTTTTGACATGTGTGTAAGTCTTTTTAGATAGCATTGTTTTACGATTGTAATAATAATATATTCATGCATTTTACTCATTTTTGTCTCATATTTAATTGTCTTGTTTAACTTTTTAAAGTTTTTTTTTTTTTTTTTTTTTTTTTTTTTTTTTTTTTTTTTTTTTTTCAGCTTGACCTTAACTATATCTTTCATGTTATATAATATTTGATACAAAATATACGAATGAATTGAGTTTTAAATGTATTTTTTATTTGGTATAATTTTCATCAATAAATATATAACACAAATAAAAATATTTAAAGTTAAAGTTGACAAAAAAATACTGCAAAGTCAAAATATGACAATTAATATGAGACGGAAGGAGTAATTGATAGCCCAGTACCCATGCATAATGTCGATAATGTAAAAGTTTTTGACAAAATTTGTATTACGCTGTTCGGTTTACGTTATTTCTATTTCTTTTTTTCATCGGAAGAATTTCATATATCACCCTCTTTTCATCAATAATTTCATATATACCCATAATACAATCATTGAATGCATTATGTACAATGCTTTTAAAGTATGATTTGGGTATATATGAAATTTTCATGATTTGGGAGGGGAGATATGAAATTGTCCCTTTTTCATCTGTATGTAGTACAGTGTTTTGGTACTGTACATAAGAGTTCAACTATTGGCGCCACATGCAAAATTTCTTTAAAATATTTCAATATATTCACCATGACTTTTAAACAAAGTTCCGTGTATAATGTATGTTTTAGATCAATGACTAAGCGATTTTATTTTCTTTTCAAAAGTTAACCATGTATACTAGGTATGTTTTACACTTATAATTGTGCCAATTTATTATTATTATTATTATTATTATTATTATTATTATTATTATTATTATTATTATTATTATTATTATTATTATTATTTTATTTTTTTTTATTATTTTTTTCAAAATAAAAAAACAAACACGTTCCGTGTCTATTTTTTTTTCTTTTAAAAGTTATGAGTAAGGATCAAATCTAAAGGTTAAACCATATTTTGGCATCATTAACATTTATAAATTAATCATATTGTATCTTGGTCACCATATGTCTCAATCAAAAATTAGTCCTAAGTTTGGTAATCTACTATTCAAATCTTGGTAATCTACATTGTTAAATCTGGTTATCACTTGCTTTTCATGTCCAAAATTTTCTTTTTAGTTCATGCACTATACATTCTCGAAAGGAGTGAATAAAGAGCTAGTTTTCCTAATTAAAATTGTACTCGTTCACTTTTTCACACGTCTACACATAACCATCTTGCTAGTGGAATCTTTAAAAACACATTTAATCCTTTTAATCAAGAGTTTTACAATATATAATAACAACCTTTAAGCACATTTGAATAACAAACTTACAAAATCAGCAAAAGTTTTTTAAGGACATACTGTTTGCCTCCTATCAGTAATAAAATAAAATACTCCGTATATTTTAAGGATACAAACACAAAAATATTGGGAATCTGGTCTTGTTCAAATCAGCCCAAAAAAATCAATAGCATTGAATTTCATTCAGGCCTCTAAATAATCATTGGCATTAGAAAACATATTGGGTTGTGATCTTTTGTTAATGTTTTAAATCGAATAAAATGAAAGAGAAGAAAATAAAGAGATGCTCATATTATGTTACATGATTTCTCAAAAAAAGATTGGGTTTGTGATTCGGAGGAAACCATCACCATCCTAAAATCTTGTTAAGCCAAAACCGAAATTAACTTGAAAATCAAATCATATCGATCTTAGCTTCGTATAAACACCATCTGTGGCAAACAAAACAAACCCCTTTTGAGTAATGGATGTCAAAAAACATCAATGCTAACAAAAACTAAATCAATTCTTTTAGTGAATATTCAATTATTTTAGTGAAACAGATCTACAAGAAAAAACGCACCATATAAATCACCGTCAAGAACACCAAACCCTCACCGTCATTAGACCATGAATATGCTCATAACATAAACCACCAACCAAAATCAATTTACCGCTTCGTGGCTTAAATACCACCACAACTATCAGCCACACATTATTTTTTCACATCATTGACCTCAGTGTTCGGATCTAAAAACGTCATTGGCCTAAAAAATATAAGCGGCCTCAATTTTCTATTAAAAAAATAAAAATAATACAAACTACACAAATGCCTTCGATTAGATTTCAATGATGACAGATCCGGTTAAATTTGGTCAAATAAACAAAAAAATACAAACACTCAAAATACCATAACTATACCAGTTAATCACACACACCACTAAGCACTACCAAAGCAGCGGCGGCAGACACTTTCAGCGAGCAGCACCGTCGCCAGCGACTCTTCCCAGCAAGCTAACGACATCTAAAGCAACGACATCGGCGGCACTAACAAAAAAAATACTAATAACATTAAGATACATAGATCTACAAAAAAAACGTATACATCTACAATAAAATCTATAGATCTACAACTAAAATCAATAGATCTAAAAAAACGCATAGATCTACAATAAAATCTTTAGATCTACATTAAAATCTATATGTTTACAAGAAAAACGTATAGATCGACAATGAAATCTTTAGATCTAAAAAAACTTTCAAAACTTTATAAATATAAGTAGATTTATTAAAAAAAAAAAAAAAAACCTCAAAACTTGACAACCCTTTCGGTCTTGGTGGTTCCGGAGGCCGAAAAACACGGTAGAGGGTGGATTTCGGTGGTGGTGCCGGTTGTTGTCGCGGTGGTGATAGCATCGGGTTGGTGGCGGCGTCGGGTGTTGATGGTGGGGATAGTGGAAGAAATGAGTGTTTTTTTTTGTTTTAAAATGAGATGAGAGAGTATTTGTGTGTGTGTGTGTGTGTGTGTGTGTGTTTTTTCAAAAAATTAATAGGATGAAAGGATGAGTATGTGTGGGGTATTTGATTGTATGGTAGGTTTAGATGGTTTGATAATTTTTTAGGATTGGATGTTGGTTTGGTGTGTGTAAATCTAGGCTTTGATGTGGGTTTGGAAGTCTGAATCTTAATGTTTAGGTTCGGAGTTAGGAGTAGGATATCCATGCTTTATAAGGGAGTATATATATATATATATATATATATATATATATATATATATATATATATATATATATATATATATATATATATATACATATATATATATATATATATATATATATATATATATATATATATATATATATATATATATATATATATATATATATATATATATATATATATGGGATAGCTTGGCTACAATCCTTCCCAAAAAACACACATAAAATGAATCAGGGACCTACATTTATAGGACAAAATTGTATTCCATTCGAAGGGATACCCCTATCATTCTTTGCATGTGGCATCCTATTCACTTAATTTGATTCAACATGATATGTTCTTTTCGGTAGCAACCGAAGTCATCTTAGATCGACAAGATAGGGTCATGAGAAACCAAGTTTTCATGCTTGTTATAATTTGTTACGTCTCCGTTTTGTTGCATTTCAATTTCGCGGATGAAATTTTCTTTTAGAGGGGAAGAGTTGTAAAACCGTAAATTCTGAAATACCTAATTTTGTGTATAATTTAAAATTTTCCTATGTTACAGATGCGATTAATTAAAAACACAAATATAATTAAACGAATTAACCGTAAACCCAATTATTATAATAAAACATCACCATGGAAGATTTTGAACATATTTGAACTCTAAAATATTTGTGAACATCAAATAAAATTCGTGGGATTGTTTGCCTTGCACAGGATACCATTTTGGGCCTTGTTTCTTTCGATACGCAACCTAAAATCAACCAGAGACCGCATAAACTTGAGCCCATGACCAAACTCGACCCTCTTGGCCCATGATCGAATCCACAAATACTTATGGAGGCCGGATTTCACTTTCTCTCACACATAAAATTTATACGCTTCAAAGAAAAAGATAAAAACCCTAAACATAATAAAATAGTGGCGGCATTTATTTTTTTTTTGGCTTCTCTTCCATTCTTTTTCGATCTATGGAGAGTGTAAAGGAGGTGGTGTGTGATCGGTGGTTTGGTTGGAGCGAAGGGGTGTTGATCTCCTTGGATTCGATATACGTTTTGTGACCTTGTTTCTTTATTTTCTGTCATACGATCATCACAAGGGTAACTTGCATCATCTTGGTTCTATTTCTCTGGTTTTTATCTCTTTTACATGTATTGTTTCATGGTTATGATTGTTAAACAAGTCGGCTTAAATATACACAAGATTATACGTAAGAAACTTCACATAACCCTAAAATTTGTTTTGTAATTATTTTGTTCGTGTTTATGTTTTGTGTTTTTACCTCAGCCCTCAACGACCTTTGAACACCCTTAATACAGGCCATAATAATCAAATTAATGATGTGTTAAAGATTTGAAACCCTATGAATTAATTGAGGTCGAATTAGGGTTTGAAGGTTAGGGTTGATTATGATTTTATGAAATTTCTGCAGTGCAGAATTTTGGTCAGGTGGTAAGGCGTACAAAATATTGATATCAACGTATTTTTCTGAGTTTATTGAGTCTAAAACCAAGTACTATTTGCCTAGTTTTCGGAAATATAAATTTCATGGTGATTGGAGGTCGGGACGCAAGCTTTTTGATTTTTATAAGATTAAGTGTCAAAACTGTGTTTCGGATTCCTAAAAATCAGTAGCAGATTTTGATTTTCCATTTTCAAACCATAAAGAGTTAAAGTCTCTCCATTTACAGGGGTAATATTTGGGTTTTTTTCTGAAGGGTCTGGGTATGTCTCTTAAGTGCAAACTTTCCGGGTGTTCCTGCAGTTCATTTTCTGTAATGGTTTCGATAAACGATTTTTGAAAGGATATTTTCACTTGGTAATAATTTCTAGGAAAATTCAAGTATACTCTTAAGACATAATAGCTTCTGTGAGAAGTTTTGTGAATTTTTATTTTGAATTCTGGTATGGTTTAAAAATTCGTTAAGTGGACCTAAATTCGTATTAAAATCTGTCATTTGAAGAACATGTGTGATTTGTACCAATTGAAGACTCATTAATAAATATAAAACCCTAGAGTGCACTCAAATATTAATTAGTTCATATTAGTGATATGTTAACCTAAATTAATTCACCTTAAACCTTAATCACATATTTACACTTTAGACCCTATATTATGTATTTTGAGTGATTATAACCTCACACTTTGAATAAATGGCATTTTAGCCCAACTTTCTAATTTTGGAAACTTACTAAACATGGAAACTTGCTAATTCGGGGAACCTGTTAAAAATAGAAAGTTACTTAAAATGGTTAAACTACTTAAATAGGAAATTTACTACTTTTGGAAAGCTGCTATAAAAGGAAAGTTACTAAAAATGTAAAGCCGACTAAAATAAGTAACCTGATTTAAAATAAGTCATTAATAAGACAATCATGAATTCGTGTAGATCCGCTGAAGAAGGAGTTGCTTCCGATCTTTATGTTTTCTGTTATGTTGCACTTGCGGTCTAAGGTACAGATATTCTGACCTTCAATGGTTTTCGAACCTTACTATGAAGAAGGAGTTCTTCATAGTAAGGTCGCAGTTACCTTACAATGGAATAATAGGGTAACCGGCGATCAGAAAAATACAAGCGGTACCGTCAACAGCACAGGGTATGCTGAAATTCCCAATTGAGGGAGGAGTACTCACACTGCAGAGCAGCAAAATCATCCTGTTTGAATGCACAATGGTTTTTGAACCAGCAGAGGAAACCCCCGCAATTGACCCACCAACGGAGGAATGGACTAAAGTTGCGATCCACCCGGAACACCCGGAGCAAACGGTGGCAATAGGCTCTTCCCTCACTGAGGAAGGACGAAAGAATTGTGTGACTTACTCTTAAATAGCCTAGATGTGTTTACCTGGTGCCTAGGGGACATGACGGGAGTTCCACGAGACATAGAAGAGCATCGCTTAAACATCCGTGAAGGGTGTACACCAGTAAGACAAAAGCAATGGGGCCAAGCTCCGGAAAGGAGTAGGGCGATATGTGAAGAGGTTGAGACGATGATCAAAGCAAGTATAATGAAAGATGTCTACTACCACAGCTGGTTGGCCAACCCGGTGATGGTAAAAAAGCACGATGATAGCTGGAGGATGTGCGTTGATTTCAAAGACTTAAATAAAGCATGCCCGCAAGATTGCTATCCACTCCCAGAAATAGACTGGAAGGTGGAATCCCTCTGCGAATACCGCTTCAAGTGTTTCTTGGACCTATACAAAGGCTACCACCAAATACAAGTTTCTAAAGACAACAAAAAGAAAACAGATTTCATAACAAATGAGGGCATATTTTGTTATTCCAAGATGCCGTTTGGACTAAAGAATGCCGGAGCAACATACCAACGACTGGTGGACAAAGCCTTCTTCAAGCATATCAGTCGAAACTTGGAAGTGTTTGTGGATGATTTAGTAGTAAAGAGCCGCACAGAAGATGACATCATAAGGTATGTGGAGGAAATGTTCCGTACGTTAAGAAAAACAAACATGAAACTAAACCCTAAGAAAGGCACCTTCGGGATGGAAGAGGGAATGTTCTTGGGTTACACCATCAGCGCTACTGGTATAAAAGTTTGCCCGGATAAAGCAGAGGCTGTAATCAACCTCCCATGTCCCAAATGTCTGAAAGAAGTACAAAAATTGAATGGAAAGTTGGCCAGCCTAAACAGGTTCCTCACGAAGTCAGCGGATAAGTCATTGCCTTTCTTCAAAACACTAAAAAAATGCACAAAAAAGAGCGACTTCAGCTGGACTAGGGGAACAGAAGAAGCTTTCTAGAAGATGAAAAAAGTAATAGCTAGTCTCCCAACATTAACAGCACCAATAGAAGGGGAAGGACTGATCATCTGCCTTGCGACCGCCAAAGAAGCAGTCAGTGCAGTATTGATGACGGAAAGGGATGGCAAACAGATGCCCATCTACTTTGTTAGTCGCGCCCTAAGGGCGCCAGAAATTAACTACAAACCTATGGAGAAGCTAGTATTAGCTTTGGTGTACGCCACTAAGCGTTTAAAAAGATACTTCCAAGCACATACCGTGGTAGTTATCATGGACCAGCCGATAAAGCAAATACTATCAAAACCAGAAGTTGTGGCACGACTGCAGAAATGCAGCATCGAATTGGGAGAATATGACATTCATTGTCGACCACGAGTCTCTGTCAAAGGGCAGATTTTGGCGGACTTCATAGTGGAAGGACCGGAAGATGAATCCCCAAATAAACCAATGGAAGTAGAAGAAAAGTTTCCAGAACCTTAGACGCTGTACACGGACGGATCTTCGTGCGTGGACGGCTCCGAGGCAGGATTGGTACTTACAAGTCCAGACAGAACAGAAATCTGTTGATCCCAGTTGAGCAAATCGATCTTATAGAAGCTGACTTGTAATTGTGACTTTAAACAGAATGCGGAAAATAATGTTTAACTTAAGAAGAAAACATAACAATAATTTCACACTCAACACTTCAATATATTAAATATACAGGCACTCAACAATGCTAGAGTTTTACAACCTTGAAGTGAATTCGACTCTAACATTGATACGTACCTAACTCTAACCCTATGAACCTCCTTTTATAGACTAAGGAGTCCTAGTCGGTTTACAATTACTTTCTACACAAGATAATATCTTTTCTATAATTACAAAACACGTATACAAACTTATCACTTGAGCAACAGAATCTCAGCAACAGAATCTTAACACTAGCAGCAGAATGATTAACTTTAGCAGCAGCATTACACTTAGAATATTTTTTGAACACTAGAATCTCCAAAGCCAACAATCCTCCCCTAAACTTGATATTTGCTCTCCAAATCATCAAGTTTCTTCAAAGCATAAAAAAACACCAAAAGGATGCTTCCAAACACATTATTTCTTCTTTCTTAAGCTTAGGTCTAGAATCTTTTCATACTTGATAGAAAATGTCTTTGAAGTTGTAGTGTACTAGGCTTTACCATTTGATGTAAGATTTAAGCATGAAAGTTCAGCATAGGATAATCTTTCTCCATCAACATATAGATAGTTGACCCTCCAACTGTTAAAGCATGAACTCCACAAGACTGGTACAAGAACCATTGTTGAAATTTTGCGGTCTTAAATGTTTTCCATTCAAGGTCACCATCATTTGGTTCAAACATTACCTTTAAGTTGTAATAGATCACCCTCTCATACACCTCTTCCGGTCTAACATCACCCTATTTTTCTTTGTAAAGCTTCCATAGAGTACAAATGTCATCCCTATCCATGAAGTACAACATCTGCTTGAAACTAATGAAGTGAGTCCATAAGCCATCTGTTCTTTTGAATGCCCACATCAGCTTCTTAGTATCTTCTCTGACTACTACAGTGTATTTAGTATGTGATGTTTAGCAGCTAAAGGAGTTGCATCTATGACCTCTGGTTCTTTGTGTGTTGAAAGAATTGTGAGAACCATCAACCTTTCTTGTTCAGTTTGTGATACCTCCTCTTCAGCTTTATCTTCCTCCTCTTCCTCAGATTTTGAGCTGCTTTGCACATCTAACGTTCTCTTCTTCCTATCAAATGTCTTTTGTCTAACACCTTTTCTCTTGACACTTTGACTAAGAGAAGATACATTCTCTGCTATACTATCTTGCTCTATCACTTTCCCAGCTTCTTTGACTTTCTGTGCTTACTTAGGCTCTTCTATTGTCTTAGCCTCTTGCACTTTCACAACCTCTTGTACTTTCTCTGCTTCTGTAGCTTTCTCAGGTCCCAATTTTTTCTTATTCATGTCAGCAATAAGTTCTTCATCCTCTTTCGATCCAATAGCTATGAAGAATTCTGTTTCTCTTTTTGCATCCTGGTACATTTTGAAGATTTCAGTATCTGATTTGTCTTTCAACTGTAGCAATTTCCATCCCTTCATGTTTTTCAGATATTTCTCATAACCTTTTCTTCTTTGAAGAGCTGTTGGGCCCCTAAGAAGCTTTCTTTTCTTTCTTACAGCAGCAACTTCTTTCTATTTCTTAGCAGTGAACTCTCTTAGCCAAGCACCTACATCAAACTCAGGTACTTCTTGTTCTTCAATCTTGACTAACTTTGAGAGCTCAACATCTGCGTCTATACTGATCTTTTCTGCCTTCCATTCCTCATATTCTTTTCTTGCATCAGCCTACTTCTCCAAACTTCTTTCTATTTCTTAGCAGTGAACTCTCTTAGCCAAGCACCTACATCAAACTCAGGTACTTCTTGTTCTTCAATCTTGACTAACTTTGAGAGCTCAACATCTGCATCTATACTGATCTTTTCTGCCTTCCATTCCTCATATTCTTTTCTTGCATCAGCCTACTTCTCAACTTTTAATTTCTCTTGCCTTTGAAGTTCTTCTTCAATTTAATTTTCTTCTTCTTGATACTTCAAGGCAGCAGCTTCATTACACTCTAGCTATTTGTCTTTAGGCAAAAAATGAAATGGAATGTGCTTCAAAGGATCATCCTCAGGCTCTTCAATCATAATTCCCTTACCCTTGCCTAAGTATGAATGTGAGAGAGAACTGGATTTGACAGATTGAGCAAGTTCTCTAATCATAACACTTTTTACAGGTGGTCTTGGAATAGATGGTGGCAGTGGTGGTTGTGGTTGTGGTTGTGATTTTGGTGGTATTCTTTGTTGTGATTCAGATTCTGTAGCTACTGGTGTTTTCTTCAACATGCCCATTGCTTCAGCCATTGAGACATCATCATCTAATAACCTTGAAGCAGCAACATCATTCACTGTTTGCCCAGTAGCAGAATCCTGTGTAGCAGTAGAACCAGGATTTGCACTAGCAGCAGAATCCATCACCTTTGCACTAGCAGTAGTTTCAGCAGTAGTAGAATCAACTTGGGCAATTTTTAGTTTCACTAGCAATAGGAACATCTTGAACACTAGAAGTAGAATTCTATGCAGCAGCAGAATACCCCAAGTTTTTTCCCATGTCTTTGATTGAGTCAGCCATTACTCCAGCAACCTTCACTAGCTGTTCAGGCTCCAAAGTCTTTAGCTTCTCCATAATATGTTCAGACTCCATGACTACTGCATCACTCTCCCTATCAGCAACCACATTCTTTTATGAAGCAATTTCCAAAACCACTTCCTGTATTTGATTGTCAGCCACCAAAAATCCATCTACATCTTTAGTACTCTCCACCTCTATATCATTTCCCATAGCAGCCGCACTTTCTTCATTTCCCTGAGCCTCCCCTGAACCCAATGTATCATCTTCATTCTCTTCATTCCTCCCCTGTTTGGGAGCATCCTCAGAGGAACTCACAACCTGTAATGTGCCCACTTTCCTGAGTCTCTTGAACTTGCTAGGCCTTGACCTGTTGTTACCCTTCAAAGTTTTAACCTGCAACTTCAATTTTCTGATTTCATTGGCCTGAGAAGATGAATACGTTTGAAGGTCAAGAACCTGAGACTCTAACTTGGTACACATGATCTCTAAATTTGTACATCTTGCCATCAATTCATCAAATTGTTTCATTCTATCCTCACCACTTCGACCTCTATTACTTGGTCCGAGAGGTGGATCACTTGAAATGTCATTTTGTACATTTGTGGTATCCATCAATTCCTCAGTGTCAGATCTATCCTCATCACTTCGGACTGTGCGACCTGACCCGAGAGGTGAATCAATGGATGTAAACCCAGCATCAAATCTAGTTTGATCATTTAAGCCCCTTGTATTTGCCATGTGGCTAGGGTTTCCATCACATGTTTCAGGTTCAAAAGAACCTTCCACATTAGATGTTGCCAGAGTTGGGGTCTTACTTATGTTATCCCTGCCCTGCTCTGTATCTAAGCTAGAAGAAGTAGGAATAGTGCCTTCCCTCATGTCACCAATATCCCCTGTGACAGCCTCATCTGTTCCATCCATCCTAACTGTCACAACTCACCATTTCAGGTCATTTCCCGAACTTTGGAAAACACACTATTCATCAAACACTATTCATCAAAACACTATTCATCAGTTTACTATTCATCATTTTTGGTGTCAGTTTGACATTCAGAGAAGCATTCAGAAATTTTACTATTCACAGAACACTATTCATTGCGGGAAAAGATTTCATCATTCATGTGCATTACACATTTCATCGTAAATTTAGTTTACGGGTATTCAAATTCGCGTAACCGTATTGGTTCAGGTGCAAATTCATGCATTATCAGTAATGACATTTCATACGGACTGGAGATAGTCTGCATATCATTAGTAGGTCATTTACATGTTATACCACTCTTAGGATTTTCAAATTTGTATATATTTGATACATTTAACGTTTTCTTATAATTATTCATAATAAACGTTAACACAGGGTTTATACGCGACGAATATATCTAAATATTCTCACAATGGTCCCGACATATTTTTATATCCATTTTATCATCATAAAAGTTAAAACATTCAATTACCCAGTATTTTGGAAATTTATTTATTTATAACGTAAGCTTATGAATATTACGACGGTTTTCGTGAAAACTAAACAATAATCACCCGATCACTCAGTAATTGTACCCAATATATATTTAACATTTTTATAACTTTATTTTGACCCGGATAACTTCGTTAATATCTATTTCTAGCTAACCCGGTACCCGATTATAACTAAACTAATTAAACACTACAAAAGATCTAGGAAACTTATATCATACACTTCATAAGCCAAGTAGCAAAAATCAATTTTCCTTCCTCCTTTCTTCTCCAAAACCCACGACCAAATCCAAACACCATGATCAAGCCATGATTTTCCAAAATACAAAGCATCAAAGTTGTTCATTTCATCATTCTAATCAAGAATCATCCAACAAAAACACAAGTAATCCAAGGTTTCTAATCATCTCATCACCTAAAATCTCAAAGTGAGTATTCAAATTTATTTTCATGTTTTCATCTAATTAACACTTATTAATCATGGTATTCATGCTTAATTTCATGCTCATACTAGTTATACCACTTTATTTTTGAAGACTTTTTGATCATACAAACCCTAGAATTGGTTTTAGGTGTTCCTTTGTTAAATTAACTTGTTTACTAGTCATTAGGAACCCATGGCACCCTAAGAAGGTGTATGGTAGGATTAGTATAGTTTTGTGAAGTTTGCAAGAGTTTTGGTTGAGGTTGAAACTAGTTTTGAACAAGAAAAATGGTTTTGTAACAAGTAAATAAACATTCTGTCCCATTTTGGTAAATCCAGGAAAATCAGTAAACATAAAGGAAACTTTGGCAAAATTTTTAGAAAATACTTTCAAAAACGAATCCGTAGGCGAAAGAACGGATTAAAAAGAGTTTATAACGAAGAAGTTATGATTTTTGCAAGTTTATTGACGAAAGCTATTTTCCGGAAAAATACATGCTGTTGGACGTTTTTCGTTGGACAAAAAGAGGCTTTAGACATAACCCGGAGGAGCCAAGCTTTCCAAAATATATTACTACATACTAAGACGTAACCGTGGATATAAAGAACAAGTAAAACGGGCTTATAACGACAAAGATATTGACGTTTCCATATCGGCAAAAATCCTCTATAATTGGCAGCTTTTAGAAATAATAATAACACTACGTACTAAATTCTAGATTTTCTAGAAATATTAACCAAGTACCCAATTTCATAACTAATAATGTATTAGTGATTACAAGTATATTTTCATTACTACAAGGCGTTATTTCAAGGATTTCAAACCGAGGATTTCAACACAAACATTGGTACATACGATATATATATATATATAAGTATATATATTGCAACTAGTTTTATTTTTCTAATAGCCATATTTTTCCTAAGTCTTGGAATATATATTTTTGATAACAACAAGTGTTTTTCAAAGAGTAGAGTGGTATAGGAAACATGTGCATGGACATTCATAACATCATTTGGTGATCTAAATTAGATCGTTCATCATTCACATTAGGTTGCGGCTAGTGTGCGCGCCTTGTTTTTCAGCTCATTACATGTTCATGGTTGTTCATTTCACATCATCACAGTATCATCAGCTAGAGGTGAGTTTTCATAGCCCCGTTTTCAATTCAATATTTTGATTTCAAATCCCACGGGGGGAATACATTGCATCAATCATTTTAGTACGAGCCCAAGTACCAAAACATATGTACATTGCTTAAGTTACCTTACCATTCAGTTAAAGTCCCCTGTTATTATCATGGACCGTTAATTTGCCGGTAAGCGAGAGTGAGTGGATAGATCTATCGAGGGTGACACCTCCATCCGTGGTAGTGATTACCAACCGTAAGCGGATGCATTTCATGTCTTTTACAGTTACGAGTGTTCTGGTAAAACATTCGGGAGGGGCATACATCAGTCATAGCTTCGGGGTCATGAGCTTAAGGTCTATTGTACAATTTTCATGAGATTTTTATCTTGCACTTTTACTTGTGGTGGCCGTACATCATTACATTTTACAAACCTATGGAATTCACCAACATTCGTGTTGACGTTTTAGCAATGTATTTCAGGTTATTAACGTAGCTCATGTGACATGCATTTGGACCTTCATGGAGTCGCGGAGTCGACGCGTCTCATCATTATTTCATGCACTTATGTAAACGTTTGATCTAGTATGACTTGTTTTTCATAAACATGCAACACATTTTGGGGACCTCATTTTGTAAACTCTGGATTATTTCAATGATCAAATGCAGTATTTTCCAAACGACACTTTAGGTCGTTCAATGTAACTGTAACTGTGGTGCTATGACAGACACCCCCAGGTATTCCATTCCGCTGCAAGTCAGGTAAATTGGGGGTGTGACAGATTGGCATCAGAGCTAAGGTTATAGCGAACTAGGATGTATCTTGGACCCTAGACTATAACCACATCAGCATAGCATCTCATCATTTCATCATAAGTGCATAATCATGATACATGTTGTTTCGTGCATACCCTGTGCGAGTTATTTATACTCATATTCGTGTATATATATATATATATATATATATATATATATATATATATATATATATATATATATATATATATATATATATATATATATATATATATATATATATATATATATATATATATATCATTTTATTGACCTGGTTCACAAGTGACATGTCTTCAAATACTCACCCTGACATCCTTTTATCGGATTCCGACATTGAAGATGCCTTGTCATCTTCCACTACCATTATACCACCAGTTGCACTTACACCACCATTAGCACTATTGATTTGCCATAGGAACAGGGTTTTCCTATCATTCAGCCCATACATAGAATGCCTTTTGGTAGTGTATTCAGAATTAATCTTAATGGACTTATTAGGATGCTTATTGCAAGGAAGATAGTGTGTTTTCTTTCCATCACTAGTAGGGCACTTACTACTCAGGTACTACCACCACCATCAGTTACTTATTACACTATTGGTCGTCCCACAATGCGTACTTTAGTTTTACCTTTTGGATGTCGCGAGGTAGCGCGAAAGAGGGTAGTATTCCATTCACTAGTACCATCATTGTCATTTTCCTTTTCCATTCCACTTGCCATGAACTAGATAACATCTAGCAGATAATACCAATATCACGGACTCAACAGGAACATCCTCAGATTCTTCAGGAATGATTCAGAACCTACATTATCTAAGATTTGATTGATGCACAACTTCAGACACCACTTCAGGACTACCTCGACCTTATGATGCCACAAACCTGATTTCACACAGAGGGACACCAGGAAGTCCCTAGACCAGACTTATATCCTCACTAGCTTTTACTATTATCCTAGCAACAGAAAGTGTGGGACATAGTCTAAAGAACTTGTTGTCTTTTGATTGTTGTACAAACAAATATATCAAGTGTGACTCTACTATGTAAGGAATGGTTGTGCTATTTGTGATATCGATTCACGTAGACCAAAATTTTCATGTATTATATTCATGTGTTGTGAATATGATGACTTTGATTGACTATATCCTCATGGTCACTTATGATTTAATGAAGAGAGATTTAAGCAAACCACTCCAAACATGACGCAAGCTGCTGTTGGACAAGTCATTGCCAAGAACATAGCCACCGCCCTCACTAAGGAACTTACTCACGTGGAATTTATGGGGTGCAATCCTCCCTCCTTTAGCGGAACTAGAGACACAAAGGAACTTCTCAAATGGTTCGAAGACATAGAAACAATATTTCGATGTGGCGACTGTCATAAGGAAGACAAGGTTAAGTTCGCCACATGCACTTTTCAGGATCATGCCCAGGAATGGTGGACCAAACATATTAAGATGGTGGGAGTTGATGCTGCCTACTCACACTCTTGGGAGAAATTAAGAAGGATGATGAGTATAACATTTGGTGTAGGAAGTGAATTACGAGCAATAGAACAAGAAACACTAAACATTACCATGGTAGGAAATGATGTTGACGAGTACACTACTCATTTTTATGAATTAACACGACTAGGTTCTGCAATGGATGAACCAGAAAGCAAGAAACTTGAAAGGTACATTGGGGGACTCTCAAATGAAATTCGTATGTTGGTCATCGCATGGGAACCCGATACCATGTCTGAAGCTATCAAAATGGCGATCGAGGCAAAGGAACTCATAGTTCACGCCGAGACATCAGGAAACAATAGTGACAATAAAAGGAAGTAGAACAACAATCTAGGTTGCAATGCTGCTCAACAATCACCCAAAGGACAAAAAGTGAATAGAGCCTTTGCTGCAGAACCGTACACAAAGAGAAGGTATATTGGAAAGTTACCTTACTGCAACCTGTGTAATCAACATCACCGAGATCATTGCAGTAAAACGTGTGGAGTGTGCAAGAAGCAGGGTCATCGGACTGAAAATTGTAGGAAACTCACAAATCAGAAGATCCCAGGGAGTTGCTTCAAATGTGGTAACTTAGGGCATTTCAAGAATGACTGCCCGGAGCTAAGGGACAAGGAAAATCAGGAACTTGGAATCAAGACTGAATCGCTCGAGGAATAGCGTGAACTGTTGAAAGAGAACCCCCAGGATATTAACAACATCAAGGATAACAACAATGCTTCAGCAGGAGGAGCCTTGTTTCAATATATAAACCGTAGTTCGAGCCCTTTAGGGTTGTATCTTTCCTTTTGTACTTACCGTTAGTACGATGACATAACCTAGTTGTATTAAGCACTTTTCTATCCAATGTAGTATCTATCCTTTGTTACCTCTGTGATAATCATAACCTTCATTTACTCCATTTTCCTATCCCAATTGCTCAGACTTCAATCGTTACGCAACATTTTAGCATTGTCTTATCAGGGATTAGGTTGATTTCGTTTTTGACGAATTAGTAGACTATTACCATTCGACAAGATTCACCCATGTATCCAATACACCATTCAAGCTATTTTACTATCATATGGGGAAACTGTTTTACAGAAAAATTTCTGAATTAAGCTATTTTATTACCATCCTATAAATTGATTTTTCTGTCATTACACCAAGTATTTACTATTATTACGCGAGGCAATTTTTATGTTATTTGAAAGAAAACATCAGGACACCATTTTTTATAACAATGCGTTGAACACCATCTAAAACTTTTGAGAAAAGTTATGATATTTTGACAAAATCTAACATCGCATCATTAGTCCTCAATTATACATAGCCTGATCACCTATGTAAAATTCAGGAAGGATTATGCCATGAAGGAAATAATTACCTTTTCAAAGGATTGTTAATAACAATCTTCATTTGAAAGCTTTGTAAACAAAGGAACCTTTCCATAAACATCCCTTTTGCCGAACTATCCCTGGATACTTACCCCACCTGTCACTCACTTAGCCATTAAGTTGGATTTTTCCCATTGACTTTCCTAGAAGAGACTTTCCATATCAATTACATGCAGGATTCCTCTATACAATAGAAGCAACGAAAGGATTTCAGAACTACTAAACAGAACTAGAAGTATATAGTGAGAGAATTCATAACTCAACAACAAATCCTAAGATACCGCGAGACCATCTGAATCACCATCTCTGACTTAGTTGTCAAATTCTATCGTTTAAGGGTACTAGCTATACTGAGCTACAGGATTGAACTCAATATAGATGTCTGCAGGACAACACCATAGAAATAAACCAAGCTTCAAATTGAGACTGTAGAGCATTTCATTTAAACATGGCCTCATCCATACATAAACTTTCCTGCAGTAAGTTTTCACAAAGGACAATTGTTTGAATCAAGAATATCGATGTAATTTCCTCTAAGGCCTTATGTCACTAGAAATTTCAGATAACCTCACCTTCATACCAAGAAAGGGATCAAACCAGAACATATCTCCTCATCTACATGGGAAAACAGAATAGACATTCATCGACACAACATCAAGTGATACCTTCGTCTTGCCAATTACAACGATAAACTATTTCAGGACTTAAGTTAGTCTGAATACCTATGCTTGTAGTTATACCTGATAACCACCAATAGGCATTATCCAACCTCAGGAACTAAGTGTTAGACATCTATGTATTTAAGCGAACATTTCCTATTCTACCATTTTATCCTTGTCAGTGTTTTCACTTTTAAATAAAGTTGATGCGTTTACATAAATCACATACCTTGTGGAAAAATGATTTCTGAAATTCCTATTTTTAACAAGTACGATCCTTTTTGGTCAATCTTTAGCAACACTATTGTACAATGAGATATATACATAAACATCAAACTTTGGTAAGCAGTCTTAATCACAACATGTTTGAAAACAGTTCCTATTTCATAACTACTGGATTTTGAATCATCAAGAAAAAAAAAATATTACCCAGTAAATCATTTGTTCCATTTTCTAAATTCGTTTATTCAGAAAAAGATTTCAACCAAAACTCACAATCGCGAGACAAATTTCCAGAACCACTTTCCCTACAACATCGCTTATGCATTTAGGATTTGTGACTTGACAATAAAGAATATTTGGAATATGTGATGAAGGAATTAGGAAGGACATCACAAATTAGTCACGAACTTCAGTAGTGGAGACCAAACCCAATAGACAAAGAAGGACATATGTCTTATCATCCATTGGAACGAAACATAAGGAATCAAATTGTTACCTATATTCTATCCCTTTCAGATAACGCCAAGTTCGAAGGACCGAACGTTGTGGAATTAGTCACAAAGGTTTATTGTACCCATTTTAGTTATTCCTGTTAAGGAAATCAATTCACCGTGGACTTCAGGTAATCATTTCAGGATTTCCTTCAGAAACCCATTTAGATGTAAACATCACCTATCATCCTCAGACCGATGGTCAAAGCGAGAGAACAATTCAAACATAGGAAAGTATACTCAGAGCATGAGTGATTAACCCTAGAAATGGTTGGACTAATCACTCAACATAAATCAAATTCATCTACAACAATAGTTATCACACCAACAACGGGAAACTGGCAGAAGTTAGGTTGGTACATAACACACATCATTTGGATTGGATATCCTGAACAACAAACCATCCAGATTCAAGTGGGAGAACAAATTAAGTTAAAAGCAATGCCTTGGATTGGCATGATACAAATTGGATAACAAGAAAGGTTGAACCTTTAGCATATTGGACTATTTAAGATTCATTTTAGAATCGACCAACTAGCATACAAACTTGAGTTCTGGCAGAATTCAGCAGTATATATTACCAGTACCACATTTAAAACATTAAGAAGCGCAGACCATCGATTGATGGGCCAAACTCAGAAAAAAACTCAACTCACTAGTTCAGTAGGCATTCATGAGATAACCAGAAATTTTCTACAAGTCAAGAATCAGTTACAAGTTCAATAAGTTGTAAACCATTAAAACTTCAGGTTGGTAGGCAGAGTTATGTTGAAAGTTCTGCCTAGGAAAGGTATGATATCATTCAGAAAACTTTGAAAGTTAAACCCGATATACACTGGACCATGTAATATTTCAGACAGAGTAGGCCTAGTGGCCGTCAGACTTGAGCCTTGTTAGAGAACAACAGGATTACACAACCATGTATTATCATTTTTCAGATTAGTCAATCATAATTCCATTTGGAAAGGAATCCAACCCAAAGTCAAACATAGACCTTGTAAGAGAACCAACAGAAATCATGGACCGTGTGGTCGAACAGTTGAAGCAGAGTCGAATTCCTATCGTTAGAGTTCGCTGGAATTCTCAAATAACATCACCTTTTCACCAATACATTCTCAGATACCAACATAAACTGAACTTCGGGACGAAGTTCCTTTTAGAGGGGAAGACTGTCACAACTCACCATTTCAGGTCATTTCAGGTTATTTCCCGAACTTTGGAAAACACACTATTCATCAAACACTATTCATCAAAACACTATTCATCAGTTTACTATTCATCATTTTTGGTGTCAGTTTGACATTCAGAGAAGCATTCAGAAATTTTACTATTCACAGAATACTATTCATTGCGGGAAAAGATTTCATCATTCACGTGCATTACACATTTCATCGTAAATTTAGTTTACGGGTATTCAAATTCGCGTAACCGTATTGGTTCAGGTGCAAATTCATGCATTATCAGTAATGACATTTCATACGGACTGGAGATAGTCTGCATATCATTAGTAGGTCATTTACATGTTATACCACTCTTAGGATTTTCAAATTTGTATATATTTGATACATTTAACGTTTTCTTATAATTATTCATAATAAACGTTAACACACGGTTTATACGCGACGAATATATCTAAATATTCTCACAATGGTCCCGACATATTTTTATATCCATTTTATCATCATAAAAGTTATAACATTCAATTACCCAGTATTTTGGAAATTTATTTATTTATAACGTAAGCTTATGAATATTACGACAGTTTTCGTGAAAACTAAACAATAATCACCCGATCACTCAGTAATTGTACCCAATATATATTTAACATTTTTATAACTTTATTTTGACCCGGATAACTTCGTTAATATTTATTTCTAGCTAACCCGGTACCCGATTATAACTAAACTAATTAAACACTACAAAAGATCTAGGAAACTTGTATCATACACTTCATAAGCCAAGTAGCAAAAATCAATTTTCCTTCCTCCTTTCTTCTCCAAAACCCACGACCAAATCCAAACACCATGATCAAGCCATGATTTTCCAAAATACAAAGCATCAAAGTTGTTCATTTCATCATTCTAATCAAGAATCATCCAACAAAAACACAAGTAATCCAAGGTTTCTAATCATCTCATCACCTAAAATCTCAAAGTAAGTATTCAAATTTATTTTCATATTTTCATCTAATTAACAATTATTAATCATGGTATTCATGCTTAATTTCATGCTCATACTAGTTATACCACTTTATTTTTGAAGACTTTTTGATCATACAAACCCTAGAATTGGTTTTAGGTGTTCCTTTGTTAAATTAACTTGTTTACTAGTCATTAGGAACCCATGGCACCCTAAGAAGGTGTATGGTAGGATTAGTATAGTTTTGTGAAGTTTGCAAGAGTTTTGGTTGAGGTTGAAACTAGTTTTGAACAAGAAAAATGGTTTTGTAACAAGTAAATAAACATTCTGTCCCATTTTGGTAAATCCAGGAAAATCAGTAAACATAGAGGAAACTTTGGCAAAATTTTTAGAAAATACTTTCAAAAACGAATCCGTAGGCGAAAGAACGGATTAAAAAGAGTTTATAACGAAGAAGTTATGATTTTTGCAAGTTTATTGACGAAAACTATTTTCCGGAAAAATACATGCTGTTGGACGTTTTTCGTTGGACAAAAAGAGGCTTTAGACATAACCCGGAGGAGCCAAGCTTTCCAAAATATATTACTACATACTAAGACGTAACCGTGGATATAAAGAACAAGTAAAACGGGCTTATAACGACAAAGATATTCACGTTTCCATATCGACAAAAATCCTCTATAATTGGCAGCTTTTAGAAATAATAATAACACTACGTACTAAATTCTAGATTTTCTAGAAATATTAACCAAGTACCCAATTTCATAACTAATAATGTATTAGTGATTACAAGTATATTTTCATTACTACAAGGCGTTATTTCAAGGATTTCAAACCGAGGATTTCAACACAAACATTGGTACATACGATATATATATATAAGTATATATATTGCAACTAGTTTTATTTTTCTAATAGCCATATTTTTCCTAAGTCTTGGAATATATATTTTTGATAACAACAAGTGTTTTTCAAAGAGTAGAGTGGTATAGGAAACATGTGCATGGACATTCATAACATCATTTGGTGATCTAAATTAGATCGTTCATCATTCACATTAGGTTGCGGCTAGTGTGCGCGCCTTGTTTTTCAGCTCATTACATGTTCATGGTTGTTCATTTCACATCATCACAGTATCATCAGCTAGAGGTGAGTTTTCATAGCCCCGTTTTCAATTCAATATTTTGATTTCAAATCCCACGGGGGGAATACATTGCATCAATCATTTTAGTACGAGCCCAAGTACCAAAACATATGTACATTGCTTAAGTTACCTTACCATTCAGTTAAAGTCCCCTGTTATTATCATGGACCGTTAATTTGCCGGTAAGCGAGAGTGAGTGGATAGATCTATCGAGGGTGACACCTCCATCCGTGGTAGTGATTACCAACCGTAAGCGGATGCATTTCATGTCTTTTACAGTTACGAGTGTTCCGGTAAAACATTCGGGAGGGGCATACATCAATCATAGCTTCGGAGTCATGAGCTTAAGGTCTATTGTACAATTTTCATGAGATTTTTATCTTGCACTTTTACTTGTGGTGGCCGTACATCATTACATTTTACAAACCTATGGAATTCACCAACATTCGTGTTGACGTTTTAGCAATGTATTTCAGGTTATTAACGTAGCTCATGTGACATGCATTTGGACCTTCATGGAGTCGCGGAGTCGACGCGTCTCATCATTATTTCATGCACTTATGTAAACGTTTGATCTAGTATGACTTGTTTTTCATAAACATGCAACACATTTTGGGGACCTCATTTTGTAAACTCTGGATTATTTCAATGATCAAATGCAGTATTTTCCAAACGACACTTTAGGTCGTTCAATGTAACTGTAACTGTGGTGCTATGACAGACACCCCCAGGTATTCCATTCCGCTGCAAGTCAGGTAAATTGGGGGTGTGACAGATTGGCATCAGAGCTAAGGTTATAGCGAACTAGGATGTATCTTGGACCCTAGACTATAACCACATCAGCATAGCATCTCATCATTTCATCATAAGTGCATAATCATGATACATGTTGTTTCGTGCATACCCTGTGCGAGTTATTTATACTCATATCCCAAATCCTTTAGCCTTTTAAAAATGTCAACATTTTCAAGACACTTTATGTCTTCATCATCAGCAAAGAGAAGTGTTTCTCTTATTGATGATTCAGTAACAAATACCTTTTGGCCGTCAACAATAGGCTTAATTTGTGATTCCCCATTATGAGTTTTGACTTTAGTAGTAAGCCAAAACTGTTTAACAAAGGAATTAAATATGGTAGGGTTCATAGTTAATGCATACATAATGGAGGTAGAATTGATGAAATCGACCATCCCTATGAAACCTTCACGCACTTGCGTACGATCAAGAAGTGCATTCATGATTTAGGTTTTGTGAAATTGGGGGTTCTTGATTGCTATGATAAAAAGGTGTTAGGGTTTAATTAAACTTCAATTGTGAGCGCATAAAATTAATTGTAATTAGGTTTTTAAACCCTTTGGTGAAGAAGTTAGATAACCGTCCCTGTGCTTTGAAACATAGCAGCAGCACCCTGAAGTAGAACCAGCAGTAGAATCTTTTGCCTATCAGTAGAATTCTTTGCCTAGTAGCATAATGCTTTTGCAGCAGAATGCTTTTTCCTAGCAGCAGAATGTCTGCAAACTTGATTCAAACACTATTTTCTCATCATCAAATGCTCTAAAATGAACTTATCCTACAAAAGATTAGTCCAAAACCACAAAAGCACACAAAATACCCATTCACTCAAATCACAACACTTAGTTATATCCAGCAGTTGAAAATTTAACTAGAAGTAGAATCAATCAACTCTATTTATAACTAGCAATAGAATCCATAACCAGCAACAGAAACAACTTTATTGACTAATAACAACACAAATATTTTACAAAACTTTCCAAAAACACAAAGAGATAAGTTTTTCAAAGATTTATCATTCCAATACTTGCAATTAGAAATTCAAATCTACCGACATTAAAATGTTTTGTGAGCAAATCAGCAACCTTATTGTCAGTATGGATTTTGACAATTTGAATCAACTTCTTTTCATAACAATCCCTTATAAAATGATGTCTTATCTCAATATGCTTTGTTTTAGAATAAAAAGAGTATTTTTAATTATGTAAAGTGTACTGTAATTATCAATATAAATTTTGGTGTTCATGAAATTATAGCCATAGTCCAGCAATTGATTTTGCATCAAAAGTACTTGACCACAGCAACTTGAAGTAGCCACATACTCAACTTCATTTGTTGAATTTGCCACCACTGTTTGTTTCTTGCACTACCATGACACCAACCTGCTTCTAAGAAATTGACAACCTCTAGTTGTGGATTTCCTATCCAAGCTAGCCTCAGCATAGTCACTATCAGAATATGCCACCAAATCAAAAGGTGAATCATTAGGATACCAAAGCCCCAAAATAGGTTGATGCCTCAGATATCTAAAAATTCTCTTCACTGCATTGAGATGTGATTCTTTGGAATTAACTTAATATCTTGTACAGGCACATACAGCAAACATAATATATGGCCTTGAAGCTGTAAGATACATCAATGAACCAATCATTGACCTGTACAAATAAACATCCACCTCTTTACCATATTCATCTTTGAGCAAAGGCTTGTTGGACTCCATTGTTTTCTTTGTACGCTTGGCATCTTCAAATCCAAACTTCTTCAAAATATCATTCATATACTTGTCTTGACTAACAAAAATACCATTCTCCTTTTTGTCCGACTTGCAATCCCAAAAAGAATGTGAGTTCTCATATGGAACTCATGTCAAACTTATCCTTCATTAGCTTTTCAACTCAACACATAGATCTTTGTTTGTGGAGCCAAAAATGATATCATCAACATAAACTTGCACCAGTAAGATATCATCTTTGATCCTTTTGATAAACAATTTTTTGTCAATCTTGCCTCTACTAAAACCATTCTTGATCAGGTAAGTTGACAATGTGTCATACCAAGTTCTTGGAGCTTGATGCAATCCATAGAATGCTTTGTCCACCTTGTACACTTTATTAGGAAATTCATGAGACAAAAAGTGTACCGCTTTTAGGGGGTCATTTAAGCTCTAAGTCGTGATTATTTTATCAAATATTGCCTCAAATAGTTCCATTTGTCATTTTAGGTACTTTGGAGAAGAAATCTAAAAAAGGAAGCATTTTGGACATTTTTGGAGCGAAAAGTGAAGAAAACAGCAAAGTCTCCAAATCAAGTTAGAATTAGTACCTGGCGGCGTCATGTATTGCATGTGACGGCGTCACGTTATGGCAAAAAGGTGGATAAAAAGTTACACGAGACGCGCCACAATGTTTTTGGGAAATAACACATGATGGCGTCACCAAGGCCGTCAAGAGCAAAAACATACGTGACGGCGAAGAGTTGATTAATATGAGATGGCGTCAGATCTGGATCTAGGCAATACGAGATGAATATTGGCGGCGAGTTGACGGCGTCAGAATCATAACATGACGCCGTTAGACCACAAAATCTATATATAGTTTTCTAATTTTCGTGTATTGAGAGGGATATTTTTAGAGAGACTTTTAGGAGAACTTGTGGAGAAACCCTAGGTCAAATTTTACAAGGTTTTCACCCTTTTATCATCCATGTTGATAAAGATAAGTTTTCTAATAATCATTCAATATGTCTATGTGTTGTTTGATTCTATCTTATGTTTATCTTTACTTTAACATGCTAGGATAGGTTTTCTTTGTGTTTGCTTAGATGTAATGAAACCTTGCTATTGATTATTGGTTGGTTGGTTGTTTGTTATTAATTGTAATGGATGAATGATATAGATGTTAGGCTTAAGAAAACTGGCAGACTTCCAATTGGTAACATGCTTGAACGTCTTAAGAAACATGAATCGGATGTGTACTACGATTACTTGGTTGTATTTAATGCATGAGTAACTACTAAGGA
The DNA here is from genome assembly GCA_030686995.1 of Artemisia argyi. NCBI lineage: Eukaryota > Viridiplantae > Streptophyta > Magnoliopsida > Asterales > Asteraceae > Artemisia > Artemisia argyi. The sequence goes on along the minus strand of CM060701.1, from coordinate 92,350,690 downwards.
GGCCATGTTAGGAGCTAGTAGTCGGCTCGACATAGGAAGAGGTAGAAACTTGTAGAGTTGGGGAAGATCGTACACGGCCCCATGAATGGTATTAAGGAATATAACCCGTCATCCATGAAATTGCAACAAACTAATCAACTAGTAAAAGATAGATAGGGAGTAGTGAAATCTATTTAAACACGTTTCTCTTATTATTGTTTTTCTCTAAATTTACTTTCTTGTTATTTTATTTTCATTGCATTAGTAGATATTTGGGTTAGTTGACTAGCAACTAATTCTGCCCACTCTTCCAAAACCTGAGATTTTTACTTGCTTTCCAAAAAACTATAAAAATACGAATCATCCCTCACCTCTAGACCTAGTTTAATTAAGTTTTGATCCTAACGACACTATTCACCGAGAGAACGACCAATCCCCCGGTACTTGCCACTACATCGGTCAGGTACACTGCCTGGTGGGGATTGCAAGCTTCTCAAGATCCCTTGAGAGGTAAAACCTTTTGCAAGGATGAAAAACCACGCATCAAGTTTTTGGCGTCGTTGCCGGTGAATAGTTATTGTTTAGGTTGAAATTTCTTTTTGTTAGGTCTACTTGCTAGATTCCTTTCTAGTAAGATTTTTTATTTTATAGGGTTTCTTTAGTCTATCTTATTTCTTTGTTCCTTTGTTCGTAACCATTACCATCCGCCATCATGGAAGGTGGTAATCTCTTTGATCCCGTCAAACCACCACAACAAAACCCATCACAACCAAACCAACCTCCTAGACCCTGCACATTAGGAGAGTACTCCCGTCCTAGCCACCAAGGCTATAGAAACACCATTGAGCTCACTTAAAGAGCCAACGTGTCTCCCTTGCAATCTGACACCACCTGGTTGGTGCAAAGCGGATGTGCATTCCATGGACTTCGTTCCGAAGATCCTAATCAACATCTCAAGCATTTCCTCAAAATCATAGATTCCGTAGATCTTGATGTTGAAACTCGAGAGATGACCCGATTGCGTCTCTTCCAATTCTCTCTACGTGAACAAGTTAGTCAATGGCTTGAGCGTTTACCCGCGGGATCCATCACCTCTTGGGATGATCTTACCACTCATTTCCTTGCTCAATTTTTCCCACCGGGAGAACCACCAAGCTAAGAAATGACATCTTGATGTTCCAACAATGTCAAGGTGAAACTCTCTATGAAGCATGGACTCGTTTCAAGGACTTACTCCAAAAAGTCCCTCATCATGACATAGATCTTTGGCTCCAAGTCCGAATCTTTTATGACCATATCAATCTCTCCACAAGGCAAACCATTGACTAAGCAGCCGGTGGCAAGCTACGTGGTTGAAGTGCGGAAGATTCATGGGAACTCATAGAAGATCTTGCTCTCTATGACAACGAAAGTTGGAATGATCTTTGTGATTTGAACAAAATTGTCAAGGCAATATCTTTGCCTTCGAACAATTCAAGCACTCCCAACCGTAGGATCATAGAACTTGAAGACCAAGTCAAGTTTCTCATGAAATCCTACGAAGCTCCTAAACCTTCATGCCAAGTGAACAAAATCACTTCTTCATGCGAATTATGTAGTGGTCCTTACGACACTTGTGATTGCATGGAACTCCCCGAACAAGCTTTTGCTGATTATGCATCCACGTGAACTGACAGAGCGGGAGACAAGTGGTACACTTTCAATCTCGAGCCAAACCCTTATGGTGATTCACACAACCCCTCTTGGAAAAATCACCCAAACTTTAGGTGGAAACAAAGCCAAAATGCACCCCAAAATAATTCTTCCACTCCACCTAATCGCTACCAATCAAATGGTCCACCTCCTAACTGCGCTTTTAACAACAATCCTTCCAATAACTATGGTAGTACCAATAATCTTGAAGGGTTGATGTCTAAATTTATGGCATCTCAAGAAGCTCGTATAGCTAAGATTGAATCCGAATTCAATCAACAACAAATTGATAACTTGTTGAAAGCTCTTAACAACCAAGTGTTGACCACGCCAAATAAGGACACTATAAACACTAATAGTGGAACCCAAGTTAAGGATCCCTCATCATCCAAGCATGTCCACTTTGTCAATGTTGTCACTATTAAGCCAATCGATAAGGATAGGGAAGAAGATGTTGTAGATAAGGTTGGAATTGATAGTGAATCTAAGAAGGAGGATAATAAGGTAGGAAAGGTAGAGGAAGCAGAGAATGTTGAGAACTATTTCGATAGGTTACCAACTAAGGAAGAACGCGCATACCACATGGATTTATTCGATTACCCCGAGACACCATACGTCTTAGGTTCACAAATCATCAAAGCAGGCGATCCCTCTAATATCAATCTTACATCTCCTATAAACCTTAAGATTAGGCTCCACTACAATTGGATAATGAAGAAGCAATTCGGACCTAGGATATTTCCCGATATGGGTTGGATGAGTAACTTTGTAGGAAGAGTAAAGGGATTGCATGTGCTTGTAGGAAATTTCACATATGTTACAGACTTTATGATTGTAGAAGATTCGTCCGGTAATAGATAGTTCCCTAACTCAAGTAGTGTTTGGAAAGCCATTCATTGAAGCCTCTAAAATGAGTTATGACCATCTTTAGGGATAGTTAGATTCATGGACGAAACCGATGAAGTAGCCTACCAAATGCCATATAAGATAGATCAATACCGACTTCTATCGGATCTTGAGAAAGAGCACAAGCAAGCGGTTTACTATAGGAATGATGAGGATAGACGTAGAGGAGTAGACCATGTAATGAGAAAAATACTTGGCTTCTACAAAGAATGCTTGCAACTAGGTCTGGAATATAAAACCAAACCCGAGGATGACCTAGAGCCCGTGACTAATGACGAGGTCACGTAATAGCCCGTGACCTTGAGTCTAGCTACAAGACTCGCTAATAAAGAAAAGCGCTTCTAGGGAAGCAACCCAAGCTTTAATTGTTTGTTTGTTTGTTTGTTTGTTTGTTTGATTTTATTTGTTTCCGTATGCATGGTTTATTTTTATTGTTTTTGGCTCATGTTTCAAAGTAAATTGTGAAAATGCTTTATTTTGTCTTTAACTTCATCTTGATTACATATAAAGGCATTTCGCAAATGATAAGTGTAAGGGAAATCTAAATTTTTTCTAAGAACGAGATTGAACATGAATCACAACGATATTAAACGAATGTGCATATTAGTATTTGTTTAAGTCAAATGCTTGTATCGAGTCATAATGATATTTTTGCAGGATTTACAGGAATTAAAGCATGAGTTTTTCCAGAAATTTTCCGGAAACTTGACATAGAATATCTGCAGGTCACTTCTGATGGCGTCAGGTGTAAAATTCAGAAAATTTTGTGAGTTTTGTTTTTCTACCGGAATCATAAAGTTTTTGTTAATTCTTTAGTTTTATAAACTCCAGGAAATCTGCAAACATTCATTCTACAAGCATTATATCTTAATTTGCTTTCTAGGATTTTAGTATATATAGAGCTTGCCACCGATTTTACGCGAGGTTTGCCATGATTTTTTCTAAGGTTTAACAGGTTATATTGGACAAGAAGATGATTTATATTTCTAGAGGGAAGCTTTCAATGTTCATTTTCTTGGAGGAGGATCTAACCATGTTATCACATTATCCACACCGAACGAATAAGGGGAGTATTTGTTTCATTCTTTTACCTTCATTACTTTTTCATCCTTTTTATTGAACATTGGGGACAATGTTCAGCATAAGTGTAAGGGGAGGATAAATGATGATACCTTAGAGAATGCAATTGCACTTGAGTTTGTTTGTTCAATAGTAGGTGTGTAATAAAACTAAGAGAAACACTTGTTAGGGTAATTTTAGCGCCAAATTTAAAATTTTTTACAACATTTAGGAGTGAAACTTTAGCCTTAATGAGCATCTCATGGATAGGAGTTGTATGACTAGCACAAAAAACCGTACCACTCAAAATTTTCCACCCCAAATATGTGAGGTTCGCCCATAGATTTGTTAGGAAAAGTTGCTTATGAGTGTACTAGTAGTACTTAGATTCTAAACCTTGCGTTAGTGATGCATCCCGAGACCGCTAGTGAGACTACATTCGAGTAGTAGGATTTACTACATGATAAGAGGCATTAGGATAACCCTTGTGTTTAAACCCGTATCATAATTACTTGACCAATGAAGTCATGATTACTTGACTAGTAAAGTCAATTAATTTTTCCCACACCTTTGCGTTGTACTCATTTTTAGTACACGATACCCCTAGTACACCCCTCTGAGCTTATCTTTTTCATTTCTAACATTAAGCATTTTACTTAAAGTAAGAATTTTTTTACAATCCACCCCAAATGTGCAACCAAATCGCCTTAGCATTCCTTGTATGCACTCATCTTTAGTGCATTATTGTTACATGTTTAAACCCTTAGTTAATTGTCTAATTGATTACATGGTTGCTAAGTCGAGTCATATCTTGTACATATTGTTTTGGGAAGATTGGGACTCATGGGTAAAGTACTATTGCTATGGAGTATTGGGGAAAACGTCAATTATTACCCCCATATGTGCGTTAATATCTAAAAAGTACTCCAAGTGTTTTGATTATCTTAATTCGAGTCATTAGAATAGTTAGTTGTAAAGTATGTAAAAGTTCAAGTGTAAGGGGAATGCAAATTCCCTACGATGTATTATTTTGGATGGTAGGGCAAGAGTGTATGCATGCAAAAACAAAAAAACAAAATAAAACAAAAAAGAAAAAAAAATCGAAAAATCAAGAAGAAGAAAAAAAATAGAAAAAAGAAAAAGAGAAAAAATATACGGACTACCATCCCGTTTCCTTTTATGTTTATTTTATGTTTTTATGGTTTTCATTAGCTTAAGTCGAGTCGAGTCTTGGCTTAGCAACGCCACATTATACATGTAATTGACCAAGATGATTAACTTGCCACCAGTAAAGATTGTCTTTATCCAACAAAACCGTGTTTATCGTATCCTTACACCTCACGTTATAACCCTTTAAAAGACCTCTTTGATAGTTTATCCTAGGTGCTTATGCCAAGTGGTGGAGGTTTGATCCTTTCCCAAGCCTATGGTAATCTATGTGCTATGACAGGTAGTGAGAGATATTTTCCATTTTCATATTGTGATATATATACTTTTATTACACCCGAGAGATGTGAGTATCTAAACACTATTTGTGAGGTTCTAGTATATAATTTTCGTGCTTGTTTTGGTTGAAGTGGAACAATTACTTGTTGAAATAACTTTCATATTAGTGTTAAATGACCCCTAGCTTGTATTTTGATTAGAATAAAAGCATTTTTGCTTGAGGAGCAAATCTCAAGTGTAAGGGTATTTGATGAGACGAAAAGTGTACCGCTTTTAGGGGGTCATTTAAGCCCTAAGTCATGATTATTTGATCAAATATTGCCTCAAATCGTTCCTTTTGTCATTTTAGGTACTTTGGAGAAGAAATCTGGAAAAGGAAGCATTTTGGACGTTTTTGGAGCGAAAAGTGAAGAAAATAGCAAAGTGTCCAAATCAAGCTGGAAATAGTACCTGACGGCGTCATGTATTGCATGTGACGGCGTCACGTTATGGCAAAAAGGTGGATAAAAAGTTACACGAGACGCGCCAGAACGTTTTTGGGAAATAACACATGACGGCGTCACCAAGGCCGTCAAGAGCAAAAACATACGTGACAGCCAAGAGTTGATTAATCAGAGACGGCGTCAGATCTGGATCTAGGCAATACGAGAAGAATATTGGTGGCGAGTTGTCGGCGTCAGAATCATAACGTGACGCCATTAGACCACAAAATCTATATATAGTTTTCTAATTTTCGTGTATTGAGAGGGGAATTTTTAGAGAGACTTTTGGGAGAACTTGTGGAGAAACCCTAGGTCGAATTTTATAGGGTTTTTCACCCTTTGATCATCCATGTTTCAATAAAGATAAGTCTTCCAATAATCATTCAATATGTCTATGTGTTATTTGATTCTATTTTATGCTTGTCTTTACTTTAACATGCTAGGCTAGGTTTTCTTTGTGTTTGCTTAGATGTAATGAAACCTAGCGATTATTGGTTGTTTGGAAAACTAGAAAGGGGGTTGAATAGTTTTACGTCTTTTTAATTTGTAAAAGATGGTTTGCGTGTTTTGTTTACTTACAAAAATTGTAGATTCGATATTATGTGAATTCAAGTCTTGCACAATATAAACAACTACAATTAAATACTAAGGCTATAATAATGTGAGAAATGAAATACGTAAGAGATGGAAAGATCGAACCGCGGGACAAGAGATTTATAGTGGTTCGGCTACAAGGACATCTTCCTTGCCCTACTCCACTCCCCGACCACCTAACTCGAGAGTTTTCTTCACTATGTCAACAAGCTCCCTCATGGAGGAGAAAACCTTACACACCAATATTCACACCATAACTTCGTCACACCTTAATCACACCTTCTATACAACTTCTTCGCACCTACTCACAACTTAATTACAAGACTACTTCTTCACACCTATCAATCTTCACAACTGTCTACTTCACAACTATCTTCCTCACAACTACCTACTTCCCAACAAACTACTTCACAACAATCTACTCCTAAATATTTCTATCTACACACCTTGCTAATCTATATTCTACAAAATATTCACAACTTATTACACAAAGAGATATATGTAATGAATGATGCTCAAACAACTTAGATGTGGAGGTCACAACAAGTTGTAATACTTCTTGTCTTGGCGAATAGAAGTATTCTTCTATTACACATGATAGAATGACACTTGGATAACTTTGAAACAAAGATTAATGTATATATGATCAAAGGATTATAGGAAATGGAAATAGGGATTTAGATCAGAAAGTTTTGGGGTGCAAAAGGTGAGAAAAATCTGTGAAATGAACCAGTATTTATAGGCAAGAAAAATATTGTTCTGGAGCGTGCCGGTCCCCTTAATTATTAAGGGGGCTGCCTAGGTAATTAAGGGGGCTGCCCCCTCCAGAACGTTGGACTTGTTTGTCCTTTTGTAGGGAAGATTTTTTTGGAGTATATTTGCCATTTTTGGTTAAAAATTTGAATTCATATATTTATAATGATTTAAACATATTCTTTTAATTCCAAAAATGATTTTGTAAAAGATATAAAATGTTTGTGACATTTTATAAAAAGTCTAGTGATTGAGAAAAATTTCCTTTGATCATAGAATGCAAGAAACACTTTGTTTATTCATACCTTAAGTGATTTGGATGTAAAGTGAGATATTTATCGCTATATAGTTGTTTATGTCATAATTTTTAGTTCAATGAGTTCACGTTTTGTATTTATCAAAACATAGAGATGTCATTAAATATTAACAATGTTTTAGGGCATTATTTATGTCAAAAATCTCCCCCTTTTTGATGATTACGAAACCTTAAACTCATTAGGTCTAAAAATTAATTTTTAGACAAGTATTTAGAGTTTAATATTCTCTTCTCCCCCTTTTTGTAAAATCAAAAAGGTTATGCTGATTAAGCTTCATAAGAGAAGTCAAACGGGTAGAAAGCTCCCCTTTGATGTGTGCTCCCCCTCATTTGAGGGCACCAAGGAAACGAGCTATGGTATGCTTGGCTACAAGAAAATATATGAAGAATACAAGATATATATATATATATATATATATATATATATATATATATATATATATATATATATATATATATATATATATATATATATATATATATATATATATATATATATATGCAAAGCAAATAAAAATAGATTCATTCAAGCATTTGAGATGATCATAGAAATGAACATCATTACAACATTCAAAATGCTAGAAGCATATTGATTAGAATAAAATAAAAGAAACAACGTAGTCCTAAATTTGCCAAAGAGAGCTCTTGGACTTGTTTGTAACCCATGGTTGAGTGTTTTATTTGGTTGAGGGGTGCATAAGCATAAAGCTTAGTTATTTGATGGAGAAGGATATGGAGTAGGGTATGGAGCGGAAGAAGTGGATCTCACGATGTTATATCATGTCAAGGGTGGTATTGGATGGGGACGAGTGAGAAGATATTCGATCCAAGAAATATCTTCACTCAAGCAGAGGATTTGTTTTTGAAGTAAGATGCAACAAGGGCAATAGTGAGTATGGTTTGTAACTTGATACAAGTTGAGAGAGTGAGGTAAGCAATTTGTATAAGGTGATGAAGGAGGTTGCCCTTTGTTGCGTTGTGCAAGATGCATAGCAAGGAGATCACTTAGATCATGAATTTGGTTTATTTCTTCATGGAACTTTTGTTTTTCCGTAACAATGTGGAGAGAATCATTTTGTTGATATGGATGAATTGGGGTTGTGTAGTTGGAATTGAAATTGTTGGAAGTGTAGGATGAAATGGGCTAAAAAGCAGAAATGATTCTGTAAACACGACCATCAGATGACCGGTCCCCTTAATTAGGGGTCGGTCCCTTTAATCATTAAGGGGGCCCCCTTACATAATTAAGGGAGCAGCCCATCTGGTGATTTCCAAATTGCCGGAATTGGGTTTTTGGCAAAAAATTTGCAGAAAGGTTGTGTCTTTGGGTTTAGATTCAAGCAAGTTCAACTCTTTGAGGCAATTTAGCTTCTAATCTATTCATAATATAGCATACATGCAAAATTACTTAAATAATAGAACAATCAAGCAATCAATAATAACCAAGAGTAAGCAAGAAAAGGCAAGAGCAATCAATTCTACCTAGAGTAACTATCTTAGATCAAAGACAAAGGCAACTACTGAGTGAGTAACTAGTGATGGAACAAAAAGACAATATTGTATGTGATTTTGTCCTAGTATGTGCCTATATGCAACAAATGTGGAGTTGTGATTGTTTTGACTTCTAAATGCAAATAAGAAAACTTCCTAAGAAACAATCCAAAATCTCCTTGATTCGATTTTTGCTCAATTCAAGAATGTCAATGGTATATATTAGATTATATATTTTGACGATTCATGTGAGATTTTATGCATGATTTAAGAAAAAGTTTTTAGCATTTGTCAACAATGCAAGAAAGATGGTTTTCATGTGTTTCCTAGATGTGAGAGTAGTTTTAAAGAAAATTCGATTGGGTTTTATAAAAATGTTTATGCAATAAAATGAGGTTTCCCAATCTTTAATTTTGTGTGAAATAGATTCCTAGAATCAGAAATGAAGAAGTCGAGGAAAAATAAAAATAAATTTTATGCAATGAATTAGTGATGTAAATGTAGTAAAATTTAGTCAATTTGTTCCATCATTCTTAATCCTAAACGCAAGTGGTTAAATAGTTCACGCTTAAAGGGTTTAGTGAATATATGTCACAACTCACCATTTCAGGTCATTTCCCAAAACTTTGACATTTTACTATTCATAAATCACTATTCATCAAAACACTATTCATTGTTTTACTATTCATCATTTTCGAGGTCAATTTGATATTCTGAGAAACATTTGAGAAAATTTACTATTTACTGAACACTATTTATTGCCGAAAAAGTTTTCACTATTCACTTGCATTAATCATTTCATCGTAAATTTAGTTTACGGGTATTCAAATTCGCGTAACCGGATTGGTTTAGGTGCGAATTCATTTCATTAGTGCTAAGGACACTGCATACGGACTAGAGACAGTCTGCATATCATCATAACAGCATTTTCATGTTATACCACTCTTAGGATTTTCAAACTTATATATTTGATACATTTAACGTTTTACGTATAAGTATTTATAATAAACGTTAACACCCGGTTTATACACGAAGAATATATCTAAATATTCACACAATGGTCCCGACATATTTTTATATCCATTTTATCAACATAAAAGTTATAACATTCAGTTACCCAGTATTTTGGAAATTTATTTTATTTATAACGTAAGCTTATGAATATTACGACGATTTTCGTGAAAACTAAACAACAATCACCCGAACACTCAGTAATTGTACCCAACATATTTTTAACATATTTACAACTTTATTGCATCCCGAATAACTTTGTTAACATTTATTTCTATCAAACCCGGTACCCGATTTTAACTTATAACACATAAGAACACATAAAATCCTAATTAAATCAAAACTACCGCTACCCCCCCCCCCCCCCCTCATCCACCATGACCGGCCCCCTAAAGTCCTCACTAGGAAAATTTATACAATTTCTTAACCTAAGGCATTTATGTGTACATATAATACATTATAAGTTGTTACTTAATTACATAAACCACAAAAACAAAACAAACAAAATTTTGATAATCAAAAAGTTCATCTCATCTGTTCCTCATCACCAAAACCCACAACCTCACCACCAATCCAAGAACAAGTGAAGATTTTCCAAAAGTTAAAGCATCAAAGTTGTTCATTTAATCATCCTAATCAAGAATCATCCAACAAAAACACAAGTAATCCAAGGTTTCTAATCATCTCATCACCTAGAATTTCAAAGTGAGTTATCAAATTTATTTTCATGTTTTCATCTAATTAACACATGTATCTTATAGTATTCATGCTTAATTTCATGCACAAACTAGTTATACCACTTTATTTTTGTATACTTTTTGAACATACAAACCCTAGATTGTGATTTAGGTGTTCCCTTGTTTAATTAACTTGATTACTAGTCATTAGGAACCCATGGCACCCTAAGAAGGTGTATGGTAGGATTAGTATAGTTTTGTGAAGTTTGCAAGAGTTTTGTTTGATGTAGAAACTAGTTTTGAACCTTGGAAATGGTTTTGTAACAAGTAAATATACCTACTGTCCCATTTTGTTAAATCCTGGAAAATCAGTAAATACAAAGGAAACTTTGGAAAAATTTTTAGAAAATACTTTCAAAAACGAATCCGTAGGCGAAAGAACGGATTAAAAAGAGTTTATAACGAAGAAGTTATGATTTTTGCAAGTTTATTGACGAAAAGTATTTTTCTGAAATTTACATGCTGTTGGACGTTTTTCGTCTGACAAAAAGAGGCTTTAGACGTAACCCGGAGGAGAAGAGCTTTCCAAAATATATTACTACATACTAAGACGTAACCGTGGATATAAAGAACAAGTAAAACGGACTTATAACGACAAAGATATTCACGTTTGAATATCGGCAAAACTCATTTTAGTTTGACAGCTTTTAGAAATAATAACGCTAAAACTACGTAGTAACTTTAGATTTCTAGAAATAATACCAAGTACCCAATTTTATAACTGATGAAGTATTAGTTATTATAAGTATATTTTTATCACTACAAGGCGTAATTTCAAGGATTTCAACCCGAGGATTTCAACACTAACATGGAAACATACGATATATATATATAAGTATATATATTGCAACTAGCTTTATTTTTCTAATAGCCATATTTTTCCTAAGTCTTGGAAATATATTTTTTTGATAACAACAAGTGTTTTTCCAAAGAGTAGAGTGGTATAGGAACATGTGCATGGACATTCATAACATCATTTGGTGATCTAAATTAGATCGTTCATCATTCACATTAGGTTGCGGCAGCTAACCGTTCATTGTTGTTCATTTCACATCATCACAGTATCATCAGTTAAGGTGAGTTTTCATAGCCCCGTATACATTTTATGATTGTTTTCAAATCCTACGGGGGAGAATACATTGCACCATTTTAGTACGAGCCCAAGTATCAAAACCTATGTACATTGCTTAAGTAGCTTGTCTGCCATGTGATAAGTCCCCCAGTATCATCATGAACCGTTAATTTGCCGGTAAGCGAGAGTGAGTGGATAGATCTATTGAGGGTGACGCCTCCATCCGTGGTAGTATTTACCAACAGTAAGCGGATGCATTTCATGTCTGTTACATTTGAGTGTTTTGGCAGAACATTCAGGAGGGGCATAGTTTCATCAGTCATAGCTTCGGTGTCATGAGCTTAAGGTCTATTGTACTATTTTACGTGACTTTTTTCATGCACTTATACTTTCTGGTGGCCGTACAACATTACATTTCATAAACCTATGATTATTCACCAACATTCGTGTTGACCGTTTTCGCAATGTATTTTCAGGTAACTAAGGCATTATCATATTACATGCATGGAGTCACATTAGGGTGTGCCAGGGATGACGCACTACATTATGGATTTTTCATGCACTTGTAAATTATCGTTTGACTTTTCATGGAATTGTTTTCTGTAAACGTTTCAACCTTTGGGACCTATGTTTTGTAACACTGGATGTGTTTTTAAATAATCAAACGATGTATTTTCCAAACGACACTTTAGGTCGTTCAATATATCCTTGTTATGGTGCTATGACAGTTACACCCCAGGCATTCCATTCCGCTGCAAGTCAGGTAAATTGGGGGTGTGACAATATATCCGCAATGTTATCTTCCGATCCAAACTTTTCTATAGATATGTTTCCTTTTTGTACATTATCCCTAAGGAAGTGGTGGCATATTTCTATGTGTTTAGTCCTAGAGTGTTGAACCGGATTTTTACTTAAATCTATCACACCTTTGTTATCGCACATAATAGGAACATTTTCTAACCTAATGCCATAGTCTTTGAGAGCTTGTTTCATCCATAGTGCTTGTTGACATGCATTTCCAGCGCTTACGTATTCGGCTTCGGTGGTAGAAATAGCAAGAGCGGTTTGCTTCTTCGAAAACCAAGATGTTAGACAACATCCCATAAACGTGCAAATACCGCTGGTGCTCTTTCTATCTATGTAATCTCCCGCATGATCCGTATCCGCATAGACGGTGGTTTCTATGCCGGATCCCTTAGGATACCATAATCCTAAGTGTATAGTACCTTTAATGTATCAGAAGATACGCTTAACCGCTTCTAGGTGAGAGGTTTTGGGATCCTCTTGAAAGCGGGCACAAAGGCAAACACTAAACATGATATCGGGTCTACTTGCCGTTAAGTATAGTAAACTACCTATCATTCCTCTATATTTAGTATTATCCACGGAGTCACCTTCATCATCTTTTGTGAGCTTTACATCCGTAGACATGCGAGTTTTCATGGGTTTTGAGTCTTCTAGGCTAAATTTCTTAAGCATTTCCTTAATGTGCTTAGATTGGTTAAAAAATATTCCATCTTCTAATTGTTTTATTTGTAATCCTAGGAAAAAGTTTAGTTCGCCCATCATACTCATTTCGAACTCATCATGCATGATTTTGGCAAATTCATCATACATTTCTGACAAATCGATCCAAATATAATGTCCTCAACATATATTTGAACAATGATGAGATTTGGGTCTTTCTTTTTAGTGAAAAGAGTGTTATCTACCATTCCCATGGAATAACTATGTTTAATAAGAAAAGCTTTTAATCGATCACACCAAGCCTTAGGAGCTTGTTTGAGTCCATATAAAGCTTTTTTTAGTTTATAAACATAATCAGGTTTTGCGAAGTCAATAAATCCTGGAGGTTGTGCCACATAAACCTCCTCATTGATAAAACCGTTGAGGAATGCACTTTTCACATCCATTTGGAATAACTTAAAGTGTGCCAGGGATGGCGCACTACATTATGGATTTTTCATGCACTTGTAAATTATCGTTTGACTTTTCATGGACTTGTTTTCTGTAAACGTTTCAACCTTTGGGACCTATGTTTTGTAACACTGGATGTGTTTTTAAATAATCAAACGATGTATTTTCCAAACGACAATTTAGGTCGTTCAATATATCCTTGTTATGGTGCTATGACAGTTACACCCCCAGGCATTCCATTCCGCTGCAAGTCAGGTAAATTGGGGGTGTGACAGATTGGTACCAGAGCCAAGGTTATAGCGAACTAGGATGCATCATGATAGGGTTTATGATGTATACGATCCCTAGACTATACCCACATTATCATAGCATCTCATCATTTCATCATAAGTGCATGTTCATTGTTTTAGGTGATTTCATTATACGAGTTATTTATTTTATTTCACCTTGATTATCACAGAACCATGTCTTCAGACCCAAATGTTGTCATACTGTACTCTATCACAGACTCTGATGTTGAAGGCTCTATGTCTTCCACTGCCTTTTCACCACCACCTATTCCTCTTGTACCTGTGTTGCCACTCTCGGCATCTGGTGAGGAAACCGAGCCTTTTGAGGAGGATGAGACTGCTCCTACTCCTCATGTTTCCCCTATTGCACCACCCGAGATTACCCGTGCACCCACTGACACATCATCCTCTGCTACCACTATTCCATCAGAACCTAGACTCATGTTTCCCCGTAGGAAGACAACTATAGGTCCTAGTAAGAAAGTTTGCACTGCTACATCTACCTTTAAGGTCCCTGCTATTCCTATGTTACCTACACCACCACCAGCCATACCTGCTACTACATGCATATCTACTTCACTATTGCCGCTTAGGAAGCGTGCGAGGTTTACTACACCGGATTCATCTACTACAGAGTCAGAATCAGAACCACCACCAGTATACCATGTAGGTGAGTGTTCGAGAGCAGCTGATGCTAGGGAGCCTACTGCTGCTAGGGAGTCTACTGATGCTAGGGAGCCTACAGATGTTACATTAGAGGATCAGTTAAGGGCTCAGCAGGAGCAGGTTGATAGTTTGGGTTTTAGGGTTGATGAGGTCATCACTACTCGACTTGAGGCGGTTAAGGAGCAGGTCGAGGGTTTACTTTTAGGCAGAGTTAGTATCGACGTGTCATATCATGGGCTTGAGGCACGGCAGTTGGGACATCGAGAGCTGATTGACCAGCTTAGGGGTGAGCTACCAGAGATACGGGATAAAGCTCAGACTACACAGGAGGCTCAGGGAGAGCAGACACACCAGTTGGCAGTAGCACATGCGAGGTTGGCTATGATGGAGGGCAGAGATGCTGCTCTTCAGCTTCGAGTTCAGTATTTAGAGGAGATTACAGTTATGATGGACAGGGAGATTCGTCATCTAAGGAGTGCACCTGGAGCATCTGGAGCTCCTGGACCATCTAGGGCACCTGGAGGAGCCTAGACATAGACTAGTATTGTATTAGCTTTTACTATTTCCTAGTCTCGAGGTGTGGGACATAGTTCAAGAACTTGTAGTCTTTTGGTTGTTGTACAAACAAATATATCAAGTGCGACTCTACTATGTTGGAAATGTTGTGCTATATATATATCGGTCCATGTAGGCCGAAATTTTCATGTATTATATTCATATGTTGTGATTATATTTATGATGTTTCGTGGTTGCTCTTTATTGTTAAACGTATTTATACTTGATGTGGTTGTATCTATACGTGTCGTGGTTGTATTATTACAGGTTGTGGTTGTACTACATGTCGTGGTTGTATTTATACTTGTTGTGGTTGTATATGTACATGTTGTGGGCGTATATTTTTGTACGATGACTATTTCTGTTATAGTTTTTTCATGGTTGTTGTCGATTATTTATCAGAAGTATGGCGCCAAAGAAAGCAAAGGCTACATCAGAAACACCCGCTATGACACAAGCCGCTATCCGCAAGTTGGTCAAGGATAGTATAGCCGAAGCTCTGGAGACTGAGAGAGCTGAAGTTGCTGCTAGGGCTGCTGTGGTTCCACCTACTACTGAAGTGGTTCAACCCACTACTAGGCGCGAATGTACTTGGAAAGATTTCAAGATTAGTGATCCTGTCAAGTATAAGGGCACTGAGGGAGCGGTTGCTTTGATCCGCTGGTTTGAAAAGACTGAGAATGTATTTCTCATGTGCGGTTGTCAGGAGGTTAACAAGGTAAAATTCGCTACAGGTATGTTGCTTGATGAAGCTATGTCTTGGTGGAATTCGTATGCTCAGCCCATTGGTATGGAGAATGCCTACATGCTCACTTGGGATCAATTCAAGAAGCTAATGACTAAGAAGTTTTGCCCTCGTACTGAGGTGCAAAAGTTGGAAACCGAGTTCTATGAGCTGGTAACAAAAGGTGATGACATTGAGACTTATATCAGGAAGTTTCAGGAATTCGCTGCAATATGTCCAACTATGGTTCCGGACGATGAGAAAAAGATGGAGAACTTTACTGGAGGATTACCCGAAAGCATCCGAGGGGATGTGATGTCTTTCGACCCACAATCAATGGAAGAGGCCATTCGTATAACTCAAAAACTTATGGTCCAAGTGTTAAAAGGAAAGTCTGCTGCAAACAACAACAATAACCGTTCAAACAACACCAACTACAACAACACTCGAAACAACAACTATAACAATAACCGAAACCGCAACTACCCCAATAACCAAAACAACAATAACAACAAGAGGAGGTTTGATAATAACCAAGGTGGGAATGCTATCCAACCAGCACCTAAGAGACAGGAAGTGGCAAAGGCCTATGCTGCAGGACCAACAAAAGGAAAAGGATATACTGGAAAACTACCTAAGTGTAACAAATGTCAGACTCATCAAAACCCTGGGAATTGTCCTAGAGCTTGTCAGAACTGTGGAAAAGTTGGTCATTCGACTAGGGACTGCAGAGCTCCACGAGGAGTAATTAATCAGAACCAACCAGGAGCATGTTATGGTTGTGGAGAGTTGGGTCATTTCAAGAAAAATTGCCCGAAGAGGAAGGATCAAGGAGCTGGAAATCAGGGCGGAGTAGCTCGAGGAAGGGCTTATGTTATGGGAGGAGAAGATGCCCGTGAGGACCCGAATGTTGTTGCGGGTATGTTCCTCGTTAATAATCGTTATGCATCCATTTTATTTGATTCAGGAGCGGATAGAAGTTTTGTTTCTATTGCATTTGCACCTTTACTTAACATAGAACCAACTACCTTAGACATTCCCTATATTGTTGAATTAGCCGATGGGTCTTTAGTTAACACCAACACCGTTATCCGTGGTTGCACCATCAATTTCCTAAATCACCCATTCAATATAGACCTTATGACCGTAGAACTTGGAAGTTTTGACGTTGTTATCAGTATGGATTGGTTGTCTCGACATCGTGCAAGAATCATTTGTGAAGAAAAAGTTGTTCATATTTCTTATGGAGATGAAACTTTAGTTGTTCGCGGAGAGCGAAGTGGAACTAGACTCAGTATCATATCATGCATTAAAACTGAGAAGTACATAAAGAAGGGTTGTTATGCATTCTTGGCTCACATCACGGAGAAGAAGTTGGATGAGAAACGACTTGAAGATGTGCCTATTGTTAAGGAATTTCCAGAAGTCTTTCCGGAAGAATTACCAGGACTTCCACCTACACGTCAGGTTGAGTTTCAGATTGAGTTGGTGCCAGGAGCAGCACCAATTGCACGAGCACCATATAGACTTGCACCTTCTGAGATGCAAGAATTGTCTAACCAACTACAGGAACTTCTAGACAAAGGATTCATTAGACCGAGTTCCTCGCCTTGGGGAGCACCGGTTTTGTTTGTGAAGAAGAAGGATGGATCTTTCAGAATGTGCATAGACTATCGTGAGCTGAACAAGTTAATGGTGAAGAATCGTTATCCACTACCTAGGATTGATGACTTGTTTGATCAGCTACAAGGTTCCTGTTTTTATTCCAAGATTGATTTAAGATCAGGCTACCATCAACTCAGAGTTCGGGAAGAAGACATCCCGAAGACGGCATTCAGAACACGTTATGGTCATTATGAGTTTCAAGTGATGCCTTTTGGATTAACCAACGCACCTGCGGTATTCATGGATCTCATGAACAGAGTGTGCAAACCATATCTTGATAAGTATGTGATTGTATTCATTGACGATATCCTGATTTATTCCAAGAGTAAGAAAGAGCATGAAGCGCACCTCAGAACAATATTGGAACTACTCAAGGAGGAGCAATTGTATGCCAAATTTTCAAAGTGTGACTTTTGGATACAAAGAGTTCAATTTCTTGGCCATGTCATTGATAGCCAAGGATTACATGTCGATCCAGCAAAGATTGAGGCAGTAAAGGATTGGGCTACGCCCAAGTCTCCTACAGAAATTCGTCAATTCTTAGGACTTGCAGGATATTACAGAAGGTTTATTGAAGGGTTTTCTAAGATAGCGAAGTCACTGACTAAGCTGACACAAAAGAATCAAAAGTACGAGTGGGGAGAGAAACAAGAATATGCATTTCAGTTATTGAAGCAGAAGCTTTGTAGTGCACCGATTTTGTCACTACCAGAAGGTACTGAGAACTTTGTGGTATATTGCGATGCTTCGCATAAAGGGCTTGGAGCTGTGCTAATGCAAAACGAGAAGGTGATAGCTTATGCATCTAGACAACTTAAGACACACGAGAAGAATTACACTACACACGACTTGGAGTTGGGTGCTGTAGTTTTTGCACTCAAGATTTGGAGACACTAACTTTATGGTACTAAATGTGTAATTTTTACCGACCACAAGAGCTTACAGCATATACTTGATCAGAAGGAACTTAATATGAGACAACGTCGTTGGCTAGAATTGTTGAGTGATTACGATTGTGAAATCCGATATCACCCAGGAAAAGCAAATGTCGTAGCAGATGCACTTAGCCGAAAAGAACGACTCAAACCTTTGAGGGTTAGATCGTTGGGAATGACTATTATTTCGCCATTACCATCAAAAATTCTAGAAGCTCAGATTGAGGCTCTCAAGGAGGAAAATCGGCCACAGGAGGAACTTTATGGTATGCCAGAGAACAAAAATGGCTTTGTAAAGAGAGCAGATGGAGTGTTATGCTTCAAGGACCGAAGTTGGATACCACTCTATGGTGGAGTACGAGAATTGATTATGCATGAATCACATAAGTCAAAGTATTCTATTCACCCAGGTTCTGACAAGATGTATCAGGATCTCAAAATGCTGTATTGGTGGCCGAACATGAAAGCAGAAATAGCTATGTACGTCAGCAAATGCCTTACTTGTGCTAAAGTGCAAGCCGAGTACCAAAAACCGTCAGGATTACTTCAACAACCAGAAATTCCACAATGGAAGTGGGAGCGTATTACAATGGATTTTGTTACTAAATTACCCAAGACGTCAGGAGGTTTCGATGCTATTTGGGTAATTGTCGATCGTCTTACCAAATCAGCACATTTCATACCCATTAGAGAGACTTATTCCATGGAACAGCTTGCCAGACTTTATGTCAAGGAAATAGTCTCGAGGCATGGAGCACCAGTTTCTATCATTTCTGACAGAGATAGTCGCTTTACTTCAAACTTTTGGAAGT
This sequence comes from Artemisia argyi, assembly GCA_030686995.1. NCBI lineage: Eukaryota > Viridiplantae > Streptophyta > Magnoliopsida > Asterales > Asteraceae > Artemisia > Artemisia argyi. The sequence goes on along the minus strand of CM060701.1, from coordinate 92,331,588 downwards.
CATTACAAGATTCCTTTGGATCTAAGCTAGACATGAGCACTGCTTACCATCCACAGACTGATGGTCAGAGTGAGAGAACTATTCAGACTCTGGAGGACATGCTGCGAGCGTGTGTGATTGACTTTGGGAATGGTTGGGCTAACCATTTGCCATTAATCGAGTTCTCTTATAATAACACATTTCATGTCTCAAACCCAAGAAATGCCTTTCAGATGAGTCTTCCATTATACCATTAGAAGAGATTCAGCTAGATGACAAGCTTAACTTTGTGGAGGAACCAGTTGAAATCATGGACCGAGAGGTCAAACAGTTAAAGCAGATTAAAATTCCGATCGTTAAGGTTCGCTGGAATTCTCGAAGAGGAGCCGAGTTTACTTGGGAACGAGAAGACCAAATGCAACGCAAGTATCCACATCTTTTCACCAAACCTATTATCGAGACCAACACTAGCTGAATTCAGGGACTGAATTCCTTTTTGGGTGGGCGAATGTCACAACTCACCATTTCAGGTCATTTCCCAAAACTTTGACATTTTACTATTCATAAATCACTATTCATCAAAACACTATTCATCAAAACACTATTCATCATTTTCGAGATCAATTTGATATTCTGAGAAACATTTGAGAAAATTTACTATTCACTTAACACTATTCATTGCCAGAAAAGTTTTCACTATTCACTTGCATTAATCATTTCATCGTAAATTTAGTTTACGGGTATTCAAATTCGCGTAACCGGATTGGTTTAGGTGCGAATTCATTTCATTAGTGCTAAGGACACTGCATACGAACTAGAGACAGTCTGCATATCATCATAACAGCATTTTCATGTTATACCACTCTTAGGATTTTCAAACTTATATATTTGATACATTTAACGTTTTACGTATAAGCATTTATAATAAACGTTAACACTCGGTTTATACACGAAGAATATATCTAAATATTCACACAATGGTCCCGACATATTTTTATATCCATTTTATCATCATAAAAGTTATAACATTCAGTTACCCAGTATTTTGGAAATTTATTTTATTTATAACGTAAGCTTATGAATATTACGACGGTTTTCGTGAAAACTAAACAATAATCACCCGAACACTCAGTAATTGTACCCAACATATTTTTAACATATTTACAACTTTATTTCATCCCGAATAACTTTGTTAACATTTATTTCTATCAAACCCGGTACCCGATTTTAACTTATAACACATAATAACACATAACCTTACACTAAAATCCTAATTAAATCAAAACTACCCCTACCCCCCCCCCCCCCCCCCCCCCGCTCATCCACCATGACCGGCCCCCTAAAGTCCTCACTAGGCAAATTTATACAATTTCCTAACCTAAGGCATTTATGTGTACATATAATACATTATAAGTTGTTACTTAATTACATAAACCACAAAAACAAAACAAACAAAATTTTGATAATCTAAAAGTTCATCTCATCTGTTCCTCATCACCAAAACCCACAACCTCACCACCAATCCAAGAACAAGTGAAGATTTTCCAAAAGTTAAAGCATCAAAGTTGTTCATTTAGTCATCCTAATCAAGAATCATCCAACAAAAACACAAGTAATCCAAGGTTTCTAATCATCTCATCACCTAGAATTTCAAAGTGAGTTATCAAATTTATTTTCATGTTTTCATCTAATTAACACATGTATCTTATAGTATTCATGCTTAATTTCATGCACAAACTAGTTATACCACTTTATTTTTGTATACTTTTTGAACATACAAACCCTAGATTGTGATTTAGGTGTTCCCTTATTTAATTAACTTGATTACTAGTCATTAGGAACCCATGGCACCCTAAGAAGGTGTATGGTAGGATTAGTATAGTTTTGTGAAGTTTGCAAGAGTTTTGGTTGATGTAGAAACTAGTTTTGAACCTTGGAAATGGTTTTGTAACAAGTAAATATACCTACTGTCCCATTTTGTTAAATCCTGGAAAATCAGTAAATACAAAGGAAACTTTGGCAAAATTTTTAGAAAATACTTTCAAAAACGAATCCGTAGGCGAAAGAACGGATTAAAAAGAGTTTATAACGAAGAAGTTATGATTTTTGCAAGTTTATTGACGAAAAGTATTTTTCTGAAATTTACATGCTGTTGGACGTTTTTCGTCTGACAAAAAGAGGCTTTAGACGTAACCCGGAGGAGAAGAGCTTTCCAAAATATATTACTACATACTAAGACGTAACCGTGGATATAAAGAACAAGTAAAACGGACTTATAACGACAAAGATATTCACGTTTGAATATCGGCAAAACTCATTTTAGTTTGACAGCTTTTAGAAATAATAACGCTAAAACTACGTAGTAACTTTAGATTTCTAGAAATAATACCAAGTACCCAATTTTATAACTAATGAAGTATTAGTTATTACAAGTATATTTTTATCACTACAAGGCGTAATTTCAAGGATTTCAACCCGAGGATTTCAACACTAACATGGAAACATACGATATATATATAAGTATATATATTGCAACTAGCTTTATTTTTCTAATAGCCATATTTTTCCTAAGTCTTGGAAATATATTTTTTTGATAACAACAAGTGTTTTTCCAAAGAGTAGAGTGGTATAGGAACATGTGCATGGACATTCATAACATCATTTGGTGATCTAAATTAGATCGTTCATCATTCACATTAGGTTGCGGCAGCTAACCGTTCATTGTTGTTCATTTCACATCATCACAGTATCATCAGGTAAGGTGAGTTTTCATAGCCCCGTATACATTTTATGATTGTTTTCAAATCCCACGGGGGAGAATACATTGCACCATTTTAGTACGAGCCCAAGTATCAAAACCTATGTACATTGCTTAAGTAGCTTGTCTGCCATGTGATAAGTCCCCCAGTATCATCATGAACCGTTAATTTGCCGGTAAGCGAGAGTGAGTGGATAGATCTATTGAGGGTGACGCCTCCATCCGTGGTAGTATTTACCAACAGTAAGCGGATGCATTTCATGTCTGTTACATTTGAGTGTTTTGGCAGAACATTCAGGAGGGGCATAGTTTCATCAGTCATAGCTTCGGTGTCATGAGCTTAAGGTCTATTGTACTATTTTACGTGACTTTTTTCATGCACTTATACTTGTGGTGGCCGTACAACATTACATTTCATAAACCTATGATTATTCACCAACATTCGTGTTGACCGTTTTCGCAATGTATTTTCAGGTAACTAAGGCATTATCATATTACATGCATGGAGTCACATTAGGGTGTGCCAGGGATGACGCACTACATTATGGATTTTTCATGCACTTGTAAATTATCGTTTGACTTTTCATGGAATTGTTTTCTGTAAACGTTTCAACCTTTGGGACCTATGTTTTGTAACACTGGATGTGTTTTTAAATAATCAAACGATGTATTTTCCAAACGACACTTTAGGTCGTTCAATATATCCTTGTTATGGTGCTATGACAGTTACACCCCCAGGCATTCCATTCCGCTGCAAGTCAGGTAAATTGGGGGTGTGACAATATATCCGCAATGTTATCTTCCGATCCAACCTTTTCTATAGATATGTTTCCTTTTTGTACATTATCCCTAAGAAAGTGGTGGCATATTTCTATGTGTTTAGTCCTAGAGTGTTGAACCGGATTTTTACTTAAATCTATCACACCTTTGTTATCGCACATAATAGGAACATTTTCTAACCTAATGCCATAGTCTTTGAGAGCTTGTTTCGTCCATAGTGCTTGTTGACATGCATTTCCAGCGCTTACGTATTCGGCTTCGGTGGTAGAAATAGCAAGAGCGGTTTGCTTCTTCGAAAACCAAGATGTTAGACAACATCCCATAAACGTGCAAATACCGCTGGTGCTCTTTCTATCTACGTAATCTCCCTCATGATCCGAATCCGCATAGATGATGGTTTCTATGCCGGATCCCTTAGGATACCATAATCCTAAGTGTATAGTACCTTTAATGTATCAGAAGATACGCTTAACCGCTTCTAGGTGAGAGGTTTTGGGATCCTCTTGAAAGCGGGCACAAAGGCAAACACTAAACATGATATCGGGTCTACTTGCCGTTAAGTATAGTAAACTACCTATCATTCCTCTATATTTAGTATTATCCACGGAGTCACCTTCATCATCTTTTGTGAGCTTCACTTCCGTAGACATGCGAGTTTTCATGGGTTTTGAGTCTTCTAGGCTAAATTTCTTAAGCATTTCCTTAATGTGCTTAGATTGGTTAAAAAATATTCCATCTTCTAATTGTTTTATTTGTAATCCTAGGAAAAAGTTTAGTTCGCCCATCATACTCATTTCGAACTCATCATGCATGATTTTGGCAAATTCATCATACATTTCTTGACAAATCGATCCAAATATAATGTCCTCAACATATATTTGAACAATGATGAGATTTGGGTCTTTCTTTTTAGTGAAAAGAGTGTTATCTACCATTCCCATGGAATAACTATGTTTAATAAGAAAAGCTTTTAATCGATCACACCAAGCCTTAGGAGCTTGTTTGAGTCCATATAAAGCTTTTTTTAGTTTATAAACATAATCAGGTTTTGCGAAGTCAATAAATCCTGGAGGTTGTGCCACATAAACCTCCTCATTGATAAAACCGTTGAGGAATGCACTTTTCACATCCATTTGGAATAACTTAAAGTCTAGGGTACATGCATAGGCAACTAATATTCTAATAGATTCTAGTCTAGCTACGGGGCCATAAGTTTCGTCATAATCAATTCCTTTTTGTTGATTATAACCTTGGGCAACTAACCTAGCTTTGTTCCTAGTTACAATTCCATTTTCATCTAACTTATTCCTATATACCCACTTAGTTCCTATGATGGTCATGTTCATTGGATTTGGGACCAATTCCCAAACATCATTAGCCTTAAATTGGTTTAATTCTTCTTGCATAGCTATAACCCAACTTTCATCCTTTAATGCTTCATTAATATTCTTAGGTTCTATTGCTGAGAGAAAAACAAAAGAAGTTATTTTTATCTTGGGCTTGTGACCTAAGGGTTCTTTGATTAAGACTTCCTATTATGTTATCTAATGGATGTGATTTAGATTCCTTAACATTTACGAATTCGTTATTTTCTAAGTCTATGATTTCATTATCATTTCCTAGGGGTTTTGTTTTACTAACCTCAATAGCTTCATCTTCGACTAAGTCATCATCTTCTAACGGTAATGTTTTAGGAGGTGGTGGTGTTTCATCATATGTTACATTTAATGATTCTTCTACTTTCATAGTATGTTTATTAAGTATTATATATGCTTTACTATTTTGCGAGTAACCTAAAAATATTCCTTCATATGATTTTGGGTCAAACTTAATAAGGTAATCCCTAGTGTTTAAAATATAACATGTACTTCCGAATACCCTAAAGTAGCTTAAGTTAGGTTTTCTACCTCTTAGCAACTCATAAGGAGTTTTTCCTAAAATTCTCCTAATTGATACTCTATTAATTATATATGTTGATGTATCTACACCGTGACACCAAATTTTTTGTGGGATGGATTGTTCGTTTAACATTGTTCTACTGATTTCTTGTAGTGACCTATTCTTTCTTTCTACTATGCCATTTGATTGAGGAGTACGAGGAGCGGAGAAATTGTAAGATATTCCATTTAAATCACAATATTTTCCGAATTGTACTTCGTTATCAAATTCCCTACCATGGTCCGTCCTAATAGATACTATTGTGCATCATAATTTATTTTGAATCATTTTACTAAATATTTCAAATTTTTCAAAGGCTTGGGTTTTGTCACTTAAAAACCTAGTCCACGTGTATCGTGAATAGTCGTCTACTATTACTAAGGTATAATGGTTTTCTCCATAGCTCCGCACAGCGGATGGACCAAATAGATCCATATGTAATAATTCTAGGCACCTAGTATATATTCTTAGCTTTGTGACTTTCATGAGCTTGTTTTCCAATTTTACAAGCATCACAAAAGTGTTTGTCATATCTTAGGTTGGGCAAGTTTCTAACTACTTCTTTAGAGGCTAAAGATTGTATTTGCTGCATTTTTGCATGTCCTAATCTCCTATGCCACAAAGTTGAGTTTTCGTCTAGGGTTGCTAGGCATATCCTATCTTCTGGTTTATTTCCTAGTTTCATAACATATATGCCTCCTTTCCTAATTCCTCTACCTGTGACCTTTCCATTCTTAACTATTTCGCTATCCCTATCGGTAAAGGTAACCCTACATTTATTATCGCATATTTGGCCTATACTAAGCAACTTATATGTTAAATTATCTACATGATCAACATTTCAATAGTAAGTGAGTCTTGAGAGATCGTACCTTTGCCAATGATTTTTCCACGCAAGTCACTACCGAAAATAACATTACCTCCATTGTATGCCTTATATGTAGAAAATAGCTTGCGGTTCCCGTCATTTGCCTCGAACATCCGCTATCCTTGATCCATTCGTCGGGCTCCAAGTCTATTCCTAAACATATTTCATGGGTCGCTTTGGCTACAAAACATTTTTCGTCTCTTGGTTTTTCCACTTCTTCTTTGTCACTATCAATCCATGTTCCACTAACGAAGGCGCCTTGATTTTCAAAACCCGGTGGCCTTAGACATTCACCAATGAGATGATTTGGACTTCCACATCTAAAACACTTTCTTTTCCCGTAGTTATTACTTCTATTTCTTTGGAACGACTTTCTTTCGTCTCGTGGTAATCTAGTGAATCTTCCTCGTCTTTCTAAGATTTTCTTGAATTCTCTTACGACCATTGCATATTCTTCGTCTTCACTCTCATCACTTGAATCATCATCGTCACTAAGTTCCTTTTTGGATTTTAGAGCAATGGATTTAGTTTGTTCTTTCTTGACTTTGACCGTTTCCGAATCTCTTCTTATAATTTCTTCATGGACCTTTAAATTGCCAATAAGTTCGTCAAGTGACAACGTCATCAAATTCTTCGATTCCTCAATTGCCGTGACTTTAGCTCGCCATTTTGGATGCAATGCCCTAAGAAATTTCCTAACACAATTTTTACTAGAAAATGTCTCATCAAGTGCTTTTAAACTTGTGATAATAGTGTTAAATTTAGCAAACGCATTATCTATTGATTCCTCTTCCGGAATCATAAATTGTTCATATTGTTGTACAAGAAGATCTATTTTATTGTCTTTGACTTGACTATTACCTTGGTGAGTAATAAGTAGCGACTCCTAAATTTCTTTGGCGTTTTTACACATAAAAATTCTTTCATATTCTTTGGGCGGTAACGCATTATAAATTACCATTTTAGCTTTATTATTTTTTGCTAGTTTCTTTTTCAAATCATCATTTTGTTTTTCAAAAGGTACAATTTCATCCATTTTAGTTTCCGAATTTTGTTGAGTAGGAGGAAAATCACCAATGGTAATAACATGCCAAAGATCAAGATCTTTAGATTTCACATAAGTTTCGAATCTATTTTTCCAATATAAAAATCCCTCACTTTCAAATAGTGGTCGTCTTTGCATAGAGTGCCCTTCTAAATATTTTTCAGATTCCATAGATCGTTGCAAGTTTTAAAATACAATATATTTTAAAAATCTCGCTAGACGTGGCTCTTGATACCAATTGTCGAAAACTAGAAGTGGGGTAGAATAGTTTTACGTCTTTTTAATTTTTAAAAAGATTGTTTGCGTGTTTTGTTTACTTACAAAAATTGTAGATTCGATATTATGTGAATTCAAGTCTTGCACAATATAAACAACTACAATTAAATACTAAGGCTATAATAATGTAAAAAATGAAATAATTAAGAGATGGAAAGATCGAACCGCGAGACAAGAGATTTATAGTGGTTCGGCTACAAGGACACCTTCCTTGCCCTACTCCACTCCCCGACCACCTAACTCGAGATTTTTCTTCACTATGTCAACAAGCTCCCATACGGCGGAGAAAACGTTACACACCAATATTCACACCACAACTTCGTCTCACCTTAATCACACCTTCTACACAGCTTCTTCGCACCTAGTCACAACTTAATTACAACACTACTTCTTCACACCTATCAATCTTCACAACTATCTACTTCACAACTATCTTCCTCACAACTATCTACTTCCCAACAATCTACTTCACAACAATCTACTCCTAAATCTTTCTATCTACACACCTTGCTAATCTATATTCTACCAAATATTCACAACTTATTAGACAAAGAGATATATGTAATGAATGATGCTCAAACAACTTAGATGTGGAGGTCACAATAAGTTGTAATACTTCTTGTCTTGGTGAATAGAAGTATTCTTCTTTTGCACTTGAAAGAATGAGACTTGAATCACTTTGAAACAAAGATTAATGTATATATGATCAAAGGATTATAGGAAATGGAAATGGGGATTTAGATCAGAAAGTTTTGGGGTGCAAAAGGAGAGAAAAATCTGTGAAATGAACCAGTATTTATAGGCAAGAAAAATACTGTTCTGGAGCGTGCCGGTCCCCTTAATTAGGGGCTGGTCTCCTTAATTATTAAGGGGGCCGCCCCCTCCAGAATGTTGGACTTGTTTGTCTTTTTGTGGGGAAGATTTTTCTAGATTATATTTGCCATTTTTGGTTAAAAATTTGAATTCATATATTTATAATGATTTAAACATATTCTTTTAATTCCAAAAATGATTTTGTAAAAGATATAAAATGTTTGTGACATTTTATAAAAAGTTTAGTAATTGAGAAAATTTTCCTTTGATCTTAGAATTCAATAAAAACTTTGTTTATTCATACCTTAAGTGATTTGGATGTAAAGTGAGATATTTATCGCTAAATACTTGTTTACGTCATAATTTTTAGTTCAATGAGTTTACGTTTTGTAATGATCAAAACATAGCGACGTCGTTAAATATTAACAATGTTTTTAGGCATTATTTATGTCAATAGGTTGGTTGTTTGTTATTAATTGTAATGGATGAATGATATCGATTTTTGGCATAAGAAAACTGGCAGACTTCCAATTGGTAACATGCTTGAACATCTTAAGAAACATGAATCGGATGTGTACTACGATTAATTGGTTGTATTTAATGCATTAGTAACTACTAAGGAGGCCATGTTAGGAGCTAGTAGTCGGCTCGACATAGGAAGAGGTAGAAATTTGTAGAGTTGGGGAAGATCGTACACGGCCCCACGAATGGTATTAAGGAATATAACCCGTCATCCACGCAATTGTAACAAATTAATCAACTAGTAAAAGATAGCTAGGGAGTAGTGAAATCTATGTAAACATGTTTCCCTTATTATTTTTTTTCTCCAAATTTACTTTCTTGTTATTTTATTTTCAATGCATTAGTAGATATTTGGGTTAGTTGACTAGCAACTAATTCTGCCCACTCTTCCAAAACCTGAGATTTTTACTTGCTTTCCAAAAAAACTATAAAAACACAAAAAGAATCATCCCTCACCTCTAGACCTAGTTTAATTAAGTTTTGATCCTAACAACACTATTCCCCGAGAGAACGATCAATCCTCCGGTACTTGCCACTACACTATACTACATCGGTCAGGTACACTGCCTGGTGGGGATTGCAAGCTTATCAAGATCCCTTGAGAGGTAAAACCTTTTGCAAGGTTACAAAACCACGTATCAGAAATTCAGGATCTTTGAAACCAGGTGGTTGACAAACATAAACTTCTTCTTCAACGGTTCCATAAAGGAAAGCACTCTTAACATCCATCTGATACACTACAAAATCCTTGTATGAAGCATAAGACTAGAATAATCTAATGGCTTCAATCCTTGCTACTAGAGCAAATACTTCATCATAATCAATGCCCTCTGGTTTTGTGTGTCACAATTCGTAATTTCAGGTCCTTGTTCAGATGTCGAAATTTCATTATTCATCTCGGAAAGTACTATTCATCAGTTACTATTCACCGATCACTATTCATCATTTTACTATTCATCGTTTTTGGTGTCAGTTTGAGATTCCGAGAAGCGTTCAAAAAGATTTACTATTCACATGACACTATTCATTTCCGAAGAGAAAACACTATTCATGTACTTTATTCATTTCATCGTAAATTTAGTTTACGAATATTTAAATTCGCGTAACCGGTCAGGTTAAGCTGCGAATTCATGCATCGTCAATATTTATATTTGCGTAACCGGTCAGGTTAAGCTGCGAATTCATGCATCATTAGTAGGGACACTTCATATGGACTAGAAATGACTTACATATCATTACAATAGCATTTGCATACTATTTCACTCGTAGGATATTCCAATTACTACTTTTGATATATTTGACTTTTTACGTATGTTTATTTTTAAATAAACGTTAACACGCGACCAATAATGTGACTAACACGTCCGACACTCCCGACTATGATCCCAATATATTTTTATATTCATTTTAATAATTCATAAATTATATTATTAATTTACCCGGTATTTTGGAAATTTATTTATTTCGTATCGTAAGTTTACTATAATTACGACGGTTTTCGTAGAAATTAAATAATAATCACCCAAACACTCAATACTGGTACCCAACATATTTTCACAATTTTTATGACTTTATGATGTCCAGGTTAACTTTGTTAAAATTTATTTCTAGCAAACTCGGTACCCAAAACAATTTAAATTATACATAATAAAACTAACTACAAGACTTTCTTCCAATATTTAATTAATGCAACATGCCCTTTTCTTACCCTTCCCCACTTTCACGCCAACCTCCCCCTCCCTTTTGACATATTTTTCTTGACTTGACATATTTTCAAATAATTGTGTCCCTTGGAAATTAAAAAAAAAAAAAATGAAAGAAAGTCCATAAAAATCTAAACATAAACACATCTATTCATTTATCTAAGAGAAAAACTTCATCTTTTCTCTCCTCTCTTTGTGTGTTTCGGCTAAGACAAGAAAAAGAAGAAGAACATCACCAAAATTTACAAGATTTAGTATTTCAAGTCTCTTTTGGTACTCTTCTTTCTAGGATTTTGAAATAAAAATCCAAGGTGTTATTAGGTTTTCATCTTCAAAAACTCCCTAATCTTTCAAGTAAGTATACAAAACTCATTTTTATAATTTTACCAAGTTCTTATTATGTTCATATGATTTTTATACAAGATCTACATGCATATGTTAGTTTATACCACTCTATTTAAACTTTTATATCTTTTAAGCCTTAGAAATGGATAATAGGTAGATCCTTGGTAGATTAACTTGGTGGATGATGTTTAGGAACCCATGACACCCTAAGAAGGTGTATGGTAAGATTAGACTAGATTTGTGGTGATTGAAAGTGATTTGGTTGAAGTTGAAACTAGTTTGAAACCCTATAATTGATTTTTGAAACTATATTTATACCTACTGTCCTTATTTTGAAAACGTGGGAAAATCAGTAGATGGTGGGTAATTTTTGATCAAAGAATTAGAAAATACTTTCAAAAACGAAGCCGTGGGCGAAAGAACGGATTAAAACGAGATTATAACGAAGGAGATATGATTTTTGCAAGTTTAACGACGAAAACTATTTTCTGAAAATTTAACGTGCTGTTGGACGATTTTCGACGGACAAAGAGAGGCGTTAGACGTAACCTAAAGGAGCCGAACTACCAAAAATATGTTAAAACATGTTAAGATGAATTCGTGGATATAAAGAACGAGGAAAATGAACTTAAAACGACAAAGATATACTCGTTTCAAAATCGACGAAACTATATTATTTTGGCAGCTACAATTGGAAATAATAAACTACATACTAAATGCTATAATTTCTAGAAATATTATTAAAGAGCTATATTCTCAACAAATGAAGTTCGTATGACCCAAAGCTTATTTATACGACTAATTGACGTTATTTTAAGGTTTTCAAAACGAGGAATATAACACTAACATTTTATATACGATATATTACGACAAGTTTCTGTAAGTCTAGTTGGACTTATTTTTCCTAAGTATGGAAAATACCTTGCTTTGACAATAACAAGTATTTTCAAGTTACGAGTGGTATAGGTATCATGTGCATTCATTACATCACGTCATGATCTAAAGTAGATCGTTATTACTTATATTAGGTTGCGGTTGATATTCGCGCCTTGTTGTCCCTATCATTTCACGTCATAATATCATTACTTCAGGTGAGTTTTCATAGCCCCGTTTTCAATTCTATACTTTGATTTCAAATCCCACGAGGGAGAATACATTGCATCAATTATTTTTGTACATGCCCAAGTATTAAATTCCATACATTGCTTAAGTTGCCTTACTACCAAGTTAAGTCCCCTTTATTATCATGGACCGTTAATTATATTGCCAAGCGAGAGTGAGTGAATAGATCTATTGAGGGTGACTCCTCCATCCGTGTTTGGGTTGCTCCAACGGAATTACGGATGCATTTCATGTCTAATCTATTTGAGTGTCTGGTAAACACTCCTTTGGGGCCAATACAATATTATGTCTAGCTTCGAGGTCATGAGCTTAAGAGACAATGTTGCATTTTTGACATTTTGTCGGTTTACTTTATACTTGTGTATTTTCAGGTTATTAAGGTAGCTCCTGCTTGCATGCATTTGGACCTTCATGGAGTCGCAGAGTCGACGCGTCTCACATATTTATAGTTCCTACACTTATGAAATGTTTGATCTGGATTGAACTTGTTTTTCATAAACTTGCAACACCTTTTTGGGACCTATGTTTTGTAAACTCTGAATGTTTTAATGATCAAACGATGTATTTTTCCAAACGACACTTTAGGTCGTTCAATATAACTATAACTGTGGTGCTATGACAGTCACCCCCAGGTATTCCATTCTGCTGCCATTCAGGTATTTTGGAGGTGTGACAAATTGGCATCAGAGCTAAGGTTATAGCGAACTAGGATGTATCTTGGACCCTTGACTATAACCACATCATCATAGCATCTCATCATTTCATCATAGGTGCATATTCATTATACATGTTGTTTCATGCACACACTATGCGAGTTATTTATACCCATATTCGTATATATAATTATGTTGACCTGGTTCACAAGTGACATGTCTTCAGATACCCACCCTGTCATCCTTTCATAGGATTCCGACATTGAAGATGCCTTGTCATCTTCCACTACCATTGTACCACCAGTTGCACTTACACCACCATTAGCACCATTGATTTGTTATAGGAACAGGGTTTTCCTATTTTTCAGCCCATACATAGAATGCCGTTTGGTAGAGTATTCAGACTTAATCTTAATGGACCTATTAGGATGCTTATTACAAGGAAGATAGTATGTTTTCTTTCCTTCACAAGTAGGGTGCTTACTACTCAGGTACTACCACCACCGTCAGCTACTTATTTCACTATTGGTCGTCCCATAGTGCGTACTTCAGTTTTACCTCTTAGATGTCGCGAGATAGCGCGAAAGAGGGTAGTATTCTATTCACTATTATCACCATCGTCTCCTAACTCACCACTAGGATCTCATCGTCATCAATTTTATTCTCATCATCTAAAGCACCACCAGCACCTTCACCTCTCAGAGACTCTACACCCATATATAACAGGCCGCTTAAGAAGCACCCACTATTGACATACCATTACCATCTACCATACGTTACACCACCTTATAGGTTTGAGGTTGGTGAGAGTTTGAGAGCCTCTACTGCTTGACAACCTACAACTCTGCATCGCCAGATGATGACCTCTAATTATTTGAGATTACACACATATGTTTGGACGATACACTCTGAATGATACCACAAGCCTCACAAACATAACAAAAATTGCAACAAATCGTCCAAGGGTGACATCTATCATAAGGACTCTATATTATCTTAGATATGATCGACTCATACCTCCATAACACAATAAACCAACAAGATGCTTTGAACGGTATTATACCATCATAATGGAACTCATCACAACTCTCTCTTCATTATCAAGTTTGATTACACCACATTCTAAGTCGATAATTTCATCATTAGACGCTCTAGCAACACTCCACCGACCAATGTGGTTACATTAGTAGATTTGACATATAATTACAACTTTAGGAAGATGCGAGTAAGACAATAAGATTAATAAAGACGAAGATGTCTTTACAATTAAATGGTCATGTTGACCAAGATAAAAGTGACTAACCTAGTTTTCGTGTGTCAGAGATAATAACAATTCAAGTAAGTCAAAGCCAAATTAAATTTTTGTACAAACAAAAAGATTTCTTGCAAACCTTACGAAGTACGACAAATTATTGATTTTCAATGGTTGGATCAAAATTCATTTTTGTTTAAACAACAATCTTCTTGAACTCCCTTTTTCCAAAGACATATACATATGAGATATTGTTTTTATCAAAATACAAAATATTTCGTAGTCACATCTTTTACATAATGATACCCATTACAAACTTCAAATAAAGTCCCTCCAAAATACATTTATGATCAAATTTTCACAGTGTTTCACTCAAATAAATGTTGTTAATTTTAGAAACCATATCTCCAAGAAGGAACACGCATAACTCATGAACGAATCTCGAAAGCAACCACTATACCTACTTACTATTTGACCTTAGATGCGAAAGAAACCCCTCTACCAGAGATTGCCAATATTGATACACCATGCCTTAACACCACTACTTGAAATTACAACTTTTTCACTCATTCCATATTATAAGACCCTCACGCTAGTATAAGTTCGTTGGATTAAAAGATCAAGGTATAATTACTCAACAAAATTTATATTCTTTTCGGAGATTGATATAGCTAAGTCACATTGGGACAAGACCTCATTTTCATGAAAGGATATCGAGAAGTTTCACCTGACCATAAGACATTTATCTTGCATTCATGGCAAATCAAACATCATTCGATGTGGTACCTACTTGACTCAGATCACCCGTACAACAATTTCCATTCTTTATACATTTTAGTCATGCCTAGAGGAATTAAGCATTTGAACCTGTGAACTTTACCCAGTATAAATTCTTGAATACTTCAAATCATTGGCACCAAATTTCTGCACTATATCCTTTCACACATAGACTATCCCCTTCAGTTGACTGTAGATGCCTTAAAGACACGTTCATCTTTCACGCTCTCAATATCACTACCATATTCTCGACCACTTCATAATCATAAACCACTGCCCTGTTATGAACTAAGATATTTACATTCTTTAAATAAGTGGATTAGTAGACTATTACCATACCATAAGATTCACCCACGTATCCAATAAACCATTCAACGAATTTTACTTCAAGCTATCTTACTATCATATGGGGAAATTGTTTTATAGAATTTTTAAAATAAGCTATTTTATTGCTACCCTATAAATTGATTTTTCCATTATTGCACCAAATATTTACTATTATTACGCGAAACAATTTTCATGTTACTTGAAAGGAAATGACTAGAATACCATTTTTCATAACAAAACGTTGAACACCAACTAAAACTTTAGAGAAAAATAATGCTATTTTGACTGAATCAAGCATCGCATCATTGGTCCTAAATTAAACATAGCCTGATCACCTATGTATAATTCAGGAAGGATTATGCTATGAAGAAAATAATTACTTTTTAGGGATTGTTAATAACAATCTTCATTCAAAAGCGTTGTAAACAAATAAATTTTTTTTCATAAACATCTCTTTTTGACAAACCCTCCCTGGATACTTACCCCACCTGTCACTCACTCAGACATTAAGTCGGATTTTTCCATTGACTTATCTAGGAGAGACTTTCCATATCAATTACAAGGAGGATTCCTCGATACAAGAAAAGCAATAAAAGGATTACAGAACTACTAACCTAGACTAGAAGTATACAGTAAGACAATTTATAACTCAACAACAATTTTAAGATACGACGAGACCATCCAAACCACCATCTCTGACCTAGTTGTCCAATTCTATCATTCAAAAGTACTAGCTAGATTGAGTTGCAGGATCGAACACACTGTGAAGGTACGCTAAGCAACACTATAGAAATAAATCAAGCCTTTTAACCGATACTGTAAAGCATTTCAATTAAACATGGCCTCATCCATACGCAAACTTGTGACATTTCTAAAATTTCATGTCATTAATTTTAATATTTTTATTATTTATTTAACTATTCTATTTTTTTTTATAATTAACTTCGTCAGAAGTTATCCGCGTACGTCATGACTCGTTCAATTAATTCAACCGACACAATACTATGCCCACTCTACACTTTTTATGCATTTTTGGTTCCTTACAATCCTATTTTAAAAGTCCTAATTTAATTTTTCTAATTTTACCTAAACCTTGCACCCTTACGTTTTACCCGATTTGAATTTACGTTTTAAGGTTTTATGCCATAACTTTTTAAAAACTAAACATGTAACCTATACTAGACAAATAGAGCTATCACCTCCAATTGGCCTCACCTTTATAGGACCTATAGATTTCAAATGACGGCCGATACGGTAAGCCGTAAAATTCAGTCACACTTTTCTTTAGGACAGGTCTGTAAAGAAAATTTATAAAAAGTGTTTATACCTGCAAATTTTTGAGTAAAATTATTTTTACAGTATACTAGGGACTTATAGGAAACTAAGGATATAAAGAACTTAAAATTTTGACTTACGGTTTGAAAGTAGTGATTTTTGGAAGTTGGGGAAAGTTTTCAGCCACTAATAAAACTAGGGAAATGTGATGGGTAAACTACTCGGGAACTTACTATTTTTGGAAACCTTGAACATATGACTTGTGAAAACCCTTAGTATAATGCCTTGGCTGTATGAATCAAGTATAACAATGTACATTCCATCTCTTATTCAATTAGCATTCACTTAGAAACGTTTCTTGTTATAGGTCATTTCTAGTTTCGCTTCGGTTCTTCGGTTGTCTTTATTCGTGCTCTTTCACTCCACTACTTAAGGTGAGTTCATAGCCTCGCCTTTACTTATTTAAATGTTTAATAAACCTCGCGAGGGGGGATACATGCTCGTTTTACTTAAACGCATTACTCGCTTTACATTGTTGATTACTCAAATATTTTCAGCCTTATCTAAAACTTGTTTGATTATCCGAGTACAATACTATTCACTTGTTACCTACTTGCTATTTACTCATGGACATGAGTGCATAAATTTAAACTATTACAGATTACCTAAGATTGCCTAAGTTAAGAACCGGTAGCTACAATTCATAGGTATGTTTGATTACCTACATTTCATAGGTATGTATGATTACCTACATTTCTTAGGTATGTTTGATTACCTACATTTCATAGGTATGTATGATTACCTACATTTCCTAGTGTCACAACTCGTAATTTTTGGTCACTTTCCAAACTTCGACAATCTACTATTCATCGATTACTATTCACCGATTACTATTCATCATTTTTTAGGTCAATTTGATATTCTGAGAAGCGTTCAGAAATTTTACTATTCACTTAACACTATTCATTTCCGGAAGAAATACACTATTCACGTGCATTACTCATTTCATCGTAAATTTAGTTTACGAGAATTCAAAATTCGCGTAATCATATTGATTCAGGAACGAATTCATGAATTATCATTTGGGACATCTCATATAGACTAGAAGTAGTCTACGTATCATCATTATATCACTTGCATACTATTCCACTCGTAGGATAATTAAATTAATACTTTTGATATAATTAACTTTTAAGTATAATTATTTCTATATAAACGTTAACAAACGATCAATAATGTGACTAACACGTCCGACACTCCCGACTATGATCCCAACATATTTTTATATTCATTTTTATAATATAAAAATTATAATATTAATTTACCCGGTGTTTTGGAAATTTATTTAATTTATATCGTACGCCTAAATTATTTATGACGGTTTTCGTAAAAACTAAACAATAATTTTCCAAATACTCAATACTTGTACCCAACATATTTTTATAATTTTTACGACTTTATTATGTCCCGGTTAACTTCGTTAAAATTTATTTCTAGTTAACTCGGTACCCGGTATTCCCTAAAACTATTTATATACACATAATAATGCTTATAATCACCTACTATCTTACACTATTTTCATTTTTCTTCTCTCTTTTCCTATATTGCCGCCCCCCCCCCCCCCCCCCCCCCATTTTTGTTTGTCCCTAAATTGTGGATCTTGTCTACCAAGACAATAATACATAACATGTACTAGTCTTTTTCTTCTCATTTCACAAAGATTCAACAAGTAACTTTCTTCCTCCTTTTCTCTCTTTCTTTGGTTCGGCAAAACAACAACAACAAGCAAGACCAAAATATTTTCCAAGATCAAAGTGTAATCTTATTCATATAGCTATCCTTGTTAGAGTTTTGTAATATAAACTCAAGGATCCTTAGGTTTTCTTCATCCAAACAACTAACCCATTCAAAGTAAGTTCACAAAATTTATTTTCATTATTTCTTCAAGTATTTATATTGATCATATGGTTTTCATACAAGATCTTATGCATTTGTTTGCTTATACCACTTCATTTTATAAACTATTAACTTATAAACCCTAGAAATGTTTGTTTTGGATTTCTTTGTTAGATCCACTAGATTGATGATGTTTAGAAACCCATGACACCCTAGGAAGGTGTATGGTAGGAATAAATTAGTTTGGTGGTGATTGAAAGTGATTTGGTTGAAGTTGAAACAAGTTTGAAACTAGGAAAATGATTTTTGAAACTATATAAATACCTACTGTCCTTATTTTGAAAACGTGGGAAACTCAGTAGGTGATGGATAATTTTTGACCAAAGATTTATAAAATACTTTCAAAAACGAAACTTTTGGCGAAAGAACGGATTAAAACGAGCTTGTAACGAAGGAGATATGATTTTTGTAAATTTAACGACGAAAACTATTTTTCTGAAAACTGCATGCTGTTTGACAGTTTTCGACGGGCAAATAGAGGTGTTAAACGTAACCTAGTGAAGCCGAGTTATCGAAAATATATTAGTACGTACTAAAACGAAACCGTGGATATAAAGAACGAGGAAAATGAGCTTAAAACGACCAAGTTATACGCGTTTTAAAATCGTCAAAACTATATATATATATATATATATATATATATATATATATATGTATATATATATAGTCACTACTAGAAAATAATATAACTACGTACTAAATGACATATTTTCTAGATTTCTTATTCAAGGAGTTTATTTTTAACTAACGAAATACGTACGACTCAAGGTTTATTACGCGATTACTAGACATTATTTTAAGGTTTTCAAAGACGAGGAATATAACACTAACATTTATATACGATATATTATGACAAGTTTTGTAATTCTAGTTGGACTTATTTTCCTAAGTATGGAAAGTATTCTACTTTGACGATAACAATTATTTTTAAGTTACGAGTGGTATAGGTATCATGTGCATGTGCATTCATTACATCACGGCATGATCTAAATTAGATCACATTCATTCATTTAGGTTGCGGCTAGTGTTCGCGCCTTGTTGTCCCGATCATTCCATCACTTTGTACTATCATTTCGAGGTGAGTCATAGCCCCACTTTTACTTGTTTAATTTCTTTATAAACTCTTTGGGGGAGATACATGCTTAAATACTTGCTTTATACTTTTATACGATTTGAATTACTTCTGGGGGAGAATACACTGCTTTAATTATTTTTGTACAATGCCAAAGTATTAAATTCCTTACATTGCTTAAGTTTCCTTATTACCACGTCTTGACAAGTCCCCTTTATTATCATGGACCGTTAATTAAGTTCCAAGCGAGAGTGAATAAATAGATCTATTGAGGGTGACTCCTCCATCTGTGTTTGGGTTGCTCCAACAGAATTACAGATGCATGTCATGTCTTTATTATTAGAGTGCCTGGTAACCACTCATTGGGGCCAAGTAACGTCTAGCTTCGGTTTCATGAGCTTAAGAGACAAAGTAGTTTTATGACTGAAAAACTTATTACTTTACTTTATACTTGGGCTATTGTACATACGATTAAAGTTAAATACTGATGGTTTTTTTTTTTATAAATCTTATTACTGATTTCTTATTACGGATTTCTTATTACTGATTTCTTATTACGGATTTCTTATTACTGATTTCTTATTACGGATTTCTTATTACTGATTTCTTATTACGGATTTCTTATTACTGATTTCTTATTACTGAATTACGATGCCTTTACATCAACTTTATTACGCATTTACGATGATTTTACTGGGAAATTCTTCTCTCCAAATGTTTTACACTACCTACTTGTTCACTAAAATCTATGAACTCACCAACCTCGTGTTGACACTTTAGCATGTATTTTCAGGTTATTAAGGTAGCTCATGTTGCATGCATTTGGACCTTCATGGAGTCGCGGATACGACGCGTCTGACTATATATTTTTTTTATGCACTTATGAACGTTTGATCTTGTTGAACTTATTTTACTGAAATTGACAACATCTTTTGGGACCTATGTTTTGTAAACTCTGAATGTTTTTAAATGATCAAACGACGTATTTTCCAAACGACACTTTAGGTCGTTCAATGTAACTGTAACTGTGATGCTATGACAGTCACCCCCAGGTATTCCATTCCGCTGCCATTCAGGTATTTTGGGGGTGTGACAGATTGGCATCAGAGCTAAGGTTATAGCGAACTAGGATGTATCATCGACCCTAGACTATAACCACATTATCATAGCATCTCATCATTTCATCATAGGTGCATATTCATTATACATATTGTTCCGTGCACACACTGTTCAAGTTATTTATACCCATACTCATATATATATATATGATTATGTTGACCTGGTTCACAAGTGACATGTCTTCAGATACCCATCCTGTTATCCTTTCGTCGGATTCCGACATTGAAGATGCCTTGTCATCTTCCACTACCATTATACCACCAGTTGCACATACACCACCATTAGCACCATTGAATTGTTATAGGAACAAGGTTTTCCTATCATCCAGCCCATACATAGAATGCCGTTTGGTAGAGTATTCAGATTTAATCTTAATGGACCTATTAGGATGCTTATTGCAAGGACGATAGTATATTTTCTTTCCTTCACTAGTAGGGCGCTTACTACTCAGGTACTACCATCACTATCAGCTACTTATTACACTATTGGTTGTCCCATAGTGCGTACTTCAGTTTTTCCTCTTAGATGTCGCGAGATAGCGCGAAAGAGGGTAGTATTCTATTTACTATTATCACCATCACATCTCAGAGACTTTACACCCATATATGACATGCCGCTTAAGAAGCAACCACTATTTGACATACCACACGTTACACCACCTTATGGGTTTGAGGTTGGTGAAAGTTTGAGAGCCTCTACTGCTTGACAATCTACTACCCTTCATCGTTAGACGATGACCTCTAATTATTTGAGATTACCCACGAGTGTTGGGACGATACACTCTGAATAATACCACAAGCCTCACAAACACAATAAGAATTGCAACAAATTGCCCAAGGGTGGCATCTATCACAAGGACTCTATATTATCTTAGATATGATCGACTCATACCTCCGCAACACAATAAACCACAAGATACTTTGAACGGTACTATACCATCATAATGGAACTCATCACAACTCTCCCTTCATTATCAAGTTTGATTACACCACATTCTAAGCCGATAACTACATCATTAGTCGCTCTAGCAACACTCCACCGACCAATGTGGTCACAGTAGTAGATTTGACATGTAATTACAACCTTGGAAAGATGCAAGTAAAACAATAGGATTAATAAAGACGAAGATGTCTTTACGATTAGATGGTCATGTTGACCAAGATAAAAGTAACTACCCTAGTTTTCGTGTTTCGGAGATAATAACAATTCAAGTAAGTCAAAGTCTAATTAAATTTTTATACAAACAAAAAGATTTCTTGCAAATCTTACGAAGTACGACAAATTATTGATTTTCAATGGTTGGATTTAAAACTCATTTTTGTTTAAGCAACAATCTTCTTGAACTCCCTTTTTTCAAAGACATATATATATAAGATATTGTTTTTATCAAAATACAAAATATTTCGTAGTCACATCTTTTACATAACTATATTCATTACAAACTTCAAATAAAGTCACTCCAAGATACATTTATGACCAAATTTCACAATGTTTCACTCAAATAAATGTCGTTAATTTTAGAAACCATATCTCCAAGAAGGAACACGCATAACTTATGAACGAATCTCGAAAGCAACCACTATACCTACTTGCTATTTGACCATAGATGCGAAAAAAACCCCTCTACCAGAGATTGCCAATATTGATACACCATGCCTTAGCACCAATACTTCAAATTACGACCTTTTTCGCTCATTCCATATTATAAGACTCTCACACTAGTATAAGTTCGTTGGATTAAAAGATTAAGGTACAATTACTCAACAAAATTTATATTCTTTTCGGAGACCGATATAGCTTAGTCACATTGGGACAAGACCTCATTTTCATGATAGGATATCGAGAAGTTCCTCCCGACCATAAGACATTTAGCTTGCATTCATGCCAAATCAAAACATCATTCGATGTGGTACCTACCTGACTCGGATCACCCGTACAACAATTTCCATTCTTTATACATTTTAGTCATGCCTAGAGGGATTACACATTTGAACCTGCGAATTTTACCTAGTATAAACTCTCGAATACTTCAAATCATTGGCACCAAATTTCTTCCCTATATCCTTTCACACATAGACTATCCTTTTCAATTGATTGTAGATGCCTTAACGACACGTCCATCCTTCACGCTCTCAATATTACTACCATATTCCCGACCACTTCATAATCACAAACCACTGCCCTGTTATGAACTAAGATGCTTACATTCTTTAAATAAGTGGATTAGTAGACTATTACCATACCATAAGATTCACCCATGTATCCAATAAACCATTCAACGAATTTTACTTCAAGCTATTTTACTACCATACGGGGAAATTGTTTTACGGAATTATTAAAAGAAACTATTTTATTACCACCCTATAAATTGATTTTTCCGTTATTGCACCAAGTATTTACTATTATTACGCAAAACAATTTCATTTTACTTGAAAGGAAATATCAGGATACCATTTTTCATAACAATGCGTTGAACACCATCTAGAACTTTTGAGAAAAGTAATACTATTTTGACTAAATCAAGCATCGCATCATTAGTCCTCAACTATACATAGCCTGATCACCTATGTATAATTCAGGAAGGATTATGCTATGAAGGAAATAGTTATCTTTTTAAAGTAATGCTAATAACAATCTCCATTTAAAAGCGTTTTAAACAAGTAAACTCTTTTATAAACGTCTCTTTCTGACAAACTCTCCTTGGATACTTACCCCACCTGTCATCCACTTAGCCATTAAGTTGGACTTTCCATTAACTTCTTTAGGAGAGACTCTTCATATCAACTATAAATAGGATTCCTCGATACAAGAAAAACAATAAAAGGATTACGGAACTATAATACCTAGACTAAGAAAAATTTATAATCCAACGACAATTATAAGATACCACGATACCATCCGAATCACCATCTCTGACCTAGTTGTCAAATTCTATCATTTAAAGGTACTAGCTAGACTGAGCTACTCAAAATAAATGTCCGAAGGACAACACAATAGAAATAAACCAAGCACCTAATAGAGACTGCAAAGCATTTCATTTAAACATGGCCTCATCTAAACGCAAACATCCCTGTAGTGAGTTCTCGCAATGGATAATTGATTTGCGTTTCTTCATATCAACTATAAATATTTTTCCCATGCTCTATCCCCTTCAGATAACGCCGAGTTCGAAAGACAGAACGTTGTGGAATTAGTCACAAGATTTATTGTACCTATTTCAATTGTTCCTGATAAAGGTGATCGAATCACCTCAAACTTCTAGCTATCATTTTAAGATTTCCTTCGGAATCCCATTTAGATGTAAACACCGCCTATCATCCTCAGACCAATGGTCAGATTGAGAGGACAATTCAAACATATGAAAGATATGCTCAGAGAGTGAGCAATTGACTCTAGAAATGGTTGGACTAACCATTTATCATAAATCAGATTCGTTTGCAACGATAGTTATCGCACGAGCGTAGAGACTACACTATTTGAGGCACTTTATGGTCGAAGTACCAATTACCCATTTACAGACCGAAATCGGAAAGTTAAATTCACTGGTCTAGAACTAAACTATGGAACAACAAAGGAAATTTCACAAGTCAAGAACCAGTTACAAGCAACGAGAAAATGGTTGAAGTTAGGTTGGTGCATGATGCACATTATGCGGATTGGGTATCCTTGAACAGTAAACCAACTAGATTCACGTGAGAGAACGAACTAAGTTGAAAGCTTTGCCTTGGAGAGGCATGATACAATTTTGGTAACACGAGAGATTGAACCTCTAGTATATTGGACCATTTAAGATTCATTTTAGAATCGACCAGCTGACATATAAGATTTGAGTTCTGGCAGAGTTCAGCAACATATATTACCCAAATTACATTATAAACCTGAAAAAGCACTAATCATCTATTGACGAACCAAACTCGGAAAAAGCTAAACTCACTATTCCTGTAAGCATTCATGAAATAACCAGAAATTTCCTACAAGTCTAGAATCAATTACAAATTCTATAAGTTGTAAACCATTAAAACTTCAAGTTGGTAGCCAGATCATGTTGAAAGTTCTGCCTAGGAAAGGCATGATATTATTCGGAAAAATTTGGAAAGTTAAAACCGATATACACTGGACCACTTAATATTTCAGAGAGAGTAGGCCTAGTGGCCGTCAGACTTGAGCCTTGCTAGAGAACAGTTGGATTACACAACTATGTTTCACCTATTCAAATCCCAGGAAATGACTTTTAGATTAGTCACTCATAATCCCATTTGGAAAGGAATCCAACCCAAAGACAAACGTAAACCTGGTAAGAGGACCAATAGAAATCATTGACTGTTAGGTCGAACGATTGAAGCTGAGTCGAATTCCTATCGTGAAAGTTCACTGGAATTCTCAATTATTATCATCTTTTCACCAGTACCACTCCAGAGACCAACACAAACTGAACTTCGGGACGAAGTTCCTGTTAGAGGGGAAGACTGTCACAACTCGTAATTTCTGGTCATTTTCCAAACTTCGACAATCTACTATTCATCGATTACTATTCACCGATTACTATTCATCATTTTTGAGGTCAATTTGATATTCTGAGAAGCGTTCAGAAATTTTACTATTCACTTAACACTATTCATTTCCGGAAGAAATACACTATTCACGTGCATTACTCATTTCATCGTAAATTTAGTTTACGAGAATTCAAAATTCGCGTAACCATATTGATTCAGGAACGAATTCATGCATTATCATTTGGGACATCTCATATAGACTAGAAGTAGTCTACGTATCATCATTATGTCACTGGCATACTATTCCACTCGTAGGATAATTAAATTAATACTTTTGATATAATTAACTTTTAAGTATAATTATTTCTATATAAACGTTAACAAACGATCAATAATGTGACTAACACGTCCGACACTCCCGACTATGATCCCAACATATTTTTATATTCATTTTTATAATATAAAAATTATAATATTAATTTACCCGGTGTTTTGGAAATTTATTTAATTTATATCGTACGCCTAAATTATTTACGACGGTTTTCGTAAAAACTAAACAATAATTTTCCAAATACTCAATACTTGTACCCAACATATTTTTATAATTTTTACGACTTTATTATGTCCCGGTTAACTTCATTAAAATTTATTTCTAGTTAACTCGGTACCCGGTATTCCCTAAAACTATTTATATACACATAATAATGCTTATAATCACCTACTATCTTACACTATTTTCATTTTTCTTCTCTCTTTTCCTATATTGCCGCCCCCCCCCCCCCCCCCCCCTCCCATTTTTGTTTGTCCCTAAATTGTGGATCTTGTCTACCAAGACAATAATACATAACATGTACTAGTCTTTTTCTTCTCATTTCACAAAGATTCAACAAGTAACTTTCTTCCTCTTTTTCTCTCTTTCTTTGGTTCGGAAAAACAACAACAACAAGCAAGACCAAAATATTTTCCAAGATCAAAGTGTAATCTTATTCATATAGCTATCCTTGTTAGAGTTTTGTAATATAAACTCAAGGATCCTTAGGTTTTCTTCATCCAAACAACTAACCCATTCAAAGTAAGTTCACAAAATTTATTTTCATTATTTCTTCAAGTATTTATATTGATCATATGGTTTTCATACAAGATCTTATGCATTTGTTAGCTTATACCACTTCATTTTATAAACTATTAACTTATAAACCCTAGAAATGTTTATTTTGGATTTCTTTGTTAGATCCACTAGATTGATGATGTTTAGAAACCCATGACACCCTAGGAAGGTGTATGGTAGGAATAAATTAGTTTGGTGGTGATTGAAAGTTATTTGGTTGAAGTTGAAACAAGTTTGAAACTAGGAAAATGATTTTTGAAACTATATAAATACCTACTGTCCTTATTTTGAAAACGTGGGAAACTCAGTAGGTGATGGATAACTTTTGACCAAAGATTTAGAAAATACTTTCAAAAACGAAACTTTTGGCGTAAGAACGGATTAAAACGAGCTTGTAACGAAGGAGATATGATTTTTGTAAATTTAACGACGAAAACTATTTTTCTGAAAACTGCATGCTGTTTGACAGTTTTCGATGGGCAAATAGAGGTGTTAAACGTAACCTAGTGAAGCCGAGTTATCGAAAATATATTAATACGTACTAAAACGAATCCGTGGATATAAAGAACGAGGAAAATGAGCTTAAAACGACCAAGTTATACGCGTTTTAAAATCGTCAAAACTATATATATATATATATAGTCACTACTAGAAAATAATATAACTACGTACTAAATGACATATTTTCTAGATTTTTTATTCAAGGAGTTTATTTTTAACTAACGAAATACGTACGACTCAAGGTTTATTACGCGATTACTAGACATTATTTTAAGGTTTTCAAAGACGAAGAATATAACACTAACATTTATATACGATATATTACGACAAGTTTTGTAATTCTAGTTGGACTTATTTTCCTAAGTATGGAAAGTATTTTACTTTGACGATAACAATTATTTTTAAGTTACGAGTGGTATGGGTATCATGTGCATGTGCATTCATTACATCACGGCATGATCTAAATTAGATCACATTCATTCATTTAGGTTGCGGCTAGTGTTCGCGCCTTGTTGTCCCGATCATTCCATCACTTTGTACTATCATTTCGAGGTGAGTCATAGCCCCACTTTTACTTGTTTAATTTCTTTATAAACTCTTTGGGGGAGATACATGCTTAAATACTTGCTTTATACTTTTATACGATTTGAATTACTTCTGGGGGAGAATACACTGCTTTAATTATTTTTGTACAATGCCAAAGTATTAAATTCCTTACATTGCTTAAGTTTCCTTATTACCACGTCTTGACAAGTCCCCTTTATTATCATGGACCGTTAATTAAGTTCCAAGCGAGAGTGAATGAATAGATCTGTTGAGGGTGACTCCTCCATCTGTGTTTGGGTTGCTCCAACAGAATTACAGATGCATGTCATGTCTTTATTATTAGAGTGCCTGGTAACCACTCATTGGGGCCAAGTAACGTCTAGCTTCGGTTTCATGAGCTTAAGAGACAAAGTAGTTTTATGACTGAAAAACTTATTACTTTACTTTATACTTGGGCTATTGTACATACGATTAAAGTTAAATACTGATGGTTTTTTTTTATAAATCTTATTACTGATTTCTTATTACGGATTTCTTATTACAGATTTCTTATTACGGATTTCTTATTACTGATTTCTTATTACTGATTTCTTATTACGGATTTCTTATTACTGATTTCTTATTACTGAATTACGATGCCTTTACATCAACTTTATTACGCATTTACGATGATTTTACTGGGAAATTCTTCTCTCCAAATGTTTTACACTACCTACTTGTTCACTAAAATCTATGAACTCACCAACCTCATGTTGACACTTTAGCATGTATTTTCAGGTTATTAAGGTAGCTCATGTTGCATGCATTTGGACCTTCATGGAGTCGCGGATACGACGCGTCTGACTATATATTTTTTTTATGCACTTATGAACGTTTGATCTTGTTGAACTTATTTTACTGAAATTGACAACATCTTTTGGGACCTATGTTTTGTAAACTCTGAATGTTTTTAAATGATCAAACGACGTATTTTCCAAACGACACTTTAGGTCGTTCAATGTAACTGTAACTGTGATGCTATGACAGTCACCCCCAGGTATTCCATTCTGCTGCCATTCAGGTATTTTGGGGGTGTGACACCTAGGTATGTTTGATTACCTACATTTCATAGGTATGTTTGATTACCTACAATTCATAGGTATGTATGATTACCTACATTTCCTAGGTATGTTTGATTACCTACATTTCATAGGTATGTGTGATTACCAATAGTACATGGGAGCGTGACCTCCTGCATATAGCTAGAAAACCTTTTCGATGCCTTGAACTTAGTGCAATCAATATTCTTTTCTAAACTAGTGCTATGAAACTTTGTTCGATAAACTATTTATGCGTTTTGCTTATGGTCAGATTCATTTATATGGCGACATCGCCATGGCTAAATTATCACTCTTACCTTTCTATAGCGACATTGCTACACTTATCTTTGAATCTTGGTCCACATATCACTTTTGTTTACACAAACCCAAAAAATATTTGGCAGTGGGTAGTAAACACACAGGTTGTAAGTCTTGTATGGGCGGGACTTAGAACTGAGTGGATTTACGATGCCTTTGCTGTGAAATCTTCATTTAAATGTTTTACATTACATTCCTGTTCACTAAACTCTATGGATTCACTCAACCTTTGTGTTGACTTTTTAGCATGTATTTTCTCAGGTATTATTTGCTAGCTGAGCATTGGGAGCAATCGGAGTCGCGTGGATATCAAATATTGGAAGACTTATTTTCTACACATTCGATAACTTTTTATCTTTAAAATATACATATATGTCATGTTTTAATTCTTTTAACTTAATTTTTAAATAGAAATTCTTGGGACCTTTGTACTCTGATTTATCAAATCGAATGTGACATTTTATTAAACGTTTCTTTTGAGGTCGTTTTATGTAACTTGATTTTATGAACTATGAAGTGACACCCAAATTGGTATTCCGCTGTGTTGTAAATTTTAGGGGTGTCACAAAACTTCCCTGCAGTAAGTTTTCGCAAAGAATAATTGATTCAAATTAAGGATATCGATATAGATTCCCCTAAAGCGTTGTGTCCTCAAGAAATTCTAGATAACCTCACCTATACATCAAGAGAGGCATCAGGCCCAAGCATATCTCCCCAGCTTCATATGGAAATAAAATAGACATTCATCGACATAGTATCAATGGACACCCTCATTTTGCCAACATAATGACAATTTCAATGATAAACCATTTCAGGACTTAAGTTGGTTGAATACCTAGGCTTGTAGTTTTGCCAGATACCCGCCAATAGGCATCTTCCAATATCAGAAACCGAACGTTAGACATCTATGCATTTATGTGAACGTTACCTATCCTACTATTTTATCCTTGTTAGTATTTTTACTTTTAAATGAAGTTGATTTCAAAATTGTGTTTATACAAATCACATATCTCGTAGAAAATAATTTTTGAATTGCCTATTTCAAACAAATGCGACCCTTTTTAGTCAATATTTAGCCAAACCAATGTACCATGGGAAATATATAAACATCAAACTTTAGTAAACAGTCCTACTCACAACATGTTTGAAAACCGCATCATATTTTCATAACTACGGAATTTTGAATCATCAAGAAAGATATTACTTAGTAAACCATTTGCTTCATGTTCTAAATTAGTTTATTCGGAAAAATATTTCTACCAAAACTCACAATCACGAGATAAATTTTGAAAACAAATCACCATATTACATCGCTTATGCATTTAGAGCTTTGTGATTTGACAATTAGGAATATTAGAATGTGCGGTGAAGGAAATTAGGAGGAACACCATAGAACGATTACAAACGTCAGTAATGGAGACCGAGTACAATAGGCAAAGAAAGACACATGTCGTAGCATCTATTAGACCAAAACACAAGGAATCAAAGTGTTACCCATATTCTATCTTCTTCGTATAACGCCCTTTTCGAAAAGTATAACGTTGTAGAATTAGTCACCAGATTCATTGTAACCGTTTCAATTATTCCTGATAAAGGTGATCGAATTTCCTCAGACTTCTAGCAATCATTTTAAGATTTCCTTCGGAACCCCATTTAGATGTAAACACCGCCTATCATCCTCAGACCAATGGTCAGATCGAGTGGACAATTCAAACATAGGAAAGATATGCTCAGAGAGTGAGCGATTGACTCTAGAAATGGTTGGACTAACCATTTATCATAAATCAGATTCGTTTGCAATGATAGCTATCGCACGAGTGTAGAGACTACACCATTTGAGGCACTCTATGGTCGAAGTACCAATTACCCATTTACAGACTGAAATCGGAAAGTTAAATTCACTGGTCTAGAACTAAACTATGGAACAACAAAGGAAATTTCACAAAGTCAAGAACCAATTACAAACAACGAGAACCTGGCAGAAGTTAGGTTGGTGCATGACGCACATCATGCGGATTGGGTATCCCAGAACAGCAAACCATCTAGATTCAAGTGGGAGAACGAACTAAGTTGAAAGCTTTACCTTGGTAAGGCATGATATAATTTTGCTAACACGAGAGATTGAACCTCTAGTATATTGGACCATTTAAGATTCATTTTTGGAATCGACCAGCTGACATACAAATTTGAGTTCTGGCAGAGTTTAGCAACATATATTGCCCATATCACATTGTAAACCTCAAGAAGCGCTGATCATCTATTGACGGACCGAACGCGGAAAAAGCCAAACTCACTATTCCTATAAGCACTCATGAAATAACCAGGAATTTCCTGCAAATAGTTACAAGTCGATAAGTTGTAAACCCTTAGAATTTCAAGTTGGTGGTAGGGTTACGTTAACGGTTCTGCCTAGGAAAGGAATGATACCATTCAGAAAAATCTGGGAAGTTAAATTCGATGTACACTGGACCATTAATATTTCAGACAGAGTAGGCCAGTAACCCTCAGACTTGAGCCTTGTAAGAGAACCAGTAGAAATCATGGACCGTGAGGTCGAACGGTTGAAGCAATGTCAAATTCCTATCATGAAAGTTCGCTAGAATTCTTGAAGAGGTCCCGAATTTACATAGGAACGGGAAGACCACATGCAACTCAAGTATCCACGTCATTTTACCAAATATACTTCAGAGACCAACCAAAACTGAACTTCGGGACGAAGTTCCTTTTAGAGGGGAAGACTGTCACAATTCGTAATTTCAGGTCCTTGTTCAGATGTCGAAATTTCATTATTCATCTCGGAAAGTACTATTCATCAGTTACTATTCACCGATCACTATTCATCATTTTACTATTCATCATTTTTTGTGTCAGTTTGAGATTCCGAGAAGCGTTTAAAAAAATTTACTATTCACATGACACTATTCATTTCCGAAGAGAAAATACTATTCATGTACTTTATTCATTTCATCGTAAATTTAGTTTACGGATATTTAAATTCGCGTAACCGGTCAGGTTAAGCTGCGAATTCATGCATCATCAGTAGGGACACTTCATATGGACTAGAAATGACTTACATATCATTATAATAGCATTTGCATACTATTCCACTCGTAGGATATTCCAATTACTACTTTTGATATATTTTACTTTTTACGTATGTTTATTTTTAAATAAACGTTAACACGCGACCAATAATGTGACTAACACGTCCGACACTCCCGACTATGATCCCAATATATTTTTATATTCATTTTAATAATATATAAATTATATTATTAATTTACCCGGTGTTTTGGAAATTTATTTATTTCGTATCGTAAGTTTACTATAATTACGACGGTTTTCGTAGAAATTAAACAATAATCACCCAAACACTCAATACTTGTACCCAACATATTTTCACAATTTTTATGAGTTTATGATGTCCCGGTTAACTTTGTTAAAATTTATATCTAGCAAACTCGGTACCCAAAACAATTTAAATTATACATAATAAAACTAACTACGAGACTTTCTTCCAACATTTAATTAATGCAACATGCCCTTTTCTTACCCTTCCCCACTTTCACGCCAACCTCCCCCTCCCTTTTGACATATTTTTCTTGACTTGACATATTTTCAAATAATTGTGTCCCTTGGAAATTAAAAAAATGAAAGAAAGTCCATAAATATCTAAACATAAACACATCTATTCGTTTTTCTAAGAGAAAAACTTCATCTTTTCTCTCCTCTCTTTGTGTGTTTCGGCTAAGACAAGAAAAAGAAGAAGAACATCTCCAAAATTTACAAGATTTAGTATTTCAAGTCTCTTTTGGAACTCTTTTTTTTAGGATTTTGAAATAAAAATCCAAGGTGTTATTAGGTTTTCATCTTCAAAAACTCCCTAATCTTTCAAGTAAGTATACAAAACTTATTTTTATAATTTTGCCAAGTTCTTATTATGTTCATATGATTTTTGTACAAGATCTACATGCATATGTTAGTTTATACAACTATATTTAAACTTTTATATATTTTAAGCCTTAGAAATGGATAATAGGTAAATCCTTGGTAGATTAACTTGGTGGATGATGTTTAGGAACCCATGACACCCTAAGAAGGTGTATGGTAAGATTATACTAGATTTGTGGTGATTGAAAGTGATTTGATTGAAGTTGAAACTAGTTTGAAACCCTATAATTGATTTTTGAAACTATATTTATACCTACTGTCCTTATTTTGAAAACATGGGAAAATCAGTAGATGGTGGGTAATTTTTGACCAAAGATTTAGAAAATAATTTCAAAAACGAAGCCGTGGGCGAAAGAACGGATTAAAATGAGCTTATAACGAAGGAGATATGATTTTTGCAAGTTTAACGACGAAAACTATTTTCTGAAAATTTAACGTGCTGTTGGACCATTTTCGACGGACAAAGAGAGGCGTTAGACGTAACCTAAAGGAGCCGAACTACCAAAAATATGTTAAAACATGTTAATACGAATTTGTGGATATAAAGAACGAGGAAAATGAACTTAAAACGACAAAGATATACTCGTTTCAAAATCGACGAAACTATATTATTTTGGCAGCTACAATTGGAAATAATAAACTACGTACTAAATGCTATATTTTCTAGAAATATTATTAAAGAGCTATATTCTCAACAAATAAAGTATGTATGACCCAAAGCTTATTTATACGACTAATTGACGTTATTTTAAGGTTTTCAAAACGAGGAATATAACACTAACATTTTATATACGATATATTACGACAAGTTTCTATAAGTCTAGTTGGACTTATTTTTCCTAAGTATGGAAAATACATTGCTTTGACAATAAAAAGTATTTTCAAGTTACGAGTGGTATAGGTATCATGTGCATTCATTACATCACGTCATGATCTAAAGTAGATCGTTATTACTTAAATTAGGTTGCGGTTGATATTCGCGCCTTGTTGTCCCTATCATTTCACGTCATAATATCATTACTTCAGGTGAGTTTTCATAGCCCCGTTTTCAATTCTATACTTTGATTTCAAATCCCACGGGGGAGAATACATTGCATCAATTATTTTTGTACATGCCCAAGTATTAAATTCCATACATTGCTTAAGTTGCCTTACTACCAAGTTAAGTCCCCTTTATTATCATGGACCGTTAATTATATTGCCAAGCGAGAGTGAGTGAATAGATCTATTGAGGGTAACTCCTCCATCTGTGTTTGGGTTGCTCCAACAGAATTACGGATGCATTTCATGTCTAATCTATTTGAGTGTCTGGTAAACACTCCTTTGGGGCCAATACAGTATTATGTCTAGCTTCGGGGTCATGAGCTTAAGAGACAATGTAGCATTTTTGACATTTTGTCGGTTTACTTTATACTTGTGGCTAGTGTACATACGATTTAACTTACAAACCTATGGAATTCACCAACATTCGTGTTGACGTTTTAGCAAAGTAGTTTCAGGTTATTTACGTAGCTCCTGCTTGCATGCATTTGGACCTTCATGGAGTCGCGGAGTCGACGCGTCTCACATATATATAGTTCCTGCACTTATGAAACGTTTGATCTGGATTGAACATGTTTTTCATAAACTTGCAACACCTTTTTGGGACCTATGTTTTGTAAACACTGAATGTTTTAATGATCAAACGATGTATTTTTCCAACCGACACTTTAGGTCGTTCAATATAACTGTAACTGTGGTGCTATGACAGTCACCCCTAGGTATTCCATTCCGCTGCCATTCCGGTATTTTGGGGGTGTGACATTGTGTATCCTTGAGCAACTAATCTTGCCTTGTAGCAAAGGAAACCAAAATGGTTCAGTACTTAGAAAAAGCAAAAGAACTTATAAGTGATGAGGCGAAAAATGATCCGTTTTTAGGGGGTCATTTAAGCCCGGAATTGAATTTATTTGATCAAATATTGCCCTAAATCGTTCCTTTTGTGATTTTAGGTACTTTTGGAGTGAATTCTGGAAAAGGAAGCATTTTGGACGTTTTTGGAGCATAAAAGTGAAGAAAACGGTAAAGTCTTAATTTTTCATGCTGGGAATAGTACCAGACGGCGTCACCAAGTTCTTAATAACGGCGTCAAGAGGAAAACAAGAGGTGAAGAGGATAGAGTCCATGACGATCCAGAATGTTTTTGCACTAGGGCATGACGGCGTCACCATAGGCCGTCATGGTCCCTTTACACGTGACAGCCCAGAGGAAAATTGCTCTTGACGGGGTCAGATCTGGATCTAGGCAATTCGATATTATTATGGGCGGCGGGTTGACGGCATCAGAATTCTCTTCTTGATGCCGTCACAATGGAAAATCTATATATAGTTTTGTAATTTTCATTCATTAAGAGAGGACAATTTTAGGGACGACTTGGAGAAACCCTAGCACGTTTTTATCCGTATTTTCTAGGGTTTTCACCCCTTGAAACCTTTCATGTTCAATTAAGATAAGTATCCTTTCAATTCATTCAATATGTATATGTGTTGTTTGAATATATCATACGCTTGTCTTGATTTTAACATGCTAGGCTAGATCTTTTGTGTGTTTTCTTAGATGTACTGAAACCTAGATATTGATTATGGGTTGATTGCTTGTTTATAGTTGTTACGGATGAATGATTTCGATGTTAGGCTTAAGAAAACTGGCAGACTTCCATAGTGTAACATGCTTGAACGTCTTAAGAAACATGAACCAATGCGTACTAGGTTTTTATGGTTCTATTTAATGAATGAGCGAATTCTAATGATCCCATGTTAGGAGCTTCTTGCAGGCTCGACATAGGAGTGAAGTAGGAGCTTCTAGAGTTGGGGAAGTACGTACGCCACCCCACGATTGGTATTAGGGAATATAACCCGTCATCCACTCAACTGTAACAAACTATCAACCTGTAAAAGATATCTAGGGAGTAATGAAATCTAAGTAAACACAACTTTCCCATCTATTGTTCACACCACATTAGTAATTAGCTTTATTTACTTTTTTGTTATTTTATTTTGATTGCATCTTAGTTATTGGGTTAGTTGATTAGCAACTAACTCCGCCAACTCTTCTAAAACCCGAGATTTTAATTGCTTTTATAAAAATATAAAAAATACAAAAAGAATCATCCCTCACCTCTAGACCTAGTTTTTAGGCTTTCTAATCCTAGCGACACTATTCCTGAGTTGAACGATCAATCCCCCGGTACTTGTCACTATACTATACTACAGCGATTAGGTACACTGCCTGGTGGGGGTTGTAAGCTTCTCGAGATCCCTCGAGAGGTAAAGCATGGTGCAATTCCCACGCATCAAGTTTTTGGCACCACAGCCCGGGGAAATAGTTATTGTCTAGGTTAGGATTTTTTTTAATTAGGTCTACTTGCTAGATTCCTTTCTAGTGAGACTTTATTTTTATTTTTAGGTTTTCTCTAGTCTATCTATTTCTTCGTGTCTTTGTTCGTAGCTTTTACCATCCGACATCATGGAAGGTGGTAACATCTTTGAACCCATCAACCCAGTACAACAAGACCACCCACAAAACCCACCACTAGCAAACCAACCTCTTAGGCCCCGAACCCTAGGAGAGTATTCCTGACCTAGCCACCAAGGCTATTGAAACACTATTGAGCTCACCCAAGGAGCCAATGTGTCTCCCTTGCGATCCGACACCATCCGGTTGGTGCAAAGCGGATGTACACTCCATGGACTTCGTTCCGAAGATCCTAATCAACATCTCAAGGACTTACTTAAAATCGTAGATTCTATAGACCCTGATGTTACAACTAGAAAGTCGACCCAATTACGCCTATTCCAATTCTCTCTACGTGATCAAGCTAGTCAATGGCTTGAACATTTACCCGTGGGATCCATCACCTCATGGGATGATCTCACCACTCATTTCCTTGCTCAATTTTTTCCACCGGGGAGAACTACCAAGCTTAGAAATGATATCTTGATGTTCCAACAACGTCAAGGTGAAACTCTATATGAAGCATGGACTCATTTCAAGGACTTACTTCAAAAAGTCCCTCATCATGGCATAGATCTTTGGCTCCAAGTCCAAATATTCTATGACCATATCGATCTCTCCACGAGGCGAACCATTGACCAATCGGCCGGTGGCAAGCTACGTGATCTAAGTGCAGAAGAATCATGGGAACTCATAGAAGATCTTGCTCTTTATGACAACGAAAGTTGGAATGATCCCCGTGATTTGAATAAAACGGTCAAGGCAATATCTTTGCCTTCGAACAATTCTAGCACTCCCGACCGTAGGATCATGGAACTTGAGGATCAAGTCAAGTTTCTCATGAAATCTTACGAAGCTCCTAAACCTTCAAGTCAAGTGAACAAAATCACTTCTTCATGCGAATAATGTAGTGGTCCCCATGACACTCGTGATTGCGTGGAACTCCCCGGAACAGCTTTTGCGGACTACGCATCCTCGCGTACCAACGAAGCGGGAGATAAGTGGTACACTTTCAAACCCGAGCCAAACCCTTACGGTGATTCCTACAACCCTTCTTGGAAAAATCACCCGAACCTTAGGTGGAAACAAAACCAAAACAATTCTTCCAATCCACCTAATCGTTACCAACCAAACGGTCCACCCTCCAACCGTACTTTCAACAACAATCCTTCTAATAACTATGGTAGTACCAATAATCTTGAAGGATTGATGTCCAAGTTTATGGCATCTCAAGAAGCTCGCATAGCTAAGTTTGAAACCGAATTCAATCAACAACAAACGGAGATGACCAATAAGATTGACAACTTGTTGAAAGCCCTCAACAACCAAGCGCTAACTACACCTAGGAAGGACACTAGGAACGCAAATAGTGGAATCCAAATTAAGGACCCCTCGTCATCCAGACACGTCCACTTTGTAAATGTTGTCATCATTAAGCTAATAGATAAGGATATAGAAGAAAGTGACAAGGATGAAGTTGGAGTAGAGACCGAGACTAGGGATGAAATTAAGGAAGTTGAGGTTAATAAAGGAGAAAAGTTAGAGGAAGTAGAGAATGTAGAAGAGTACTTTGATAAGTTGCCTACCAAGGAAGAATGGGAATATCACAAGGATTTATTCAATGTCACAACTCGTAAATTCTGGTCTTTTCCCGAACTTTCACATTTACTATTCATCAGTTACTATTCATCGATCACTATTCATCATTTTACTATTCATCATTTTTGAGGTCAGTTTGATATTCTGAGAAGTGTTTTAAAATTTTACTATTCATAAAACACTATTCACCTCCGGAGAAAATTTGCCATTTATGCGTGAGTTGCGTCATTTCTGTATACGTACGGTTATCTACCTAATAAACGTTATCTCATGAGCTATTATTTTGAATAATTGATCCGACAATCCCAACTATGGTCCTAACACATTTTTATACTCATAATAATGATATAAAAATTATAATATTAATTTACCCAGGGTTTTAGAAATTTATTTAATTGATATCATACGTTTAATATAATTACGACGGTTTTCGTAAAAACTAAACAATAATCATCCAAACACTCAATACTTGTACCCAACATATTTTTACAATTTTTACGACTTTATTATATCCCGGTTAACTCCGTTAAAATTTATTTTTAGTTAACTCGGTACCCGGTATTTCCTAAAACTATTAATATATACATACTAATACTAATAATGCACCAACTATCTTACACTACACCATTTTTCTTTCTTTTTTCACCAAATGCAGCCCCCCCCCCCCTTTTGATTTCCTCCTTTTGTGGATCTTGATCCCCCTAGGTCATATATATATATACATAAATACTTCATTTCTTCATTTTTACACCAAACAAACTCAAGCAAAATGCTCTCTTCTTCCTCCCTTTTTGTGTGTGAATCGGCCTAGATCAAGAAACAAGAAGAAACCATAAAATTTTGAAGATCAAGTGTTAATTAAGTCTCATATATATTTCTAGTTAGGGTTTTGTGATAAAAACCCAAGGTTTTATAAGTTTTCATCTCCATAAGCTCATAAATCTTTCTAAGTAAGTTGTCAAACTCTTGTTCATAATTTCTTCATGTTATTTTATGATCATATGATTTCTAGACAAGATCTACATGCATATGGTAGTTATACCACTCATTTATATATATAACTAACTTTTGATCCCTAGAAATAGATTATTGTTAGATCCTTGTTAGATCCACTTGATTTATGATGTTTAGGAACCCATGACACCCTAAGAAGGTGTATGGTAAGATTAGACTAGATTTGTGGTGATTGAAAGTGGTTTGGTTGAAGTTGAAACAAGTTTGAAACTAGGAAAATGATTTTTGAAACTATATAAATACCTACTGTCCTTATTTTGAAAACGTGGGAAACTCAGTAACTCAGGGGATATTTTTGAACAAAGATTTAGAAAATACTTTCAAAAACGAAGCCGTGGGCGAAAGAACGGATTAAAACGAGTTAATAACGAAGGAGATATGATTTTCCGAATTTAACGACGAAAACTATTTTCTGAAAAACTGCATGCTGTTTGACAGTTTTTGACGGGCAAATAGAGGTGTTAAACGTAACCTAGAGGAGCCGAGCTATCGAAAATATATTAATACATACTAAAACGAATCCGTGGATATAAAGAACGAGGAAAATGAGCTTAAAACGACAAAGTTATACATGTTTTAAAAATCGTCAAAACTATATATATATTTAGTCACTACTAGAAATAATATAACTACGTACTAAATGCTATTTTTCTAGATTTCTTATTCAAGAGTTATATTCATAACTAATGAAGTACTAGTGATTATAAGTTTATCTTTATGGCGATTAGACGTTATTCTAAGATTTTCCAAAGTAGGTAATATAACACTAACTTTTTATATACGATATATTACGACAAGTTTTTATAAGCCTAGTTGGACTTATTTTTCCTAAGTATGGAAAATACTTTACTTTGACTATAACTATTATTTCCAAGTTATGAGTGGTATAGGTATCATGTGCATGCATATTCTCTTCATCACTTCATGATCTAAGTAGATCACTATCATTCATATTAGGTTGCGGTTAGAGATCGAACATCATTTCTGTGTATCCACTTTTGTCATCGTAGCTATCGCACCAGGTGAGTCATAGCCCCACTTTTACTCTTTATACTTGTTTTAACTCTTTGGGGGAGATACATGCTCAACTACTTGCTTACTAGTATTAATACTCAAAACATGCTTTCTTGATACTCAAAACATTTATACTTGATTGATTGATACTTGATTGATTTATACTTGATTTCATACATACGTGATTGTGCTATACTTAACTGTGTTATACTAAACTGTGATTGTGTATTCTTGAGCAACTGATACTTTGGGAAATGGCACCCAGTAATCGTACATACATACATACTTCCAGTGGCTCCAGATTAAGTTGCTGGATGGTTACTGAGACTTCCAATGGCCCCAGATTAAGTTGCTGGACACAACCATTGAGACATACATACAAACGTGAGGTCTTCGGAGATGAAGTGTAGACTCACGACTAATTGCTTAACTGTTGTGATGAACTTATACATGTTTAATCTTACTATATATATATATTAGCAGTGGGTTGTGAACACACAGGTTACAAGTCTCTTATGGCGGGACTTGTAACTGAGTGGATTTACGATGCCTTTGCTGTGTGACCATTTTTCTATAAACTTTATTTGTTAAACAAACTCTATGAACTCACCAACCTCGTGTTGACACTTTCGCATGTATTTTCAGGTTTTAACCAATGGCACGCTACTGGAGGTTTTGGCAGGGCATGGCATGGTCATAGAAGACTCTGATTATTTATATGGGGACCGTTTTAAACTATTTTAAGGGCCTACTTCCGCACTACTTTTAACGATGTAAATTCAATATTTTTGGTTAAACGATTTTATTCTAAATGATTAAAGTGAAAACCATTTTTGAACTCGTGTTGTTATACCAATTGAGTTACACCCCAGCTACACGTATGCTTCCGCTGGACCCGATTTTGGGGGTGTGACATTCAATGATCCCGAGACACCATATATCCTTGGTTCACCCCTTATTAAAGTAGGTGACCCCTCTAACATCAACATACCATGCAACATTGGGCATATGCATGTATGGAAAGCTTATATCGATCCTAGGTCTCCTATAAATATCATGACTAGGACTTATTATAATTGGGTAATGAAGAAGCAACTTGGTTATAGGATGATGCCCAATAAGAATTTGATAAGCAATTTTGTAGGAAGAGTGAAAGGATTGCATGTGATTGTTAGAAACTTCAATTATGAGACCGACTTTGTGACAGTGGAGGATACTTGTCCAGTGATAGATGATTGCCTTAGTCAAGTAGTGTTCGGAAAACCGTTCGTTAAGGCTTCTAAGATGATTTATGATCCGACTCTAGGGATAGTGAGATTCAAGGAAGAGAATGATGAGATTGGCTACCAAATGCCCTATAAGATTGAACAATACCGCCTCCTATCGAACATAGAAAAGGAACACAAACAAGCGGTTTACTATAGGAATGATGAGGATAGACGTAGAGGAGTAGAGTATGTTATGAATAGAATACTTGGTTTCTACAAAGAATGCTTGAAACTAGGTCCAGAATACAAAACTAATATAGGAGATGACCTAGAAAGAGAGACCAAGGATGAGGTCACGTAATAGCCCATGACCTTGAGTCTAGCTACAAGACTCGTAAATAAAGAAAAGCGCTTCTTGGGAGGCAACCCATGCTTTGTGTGATTTTTATTTGTTTGATTGCTATTTGTTTCTGTATGCATGCTTTATTTTTATTGTTGGTAGATCATGTTTCAAAATTAAAATGGTGAAAATACTTTATTTTGTCGTTTGTCTTTGTCTTAACTTCATCCAAAGGTATTTCGCAAAAGATAAGTGTAAAGGGAAACCCCAAATATGTTTTTAAGAAACAAAATTGATCATGATTCTCCACAATACTAAATGGACATGTATATTCATATTTGTTAGAGTCAAATGCTTGTATCGAGTCATAATGATGTTTTGCAGGATTTTCTAGGAAGTAGGACATAAGTTTTCCAGAAATTTTCTAGAAACTTAACGTAAGGATTTCTGCAGGTCACTTCTGACGGCGTCAGGAATTAATTCCTGACGGCGTCATGTGTAAAATTCTGGAAATTTTGCTAGTTTTGTTTTTCTAACGGAGTCTTAAAGTTTTTGTCGAATCTTTAGTTTTATAAACTCCGGGAAATCTGCAAACATTCATTCCACAATCATTATATCTTACATTGTTTTTTTTAGGATTTGTTAGTATATATAGATTTCCGCTGATTTTACGCGAGGTTGCCTTGTTTGTTTTCTCAGGTTTAACAGGTTATGTATGACAAGAAGATGATTTATATTTCTAGAAAGGAAGCTTTGATTGTTCATTTTCTTGGAGGAAGATCTAACCTTGTTACCGCACTATCTACACCGAACGAATCAGGGGAGTATTTGATTTCATTCTTTTACCTATTTAACTTTTACATTCTTTAATTGAACATTGGGGACAATGTTCATCCTAAGTGTAAGGGGAGGGTAAAATGATGATACCTTATAGGATACTATTGCACTTGAGTTTGTTTGTTTGATGGAAGGTGTGTAATAAAACTATGAGAAATACTTGTTAGTGTAATTTTAGCGCCAAATTTAAAAAAATTTTACAACATTTAGGAGTGAAACTTTAGCCTTAGCAAGTGTCTCATGGATAGGAGTTGTATGACTAGCACAAAACCGTACTATTCAGAAAAATTTTCTACTCAAATATGTGAGGTTCGCCTTTAGATTTGATAGGAAAAGCATTTACTATTAGTGCTTATGAGTGTACCGGTAGCATTTAGATTCTAGAACTTGTGTTAGTGATGCATCCCGAGACTGCTAGTGAGACTACATTCGTGTGGTAGGATTTACTACATGATAAGAGGCATTAGGATCACCCTTGTGTTAAACCCGTATCATAATTACTTGGCCATTTAAGTCATATTACTTGGCAAGTTAAGTCAACTAATTTTTCCCACACCCTTAGCGTTGTACTCATTTTTAGTACACGAAACCCCTAGTACACCCCTCCGAGCCTATCTTTTCGTTTCTAACTTTAAGCATCTTACTTAAAGGAAGAATTTGTTACACCCCACTTAAATGTACACCCAAATTGCCTTAGCCTTCCGTGTATGCACTCATCTTTAGTGCATTAGTGTTATTTGTTTAAACCCTTAGTTAATTATCTAATTGATTACATGGTTGCTAAGTCGAGTCATATCCTTGTACATATTGTTTTGGGACGATTGGGACTCATGGGTAAAGTACTTATGTTATGGAGTAATGGGGAAGAACATCATATTATTACCCCCATATGTACGTTAATCTTAAAAAAGTACTCCAAGTGTTTTGATTATCTTGATTCGAGTCATTAGATTAGTTTATTGTAAAGTATGTAAAAATTCAAGTGTAAGGGGAATGTTCATTCCCTATGATGTATTATTTCGGATGGTAGGGTAAGAGTGTATGAAAAAAAAAATCAAAAAAATTAAAATATATATATATATATATATATATATATATATATATATATATATATATATATAAATATATATAAAGAAAAGAAAAAAACATACGGACTACCATCCCGTTTCATTCTATGTTTGTTTTATGTTTTTGTTATTTTTGATTTATTAGCTTAAGTCGAGTCTAGTCTTGCCTTAGCAACGCTATATTGTACATGTAATTAACCAAGATTATTAACTCGCCACCAGTAAAGATTGCCTATATCCAACAAAACCGTGTATTCCATATCCCTACACCTAACGTTATAACCCTTTGAAAGACCTCTTTGATAGTTTATCCTAGGTGCTTACGCCATGTGGTGGAGGTTTGATCCTTTCCCAAGCCTATGGTAATCTATTTTGCTATGACAGGTAGTGAGAGATGTTTTTCATTTCCATATTGTAATATATACTTTATTACACCCGAGAGATGTGAGTATCTAAACACTATTTGCGAGGTGCTAGTATATGACCTCCGTGCTTGTCTTTGGTCTTTAGTGGAACGATTATTTGTTGTAATTACTTTTATATTAGTGTTAAATGACCCCTAACTTGTATATTGATTAGAATAAAAGCGCATTTGCTTGAGGACAAGCAAATCTCAAGTGTAAGGGTATATGATGAGGCGAAAAATGATCCATTTTTAGGGTGTCATTTAAGCCCGGAATTGAATTTATTTGATTAAATATTGCCCTAAATCGTTCCTTTTGTGATTTTAGGTACTTTTGGAGTGAATTCGGGAAAAGTAAGCATTTTGGACATTTTTAGAGCATAAAAGTGAAGAAAACAACAAAGTCATAATTTTCCTTGCTGGGAACAGTA
Source organism: Artemisia argyi (assembly GCA_030686995.1). Taxonomy (NCBI): domain Eukaryota; kingdom Viridiplantae; phylum Streptophyta; class Magnoliopsida; order Asterales; family Asteraceae; genus Artemisia; species Artemisia argyi. The sequence goes on along the minus strand of CM060701.1, from coordinate 92,287,607 downwards.
CCTGACGGCGTCACCAAGTTCTTAATGACGGCGTCAAGAGGAAAACAAGAGGTGAAGAGGATAGAGTCCATGACGATCCAGAATGTTTTTGCACTAGGGCATGACGGCGTCACCATAGGCCGTCATGGTCCCTTTACACGTGACGGCCCAGAGGGAAATTGCTCTTGACGGCGTCAGATCTGGATCTAGGCAATCCGATATTATTATGGGCGGCGGGTTGACGGCGTCAGAATTCTCTTCTTGACGCCGTCACAATGGAAAATCTATATGTAGTTTTGTGATTTTCATTCATTAAGAGAGGACAATTTTAGGGACGACTTGGAGAAACCCTAGCACGATTTTATCAGTATTTTCAAGGGTTTTCACCCCTTGAAACCTTTCATGTTCAATTAAGATAAGTATCCTTTCAATTCATTCAATATGTTTATGTGTTGTTTGAATATATCTTACGCTTGTCTTGATTTTAACATGCTAGGCTAGATCTTTTGTGTGTTTGCTTAGATGTAGTGAAACCTAGATGTTGATTATGGGTTGATTTCTTGTTTATAGTTGTTACGGATGAATGAATTCAATGTTAGGCCTAAGAAAACTGGCAGACTTCCATAGTGTAACTTGCTTGAACGTCTTAAGAAACATGAACCAATGCGTACTAAGTTTTTATGGTTTTATTTAATGCATGGGCGAATTCTAATGATCCCATGTTAGGAGCTTCTTGCAGGCTCGATATAGGAGTGAAGTAGGAGCTTATAGAGTTGGGGAAGTACGTACGCCACCCCACAATTGGTATTAAGGAATATAACCCATCATCCACGCAACTGTAACAAACTATCAACCTGTAAAAGATATCTAGGGAGTAATGAAATCTAAGTAAACACAACTTTCCCATCTATTGTTCACACCACATTAGTAATTAGCTTTATTTACGTTTTTGTTATTTTATTTTGATTGCATCTTAGTGATTGGGTTAGTTGATTAGCAACTAATTCCGCCCACTCTTTCAAAACCCGAGATTTTAATTGCTTTTATAAAAATATAAAAAATACAAAAAGAATCATTCCTGTCACAACTCACCATTTCAGGTCATTTCAGGTCATTTCCCGAATTTGGAAAAACACTATTCATCAAACACTATTCATCAGTTTACTATTCATCATTTTTGGTGTCAGTTTGACATTCCGAGAAGCATTCAGAAATTTTACTATTCATGGAACACTATTCATTGCGGAAAAAGATTTCATCATTCACGTGCATTACACATTTCATCGTAAATTTAGTTTACGGGTATTCAAATTCGCGTAACCGGATTGGGTTAGGTGCGAATTCATTTCATTAGTGTTAAGAACACTGCATACGGACTGGAGATAGTCTGCATATCATCAGTAGGTCAATTACATGTTATACCACTCTTAGGATTTTCAAATTACTATATTCAGTATATTTAACGTTTTACGTATTATGATTTCTAAATAAACGTTAACACACGGTTTATACACGACGAATATATCTAAATATTCCCACAATGGTCCCGACATATTTTTATATCCATTTTAACATCATAAAAGTTATAACATTCAGTTACCCAGTATTTTGGAAATTTATTTTATTTATAACGTACGCTTATGAATATAACGACGGTTTTCGTGAAAACTAAACAATAATCACCCGATCACTCAGTAATTGTACCCAACATATTTTCAACATATTTTTATCATTATAATGACTTTATTTAGACCCGGATAACTTCGTGAACATTTATCTCTATTAAACCCGTTACCCGATTTTAACAAACAACACAAACAAACACCTAAAACCTATACTTATACCACTAATCATCTACTAACTTTCCTAATTAAATCAAAAACTAAGTTTTCTCCTTTGAACCCTTTGAAAAATCAGCCATGAACCCCCCTTTGACCTCATGCATATATGAAATCTTACACTTTGAACCTTTGCATAAATATCTTTCTAAAACACTTAAAACATAAACATACATAATTTTTTGGATCAAAAACCCATTTTATCTTCTTCTTCACTCAAACCCACGACCAAACCACCATAATTAGCTCAAGTGATCATTTTTCAAAAATTAAAACACTAAACTTGTTCATTTTACAAGCCTAATCAAGAATCAAGCAACAAAAACACAAGAACATCAAGCATAATCATCCTATAATCATCTCATTTTGTCAAGTAAGTTTTCATCTTTATTTTTTCATGGATCATCCTATTTTTACATGTATTACATAAGTATCATGCTAAAAACCATGTATAAGTAGCTATACTACACTTTATTTTGGCTAAAAAGAAACATACAAACCCTAACTTTTTAGTTATGAATCCCCTTGCTCTAATAACTTGGTTAGGAGTCCATGGCACCCTAAGAAGGTGTATGGTAGGATTAGATTAGCCATGTGGTGATTACAAGAGGTTTGGTGATGGTAGAAATTGGTTTTTAACCTTGAAAACTTGATTTGGAACCTATTTTAGACATGCTGTCCCGTTTTGTAAAAATCTGGAAAATCAGTAAACACCAAGGAAACTTTGGCAAAATTTTTAGAAAATACTTTCAAAAACGAATCCGTAGGCGAAAGAACGGATTAAAAAGAGCTTATAACGAAGAAGTTATGATTTTTGCAAGATTGTTGACGAAAAGTATTTTCTGGAAATTTAGTTGCTGTTGGACGTTTTTCATTGTACAAAAAGAGGCTTTAGACGTAACCCGGAGGAGCCGAGCTTTCCAAAATATATTACTATATACTAAGACGTAACCGTGGATATAAAGAACAAGTAAAACGGACAAGTAACGACAAAGATATACTCGTTTGAATATCGGCTAAAACTCTTTTATAATTGACAGCTTTTAATATAATTTGGCGCAAAAACTACGAAGTGCATTTTTAAGCTAAACATAATATCAAGTACCGAACTTTATAACTAACGTAGTATTAGTTATTATGAGTATGTTTTCATCAATTCAAGGATTTCAACCCGAGTATTTCAACGCTTACATGGAAACTTACGTATATATATATAAGTATATATATTATAACTAGCCATTTATATTTTCTAATAGCAATATTTTCCAAATTCTTGGATTATATATTTTTGATAACACAAGTGTTTTTCAAAGAGAAGAGTGGTATAGGAAACATGTGCATGGACATTCATAACATCATTTCATGATCTAAAGTAGATCGTTCATCATTTACATTAGGTTGCGGCTAGTGTGCGCGCCTTGTCTTTCAGTTCATTACATGTTCATGGTACCATCATATTGGGTTGCAGCAGCTAATTGTTCATTGGTGTTCATTTCATTTCATCACGGTTTCATCAGTTGAGGTGAGTTTTCATAGCCCCGTTTTCAATTCAACATTTTGATTGTTTTCAAATCCCACGGGGGGAATACATTGCATCAATCATTTCAGTACGAGCCCAAGTATTCAAACATGTACATAGCTTAAGTTACCTTGCCATGTGAAAAAGTCCCCTGTAACATCATGAACCGTTAATTTCAAGTACTAAGCGAGAGTGAGTGGATAGATCTATCGAGGGTGACGCCTCCATCCGTGGTAGTGGATACCAACAGTAAGCGGATGCATGTCATGTCTTTTACATTTGAATGTTTCGGCAGAACATTCGGGAGGGGCTTACAGTTTCATCAGTCATAGCTTCGGTGTCATGAGCTTAAGGCTATTGTACAATTTTCACGAGATTTTTATCTTGCACTTTTACTTGTGGTGGCCGTACATTATTACATTTTACAAACCTATGGAATTCACCAACATTCGTGTTGACGTTTTAGCAATGTATTTCAGGTTATTAAGGTAGCTCATGTGACATGCATTTGGACCTTCATGGAGTCGCGGAGTCGACGCGTCTCATCATTATTTCATGCACTTATGTAAACGTTTGATCTAGTACGACTGGTTTTTCATGAACTTGCAACACATTTTGGGGACCTCATTTTGTAAACTCTGGATTATTTCAATGATCAAATGCAATATTTTCCAAACGACTCTTTAGGTCGTTCAATGTAACTGTAACTGTGGTGCTATGACAGACACCCCCAGGTATTCCATTCCGCTGCAAGTCAGGTAAATTGGGGGTGTGACAGATTGGCATCAGAGCTAAGGTTATAGCGAACTAGGATGTATCTTGGACCCTAGACTATAACCACACCATCATAGCATCTCATCATTTCATCATAAGTGCAAAATCATGATACATGTTGTTTTATACATACCCTGTGCGAGTTATTTATACTCATATCCGTATATGTATATCATTTTATTGACCTGGTTCACAAGTGACATGTCTTCAGATACTCACCCTGACATCCTTTTATCGGATACCGACATTGAAGATGCCTTGTCATTTTACACTACCATTATACCACCAGTTGCATTTACACCACCATTAGTACTATTGATTTGCCATAGGAACAGGGTTTTCCTATCATTCAGCCCGTACATAGAATGCCTTTTGGTAGTGTATTCAGAATTAATCTTAATGGACTTATTAGGATGCTTATTGCAAGGAAGATAGTGTGTTTTCTTTCCATCACTAGTAGGGCACTTACTACTCAGGTACTATCACCACCATCAGTTACTTATTACACTATTGGCCTTCCCACAGTGTGTACTTTAGTTTTACCTTTTGGATGTCGCGAGGTAGCGCGAAAGAGGGTAGTATTCCATTCACTAGTACCATCATTGTCATTTCCTTTTCCATTCCCATTTGCTCAGACTTCAATCGTTTCGCAACATTTTAACATTGTCTCATCAGGAATTAGGTTGATTTCGTTTTTGACGAATTAGTAGACTATTACCATTCGACAAGATTCACCCACGTATCCAATACACCATTCAAGCTATTTTACTATCATATGGGGAAACTGTTTTACAGAAAAATTTCTGAAGTAAGCTATTTTATTTTCATCCTATAAATTGATTTTTCTGTCATTACACCAAGTATTTACTATTGTTACGCGAAGCAATTTTCATGTTACTTGAAAGAAAACATCAGGATACCATTTTAATAACAATGCGTTGAACACCATCTAAAACTTTTGAGGAAAGTTATGATATTTTGACAAAATCCAACATCGCATCATTAGTCCTCAATTATACATAGCCTGATCACCTATGTAAAATTCAGGAAGGATTATGCCATGAAGGAAATAGTTACCTTTTCAAAGGATTGTTAATAACAATCTTCATCCAAAAGTTTTGTAAACAAAGGAACTCTTTCATAAACATCCCTTTTGCCGAACTATCCCTGGATACTTACCCTACCTGTCACTCATTCAGACATTAAGTTGGATTTTCCCATTGACTTCCCTAGAAGAGACTTTCCATATCAATTACATGCATGATTCCTCTATACAATAGAAGCAACGAAAGGATTACAGAACTACTAACCAGGACTAGAAGTATATAGTGAGAGAATTCATAACTCAACAACAATCCTAAGATACTGCGAGGCCATCTGAATCACCATCTCTGACTTAGTTGTCAAATTCTATCGTTTAAGGGTACTAGCTAGACTAAGCTACAGGATTGAACTCAATATAAATGTCCGCAGGACAACACAATAGAAATAAACCAAGCTTCTAATTGAGACTATAGAGCATTTCATTTAAACATGACCTCATCCATACATAAACTTTCCTGCAGTAAGTTTTCACAAAGGACAATTGTTTGAATTAAGAATATCGATGTATTTTCCTCTAAGGCCTTATGTCACTAGAAATTTCAGATAACCTCACCTTCATACCAAGCAAGGGATCAAACCAGAACATATCTCCTCATCTACATGGGAAAACAGAATAGATATTCATCGACACAACATCAAGTAATACCTTTGTCTTGCCAATTACAACGATAAACTATTTCAGGACTTAAGTTAGTCTAAATACCTATGCTTGTAGTTATGCTAGATAACCATCAATAGACATTATCCAACCTCAGGAACTAAGCGATAGACATCTATGCATTTAAGCGAACATTTCCTATTCTACCATTTTATCCTTTTCAGTGTTTTCACTTTTAAATAAAGTTGATGCGTTTACATAAATCCCATACCTTGTGGAAAAATGATTTCTGAAATTCCTATTTTGAACAAGTGCGATCCTTTTTGGTCAAACTTTAGCAACACTATGGTACAATGAGAAATATACATAAACATCAAACTTTGGTAAGCAGTCTTAATCACAACATGTTTGAAAACAGTTCCTATTTCATAACTACTGGATTTTGAATCATCAAGAAAAATATTACCCAGTAAATCATTTGTTCCATTTTCTAAATTCGTTTATTCAGAAAAAGATTTCAACCAAAACTCATAATCACGAGACAAATTTCCAGAACAAATTTCCCTACAACATCGCTTATGCATTTAGGATTTGTGACTGGGCAATAGAGAATATTTGGATTATGTGATGAAGGAATTAGGAGGAACATCACAAATTGATCACGAACTTCAGTAGTGGAGACCAAACTCAATAGACAAAGAAGGACATATGTCTTATCATCTGTTGGAACAAAACACAAGGAATCAAATTGTTATCTATATTCTATCCCTTACAGATAACGCCAAGTTCGAAGGACCGAACGTTATGGAATTAGTCACAAAGGTTTATTGTACCCATTTCAGTTTTTCCTGTTAAGGAAACCGATTCACCTTGGACTTCAGGTAATCATTTCAGAATTTCCTTCAGAAACCCCTTTAGATGTGAACATCACCTATCACCCTCAGACCGATGGTCAAAGCGAGAGAACAATTCAAACATAGGAATGTATGCTCAGAGCATGAGTGATTGACTCTAGAAATGGTTGGACTAATCATTTAACATAAATCCAATTCATCTACAACAATGGTTATCACACCAACAACGGGAAACTGGCAGAAGTTAGGTTAGTACATAACACACATCATTTGGATTGGATATCCTGAACAACAAACCATCCAGATTCAAGTGGGAGAACAAACTAAGTTAAAAGCATTGCCTTGGATTGGCATGATACAAATTGGATAACAAGAAAGGTTGAACCTTTAGCATATTGGACTATTTAAGATTCATTTTAGAATCGACCAACTAGCATACAAACTTGAGTTCTGGCAGAATTCAGCAGTATATATTACCAGTATCACATTTAAAAACATTAAGAAGCGCAGACCATCGATTGATGGGCCAAACTCAGAAAAAGCTCAACTCACTAGTTCAGTAGGCATTCATGAGATAACCAGAAATTTTCTACAAGTCAAGAATCAGTTACAAGTTCAATAAGTCATAAACCATTAAAACTTCAAGTTCTACAGAGTTATGCAGAAAGTTCTGCCTAGGAAAGGCATTTTATCATTCAGAAAACTTGGAAAGTTACACCAATATACACTGGACCATTTATATTTTGACAGAGAAGGCATAGTGGCCGTCAGATTTGAACGTTGCCAGAGAACAACAGGATTACACGAACATATTTCACATTTTCAGATCCCCAGAAATGACTTTCAGATGAGTCACTCATGATTCCATTGGAAGGGATCCATCTCAAATGACAATCTCAGACCTTGTAAGAGAACCAACAGAAACCATGGACCGTGTGGTCAAACAGTTGAATCAGAGTCGAATTCCTGTCGTTAGAGTTCGCTGGAATTCTCGAATATCATCACCTTTTCACCAATACGTTTTCAGAGACCAACATAAACTGAACTTCGGGACGAAGTTCCTTTTAGAGGGGAAGACTGTCACAACTCACCATTTCAGGTCATTTCAGGTCATTTCCCGAATTTGGAAAAACACTATTCATCAAACACTATTCATCAAAACACTATTCATCAGTTTACTATTCATCATTTTTGGTGTCAGTTTGACATTCCGAGAAGCATTCAGAAATTTTACTATTCATGGAACACTATTCATTGCGGAAAAAGATTTCATCATTCACGTGCATTACACATTTCATCGTAAATTTAGTTTACGGGTATTCAAATTCGCGTAACCGGATTGGGTTAGGTGCGAATTCATTTCATTAGTGTTAAGAACACTGCATACGGACTGGAGATAGTCTGCATATCATCAGTAGGTCAATTACATGTTATACCACTCTTAGGATTTTCAAATTACTATATTCAGTATATTTAACGTTTTACGTATTATGATTTCTAAATAAACGTTAACACACGGTTTATACACGACGAATATATCTAAATATTCCCACAATGGTCCCGACATATTTTTATATCCATTTTAACATCATAAAAGTTATAACATTCAGTTACCCAGTATTTTGGAAATTTATTTTATTTATAACGTACGCTTATGAATATAACGACGGTTTTCGTGAAAACTAAACAATAATCACCCGATCACTCAGTAATTGTACCCAACATATTTTCAACATATTTTTATCATTATAATGACTTTATTTAGACCCGGATAACTTCGTGAACATTTATCTCTATTAAACCCGTTACCCGATTTTAACAAACAACACAAACAAACACCTAAAACCTATACTTATACCACTAATCATCTACTAACTTTCCTAATTAAATCAAAAACTAAGTTTTCTCCTTTGAACCCTTTGAAAAATCAGCCATGAACCCCCCTTTGACCTCATGCATATATGAAATCTTACACTTTGAACCTTTGCATAAATATCTTTCTAAAACACTTAAAACATAAACATACATAATTTTTTGGATCAAAAACCCATTTTATCTTCTTCTTCACTCAAACCCACGACCAAACCACCATAATTAGCTCAAGTGATCATTTTTCAAAAATTAAAACACTAAACTTGTTCATTTTACAAGCCTAATCAAGAATCAAGCAACAAAAACACAAGAACATCAAGCATAATCATCCTATAATCATCTCATTTTGTCAAGTAAGTTTTCATCTTTATTTTTTCATGGATCATCCTATTTTTACATGTATTACATAAGTATCATGCTAAAAACCATGTATAAGTAGCTATACTACACTTTATTTTGGCTAAAAAGAAACATACAAACCCTAACTTTTTAGTTATGAATCCCCTTGCTCTAATAACTTGGTTAGGAGTCCATGGCACCCTAAGAAGGTGTATGGTAGGATTAGATTAGCCATGTGGTGATTACAAGAGGTTTGGTGATGGTAGAAATTGGTTTTTAACCTTGAAAACTTGATTTGGAACCTATTTTAGACATGCTGTCCCGTTTTGTAAAAATCTGGAAAATCAGTAAACACCAAGGAAACTTTGGCAAAATTTTTAGAAAATACTTTCAAAAACGAATCCGTAGGCGAAAGAACGGATTAAAAAGAGCTTATAACGAAGAAGTTATGATTTTTGCAAGATTGTTGACGAAAAGTATTTTCTGGAAATTTAGTTGCTGTTGGACGTTTTTCATTGTACAAAAAGAGGCTTTAGACGTAACCCGGAGGAGCCGAGCTTTCCAAAATATATTACTATATACTAAGACGTAACCGTGGATATAAAGAACAAGTAAAACGGACAAGTAACGACAAAGATATACTCGTTTGAATATCGGCTAAAACTCTTTTATAATTGACAGCTTTTAATATAATTTGGCGCAAAAACTACGAAGTGCATTTTTAAGCTAAACATAATATCAAGTACCGAACTTTATAACTAACGTAGTATTAGTTATTATGAGTATGTTTTCATCAATTCAAGGATTTCAACCCGAGTATTTCAACGCTTACATGGAAACTTACGTATATATATATAAGTATATATATTATAACTAGCCATTTATATTTTCTAATAGCAATATTTTCCAAATTCTTGGATTATATATTTTTGATAACACAAGTGTTTTTCAAAGAGAAGAGTGGTATAGGAAACATGTGCATGGACATTCATAACATCATTTCATGATCTAAAGTAGATCGTTCATCATTTACATTAGGTTGCGGCTAGTGTGCGCGCCTTGTCTTTCAGTTCATTACATGTTCATGGTACCATCATATTGGGTTGCAGCAGCTAATTGTTCATTGGTGTTCATTTCATTTCATCACGGTTTCATCAGTTGAGGTGAGTTTTCATAGCCCCGTTTTCAATTCAACATTTTGATTGTTTTCAAATCCCACGGGGGGAATACATTGCATCAATCATTTCAGTACGAGCCCAAGTATTCAAACATGTACATAGCTTAAGTTACCTTGCCATGTGAAAAAGTCCCCTGTAACATCATGAACCGTTAATTTCAAGTACTAAGCGAGAGTGAGTGGATAGATCTATCGAGGGTGACGCCTCCATCCGTGGTAGTGGATACCAACAGTAAGCGGATGCATGTCATGTCTTTTACATTTGAATGTTTCGGCAGAACATTCGGGAGGGGCTTACAGTTTCATCAGTCATAGCTTCGGTGTCATGAGCTTAAGGCTATTGTACAATTTTCACGAGATTTTTATCTTGCACTTTTACTTGTGGTGGCCGTACATTATTACATTTTACAAACCTATGGAATTCACCAACATTCGTGTTGACGTTTTAGCAATGTATTTCAGGTTATTAAGGTAGCTCATGTGACATGCATTTGGACCTTCATGGAGTCGCGGAGTCGACGCGTCTCATCATTATTTCATGCACTTATGTAAACGTTTGATCTAGTACGACTGGTTTTTCATGAACTTGCAACACATTTTGGGGACCTCATTTTGTAAACTCTGGATTATTTCAATGATCAAATGCAATATTTTCCAAACGACTCTTTAGGTCGTTCAATGTAACTGTAACTGTGGTGCTATGACAGACACCCCCAGGTATTCCATTCCGCTGCAAGTCAGGTAAATTGGGGGTGTGACAATTCCTCACCTCTAGACCTAGTTTTTAGGCTTTCTAATCCTAGCGACACTATTCCTGAGTTGAACGATCAATCCCCCGGTACTTGTCACTATACTATACTACAACGATTAGGTACACTGCCTGATGGGGGTTGTAAGCTTCTCGAGATCCCTCGAGAGGTAAAGCCTGGTGCAATTCCCATGCATCAATAAGCGGCTTCAGAATGTTTTCAATCCAACAGGTACCGCGAAACGAAATCAAAAAAGCAGATGCCCTAAGCAAGATGGCATCTACCACCTTCGCACACTTGACCAAACAAGTACTGGTGGAAAAACTAAACAAAAAATCAATAGAGGAAACACAAGTACTAGCCGTAGTCGAAGAAGATGGCGAAACTTAGATGACTCTGATCTATGAATACATAGCAAAAGAGTTACTACCAGCAGAGCCAAAAAAAGCTACCATAGTCAAAAGAAAGTCACAATGTTTTGCTATCACAAATGGGGTCCTCTACAAAAAATCCTTCCTCAGACCATGGTTGCGCTGTGTGGGACCAACACAAGCGGAATACAAGCTAAGAGAAATTCATGAAGGATCATGCGGCATGCACGCTGGCACAAGATCCGTGGTGGCAAAAGCTTTGAGAATTGGGTATTACTGGCCTACTATGCACAAAGATGCTAGATGGGTGATATTGGCATGTCACGACTGCCAGGTACACAAGCCTGTACCAAAAAACCTTCAGCACAAGCTAAACCCAATCACTTCTCCCTGGCCATTCTACAAGTGGGGAATTGACATCGCTAGGCCTTTTCTGGAGGGACATGGCAAAGTCAAATTTATAATCGTAGCCATTGATTACTTCACTAAATGGATTGAAGCGAAGTCAGTAGCAACCATCACGGGACAACAAATAAAGAGATTTATATGGGAAAACATAGTATGTAGATTCAGACTCCCAAGAGAAATCATATCCGACAATCAAAAACAGTTCCAAGATAACCCATTCAAAGACTGGTGTGCAAAATTAGGCATAAAGCAACACTTCACATCGGTTAAGCATCCGCAAGCTTACGGATAAGTCGAAATGGAAAACCGAAGCTTAGGGGAAGGAATCAAAGCATGGCTGGGTGAAGACAACAAAAACTGGATAGGAACTGCCACACGTCCTATGGGCACACCATACGATGATCAAGTCCAGCAATGGGGATACCCCGTTCGCATTGACATACGGCACGGAGGCTGTCATCCCAGATGAAATAGGGATGCCTACATGGGGGATGGCAGAAATAGATACAAAACAAAATGATGAAGCTTTAGAAACAAACTTGGACATGCTAGAAGAAAGAATAGTGATGAGTGCTCAAACACTCATCGTTTTTGATATATTTAAACTGCCAAAACGCACAAAAACAATCAAAAAGATATCAAAATACTTAAATTATCCCAGGGATTGTGTTTTATGTGTTTTAAAAGCAAAATGTGCAAAAACAAAGAAAAAACGTACAAAGTTTGCAGTATTGGCAGTTTCAGTCCCCCAAGTTTCAAAACTTGTCAATTTTAGTCCCTATGCATTTATTTTTAAAGAAAAAGTCAATCCAAGGTTTTGAAAGTCAATTTCACAAAATATTACATTTGGGTTGCAAGTTTTCCAAAATTACATATTTAATCCCTGAAAATCCAAAAATGGCAAAAGTGGTCCCAGGGAATTTTTGAAATTTGGAAAAAGTGGAAAAGTGCAAAATTGGTCCTTGTATTATTGGCATTTGGCAACATTGGTCTTCATGGTTACTTTGGGAATATGACAACATCAGCCCCTCAACTTTGGAGGAATTACAAAAATGGTCCTTGTGCACTAAAACAAACCAACCGGACCCCTTGTTTGTTATTTACTACCAAAAACCAAACTACTAACCCAATCCAATCCCTGGTCCAGTCCACCCAAAAGCCCAACCAACCCAGGCCCGTATCCCTTTTAATAATAAAGCGGGGTCAAACAGTCAACCGGGTCAAACCCCGGTCAACTCCTTCTTCTCCCCAACAAGCCAGCGCAAAACCAGGGAATACTTCTCCCCCCTCCTCACCTTTTTCCAACAAAGCACCCCTCATAATTAATGCATCCACCTAACTAACCCACACCATAAATGCCCTCACCAACACCCACCAGTACCACTCATCCATACCCCGTATAAAGTTTTGGCGCCAAAACCTAATCTAGGGTTGAGATTGATCAGAATTCAATTGGATGATGAGGATTTGGTCAGAGGTCAAAGAGAAGGCATGTGGGACTCTCAGATTTCAAAAAGGTGCCATGTGGGAGGTCCTAGAGATTATTATGCTTCGTTATATATAGTTTAGCTCATAGAAGCTTGGTAGTGTGTAATTTTCCTAGTTTTTATGTATTTTCAGTTTATTTTCAAAGTATTGTAACTCTTTTTATCAATGAAAGTTTAGTTTAAAGTTTAATTCTCATTTTCACTTTTCAAAGTCTCATTTCAAATTCTCAAGTTCTAATTAAGTCATCTAATGTGTGTTTAATCTACTCAGAAGCTCTCACAAACTCAGATAAAAAGGTTTTAAAAGCTTTATAAGCTTGTGTAAACATTCTTAAATCAGTTTTCAATAATTGCAAAAAATCAAGAAAAAATCAAAAATAAATGAAAAATTGGTGAAAAAGAAGAAGAAAGCAAGGAGCACAGTGTATTGTGGATGGCTGTGGGTTAGGAACCTCATGGGAGGGCATTAGGATTGGTTAACTTGGTTCTTTGGTCCTTAGCAGTTGCTTGGAAGGCTTATGTGAGCTCTTTTCTTCATTTTTACTCTCTTATGTAGTTTGGTTGTTTGTTACTGTTTTATTTACTTGATTATTGCTTAATATAGTATTTGTACACAATAGATTGTGTGGAACACTTGTTTGAACCTAGTTTTCATCATAAGTGTCTGTTATAGGGGTGTTTGGTTTTAGATTGTTTGCCTTGTTCTACTTGTTCATTTGTGCATCTCTTTGTTTCTTATAGTTGTTTGGGTTGTGTTAGAGTAGAACTGACCACAATCTGAGTCTCAAGTTCAACCCAAGTCAAAATCACAAGGTAACACTCACCACAGTCAACTGTGGTGAGTTTTGAAGTGAAAAATCCATCAAACCATTTCACAAAGTGTATTGTTTACTTAAGTTAACTTGTATACAGCTTAACATATCATTTTAAGTCACTAAATCAGCTACACAAGTTCACAAAAGTCAAATCTTACAATTTCTCTAAAAGTCAAAAGTACCATATGCAGATTTTTTGCCAAAATGGCATGAATTGATTTGAATTTTATGTTGTGATTCTAGGTCTGAAAATTGTTGTATGTTATCTCTACCAGTAGTATTTTTGATTTCCATGTTGGTTACATTTTTGTGAATTTTTCTTAATGACCAAAATGTCCCTGGAAGTAGCCTGCAGGGCAAACTAGTTGCCCAGTCTCAGCAGACTTGTTTCACACCCCCACTTTTGGTGGTGTTTTGTGACTGACCCAGTGGGTCCCACAGCTCCTACTTTGCACCATTCAACCCCCCTCCTACCCAGGATCAAGGGTTGACCTTTAGTTTGACCTTCAGACCAGTGAACCCCACTTAACTTTGTGCTCAAAGCTTGTCCCATATCTGTCTCAGAACCAATTGAGCAAACTGCTTATTGGTGCTTTTTGGATTATTGAAGCTACTTCTTTGGCTTATTATTGCTTATTCAGGTTATACTAACTCAGAGAAACCATAAGTTGTCATTGTGGACCCCACATCTTCCATTTGAGCTAAAAAACCCCCACAGTCAACAAAAGTCAACTGTGGGATTAATAAGCACTCCAAGTGCTTATTTCTTGGGTTATATTAAAAGTGTTTTTGTTAAAAGTTGTTGTTTTTAGTTTATAATCAGTTTAGAAAAAGAAAAAAAAACCAAAAAACCAACTTTAATATTAGTGATAGCTTCTATTTAATAGGATTTATCAATTCTATTTTTCTTTTTAGCTTATTTAAAAGTAATATATCATTTTCATATTTTTATAAATTCTATTTTAGGTTAAAATAATTTTACAAATTTTTCCAGAGTTTTATTTTGTCTTTTAGTGGTTTTTCTAATTAATTTTAGTTTAATTTAGTTTTAATTAATATTAATCAATTAAATAGCATAATTAGATTTTATAAAGTATAACCTAGTTTTTATAATTTTTCTAGCTTTTATTTTAGTCAAAACATTTTTATAAAATTTCCTAGAATTTTTACTGTTCATTTTCTATTTTTTATAATATAATTAGTTTAATTAGAAATTAATAAGTAATTAGATTAATAATTAATTAATTAGTTTAAAAATACATAAAATTAGCTTTTTATAATTTTTTAGGATTCCCATAATGGTTAATTAGATTTGTAAAATTTTTCTTAATTTTCTAAGTCTTTTTAGTATTTTTAATAATTCTAATTAATTTAATTAGTATTAAATAGATAATTAGTAATTAATTAATAATAAATAATTAAATAGTGTAAAAATAGTTTTTATTTTTCTTAAAATTTTCTTTAATTATTAGAATTGTAAAAATATTAATTTTACACTTTTAACCCTTCCAGTCCATCAGTTGTACTTTTTGTTTTGTTCGTCTGTATACGTTTTTAACTAAAACGTACGTTTTTAGGTTTTAGCTCAAATCTTCGTAATCCAAATTCCCGTAATCAATCACATAGCTTTCTTAAGCTATATTTGTTAATAATTTCCAAATAATTTTGATCATAACCCTTTTCTGTGAATAACACCCGATTACGAATACGCTAAAGTTACATTTCACACCTCAACGGGATTTAACGACCCGGTGATACCCTATATTACCCGGAGTATTGATCTAGGCTATTTGACTTGGTTGACCATTCTTTGGTTAATTTAAGTTAGGTGGTTTAGGATCAATCAATTTATGGCGCCGCTGCGGGGAGGTGTGCGCGTTTCTGTAGCGTCTTTCGAGATTAGTGTTATCTCACCTCACTCATTGTACAAATACCATCACTTGTGAATATTTTCAAAATCAAAACACATAAAAATGTCATTGACACTTTTCCTAAAGTGTTAAAACACCAAAAAAAAGTAAAAAAAAAAAAAAAAAAAAAAAAAAAAAAAAAAAAAAAAACAAACAAAACCATATCGTAACGTTTTCTGATTCGGTTTTCTTTTAAGGTGATTCTTAAAGAGAAACGAGTCTGGATTACGGGACGATAACAAAAATATTGTCCAAAAAGTTTTTATCCCTAGTGCATGCGCACTCGTTCTTCAAGGTCCACTAGCCCATTACGTGAGCTAGTTCGGAAACCTCGAAGACCTCGTAGACGTTCTGCACCAACAGTCGGATCTGAGATCCGTACTGTTCCACCTCCAGCTGTCATCATGGCAGCTGAACCCACTATGAACGAGCTTCTCCAAGCACCCGTCGAGGGTTACGGAGATGCTATCGTTGTTCCAACAATCATGGCCGATAATTTTGAGCTTAAAACAGGATTGATAAATCTGGCCACATCACGTCAATTCTACGGTTATGAGAGGGACGATCCTCAAGATCACATTCGATGGTTCAATAAAATCACATACACCATCAAATGCAAAGATGTTCCCTGTGATGCAATCAAACTTCTTCTCTTCCCATTTTCCCTGGAGGGACAAGCCCGGATTTGGCTTGAAAAGCAACCTCCACGATCTATTGAGACATGGGAAGATCTTGTGAAAAAGTTCGTGAATGAATTCTTTCCTCCTTCCAAAACCACAAGTCTCAAGAACGAGATCATGAAATTCACGCAGAAATTTGATGAATCCTTTAGTGAGGCATGGGATCGTTACAAGGAATTGCTCCGAAAATGCCCTCACCACGGTTTCTCTGATCTCATGACACTTGATACTTTCTACAATGGTGTAAGCCAATCCGATCAAGACTCTCTAAATGCCTCCGCTGGAGGTAACTTCTTGAATCGCACCACAAAGGAAGCTTTATCGATCATTGAAAATAAATCTAAGGTCCGCATTCCCCGAAGCAGATCGGTTGTTTCCCAGAGGGATGTTGTTACTTCTTCCTCATCGCCTGTGGCTCAGTCTAGCACCGATGCTAGAGTTGACAAACTCACGGAAGCTGTCCATGCATTTGTTTTCGCCCAAAGCAAGAAAGATTCTTCTCCTTCTCCACAAGCTGAAATCAAAAAGATAGAAGTTTGTGTCACTTGTGGTGGTCCACATTCATATTACAATTGCACTGCCACTGAAGGCAATCCATTCGAAGTAAATGCAATAACCGGCAATTCCAACCAAGGAGGTAACCAATACCGTCCTCAAGTGGAGCCAAATTACCGGGCTAGCAACCAGGGTGGACCACCCGGTTTTCCTCAAAATCCAAATAGGTTTAATCCTAATCCACCAAGGGGGGCTAATTTGCAAAATCAAAATCCTGCCCCCGTCAATCAGTACCCACCCCAAAGGGGTAATCAAGGGTATTCAGCTCCAAATTATCAAGATCCCCTCCCAAACGAGCTCAATAACTACATCAAAGTTAATGAGACCAAAATGAGGGCAATGCAAAATCAAATCTCAAATTTGAAAAATGATTTCCAATCATCAATAGCCAAACAGGGTCAAGAGCTGAAGAGTGAGTTGATGCAAACAAACAACAAAATTGATCAAAATCAAGGCCAGATTGAAAATATGCTTGCCAGTCTTATGAATCATCTCACTCCACCCTCTACATCAGGAGGTCTCCCGGCTAATACAGTTGTTAACCCCAAGGGTGAACTCAAAGCTATTACTACACGCAGTGGTAAAGCTTATGAAGAGCCGCCAGTTCCTCCTATTCCTCCTCCTCTTTATTCCGAGGAAGTTGAAATTGAGCCTGAGGCAACCATGGACAAGGTGCAATTTACTAGCCCACGAAGTACCGCACACGTCCACCCTCAGGTTGTTCCAGAAATTGTACCAAAATCTGGACTTGTACCAAAACCGGGAGTTGTATTTGAACCATCAACAACTCCTGGAGAGAACCCTAAATCCAAACCTTCACTACCATACCCGTCAAGACTTAATGAGCAAAAGCTCCGCGAAAAGGCTAGTCACCAAATGGATAAATTTTATCAAATCTTTCAAGATTTGCATTTTGACGTAAGCCTTGCGGATGCTATCATCCTGATGCCCAAATTCGCATCGATGATCAAGAACTTGTTAAGCAACAAGGAAAAATTGTATGAAATGGCAAAGACTCCATTGAACGAAAACTGCTCAGCAGTTATCTTAAAGAAGCTTCCTAAGAAGCTTGGAGACCCTGGGAGATTTCTCATTCCATGTGTTTTCCCTGGGATGGTTGAATGCTTCACCTTAGCTGATCTTGGCGCTAGCATCAACCTGATGCCTTACTCAGTGTGGGAGAAACTCTCTCTTCCTCAACTTACTCCTACGTGCATGACTCTCGAGCTTGCCGACCGTTCAATCTCTCATCCTCTCGGCATTGCCGAAGATGTATTCGTGAAAGTAGGAAAGTTCCATTTCCCCGCTGACTTCGTTGTTGTTAAGTTCGATGCTGACCCACGAGTTCCTCTCATTCTCGGGAGAGGATTCTTAAGGACGGGTCGTGCGTTAATTGATGTGCACGAAGAGGAAATAACTCTTCGTGTTGGTAATGAAGCTGTAACCTTTAACCTCGATCAAACTTCGAGGTACTCCTCCAATTATGACGCCGAAACGGTTAACCGAATTGATGTCATTGATGTTGCGTCTGAGGAGTACGCTCAAGAGGTTTTAGGTTTTGTCGATGATTTTCCGAGTGAAAACTTCACTCCATCTTCTCACCCCATTATTGCCAATTCTTCTCCTTCCCTCACTCCGTTTGAGGGAAGTGACTTCATCTTAGAAGAAATTGAGGCCTATCTCAACAGTGATTCAACTCTCGATGGAATCGATAACCAAAAGATTGACCTCGAGGGGGATATTCTCACGCTTGAAAAGTTATTAAACGAAGATCCCTCTCATCTTCCTGTTCTACCACAAACACTTCATAAGGAGGAAGTCAAAAATGTTGAGAAAACTGATGACTTTCCCGCGGTTGAACTTAAGGACTTGCCGCCTCATCTTGAATATGCATTTCTGGAGGGTGATGATAAATTACCCGTCATTATTGCTAAAGACTTAAGTGTTGAGGAAAAGGCTGCTCTTATACAGGTTTTGAAGTCTCATAAGCGAGCAATTGCTTGGCGTCTCTCCGACATCAAGGGCATCGACCCTGAGTTTTGTACTCATAAGATATTAATGGAGGATGACTTCAAACCTGCAGTCCAACATCAAAGAAGGGTGAATCCAAAAATTCACGAGGTTATCAAACAAGAGGTTTTAAAACTTCTTGATGCCGGATTGATTTACCCTATATCGGACAGTCCTTGGGTCAGCCCAATCCATTGTGTTCCAAAAAGGGTGGCATTACCGTTGTCACAAACGAGGAAAATGAGTTAATTCCAACTCGTTTGGTTACGGGTTGGCGCGTCTGCATTGATTATCGTAAATTGAATGACGCCACCCGTAAGGATCATTTTCCTCTGCCCTTTATGGATCAGATGCTCGAGAGATTAGCGGGGAATGAGTACTATTGCTTCCTAGATGGTTTCTTGGGTTACTTTCAGATTCCCATTGACCCGCAAGACCAAGAAAAGACCACTTTTACGTGCCCCTATGGAACCTTCGCATATAAACGTATGCCATTTGGCCTATGTAATGCTCCGGGCACGTTTCAAAGATGTATGATGGCCATTTTTTCCGACATGATCGGGAAAAGTATGGAGGTCTTCATGGACGATTTTTCGGTCATTGGGGATTCGTTTAAATCATGTCTCTCCCATTTAGACAGCATGCTAAAACGTTGTGAAGACACAAAGTTATGTCTAAATTGGGAGAAGAGTCACTTTATGGTCAAAGAGGGCATTGCCCTCGGCCATAAAATTTCAAAAAACGGGATGGAGGTTGACCGTGCCAAAGTGGACGTCATTGCAAAATTGCCTCATCCCACGACTGTGAAGGGTGTTAGGAGCTTTTTGGGTCACGCCGGTTTCTATCGTAGGTTTATTCAAGATTTTTCTAAAATCGCCCGGCCTATGACCCATCTCCTCGAGAAGGATGCTCCTTTTATCTTCTCTCCTGAGTGCATCGAAGCCTTTGAAACATTAAAGAAAAGGCTTACCGAGGCACCGATTCTTGTTGCCCCCGATTGGGACTTGCCCTTCGAGCTCATGTGTGATGCTAGTGATTATGCTATAGGGGCAGTCTTGGGGCAACGCAAAACAAAACATTTTCAGCCTATACACTATGCCAGCAAGACTATGACCGAGGCTCAAAGTCATTACACCACCACTGAAAAAGAATTATTAGCTGTGGTGTATGCTTTTGAAAAATTTCGGCCATACTTGATTCTGACTAAAAGCATAGTGTATACGGATCATTCGGCTTTGAAGTATCTATTTGCAAAACAAGATGCAAAGCCGAGACTCCTCCGATGGGTTCTCCTCCTTCAGGAATTTGATATCATCATTCGTGATAAAAAAGGAGCTGAGAACCTAGCTGCTGATCATCTCTCCCGTCTTGAAAACCCTCACCAAAATGCTTTCGAGAAAAAGGAAATAAATGAAACATTTCCTCTCGAGACCCTCAATGTGGTTTCATTTCGTGGAGACTCGATTACCCCATGGTTTGCCGACTTTGAAAACTATCTTGCGGGTAACTTCATTGTGAAAGGGATGTCGTCCCAACAAAAAAAATAAAATTTTCAAAGATGTAAAACATTACTTTTGGGACGACCCCTACTTGTTCAAGATATGCGCGGATCAAGTCATCCGGCGGTGTGTATATGGTCAGGAAGCCGCTGAAATCTTAAAGGCTTGCCATGCTGGTCCCACGGGGGGCCACCACAATCTCAACTACACCGCCAAAAAGGTGTTTGATTCCGGCTTTTATTGGCCCTCGATCTACAAGGATGCCCAAGATTTGGTCAAGTCCTGTGACGCTTGTCAACGTCATGGGAATATTTCACAAAAGAATGAAATGCCTCAGAATGCAATTCAAGTTTGTGAAATCTTTGATATCTGGGGCATCGACTTTATGGGGCCATTTCCATCCTCTCACGGCAACAAATACATACTCGTGGCAGTTGACTACTTGTCAAAATGGGTTGAAGCGAAAGCTTTACCACAAATGATGCCTGAGTAGTTGTGAAATTTTTAAAAGCTCTTTTTGCCCGATTCGGAACTCCACGTGCTATTATTAGTGATCGTAGTACGCACTTCTGTAATGACAAATTTGACAAAGTCATGCAAAAGTACGGTGTGACTCACCGTCTTTCTACTGCGTACCACCCTCAAACGAGTGGACAAGTCGAAGTGTCCAATCGGGGCATTAAAAGAATCTTGGAAAGAACTGTAGGTGAGAATAGTGCATCGTGGTCGGACAAATTAGATGATGCACTTTGGGCTTTCCGTACGGCTTACAAAACACCCATTGGGTGTACGCCTTATAAACTTGTGTACGGGAAAGCGTGCCATCTTCCGATCGAGCTTGAGCATAAAGCCTATTGGGCCCTCAAGCATGCCAATTTCGACCTCAGAACGGCGGGTGATCACAGAAAAGTTCAACTAAATGAACTAAACGAACTTCGTGATCAAGCTTACGAGAACTCTTTGATCTATAAACAAAAGATAAAGAAGATCCATGACTCAAAAATCAAATACCGCGTTTTTAACGTTGGTGATCGAGTCCTTCTTTTCAACTCTAGACTCAAGATCTTCTCGGGAAAGCTCAAAACCCGATGGACTGGTCCATTCACTATCACAAAAGTTTATCCTTATGGTACCGTCGAATTATCTCAAAATGACGGTCCTAACTTCAAAGTGAATGGACATCGGTTAAAGCACTACTTTGGAGAGGACGTACCATCCATGGTCGTCCCGGATCTCCAAACTTTCCCCAAGGACAATTGAATTCGGGGATAGAGTCAAGCTAGCGACTCGATGAACAAAAATTAGCAACAATACGGGTTTTCACCCATATCTCTGATTCTTTCTATTTTCTACCACCGAGTGTGGGGGAATGGCCAACCCCCCGCTGTTTGAAAAAAATGTATATATGTATATAAAGCTCTCAAAAAAATAAATAAATAAATAAGTTAAAAAAAAAATAAAAAAAAAAAAAAAAAAAAAAAAAGAAAACAAAAAGTTGTATATATATAGAAATAAAGTGAAAATTGGTATATCCACAGTTAGATTCGAATCTTGGCTTTTTACGTTCATAGCTTCGGCATAATAGCCGGGACTTTGAATATTGAGGACAATATTCATTTCTAAGTGTGGGGGGGGGGGGGGGGAATTCTAACGAATTTTATCAAAATATCTTTCAAGTACCCCCGTTTTTGGCCAAAATTTTCAAAATTTTTCACTTTATTTCAAAATTTTTGTGGTAATCAGTCCGCCAGGTCTAACCGACAAAGGGATTGGCTAATCCAGGAGCAAACGGCTCTTGGTAAAGATAAATCAAATCCGTTGACGGCTGGCAATTTGCCCAAAATTGTATGGTTCCTCAACTCCCCGAAAACAAATGAGTTGGCTAGCCCGCAAGATTATGGCTTGTGGTAATGGCCGTGGAAAATCCATAATTGGTAATCAGCTCACCAAGATGTTGACTAGGTCCATCAAGATGCTGGCTAGTCCAGGAGCAAACGGCTCTTGGTAAAGACTTAACAAATCCGTTGAAAGCTGGTGGTTTGCTCAAAATCACACGGTTATCAGGTGTGCCACAGTTCTTACACCTGGCTACTCCAGAAGTGATGGCTTTTGGTAAAGAGTTTAAAATCCATCAAGTTTTCTAAAAAGATTGCTAGGGACTAGCAATAGTTCAGTGTGGGGGATTGATGAGTGCTCAAACACTCATCGTTTTTGATATATTTAAACTGCCAAAACGCACAAAAACAATCAAAAAGATATCAAAATATTTAAATTATCCCAGGGATTGTGTTTTATATGTTTTAAAAGGAAAATGTGCAAAAACAAAGAAAAAACGTACAAAGTTTGCAGTATTGGCAGTTTCAGTCCCCCAAGTTTCAAAACTTGTCAATTTTAGTCCCTATGCATTTATTTTTAAAGAAAAAGTCAATCCAAGGTTTTGAAAGTCAATTTCACAAAATATTACATTTGGGTTGCAAGTTTTCCAAAATTACATATTTAATCCCTGAAAATCCAAAAATGGCAAAAGTGGTCCCTGGGAATTTTTGAAATTTGGAAAAAGTGGAAAAGTGCAAAATTGGTCCTTGTATTATTGGCATTTGGCAACATTGGTCTTCATGGTTACTTTGGGAATATGACAACATCAGCCCCTCAACTTTGGAGGAATTACAAAAATGGTCCTTGTGCACTAAAACAAACCAACCGGACCCCTTGTTTGTTATTTACTACCCAAAACCAAACTACTAACCCAATCCAATCCCTGGTCCAGTCCACCCAAAAGCCCAACCAACCCATGCCCGTATCCCTTTTAATAATAAAGCGGGGTCAAACAGTCAACCGGGTCAAACCCCGGTCAACTCCTTCTTCTCCCCAACAAGCCAGTGCAAAACCAGGGAATACTTCTCCCCCCCTCCTCACCTTTTTCCAACAAAGCACCCCCCACAATTAATGCATCCACCTACCTAACCCACCACCATAAATTCCCTCACCAACACCCACCAGTACCACTCATCCATACCCCGTATAAAGTTTTGGCGCCAAAACCTAATCTAGGGTTGAGATTGATCAGAATTCAATTGGACGATGAGGATTTGGTCAGAGGTCAAAGAGAAGGCATGTGGGACTCTCAGATTTCAAAAAGGTGCCATGTGGGAGGTCCTAGAGATTATTATGCTTCGTTATATATAGTTTAGCTCATAGAAGCTTGGTAGTGTGTAATTTTCCTAGTTTTTATGTATTTTCAGTTTATTTTCAAAGTATTGTAACTCTTTTTATCAATGAAAGTTTAGTTTAAAGTTTAATTCTCATTTTCACTTTTCAAAGTCTCATTTCAAATTCTCAAGTTCTAATTAAGTCATCTAATGTGTGTTTAATATACTCAGAAGCTCTCACAAACTCGGATAAAAAGGTTTTAAAAGCTTTATAAGCTTGTGTAAACATTCTTAAATCAGTTTTCAATAATTGCTAAAAATCAAGAAAAAAAATAAATGAAAAATTGGTGAAAAAGAAGAAGAAAGCAAGGAGCACAGTATATTGTGGATGGTTGTGGGTTAGGAACCTCATGGGAGGGCATTAGGATTGGTTAACTTGGTTCTTTGGTCCTTAGCAGTTGCTTGGAAGGCTTATGTGAGCTCTTTTCTTCATTTTTACTCTCTTATGTAGTTTGGTTGTTTGTTACTGTTTTATTTACTTGATTATTGCTTAATATAGTATTTGTATACAATAGATTATGTGGAACACTTGTTTGAACCTAGTTTTCATCATAAGTGTCTGTTATAGGGGTGTTTGGTTTTAGATTGTTTGCCTTGTTCTACTTGTTCATTTGTGCATCTCTTTGTTTCTTATAGTTGTTTGGGTTGTGTTAGAGTAGAATTGACCACAATCTGAGTCTCAAGTTCAACCCAAGTCAAAATCACAAGGTAACACTCACCACAGTCAACTGTGGTGAGTTTTGAAGTGAAAAATCCATCAAACCATTTCACAAAGTGTATTGTTTACTTAAGTTAACTTGTATACAGCTTAACATATCATTTTACGTCACTAAATCAGCTACACAAGTTCACAAAAGTCAAATCTTACAATTTCTCTAAAAGTCAAAAGTACCATATGCAGATTTTTTGCCAAAATGGCATGAATTGATTTGAATTTTGTGTTGTGATTCTAGGTCTGAAAATTGTTGTATGTTATCTCTACCAGTAGTATTTTTGATTTCCAAGTTGGTTACATTTTTGTGAATTTTTCTTAATGACCAAAATGTCCCTAGAAGTAGCCTGCAGGGCAAACTAGTTGCCTTGTCTCAGCAGACTTGTTTCACACCCCCACTTTTGGTGGTGTTTTGTGACTGACCCAGTGGGTCCCACAGCTCCTACTTTGCACCATTCAACCCCCCTCCTACCCAGGATCAAGGGTTGACCTTTAGTTTGACCTTCAGACCAATGGACCCCACTTAACTTTGTGCTCAAAGCTTATCCCATATCTGTCTCAGAACCAATTGAGCAAACTGCTTATTGGTGCTTTTTGGCTTATTGAAGCTACTTCTTTGGCTTATTCTTGCTTTTTCAGGTTATACTAACTCAGAGAAACCATAAGTTGTCATTGTGGACCCCACATCTTCCATTTGAGCTAAAAAACCCCCACAGTCAACAAAAGTCAACTGTGGGATTAATAAGCACTCCAAGTGCTTATTTCTTGGGTTATATTAAAAGTGTTTTTGTTAAAAGTTGTTGTTTTTAGTTTATAATCAGTTTAGAAAAAGAAAAAAAACCAAAAAACCAACTTTAATATTAGTAATAGCTTCTATTTAATAGGATTTATCAATTCTATTTTTCTTTTTAGCTTATTTAAAAGTAATATATCATTTTCATATTTTTAGAAATTCTATTTTAGGTTAAAATAATTTTACAAATTTTTCCAGAGTTTTATTTTGTCTTTTAGTGGTTTTTCTAATTAATTTTAGTTTAATTTAGTTTTAATTAATATTAATCAATTAAATAGCATAATTAGATTTTATAAAGTATAACCTAGTTTTTATAATTTTTCTAGCTTTTATTTTAGTGAAAACATTTTTATAAATTTTCCTAGAATTTTTACTGTTCATTTTCTATTTTTTATAATATAATTAGTTTAATTAGAAATTAATAAGTAATTAGATTAATAATTAATTAATTAGTTTAAAAATACATAAAATTAGCTTTTTATAATTTTTTAGGATTCCCATAATGGTTAATTAGATTTGTAAAATTTTTCTTAATTTTCTAAGTCTTTTTAGTATTTTTAATAATTCTAATTAATTTAATTAGTATTAAATAGATAATTAGTAATTAATTAATAATAAATAATTAAATAGTGTAAAAATAATTTTTATTTTTCTTAAAATTTTCTTTAATTATTAGAATTGTAAAAATATTAATTTTACACTTTTAACCCTTCCAGTCCATCAGTTGTACTTTTTGTTTTGTTCGTCTGTATACGTTTTTAAATAAAACGTACGTTTTTAGGTTTTAGCTCAAATCTTCGTAATCCAAATTCCCGTAATCAATCACATAGCTTTCCTAAGCTATATTTGTTAATAATTTCCAAATAATTTTGATCATAACCCTTTTCTGTGAATAACACCCGATTACGAATACGCTAAAGTTACATTCCACACCTCAACGGGATTTAACGACCCGGTGATACCCTATATTACCCGGAGTATTGATCTAGGCTATTTGACTTGGTTGACCATTCTTTGGTTAATTTAAGTTAGGTGGTTTAGGATCAATCAAATAGAACAAGCAACAGTCCAAGAGGCAAAAAGCAAATCAAAAATGGAAAAATACTACAACTCAAGGGTCCGAAGTATGAGCTTTAAACCTATGGACTTCGTGTATCATAATAACGACGCAAGTCACGCAAAGGAGAGTGGAAATTTGGGACCCAAGTGGGAAGGACCATATGAGGTAGTAGAGGCACATGGAAAAGGAGCGTGCAGGCTTAAAGATAGAGATGGAACGCCGATACCAAGAACATGGAACATTTGTAACCTCAAAAGGTGCTACATAAACAAGCTATAGGCAAACCACTTATGCGAATTCCACAGTGGCCATCTATCTTTGTTGGTCCCTTTTACTTGGTTAACTATAACTACAAAGCTAAAGTAACCAAGTTATATGACTTTAAACAAAGATGTATAAAATGATTAACAATAAAGTAACGTAGATATAAGAGACAATATTTTTCAACGTTTAATTCTTTATTAGAAGTTAATCAAAAGAATCATACCCAAGTGTTTGCGGAATAACACTTGGGATTGAAAACGACAAGTATGGTATTGACTCCTCACTAAACTCAATCTATGTTGAGTGACAACTTTCAGGACCCACAGAGAGTAAAAGTGGTTTGTGAATGCTTTGCATTAATTACACAAACTTGTCAACTTTTACTCCTCTCTTATGTTACCTATTTATACACAAATGTGAACAACCCTATTATACAATGGACCTAAGTGTTCTTCAATAAAATCTTGATAGATTTTATTCTCTGGCAAGGGAAACTTCTTTGGGTTAAGTGCAAAAGGCACTTTTTGATGATAGCCTGGTTTTAACCATTTGAGGAAAGTTTGACCTTAAAGTGATAAAGCACTTTAGTGAAACAGATCAAACTTTCCCGCCCAGTCCCACCAAAACTTCAGTCTTCTAGTCATCAGTCTTCAGTACCATGAAGTTGTTGAGGAGTCTTGGGGTTCAGTGAGTTATTGTCATCCTCACTGAACCCATCACCTTCTTCTTGGCTTAGATCACACTTCACTGAGTTCCGCCTCACTAAATGGAGAACCTTTCTTCTTAGGCTCGGTCTAAGCATCCTGAAGATGACTCACTGAGTTACTATTCACTCAGTGACTTGTTTACACTTAGGTTGTTTTACGTTCAAATCCTTGTTAAAAGAAGATTGGGGAATTCAGTGACCCAACAATCTCCCCTATTTGAACATACAAATAGCCTAAGTGTTTCTTGATTCAGTGTGAGTTGGCAGGGGTCTTCATCTCTTACTGAATGTTGTTGTAATTATAAGAAGGACACATAATTTTAAACAAAACATCAAAGTTTATTCATAGTTATTACAAGTCCTACAAATTACAAAAAATAAATAAAAATAGATAGTTGTTGCAGATCAGATGTTCAGGTGGTATCCAAGGTTTTCAAGCTTTTCTTTCTTTGATCTGAGTAGGTGTCTTTTAGGATGTTCATTGATCATTGCTTCCAGGTCCTGGCAGAATCTTTTGTTCTCATCACTCTTGATGGGAGACGCCAACATGAGGTACATGAGCATAGCTTTGATTCCTGCCTTATCCATATCAGACCACCTTTGGAACGCCAGGCTTCCATACTCATCAGTGAAGCATAAGCCTCTTTCAGGAGCTTCAAGGACCACATTGTTCACGAATGTGATCCCTTCAGGAAGCGACCTGTCACACTCTAACCCTGGTACTTTGATCTCAGGCTCCATCTCAATTTGCTTCCTTTTCCTCTTGGAAGCTTTAGATGGAGCAGTCTCTTTTGCTGAGTCAGGAAAAAGTGAGGGAATGTTAAGAGCCTCAGGCATTGCTCTCAGTCTATCGTATCTATCCTTCAGTGATTCGAGAAGTTTAGGAACCACAACATTGTTCTTTTTGGAAATGATAGAACGAAGCTCATCAAGCTCAGTGATGCCAAAGTCAGCAAACTTTAAAGGCTTATGGATATCAAGTATTCTTTTATCACGTCCCCTGAAGACGGTGACCACTGCAGGATCGGTGTTCCTGTGGATTTGAATGTCAGTGATGGTTTCAGGTCTTAACCTTTCTTTCATCACCCAAGTATACTTTTTGACCCTGTGTTTTCTGATTTGAGCATCCTTCCTGAGCTTGTTTTCCCTTTCCCTTTTAAGAGCATTTAGCTCTTCTTCCTGAGCCTTTTTAAAGGCTGCACCAGCTTGTTCAGTTGCTAGTGCCTCAGTATTCAACCCAATCTTTTTAGCTTCCTCATGAACAGCCTGAATCAGAACAGGCTTGCTCATTCTCTCTTCTTCAGCCACCTTTAGTAGTGTCTCAGTCCTTTCCATGTGAGCTTGAATTTCGTCATGAGTGAGATGATGTACTACTCCATTGATTTCAAACGGGACTCTGATAGGTGCATCAGGGTCAAATCTGACCAAGGTTGAGGGTGGCTTGAGCACAATTTCAGGACTAGAGGTGGTAGCAATACTTTTGCCTCTGTCCTATCCGAGAGAAGAGGAGACTGGTTCCTCCTGTGGTGGAACTTCAGTGATTGGTGTTGCTTCAGTGACATGCTCCCCCTCAGTGTGAGAGGGCTGTCCAGCTTCTTGTTCAACAGTATTAGGGGCTTCAGTAGCATTCTCCCCCTCAACATTTGCCTGAGTGTCAGTGATGGCAAGTGTTGGATGTATTGAAGAAGAAGTAGATGCTCCCTTGAAGGCTTGAAAATTTTCAGTCATCATAGACTTGATCTCCTGAGTATCCTGCTGAATGATGGACACCCTGGAGTCAAGTGCAGCCTGTGCATGTTCAAGAGCTGTCATCCTAGATCCCAAGGTCCATGCCAGAGAAGTAGACCTTTGGGACTGAGCTATCACTGATTCCTCCATTTTGATGAAGGAAGATTTGAGAGACTCCACAGTATGGTGAGATCCTGAAGATTAGAACCCTTCAGCAAGTCAAGTAACTCAGTGAGAGCCACTGAGTTTACCTGATACGTATCAGATGCATGAAGTAGCTTCCTGGTGAGTTCAGGATCATCCTTGACTGATTCTTGAACCGACTAAACCCCTACATTCAGCTGGTTGAGGGTTATCAAAAACTGATTCAGGTGAGTGATCATCTATGTCAGGGAGTGGTTGACTGAGGAATTTTGTTCCCTGACATCTTCATCGAAGTCTTCGACAGCATCTTTGAGATTATGATAGTGAACCGCCTGTTCAGTGTGCATGTCAAAGACCTCATCAGTGATCCCCCTATACAAAATGTTAGTAATCTTTTTGATGAATTTGGTGAAGGTTTTCACAGTGAGAGGAGCCTGATCATCTCCTGAGGATTCTGGCTCGGAATGTGTGTCAGCATCATCATGGTTAGAAGATTGAGGAAACTGAGGAATTGGTTCAGGGACTGTCTCCTCAAGCTCCATGTCATCTCCGGCCTTGAAGACTTCCTCATCACTATTGAATTCATCATCAGAGTACAAAACTGCCTGAGCTTCAGCTAGGGACTGAATCTGCAAAGTAAGGTTATCCGGCTCCTCTTCATAAGAAGACTTGCCTTCGTTTTGGCCAGGTCCTGACCCCTCAAATCCGGTATATTAGGTTTTATCTACCTGGTCCTCAGGGTCAGTTCCCGAGTTATGCGCACCTTCGGGGGTGGTTGTGAGTTCCATATCAGCGGGTGGTATGTGTCCCTCTGAATCTTTGTCCCTCGTGACCCCTTCAGGCACTGATGGGTGTTTCTCAGTACCATCACTAGGAGACGTGAATGTTGTGTCCCTATCAGCGGGTTGTATGTTTCCCTCTGAGTCTTTGGGATGAGTTTTTGTGCCCTCAGACAAAAGCTTTGATTGGCGAATGTCCTCATTAAGCACCTGAGTGGTTATGCCCCCCTTTCCAACAGGCTTGTGCTGGCCTGTCGAAGATTTAGGGGCGAGAACTCCCTGTTGCTTGGGTTGTGATTTACCCCAGCCTTTGGCAGGATGTGAATGTTTGTGGGTCCCCTTCTCAGTGGAGTAGTGCTGCCCCACCGAGGGTATAGGACCCCTTACTCCCTAATACTCTGGTTGTGATTTGCCAGAGTCTTTAGCATGATGTGAAGGTTTAGTTGGTTTTGACCCCACTGACTTGTTTATACCAGCAGGGCCTTTGGGAACGGGTTCGCCCGAGGACACTGAGTGTGATGTCTCAGTGCCCTCCGTTGGCCTTTTGACTTGTGGCCAAAGATTGGCTGATGATCTTGATGGTATCAGCAGTCAGGGTCTGTTGTTGTTGCCCCCTATTGTCAGGCTTAGGGGCAGAGGTCTCAGTGGCGAGTGGCTTGGGTTGAGCCACCTTCCTGGACCCCTGTTCCTTCTTCCTCTTCACCTTTTTGGTGGGAGAGGGAATTGGTGATACAATGTTGTCACCCTGGATAGCAGTCAGCATGTATGTGGTCAGGGCGACATGTGTTACCTCATTAGGGTCACGTGAGTAGTTTTCCTTATGTAAGACATCAGGTTCAAAGCCGACACTGTCAGGCTTGATATACTCAGACCCTAGTAGGTCATTCAGGGCACAGGAAATGAATCTAGGGTAAGACATGTGTTTTTGCCTAGACTTCCCACCCAATTTGCCTATGAGGTCCCTGAAGATAATTTCTCCAAGGTCAATCTTTTTACTCTCAATGAGACAGTACACTATCATTCATTGAGTAGTGTTTAGTTGCTCAGTTGAGGACTTATTCCCCCCAAGGACCTAAATTACAAATGTCATCAGGATCCTCCAAGGGGCAGGAAACCATGTTTTGATGATGGGGGCTTTGTTTAGTAGGGCCCCTGGAGTAACATCAGGATGATGTTTGTCATAGGGCCCTAGTTCTAAGAGGAGTTGTTTAACTTCCTCTTCAGTGCGTGGGGCTACAAAAGTCTTAGTGTAGTCAAGGCCAGTGGCTTTGACAAAGGTTTTGTAGTCAAGAATAAGGGACTTAGTCCCATTCTTCACTGAGAACTTGATTTTGGCCTCCTTTGGCGCATCAGGGTTTTCAACCACCGCTGAGCACCAAAATTCCCTCAAGTAGTCATGATAGATGACTGAGGGGGTCTTTGTGAATGTGGTGGTGAGAAAACAGTTTTGTAGGAACTTCACCACATCCCTGTATTCAGGGAACCCTTCAGGGTAGGCAAAGTTCCCCACCACATTGTTTTTGGTAAGGTCTACGCTTTCCATTTGGAATTCCACATTGGGTGCGTATTTTATGACCTTTGAAGATGCCATTTTAGTTTAATAAAAAGGTCTGGTCTTGAATAAAGAAGAAGCACACACAGATTTTGAAAGCAAAAGTGTTCTTGAAATAATTTTGCAAGAGTTTTGTTACGATTTTAAAGCATGTGTGTGTTCTTCTTTGTGGGGGTATTTATAGGGTGGGAATTAGGGTAGTGATGTTGCGGATACCAAAGGTTTAAATTATTCAACCAAAACTGCATAATAATGTTGGTTTGATATCCGCATTAAATATCACGATTCCCATTACCCCTATTTTCTCTCACATCATGGGTGAACAGTTGTGCGGCTCTACAAATAATGCACTTTTGCAGAGAAAAAATCATCACAACTTTTGTGTGTGAGGGAGCATTTAATGCTCAGTGGTGTTTGGTGAGAGAGATGTGGGGGCCCAAGGAGTGGATGCCAGTTGTGTAAGTGACATATATTCCTATATTTAATAGGATTCAGTTACCTACCTGGGACATTAACTAACTAAGTACTTAGAGCATTTAGTTAGGGTATTGAATGCCATTTTTCATCCTGAGCCCCCTAAATGAATTTTCATTCAAAAAAAAAATTCGGGAAGGGTGTGATCAGGGACCTAGAGAATGTACATCAGGTTGGAACACTTTTTGATCAGTTTCCTGATTCTATGTCCAATATGCCCAATTTAGGTTTCAATCTTGTGAAAGTGGGCTCATCCAAGGGTTTTGTGAATATTTCAGCTAGCTGATATTCAGCGTGGATGAAATGTAGTTCAATTTCTCCATTAGTGATGTGGTCCCTAATGAAGTGATATCTGATGTCAATGTGTTTGGTTCTTTGATGAAGTACTGGATTGTTTGAGATGGCTATGGCACTTGTATTATCACAAATTATAGGTACCATCTTATACTGAATGCCATAGTCACTCAGTTGGCTCTTCATCCATAGTACATTTACACAACATCCTGCAGCAGCCATATATTCAGCTTCAGCTGAGGACATGGCCACTGACTGTTGTTTCTTTGTACTCCAACACATAAGTTTACCACCAAGAAATTGACAGGATCCTGAAGTACTTTTCCTATCCATATTACATCCTGCATAGTCAGAGTCAGTGTACCCTTTGAGATCAAATCCTGAACATTTTGGGTAATACAAACCAAGGTTTGGAGTACCCTTAAGGTACCTGATGATTCTCTTGACCGCAGTGAGATGTGATTCTTTAGGGTTAGCCTGGTATCTTGCACACAGGCAGACTGAGAATTGGATATCAGGCCTTGAGGCAAGTAAGTACATCAGGGAGCCAATCATTCCTCTGTACTGGGTTTGATTCACTGATTTTCCAGTGAGATCAGGGCCAAGGTTGTTTGGAGGAACCATTGGAGTCTTTACTGAGGAGCAGTCAGTGAGCTCATACTTCTTTAGTAGGTTCCTGAGGTATTTTTCTTGACAAATAGATATTCCTTTTTCAGTTTGTTTAATTTGGAGTCCAAGAAAGTATGTGAGTTCACCCATCATGCTCATTTCAAACTTTGTGGTCATCAGTTTCTCAAACTGTTTGCAAAGTTTGTAACTTGTTGAGCCAACGATGATGTCATCAACATATACTTGGACAAGAATGACATCACTCTTTGTTCTGTAGATGAACAGTGTGTTGTCAATATTTCCTCTGACAAACTTGTTTTTGATCAGGAAGGCTGAAAGAGTTTCATACCATGCCCTGGGTGCTTGTTTCAGTCCATAAAGGGCTTTGTTAAGCTTGTAGACATGGTTAGGGTATTCACTACTTTTGAAACCAGGAGGTTGTTGCACATAAACATCTTCTTTGATGTTACCATTCAGGAATGCACTTTTAACATCCATTTGGTAAACCTTAAAGTTCATGTAAGTTGCATAGGCAAGGAAGATCCTGGTGGCTTCCATTCTAGCAACAGGTGCAAAGGTTTCCTCATAGTCTATACCTTCCTGTTAATTATATCCTTTGGCAACCAGTCTTGCTTTGTTTTTGATGACTGTGCCATTCTCATCGGTCTTATTTTTGAAGACCCATTTCATACCAATGATTAAAACACCCTGGGGGCAATTCAATAAGGGTCATGACATCATTTCTGTCAAATTGTTCCAATTCATCTCTCATGGCCTGAACCCAACTTTCATAAGTCAAGGCTTCTTTGACATTTTTAGGCTCAATCTCAGAGAGATAGTAAGCATAAAGACATATGTTGGCTGTGGCGGCCTTAAGTTTAGCAGCCTTGCTTCTTGTGAGCATCCCTTCAGTGGGTTCACCAATGATGTTCACAAGCTCAATGATTTTGGATCTAGTCCAGCTATCCTGAGGTTTGGGATAGGAATTTAAGCTTGAAGGAGCTTGATTAGGTTCAGACTCAGGAACATGAGGTGAGTCATCACTATGTGCTTCAGTGACATTTGTAGGAACAATTTGCTCTGAGGGTTCCTGAACAATTTGTTCAGTGGTTTCAGTCTTATTTGAGACATGCTGAGTTTCAATGAACTCACTGATAGGTGGTTGGGGTAGCTTGTGAGGGATGATGTAATAGGATACGTCAGCATCAGCTTTGTATTGGGTTGAGGGATTGTTCTTAGGATGGTACTCATCAGGAGGATACCTTGATGAGTCATCAATACCAATTTCTTCTACTGAGGAATTTGAGAACCTGATGGATTCAGTGCTCTCATCAACAGTAATGTGATAAGTTTCCTCAGTTTGTTGTCTCCTTGTGTTGAACACCCTGAAGGCTTTAGAAACCAGGGAATATCCCAGGAAGTATCCATCATCAGCTTTGGCATCAAATTTACCCAAGTGATCCTTGTGATTATGTATAAACACAGGACACCTAAATACATGAAAGTAGCTGATGTCAGGAATCCTTCCTTTGAATATCTCATAAGGAGTCGTATTGTGCCTTTTCACAATGATTGACCTATTTTGAGTGTAGCAGGCTGTTTTAACTGCCTCAGTCCAAAAATGTTTTGAGAGGACTAAGCCATTTAACATTGTTCTTGCTGCCTCAATGAGTGTTCTATTTCTTCTTTCAGCTACTCCATTTTGTTCAGGAGTATAGGGAGAAGTGAAATTTTGAGAAATTCCTTTCTCATCACAAAAACACTCAAGGTCTTGGTTTTTGAATTCAGTGCCATTGTCAGTCCTGATCTGTTTAACTTTGGCATCATTTTGATTTTCAATGTTCCTGACAAATGACATGATGGTTTCAGCTGCATGACTCTTTTTGGTCAGGAAGTAGACCCAAGTATATCTTGAGTATTCATCCACAATGACCAGAGTATACTTCTCATGGTGAATGGACATTGGACTGACAGGTCCAAAAAGGTCCATACGAAGAAGATGTAGGCAGCTTTTGATGGAAAAGGTTTGTTTGGTTTTGAATGATGCTCTGTGGTGTTTTCCTTTTTCACAAGCAGAGCAAGGCTTGTCTTTGGTATACACCAGGGATGGAAGGCCCAGAACTTTGTTTTGTTTGGCCAGGTTGTTGATGCTCTTGAAGTTGAGATGAGAGAGTCTCCTATGCCATAGCCAGTTGATTGTCTCACTTGCCTTTGAGAATAGACAAGTCCCATTCTGAGTTAGGGATGACATGTCAAGGACATATACATCATCCCTCCTAGGGGCAATCAACACAACTTCCTTATTGGCATTAAAGATGGTCCCTCTCTTTTCATCAAACTGAACTATGTATTTGGCATCACATAGTTGGGAAACACTTATCAGGTTGTACTTGAGACCATTAACATAAGCTATTTTTGGAAAAACTATACCATTGCAGTTTACTGAACCCTAACCTTCAGTGGGAGCTGATGAGTTATCACCAAATACTACTTTGGGTCCTGGTTCTTCCACATATTTGTGAAGAAAACTTTTCACACCAGTCATACTTCTGGAGCATCCACTGTCTAGATGCCAAGTAGGATCCTTGATGTGTTTCTGCACAAACAGTAAACTGAGTTAGTTTTTCTTGTTGACCCACTTTCTTGTGGGCTTAGTCCTCAGGGACTTTTTGAACTCAGTTAATGAATCATGGTCTGAAGTTGTGTGTCCTGAACTTCCACATGTTTTACATTTTGTGGAGGTTGATGCCTCAGGTGACTGAGAAGTGTTGGTCTGGTTTTTCCTTATGGACTGAATAACTTTGTCATGTCCCCTGGTTTCATGGGAGGGATCTCCACAGATGTCACAGGCTCACAGCAATTTTTCATCATACAATCATTAGGAAGATGATCATTGAAACCACAGTGAGGACATGGCGAGAAAGGCTTAGCCTTCAGTCTTTGTTTGGAAGGTGTGTCATACTGATAGCCTTGGTTTTTGTATAGACCTCTTGCTTTTAAAGAATCAGTGTGGGGGATGTGATCACAGGTTATGTGGTCCTCTTGTTTGCATATCATGCAAAACAGTACTCTGTAGCATTTATCAGTGATGTGATTTGGATAATTGCACAGTTCACATCTCCCAGAAGGTCTGGGTGTGGTTTTTGGTTTGGAAGAACTTGAGGATACTGAGGGCTTAGTATAATTTGAGTCGGAGTTTTTCTCAGAAGACTCAATTTTCTCACTCAGCATCCTGACAAGTTCAGTAAGCTGATCAACCTTTGAATCAGTGCTTTCATGCTTCACTTCAGTGGGTACTGAAGGTTTTTGGTGTTCAGTGGGTGCAGTAGTAGGTCTTTTCAGTATAGTCTTTCCTAAACCTGATTTCTCTTTGGGAGAATGTGGTTGATAGACTAATGATGCAAAGTTAGAATTGGGTTCAGCTCCCTGAAGTTGTTTCAGTGGAGGGAGTGGTGAATCAGACTTAGACTCAGTGATGGACTTAGTAGGACTAAGTTCATCAGTGACTCCTAGCAGCTCCTTGATAGCCTGACTTTCCGGCTCCAGGATTCTTCCAGTATTAAAATTTGGCATTTTACAGTCAGGATTGTTTCTTTCAATCCAATCACTGGGTTTAGGAGCAAGTTCTTTGCTAGAGAGTATGTTAGTTGACAGAAAAGTTATTGAATGACTACTCTCCCCAGAAACTTCAGTGAGTTGATCATCACCCAAACCAGCCTTTTTGGAGCTGGGTGAGAGACTCAGTGTTTCATAAAGTTTGGGGTTTTTCTGAGTCCATTTCCAAATAGTTTCCTTTTCTTTCTTAAGTTCTTCCTGAAGAGCTTGATTTTGTTTTACTAGTTCAGAGTTTTGAATTTGAAGTGTAACACTTTCAAGCTTGGCTTGTTTTAAAGCAAGTAGTTCATCTCTACTATGATTTAATTCAAAACTTAGTTTGTTAAATTTTGAAAACAAGTTAAGTCTTTGCTCTTCAACATACTTAAGATCAACATTAATATAATCTAAGTAAGATTTCCAATCATCATCATCATCCATAGAAAGTAAAAGATTTACCTTCCTCATAGTGATGTTAACCCATTCACCATTTCTTGCATGACTCTTCCCCACAGCAAGCTTGTTGTCATCTGATAGGGCCATCAGGGCACTAATGTGAACTTAATCATCATCAGAGGACACTTCAACCTCATCCCAGTCATATGTTTCAGCAACAAGCCCTTTGTTCTTGGCTT
Source organism: Artemisia argyi (assembly GCA_030686995.1). NCBI lineage: Eukaryota > Viridiplantae > Streptophyta > Magnoliopsida > Asterales > Asteraceae > Artemisia > Artemisia argyi. The sequence continues at coordinate 92,250,516 of CM060701.1, read as the reverse complement.
GAGAAGGCTTTGGAGCCTGAGGAGGCTGAGAGACTGTTGAGGATGAATCAAGAAGGGCAAGTTTAGCTTTTGCCTTTCTATACTTGGCTTCAAAGTCAATTTGAGGGACTTTTTCAAATCTTTGACTAGACTGAAGCATCTTTGGTTGAAATTTGCTGGGGCCTGAAAAAGAGTTATTTCCTGAAAATTTGAAGGATGGTTCTGAGGTTGTTTTTGAAAAACAATCTTTAGCAAAATGGCCCATTTTGCCACATTTAAAGCATTCAGTTTTATCATTTGCTTTTGAAGGGAATTTGTTTTTCTTAAAAAAACCTTTTTGAATTAGCAAGGAGTGCTCTTTCATGAAATTCAATTTGAAGATCATTTAGGTACTCCTCACTGGTTCTTTGGTCAACCTTATCATCAAATCCATCCTGAAAATACTGCACAACACCTTTTGAATAGAAAGCAGTTGATATGGGTGAAATTGTCAAGGCCTATTTGGTCTCATGAGCTTTACCAGGGTATCTCCTGGTGATAAGATTGTCTTCATAGACAAACTTCCCATAGATGGCAGGGAGCTCAAGGTTCTGAATGTGGTTTGCATTTCTCAATCCCTGAGAGAAGTTTAACCACTTCTCAGGGAGAATATTGACAAAACCAACATTGATCTCATGTTTTGACAGTATAACACCATCATTGGTCAGCTCATTCAGGAGGGTCTTATACCGAGTATAAGTCTTAGAGAGACTTTCGGAATCCTTTGCCCTGAAGGTATTGAATTCAAGCTTCAGGTCCATGATTCTATTCTCTTTGGTATCAGAGGGCCCTTCATAGCTATGAACCAGATCAGTCCATGTCTGCTGGGCAGTGGAACAGTTGATCACTGATTCCATTATATCATCAGAGGCATGATATAATGATGCTTTTCAAGCGCTGGTCTTGATTGACCACCCTCCTTTCATCTGGGGTCCACTGAGCTTCAGGTTTAATTAAACCTTGGGCAGTTGTTGGGACATATGGACCATCATTAATCAACTTAATGTAATATGGTTCCATCCCAGTTAAGTAGCAAAGCATTCGCTTTTTCCACTTATTAAATTTCCCAACTTCTAGTCGAGGGGCAGTTGCTGAATAACTTCCACCCTTTTTATCGACAAGTTGGGGAACATCTATGTCAGTCATAGTGGGATCTTGATTTTAAAAACTTGAGCACTCTTAAGTTTTGAAAACAGGTTTAAGTTTTACAAATCAGAGGCTCTGATACCACTTGTTGGTCCCTTTTACTTGGTTAACTATAACTACAAAGCTAAAGTAACCAAGTTATATGACTTTAAACAAAGATGTATAAAATGATTAACAATAAAGTAACGTAGATATAAGAGACAATATTTTTCAACATTTAATTCTTTATTAGAAGTTAATCAAAAGAATCGTACCCAAGTGTTTGCAGAATAACACTTGGGATTGAAAACGACAAGTATGGTATTGACTCCTCACTAAACTCAATCTATGTTGAGTGACAATTTTCAGGACCCACTGAGCTATCTCAGGGGTTATGTTGTTCTTTGGAGGAGTAAAAGTGGTTTGTGAATGCTTTGCATTAATTGCACAAACTTGTCAACTTTTACTCCTCTCTTATGCTACCTATTTATACACAAATGTGAACAACCCTGTTATACAATGGACCTAAGTGTTCCTCAATAAAATGTTGATATATTTTATTCTCTGGCAACGGAAACTTCTTTGGGTTAAGTCCAAAAGGCACTTTCTGATGACAGCCTGGTTTTAACCATTTGAGGAAAGTTTGACCTTAAAGTGATAAAGCACTTTAGTGAAACATATCAAACTTTCCCGCCCAGTCCTGCCAAAACTTCAGTCTTCTAGTCATCAGTCTTCAGTACCATGAAGTTGTTGAGGAGTCTTGGGGTTTAGTGAGTTATTGTCATCCTCACTGAACCCATCACCTTCTTCTTAGCTTAGATCACACTTCACTGAGTTACGCCTCACTGAATGGAGAACCTTTCTTCTTAGGCTCGGTCTAAGCATCCTGAAGATGACTCACTGAGTTACTGTTCACTCAGTGACTTGTTTACACTTAGGTTGTTTTACGTTCAAATCCTTGTTAAAAGAAGATTGGGGAATTCAGTGACCCTTTATTCCTCCAAAGAACAACATAACCCCTGAGATAGCTCAGTGGGTCCTGAAAGTTGTCACTCAACATAGATTGAGTTTAGTAAGGAGTCAATACCATACTTGTCGTTTTCAATCCCAAGTGTTATTCCGGAAACACTTGGTTACGATTCTTTTGATTAACTTCTAATAAAGAATTAAACGTTGAAAAATATTGTCTCTTATATCTACGTTACTTTATTGTTAATCATTTTATACATCTTTGTTTAAAGTCATATAACTTGGTTACTTTAGCTTTGTAGTTATAGTTAACCAAGTAAAAGGGACCAACAATCTTTTTACGATACTATCTTATCTATTGTACTTTGTCTCTTTAATTTTAATAAAAAGGTGAAGATTAGCTACCTTCACCAATTTGCTTTACTAAAATGTCTATCTTTTTTAATTGCAAACTTATTAATGAATGTAAGTAAGACACGCACACATTCAGACATGCCCCGCAAATGTTATTCCACATAACAAAACGATGAGTACCCTACCAATTAACTCAAAGTATGTAAGAGGTATTGCAAGCCCAGTACGAGAGAATAACCCACAAGTATTCAAAAAAGACTATTAACTAGGCGTACCAGTACGTTCTTAAAAAATAGCAAAAACATCATGATAAATAAGATCGTAATTACGACAAACATAAAGATGTACATAATAACATAAATATTGTTAAACAAGTACACAATACAAAGATAAGCCAATCATGGTTGCAATACAAACTAATAAAGACTCCTATGCTGAACTAGCAACATCCTTTTCCCCAGCGAAAGAAGGAATAGGAGCAACATCTTCTCCGAAAGGGCCATCACCACGAGCAACCTGGGCATCCGTGCCCATAGCATCCTTAGATTTCTCTAACACAGGAATCAAAGGTAAGGAAGATGATACAACCGCAGACTCAGAGGCTACCGTACCCGTGAAAATGGAAATGAATGAAGGTTCCCCTACAGGGTTACTATGACGAACAAGCGCAGCTTCAGCAACGGCAATGCCTTACCTAATCTTGACAACCCTTATATGGTTCTCCTCAAAGGCAAAGGACAATGATCTTACACCAACAACAACATCACTCCCAGGATGATGAATAGGAATGAAAAGCTGTTCCAAATCTGGTTGCAAATCAGTCATGCCAGGAGCATCAGCAAGCGGACCTTCAAGGCGAAAGAGTTTCATAACCTCTGCAAGGCTAGCATCTTTGTGAGCTAACAAAGTAGCCCATAGAGGGAACTCAAAATCACGAAGCTCTTGAAGTGCAAACTGATAATCCGCCTCCACCGAAGAACAATGAGCAGGAATACTTTAAAGGTCCGCACCCAACTTACTGTAGGCAAGACTAGCCACTAAACCCTCGTGTACTCCTTTAATAACAATAGAACTTATAACCTTCCTGGATGCCGCAACATAGTCCGGAGAATTCAAGCATTTGATAACGGCAAGCTTGATACCATGAGTGAGCAACCATCGACGACTGGTAACAGTGGTAAAATGAGCAGGATAAAAGTCTTCATAAAGATGTAAGGACAACCTCTTTAAGTTATTCTCCAGAGTAGCTATATAACAGGTAACCGCACCCATCTGAGCATCCTGCATCTCAACAAATTTTTCACGCAAATCTTCATAAGTAGTCAACTTAGTACGGAGCCCCGCTACCTCCACACTAAGAGAATCCCGCTCTTTCTGAAGTTAGGAATTCCGCTCCATCAAAGAGCTCTGGGAAGTTTCCAATAAGGAAACCCGGCCACAAAGATTAATGGCCTCCGTAGCCTCAGCATTAGTAAACAAAAGTATTATCTTCAGCCTCTCAATCTCCTCATCTTTAGCCTCTAACAAACGAGACTGTTCATCACAAAGATTGGAAAATGATCCCTTTCTCGAAGAAAATCCTTGGCACGATTCCTAACCGTAGAAAATAGTTGACCATGCTCCAAACCACGGATAGCAGCAACCATGCCAGGAGGAGCAAGCCTGTCAATGAAATCACAGCACTCCAGAGGGTCAGGGAGAAGTGAACCATTGGTCACACTCCATTCAGGAACACAGACATCTCCAAGCCGATCAGGATTAGTGTTCAAAACAAAATGGATGTCACTAGCGGACGTAACTCTTGGACCATAAGAAACAAGACTTCATTCTAAAGGAGATCCTTCAACAACTTTACCTTTTAAGGAAGCGGTCATTACGACCGAAGTGGCATCGACAGTAGTGGTCACCGATAGAGTACTACCCCTAATAAAGGAACCTACCTCTGTATCAGAAATAGGTACGGAAGCTAGCACAAGAATCGATGAAGTAACAACACTAGTTTTGGAGTCGGCAGGACTATCAACAAGCAACCACCCAGAACTAGAGGAAGACCCACCAATAAAAGGAGGTGTACCAACAATACTGGCATTCTTTTTCAACTTCTTAGCAGGTAGGAAAGATTCGCTAAAGGAAACATCCCCCGCCCTCTTTTCAGACTGTAGCGCCACGGATAGCATCACCACTACCAATAGCAAGGCTCATCGACCCTATAACATTGCTTGCAGTAGAATCATGCGAACATGCGCTGCTAGCAGAAAAAATAATAGAGGGCATGGCAGAGGTTAATGGCCCAACAAGACCCTCCGTTGGCTTTGATGTAGTTTCCAATTGCTCTTCCCTAGTAGGTATAGCAGGATTGACAACAGTAAGATCTGGAATATCAAGAAATACATCCATCGTTACGAAGAAATCAAAAGAGGAAAATTGGGAAAAGAGGCGAAAGCGTAGTAAGAGAGGAAGGTCGAATATTTATTCCTTCGGGCACTTAGTCCAAGAAAAGGAAAAAATAATGTACATAGAAAAGGCGATTAAGACAACTAGAAGATGAACGGTTGAAAAACGGTCCATGCGCTCTATGCCCTCACCTGCTGAATGGACAAACCAGAGTATTAGTCAAGAAGCATCCACCGCACGCTACAAAAACACGCAAGCAATGAACAGACTAGACTGGGGGGACTTGATGATGTATAATACGGATAGCAGGCTTACTGAGCCTGGACTACGCTATACAACCAGGCTCGGACTATATTATATAATTGGGCCTGGATAACATTACGCATAACCGAGCCCTGGCCCAATAAACAAATAAACCAGGCCCTAGCCCAACAAACCGAATGTGACTAAAACCCAAGCCACGAGCAGGGCACCGTCCGGACACACAAGGACGTGTACAAACCACTTGAGCGGCACTCCTGAAGTACGCTTACAGACCGGCCCACGATTCAAAAAGTGATCCACGTCCGTAATCACCGATTAAGCTACGGATCCTTGCCTGACAAGGGCCCCACTTCGGCCACTATAGCAATATACGAAATACTAAGAAACCCTAAGTATTTCGACCACCTATAAAATGTAACCTCAGTACACACATGCGAGGTACAATCTTCTCACACATTCCAATACTTATTCTGATAACATGGGTACTTACTCTCATGCTGGAGCTTAATCGTGGGGTTCGTCCCCACGGTAAGGCTAACGGTTTACTTTTCATTTGTGTAGGTACCCAATCTATCACTTGGTTCAGTGCAAGATCTATGAAGCGGATAGTCTACTTAAGGCAGCCCAAAATACACCAAGCCCAATTCTAATCCTTTCACACATTTTGCACTAACAGTAGACTTCTCACGTACAAGAGTTTCAAGATCCCAAAATGGCTCGAGTACATCATAGTCTATTGTGGTCTCCACGCTGGCGAGGTATTCTTTTTATACATGCATATACATGCCCAATTCAATCTTTCGCCTCTTTTGTTTGTGTATTTTAATTCTTGAAATTTTATGTGTGTGTGCAGAAAGAACCAATATACTGGGTGAGCGTACACAAGTATCATCACATGTATGTTGAAATAGAAAAGGATCCCCATCCCCTAAAGAAGGTTTTTGGTTCAATCATATGGGATGGTTGTTTGACAACAAATACATTGATGCAAAGGTACCGGTGTTTATGACCTAAATTATTATGCACATAGTTACCTTTGTATGTTTACCAATAGTATATAATATTACTAATTTTTATATGTAATTAATTAACCAAAACAGGCTGGAGAATCAAGAAGTGGGGAATACTCAAATGTCCCCGAGCTAAAGGCACAATGGTTCTACAGGTTTCACTTGCAATCCTACTATATATCCTCAGAGGATTTTCGTATTTAGCTTGGGTCATGGTAAATAATCAATTAACTTTCATATACAGATAATACATAGATCCCTATATACTTAACTTTTCACTCCACATTTTGACTTTGTTATAGGAGTCCATTTTTGTAACTTTACAAAATTAATTGATACAGGGGATGCGAGAGGTGGCGATTCACCACTTCATTTATTTCGTAAACTTTGTGTACCATACATGGGGTAAGAGACCATGGAACAGCTCATATACTTCCATAAATAACTGGTATGTATACAAGATAACTTAGCTAGATCATTAATATATTGTAATCACTAATCATAATAGGTGGATCGTTATTTGCACTTATGGAGAGGGATGGCATAACAATCACCATGCGTTTCTAAAATCGGCTAGGCATGGAATGGAATGGAGGCAGTTCGATTTGACATGGGAGATAATAAAGTTTCTAGGGACTACTGGATTAGCAACATATATCAAGTTACCAACCGAGGCAGATAAAGAGAAACTGAAGGTGCGTTTGGACAACTCCAAACAAACAAAGTGTAAGTAGAATGAAAACTCTTCAGGGACTCTAAATGTAGAACGTATGCACATGCGTGGGGCTGCCTAGACTAGTGATAGTACGTGTGTTTGTACATATATAGTACGTATGCACATGCGTGGGGCTGCCTAGACTAGTGATAGTCATGGTTGTTCCTATCACTGTTAAGTCATGTACTGTGTCTGTAACACCTTCATATTATGACTTTATGAGTATAAAATAAACCTAGCTAATTATATATTGTGTTTGGAGTTTGGAAGGACCCTATATATCTTACTATCTATATGTTTTATTTTTAGATGTGTTTAAATTATGTATTGTGCGAGTCCTTTTGGTGCAACGCATAGAAAGATAGAGTGATTTTAAGGATTGCAGCCAGAAATTATACGTTATCTTAAATATTTTTTTTGCATATAGTAAGCCTTTAATTTCTCCTGTGATTGATTGTCAGATCTCGTATATTTGCTCGGCTCATCGTATGAAAAAAAGCTCATAGACTTTTACTTAAGTAAACACTACTACAAAAAGGCATAAAGCCGAGTTGAAAATGACCATAAATCCCGGTTTTACATACGGGCTCTAAGTTTATACCTGTAAGGCAAAAGTTTAATATAGATATCATATTTGTCATACATCCAATTAACAAATCTTGGTCATTCATTTTTTTTATCAAAACAAAAAATAAACTCACCCTTTTTTTAAAATTAAATATCTCGCAAACCGTTAATCGTTACGTGAAAATTATATATATATATATATATATATATATATATATATATATATATATATATATATATATATATATACCATCGCGACGAGAATTAAATTATCTTTCTATAGATATGCATTTCTATTTACTTTTGATTGAACCTTTTTTTTCAAACTTTCCAGAAAAATCACACGTGATTTGTAAAAATCATATATGATTTATATGATTTGTAAAAATCACATGTGATTTGATTTTTACAAATCACGTGTGATTTTTCTGGCCGAAAATTTTGAAAAAACAAAGTTCATCGAAAGTATAGAGAATTGCATATTTATAAATAGATAATTTAATTCTTGTCGCAATGATGCATTTTTCGTAGTTTGGAGATTTACCGTTTGCAAGATATTTTATTTATTATTTAAAGTGAAAAATGGGTTTTTATTAATTTAGATGAAAAATGGATAGCTAAGATTGGTTTTTTGAATTTTTAACAAATATGAGATCTATATTGATGAGGAAAATTCAAATGCATACTCTTATTTTGGTGCATACCAATGGACAAATCCACACCATCCATCTAGTTTGATCTAATGGTGGGGATTAACCTAAGATTTAAATGGGGAAACATAAGTCTATGTTTTTTCCCCTTTTTCTTTGTCTTCTTGTCTTTTTTATTATTCCTTTTTTTCTTTCTTTCTTTATTTCCTTTTTTTTTCTTTCTTTGTTTTTTGCCTTTTTTTTCACGCTACTAGTTTTTTTTTTTCTTTTTTCTTTTTTTTTTTTTTTCGCGTTCTAATTCACGTTTTTTCCTAATAAACGTTTTTTTCCGCTTTTATACATTTTCGTCTGTTTTCATACGTTTTCGCCCGTTTTCATATATTTTCGACCGTTTTCTTACGTTTTCGTCCGTTTTCATACGTTATTGTCCGTTTTCATGCGTTTTCGTCCGCTTTCTTACGTTTTCGCCCGTTAACGTCTGTTTTCATACGTTTTCATATGTTTTCTTATATTTTCATACGTTTTCGTCAGTTTCGTTCGTCTTAATACATTTTCGCCTGTTTTCTTTTGTTTTCGTCCATTTTTCATACATCTTCGTCCGTTTTCAGACGTGTTTTTACGCTTTCATACGTTTTTGTTCGTTTTCATACAGATTAGTCTGTTTTCTTACGTTTTTGTTCGTTTTCTTACGTTTTTGTTCGTTTTCATCCGTTTTCTTTCATTTTCGTTCATTTTTCAAACGCTTTTGTCCTTTTCATACATGTTTTTACTCTTTCATACGTTTTCTTCTATTATTATACATTTTCGTTCGTTTCTTATGTTTTTGTCCGTTTTTTCATTCGTTTTCGTTCGTTTTTAAATGTTTTTGGCAATTTTCAGACGTTTATATGTTTCTAAATATCACAAGTGATATTCTTTGATATTTTAAATATCACAAGTTATATTCTGAATATCACAAATGATATTGTGTGATATTCAGAATATCACAAGTGATATTTTGAATATCACAAGTGATTTTATGTGATATGGAGAATGTCACAAGTGATACTATAAGTACCAGAAATGATATTCTGGATATTATAAGTAATATTATGTGATATTCAAAGTATCTCAAGTGATATTCTGAATATTATAAGTGATTTTCTGAATTTGACAAGTGATTTTCAACAAATGTTTTTTAACATGAAAATCACAAGTGATATTCAGAAAATCACAAGTGAAAGATATTCAGAAAATCACAAGTGATATTTAGAATATCACCAATGATATTCAGAAAAACACAAGTGATATTCTGAATATCATTTGTGATATTCGTAAAACGTATAAAAACGGACGAAAACATAAGAAAACATAGAAAATCAGTTGTGAATATCACAAGTGATATTCTATGATATTCTAAATATCACAAGTTATATTATGAATATCACAAGTGATATTTTGAATATCACAAGTGATATTCTGAATATTACAAGTGATTTTCTGTAATATGGAGAATATCACAACTGATACTATAAGTACCACAAATGATATTCTGGATATTATAAGTAATATTCTGTGATATACAAAGTATCACAAGTGATATTCCGAATATCATAAGTAATTTTCTGAATTTGACAAGTGATTTTCAATAAATGTTTTGTAACATGAAAATCACAAGTGATATTTAGACAATCCCAAGTGATAGATATTCAGAAAATCACAAGTGATATTTAGAATATCACCATTGATATTCATAAAAATACAAGTGATATTCTGAATATCATTTGTGATATTCAGAAATGTATAAAAACGGACAAAAACGTAAAACAAATAGACTAATACGTATGAAAATGGACGAAGTATGAAAACAGACGAAAACATAAGAAAATCACAAGTGCTATTCATAATATCACAAGTGATATTCAGAAAATCACAAGTGATATTATAGAACCACTGAATATCACTTGTGATATTCAAAAACGTAAGAAAATAGACGAAAATGTAAGAAAACGAACGAATATGTATGAAAATGGATGAAAACATGTGAAAGCGTAAAAACACGTCTGAAAAAGGACGAATACGTAAGAAAAATGGAAGAATATTACTTATGATATTCAGAATATCATTTGTGGTAATCATAGTATCACTTGTGATATTCTGCATATCACAGAAAATCACTTGTGATATTCAGAATATCACTTGTGATATTAAGAATATCACTTGTGATATTCTGAATATCACAGAATATCACTTGTGATATTCAGAATATAACTTGTGATGTTTAGAATATCACAGAATATCACTTGTGATATTCAGAATATAATTTGTGATATTCAGAATATCAGTTGCGATATTTAGAAATATATGAAAAACGTCTAGAAATGGTAGAAAATATCTGGAAATGACAGAAAACAATTAAAAATGAACGAAAACGAATGAAAATGTATGAAAACGGAAGAAAACGTATGAAATTATAAAAACATGTATGAAAAGGATGAAAATGTTTGAAAACTAGATGAAAACGAAAGAAAATGGACGAAAATGTATGAAAACGAACGAAAACGTAAGAAAATGAACGAATATGTATGAAAGCGGATGAAAACGTATGAAAGCTTAAAAACACGTCTGAAAAAGGACGAATACGTAAGAAAAATGGACGAATATTACTTATGATATCCAGAATATCATTTGTGGTAATCATAGTATCACTTGTGATATTCTGCATATCACAGAAAATCACTTGTGATATTCAGAATATCACTTGTGATATTCAGAATATAACTTGTGATGTTTAGAATATCACAGAATATCACTTGTGATATTCAGAATATCACTTGCGATATTCAGAATATCACTTGCGATATTTAGGAACATATGAAAATGTCTGGAAATGGCAGAAAATAATTAAAAATGAACGAAAACGAATGAAAATGTATGAAAACGGAAGAAAACGTATGAAATTATAAAAACATGTATGAAAAGGACAAAAACGTTTGAAAACTGGACGAAAACGGATGAAAATGTATGAAAACGAACGAAAACGTAAGAAAACGAATGAAAACGTAAGAACGAACGAATATGTAAGAAAACAGATGAAAACGTATGAAAACAGACGTGAACGGGAGAAAACGTAAGAAAGCGGACGAGAAACGTATGAAAACGGACGAAAATATATGAAAACAGGCGAAAACGTAGAAAAACAGACAAAAACGTATGAAAACGGACGAAAACGTATGAAAGCAAAAAAAAACGTGTATTACGAAAAAACATTTATTAGAAAAAAAGACAAAAAAAGAGGGAAAAAGTGATTTAGAAATTAAAAAAAAAAAAAAAAAAAAAAAAAAAAAAAAAAAAAAAAAAAAGTAGCGTGAAAAAAGAAAGAAAAACAAATAATAAAGAAAAAAACAAAAGAAAAACAAAAAAAGAAGAAAAAAAAGATGCGTGACAAAAAAACCAAAAAGAAAGAAAAAAAAAAAGGAATAATAAAATAGACAAAAAAAAGAAAAATAAACATGGACTTAGGTTTCTATATTTAATCTTAGGTTTATCCCAACTATTAGATCAAATTAAATGAATGACGGAGATTTGTCCATTGGTATGCACCAAAAAAAGGGTATCCAAAATAAAGTGCCTCCTATATTGATATCAACTCACCATAAAAAAAAAAGGATCAGTAATCTATTAGAGGATAAATATGATCCAAACCCAAGGATACATACGGGCTCTAAAGTTTATACATGTAATGAAGATTGCCCATGCCCATGTATTTATAACAAATACATGGCTTAATAAACAAGCAATGGAAACCCTAAACATAATAGACCTAAACCCACAGTTAGGTTTGGGTCAAGTAATAGTCATCTAATAACTGTTTCAACTATATCCAATTTAGATATTATTTATGTAAACCATATGCGACAACAAGACCATCAGCAGCAGCAGATGATTGAACAACAGATGTGTTGAGGAGATCAGCCCTAATTGAAGACCCAATACAAGAACTTCTATATGTAACACCAACCAGGAGCAGGGGCGGATGTACTTGTATCTCAGGGGTAGCGGTCGCTACCTCTAAACTTTTACCCGGTAGTGGAATTTTTGGCGATTTTTTATGTTTTTCGTACTATGTTTCGTATTTCGCTACCCCTGAAACAAATTTTCGCTACCCCTAAACAAAATTTTCAAAGCCCATATCATTCTTTAAAAAAACTCCAAGACCCAAGCCCACTAAATAAATAAACCAAAAAAAAAACATACACAATTTTATAAATAAACCCAAAAAATACATACACAAGTTTATAACCAAAAAAGAGCCCATACGCATTCTTTAAAAAAAAAACCCAAGTGCATTCTTTAAAAAAAAAGCCCATAGCTAGTACAAATCAAACCCACGACCACAAATCACAATTTTAAACCAAAAAAAATGGTATTACGGTGTTGGATATGATGGGAAGTTATGGTAACCCAAGGAGCCAGAATAATGTCGTTAATAATCGACATCATTTTGAGGTTGAGGTTTTTAATACGGTTTTGGATATGCAAATTCAAGAATTTGGGAACCGTTTCAATGAGGTATCAACTACATTGGTAGAAAATATGTCGGGTTTAAATCCTTGTAATGGGTTTTCTAAGTTTGACATATCTAAGATAGTAGCCTTTTCTGAGATGTATCCGGATGATTTTAATATGAACGATAGCGGGTGTATTTTGGGTGAGCTTAAAGTCTTTTATCACTCGGTAAAGGAAGATGATAGATTTTTGAATTTGGATGGGATTTGTCACCTAGCTCGGGTAATGGTGGAAACCGGAAAAAATCTTTCATTTCCTTTATTTTATCGGATTTTGAAGGTTGCATTGGTTTTACCGGTTTCAACCGCAACTGTTGAAAGATGCTTTTCTAAAATAAAGCTTATTAAAACGGATTTGCGGAATCGAATGGGGGACAAATATTTGAACGATGTTATGGTATGTACTGTTGAAGGAGAGACATTTGACGAAGTAACGAATGATGATGTAATGGTTCGTTTTCAAGCTATGACAAACCGAAAAGGAGACTTCTGAAATCTATTAGGTATTTGTTTAACTTCTTTTATTATTGTGTTTTTTTTAATTATTTAAATGTACGTTTAAAAAAAATTATGGTTAATTTTTTTTTTTCCGCTACCCCTGAACTTTAATCCTAGTTCCGCCCCTGACCAGGAGCATGTGTTACACACGGCGTCTGCTAGCGGATGCAAGCAGAGTGGAACCTTCTCCGATAGTCTCTTTCATCATAATATTGAAAGCTTCAATATGCTGGTGAGGCTTGCTTCAAATCAAAGATGAAGGAGTACTGTCACTATATTACAAATTTATGAGGAGGTAACGTTGAATGTTTTTAGTGATATGACTCACATTCCCGTTGAAGTCGGTGTGGTGGCTGGGAGACGTCAAACTCGTTTGTAAGTAACTCTCTGCCGCCCCCACAACCCCCCCCCCCCCCCCCCCCCCCCCACCCAAATGGTGATCATCATATCCAAATTAGCTTTTTATATATTACAGATGCAACAAACAATTCAAACCAGTCTCATGTTCATATGAAGTACACACGATCGAGCACATTACAAATAACACACTACATAAATTATAGCAGGAGTCTCACAGTTCGTTCAAACCTTTATTTCTCTGTACATATTTATATATTTTGGTACATTGTTTGGAAAAGACATTGCTTTTTGAAACGCAGTGCCTTGTATTCACCTGGATGGCTCATGATAGCCAATGTTCTCAATAGCAGCAACGGTCTTGAATAAGCGCCGCTTGTGAATCTCCTCCACCATAGAGCGGTGTAGCAATTGGCTGCGGATACCAACAGTAGATCCTACCCTCTTTATAGTCGTATGTTGGGTCGGGTCTAGCCGCATATACTGCCTACTGCATCTTGTTGTGGCTCTCTCTTCACCACAGAACCTTGTAAAATTCTTTGTCTTTTCAGCAAGTTGTGGGTCGTGACCTATAAATGAGGTTGAACGGTATCCATCTTCATTGTCTGACCAGTAATTGATGTTGGAGTAGTTAAAAGAATTTAACGAGCTTTGAGAGCTTGCGTCATCATCGCTGTGGACATTACCTAAATCGAGTTTAGATAGAGTAAAAAAATGTATTAGAAGTGAACTGAGCCACATCTTGCAGGATAAACATTCGCATCTAGAAGTACCAGTGTTTACCTCGTGACCAGTCATGAGATGCGGAGATCGTGATACTGCTTGATTGTTCATGGACTGCATCAAAAGTGGGAAAGAGACACCTTGGAGACACTTGAGGTGATGAATGCGAGGATGGTGAGTGGAAAGGGTGGGGGGTGTTGTCATCATCATCTTGGTCATAGCAAAAACTGTGAACATTTAGGCTTTGTAACGATTGCATAGGACTTTTCTTCCATGTCGGAATTAGATTCACAATCTCCTTATCAATCATCTCAGCGATATCAAATGGCTCCCAGTCGTTAATCTCCAACTCCTTCACCATTTCCGCAGAAACATCATGTGCTGTGTCACTTCCAATGTCGAAGGGAAAGTATATATTCTTTGCTTTACCTACCATTGTTAATATCTTAGTCGCTAGTTTGTAGAACAATAAGTTTTTTAGGATCCTATAACAAATAATGTATGTTTTACATACCATTTTTGTCAGAGATGAATACTTTGAGGAAGATAGAACCATCTTCTGTGTTCATGGTACCAGTGATAGTCATATCGGTAGTCTTTTCTGGAACATGGACTAATGACATAGGCACATTTTCAGGTACTTTTTTAATTGAAATCTGATTTTGGGAAGTTATTGTTGGAGTCGCCGTCAATTTATCTGCATCTTCAGCAAGAAGGAAGGGTTCCATCAATAGGTCTTTAGCAGATGGCCTACTTAAAGCATTTTCAAGGCATTTTCCCACAAACCGCTGTGCTTCTGCACATTCAATCTGATAGAATGCCTTCGGCAGTTTTCCCTGATATTGTGCAGAAGTTATGACAAATATATATATTTTCTGTCAGAAAGAATTCGAAATACAACCAAATTTAGGAGTTGAATGAGAAATACGTTCAAACTGAAATAAATATGAAAGCTATTACACAACTAGATATTTAATTTGAACTACTTACAGAATTAATTTCATTTAGTTAAATGTTCTCAAGTTTAATTAACTTGTTTAAAAACGTGCAATTGTGAAATCACATTAATCATACCGAAGTGACTTTCTTGTAAATTTGAGCTGGGTTGGAACATTCACTGTAAGGATATTCGGACGTAAGCATTTCCAAAACACACATACCAAAGGAGTAAATGTCCACAAGCTCGTTGTAATCTTCTTCGTACATTTCTGGGGCCATGAATTCAGGTGTACCTGTTTCATGAAAATAAAGTGTTACTGCGTGTAAACTAAATCTGCAAAAAGAACAAACTATAGATCGAAACAGAAATATTATGGTAAGCCAAGAGACACAAAGAGTGAAGAAATTTGCCTATGACGCTGTGAGCATGCTGTGAATCCGAAAGAGTAGCAGCTAACCCGAGATCACCAATCTTTACTTGGCCAATATTACCGTTGATAAAGATGTTATCACACTTTAGATCTCTATGGATGACTGGAGGATTTTGGCTGTGAAGATAAGCTAGGCCTTCAAGGATCTGGCGTGCCCAGTCTTTAATTGCTCGTAAGTGCACTCGCTTGTATTTCTGTCTATACCTGCATAATCATGTCCTGTTAGTGGCTAGAATGTTATATCGTAATTATTGATAAAACAATGACTTCAGCAACATATATTTTTAACTTGGGAAAAACATAGAAAACGAAGTCTCTTTATCAGATGTGGCAAAACTATTAAGTATACAGTAATTGGCTAATCAAGTCATCTATATGTGCATGTTTACACAAAATAAAACCTAACATGACTTGTTTTCGCCTAATTAGAATGTAACCCCTTAAGAAAGCAATGCCACGAGTTTTATACTAATAAACCTGAACATTGAAAGTGTCTATATTGACTTTTTTGTTGATAAGATATGAGTGTGATAATGATCAGGGAAGTTTGTAATTACTCTCTAAGGCTGCCAGCAGTGAACATTTCCGTTATGAAATTAAACGTCCTCCTATCAGGATCTATCCAAGATGTGTAGAATCGCATTATAGAGTTGTGGCTGAGATTTTTAAGGAGATGGACCTCGGAATATAAACGTTGAAGTTCTTCAGGCGACCGGAAAACACAGTTGAGTTTCACCTGGTTCCATGCCACTTCTATTGCTAAAACCTCATCAAAGGCCTTGTATACTGTCTTGGTTGCTCCTTTTCCCAGAATTTCCTTGAACTACAAGCAACATCAATATCTCTTTGTAACATTTCTTGTTTGTCCATTTACATTTTGACAAAAAAAAAAAAAAAAAAAAAAAAAAGTCCCTCACTGATCATGTGTAATCTTAATATGTTTCGCAATAATGCACTACAATATCGTACAAGATCAGTTTCTTCTAATCTTTTATATAATAAAATAAAACCCCAAGTGGGGACTTTTTTATTTCAAAAAAATCAAATCATACCTTATTTAGTAATAATTTTATTTAAAAAAAATTATTTTCTTATTAGGTAACATTTTATATTTATCTATAACACAAAAAAATATTTTATATAATACAAGAATTACATCATTTCGGAGTGTTTTTGCAAAACCCTTCTCATTGAAAAAATATTGGACCAATAGGAGAGCTCGATTTTGACACATAAGCGAAATCAAGCAATATGATTGGCTAATAAAAAGTCAAAATTGAATTGATTTTGGTCAAACTTTAATAAATTTGGTGGAGAATTTGATTGATTAAAAAAATACATAAAAATATAGGTGTCAAATTTATGAAAATAAAAACTTAAGAAAAGATGAGGTAATTAATAAAACCTTAGTGGTTGAATTTTAAATATATTAGAGTTAAGTGTAAAATTATAAATCTCCATGTCTTTTAATAATTTTAGATAATAAACAATTAACCCCTTACACTTTATACCCCTATACTTTATAATATTAACTTTGTTTAAAATTACATGAGTAATAATAATAGTATTAGGGTTTTTTTTTTTTTTTTTTTTTTTCATCAATTAAAGTAAATTTAGTAAATATGTGAATTAGTTTTAATATACGTTAAATATTTTTTAAACTAACGTTAGTTTTAAACTTTAATCCATTAAAATATTTTTTTAAATAAGGATTCATGTTACTATATAAAAGTTTAATTTATGCGTACACGGATTTCAAATACGGCTAAATTATTAGTAACGGGAATATAAATATCAAATGGTAAGCATGGGTTACTGTGATATGAAAATAAATATACGCGATTCTACTTATAACAACGACTCATGAAATTGTTATTTAAAACTTATATATGGATATCCATAAAAACATTTTAAAAACTTTACGGAGCATATTTTAACTTCATCAACGCTCATTATGTGCCACTAAATTCGCACATTTTGTACAACATGATATCAATAGTTAAAGTTAAATAACAATATTAACCTCAAACTCAACATCTCTGTCAGTTAAAAACGTTATACAAAGCTAATTATTAAAAAAAAAACAAACAAAAACACATCAGTTAGATACTCATTCTTTAATATAGAAGGTGTTTCCTTTAAATTATAAAAAAAATACATGCATCACAATCATTATTTGATAAGAATCACCTCCTAAATAAAAAAAAAAAAGAAAAACTACATAACGAAAATATAAGTAAAAGAAATACCACAATTACTAAACACATCGTAAATTGATAGCACGGGTTTGCAAAACTAAAAGCATATATTACTAACATCTCATGCAAGTCAAGTATTATCATGTGATTTTGCTTGAATAATAAAATATAATTTTTAATCCAAAAATGTTCTCCTAAAATAATAGGTAGATTAGAACATATATACATATGATTTTTTTTATCTTTAGTCCACTAAGTAAAACTATTTGAAACATGTTAAATGGTTCATTTTTTAATCGATAATAATAAATAATCAAATCAAAATTTTAAAAACCCTGTGCGTGCACATGTATTATAACTAGTATAGATAGAATGCAATTAACAATAGGATTAAAATTTTTAAATAATTATCTTTAATAATAAAAAACTATAATTAAACATCGTAAATTAAACAAAACAAAGATTAAATTATTTTTTTAATAAATAAAAATATATTAAAAAAATGTGCGCGGGGATTATAAGTAGTAAAGTAATACAATAATTTTTTAAACATGGTGGGTTGGAATGTGGCATGCAATAGTAAGAAGGTGACAAAACATTCTTTGATAAAGTCCAAAAGCAACAGGATATATTTAAAGAGGGTTGGAAAAATAGGAAATGCGACTTGATTTTATATCATTATCGCGAAAAAATAAAATCTCGGTCAACTCTTCCTAATGACACAAGCAAAATACTTTTAAAATCTAAATCAATTAAGTATTGAGATGATTAAAGCCACCTTTGTTGAAACCAACAATCTACTGGATATGGATCCAAGAAACAGGAGGATCACTTTTTCAAGATATCATTAATCTAAATATTTTGCATAAAATTTGCGTCAATAACAGATGTCGTTGCATAAAATTTGCGTCAATAACAGATGTCGTTGCATGGATATATATTTAGTTTACAGTTGCTTTAGCCAGCTTAAGTGATTCTTTAAAAATATTTAGTGTCAAAAATAAAATAATTACTGTAAAAGTTTACTACATACTGAGCAAACGGTATGACAGAAAAGCGCGCGCGCACACACACACACATATATATATATATATATATATATATATATATATATATATATATATATATATATATATATATATATATATATATCAATTAATCATGTATATTCCAAGTTGAGATACATTCTTAAAACATATCCATATTAATATATTTATGTTTCTATAATTAGTTCACCTGCAGTTCATATTTCTATAGATGTTATTATTGTATTCTCAAGATAAAATATAAATGCCGATCTCAACTTAATCATTTCGTTTTAAAATTTAATAAACGATTGTGGTCCATTAATTCAACAAGAAATATCAACAAAGTAGAAACCAATGATAAAGAAAACTTACTCGTCCATAGCGACTCGTTGGATCCATTTCAGCATAACCATGTTGCGATTTTGCTCCAGGCATGGAATCACTAGATCGAGATTTGTACATGGTATCTTTTGTCGTGATACCGAGAGATAATTCTTTATGAAGTATAACAAGTACTAGTAAGTAATTGTTCTCTAAATACTAAAGTATAATTTAAATATCACAAACGAATTATAAGAAACTAAAAAAGAAGTTGCTATAAATAGTACGTAGAAAGCTAAAACACGACGATGTTTGAGACTTTGAGTGCTAGATGATCGGAGGCTTTCCTTCATGATTTTCATAAGGAAAAACACCAAAAACAAGCCAGAAGAGCATAGAGTAATCGATTCTAAGCATTATCCAAGCCATCACTGCAACGCCGGTGCTAGAAACCTGTCCCTTTGACGAAGCCATTTAATCTGATTTATGAAATGGAAAAAGAACGATATACTATATAGTTTTGTGACTGAAAATCTATCTAGTATAAATTAAACGCTATTAATGATTTAGAAGCAGAAGAAAGATCACTTAAAATTTTGGCCCCTAAACTTGAAAAATCTTTGTCCACGTTTTGGTAATGCCATTTGTTATTTTCGTAAAGAAAAAAAGAATGATTCAAAAACTTGAAATTTTTAGAAAAAAGTGGGATGCCAAAAGTGAGCAGATGGAGAGAGAAGACTTTTTAGATGATGGAAACAAAAGGGTGAGTTGGTAGGTCTGTTTGTGCAACGACTTGGTATATTATAGAGAATAGAGATGATGTCGTAAGAAGAGAGTAGAAACCTACCTAAATGGTTAAATGGACATAAAATTTGAATGATAAAATATAGTGTAAATTACACAGTTCGTCTTTGTGGTTGAGCCCAAATCCCTATGACAAACCATGATATATATATATATATATATATATATATATATATATATATATATATATATATATATATATATATATATATATATATATATATATATATATATATTTTAAATGATCCTTGTTTTGAAATCTTGTAACACCATTGACCCTTACCTTTAACGTTGGTTATCTTTGTCTGTTAAATCTTTTGCATATGAGGGTAAAATAGTCATGTAGGCTCTATATTGTTATTTTGCTTTTATATAACTACACCCACTAGCGCACAACAATAACCACCACCATCTTCATTTTCGCCACCAAGATCTGTCAACCACCACATATACAACTAATTCTCCATCAACATTAACAAATAAATGTAATATTCAACACTTTGGTTGCATCTTCAAGTAAAAATACATGAAAGGTGTAGTGCACTTGTTGTAATTTTGTCATATTTGTCACCATACATTTCTTTATGAAATTTGAGTTCATAAATTTGAAAAGCGTCGTATCATGTTCTTGAAGATAATTTTAAGTAGTAGGTTAGACTTTAGATTATAATTTGATTTAGTTTTTGTTTATAAAATATGGGTTGTATCTATTTCTGGATATGCATCAAAAGTTATTGTAACTCCATGTCTTAATAATAGAGTTTTTGTTAACGATTGTTAAAATTATATGATAAAAAAGAGTTTTGTTTAAGATTTAATTATAGTAGGAAGATGAAAAAATAATACAAAGTACAAAAGTTCTTGAAATCACTATTTGTTTATATTGGTATGTGGGACTAAAATTATAGCAAAATGGCAGTTTTACTATAATTAAATTATAATACAAATACATGAAAAAATAATACAAAGTACAAAAGTTTTTGAAATCAATTAATTAAATATATTGCACAAACAAATACATGTATTTGTGTATATATTTGTTTATATTGGTATGTGGGACTAAAATTATAGTAAAATGGCAGTTTTATCCTAATGTGCAAGGCATATGAGGGAATTTAATTGAAAAAGTTAACGCGTGTTAGAAATAAGGATCAACGGTGTTACAAAGTTTCAATAAAAAGATCATTATGCAAGAAAAAAATAATCGGGGAGTGTGATAGGAATTTGGGTTAAACATCGGGACGAACAATGTAATTTACTCTAAAATATAATTAGTAGTTGTTTATAAAAATATATCTTGCATAGTCATCAAAGGAGATTAATTTTATGTTCTTCTACAAAGACGTTAGGCATAATTATATCATTTAAACAGTTACGGGCCGTAGGGACGATCGAAGTATTTTGTTTCCTTATAAAAGTTGTGTCACCCTTCAATATCATCAAGTGGCCGGTCGTTATTAATTGGTCCGCTAAACTTCTTTTAGAGGGAAAAGTGACGAGATTGAGAGTATGAGAGAAAAGTGACATCGAAATTAGGAAGATGAGAGTCATTTTACATGACAAAAGTTTCTACTTTCTAACATATCAAGAGACAAAACTCAGTCACTTATTTCTCAGTTGAAAAAGTGAGTGAGATTAATTAATATTTAAATTAATAATTAAATTACTCTTATTTTTTTATAATTTCAATATCTCATAAACTGTTAATCGTTAGACAAAACAAATTATACCGTTACGACGAGCATTTAATTATCTTTCTATAGACATACACTTTGATATATTTTCAAAAAACCTTTTTTGGTCATTTTTCTCAGTTGAAAAAGTGAGTGAGATTAATTAATATTTAAATTAATAATTAAATTACTCTTATTTTTTTATAATTTCAATATCTCATGAACTGTTAATCGTTAGACAAAACAAATTATACCGTTACGACGAGCATTTAATTATCTTTTTATAGACATACACTTTGATATACTTTCGAAAAACCTTTTTTGGTCATTTTTCTCACTTTTTATTTTCGTTATTAAAATTAGTATGACATATCACATATGATTTAACAATAATATCGAAGTTCGAACACTAAGCATATGCACCAAAATTGACATAAGTATTTGTCTATAAAATCAAAGACTTTTCCATTTTTTTTCAATAAAAGCTCATATTCATGGCTTTCCAACCATATATCGCACAATATATTCGAATTACAAATTATAGTAGTCAATTCGTGAAATTTCTATAATCACATGCAAAAATAACACATGTAGTAAAAATCACATGTGATTGAGATCACGTATGATTTTTTGTGTTTTACCCAACTTTGATAAATTAACCGAATTAATCTACAATTCGAAATATAATGTGTTATATATGGATGAAAAAACTATAAATATCTAAATAGAATATAACTAATGTTACAAAGTCATATCACACAAAATACAATTAACAATTACAAATAAAAAGCAAGTCATCTTATTTATTCGTCATCGCAAACTTCTTTAACAACACCATCTAATAAGTTAGATTCTATCAAGAAACATATAATATAAAAATGTATACTCGTCGAAGATTCAATTACAGGGGTACTTACCGCCGCACACGCAAACACATCTAGTCTCTTTTAACTCTTGAACGAATATTTATTTAATAACTTTTGTATTCTATATACTAATCGGATCCTTACATAGACTTTAGTACCATTTATTCGTCATCGCAAACTTCTTTAACAACACTATCTAATAAGTTAGATTCTATAAAGAAACATATAATATAAAAATGTGTACTTGTCGAAGATTCAATTACAGAGGTACTTGCCGCCGCACACGCAAACACATGGCTAGTCTCTTTTAACTCTTGAACGAGTATTTATTTAATAACTTTTGTATTCTATATACTAATCGGATCCTTACATAAACTTTTTTTTTTGTGCAAAGGTGAACATATATTATTACTCACAAAGAATAATACAAATTGTATCATAGAGTATAGACATGCCTATACTTCTATATTAGAATACAAGACAGAACCATACTAACAAACATTCTATCTGAACATCAAGAACAGAATACAAACTTTGAACCAAACAGTCTAGCAAACAACACTATGCATACAGGCAAACTAAGCTCCAGTTTGAGACTTCCTGCAACAATTTATTCACCTTAAAGCACCAATAAACCATCCAACTACATTTCCCAATTCCATCCCACTAAAACCATTCAACCTGCAACCACAATGGCCAAAGTGGGAGAAGAATCAGGCATCATTGGGAACCCATAACCCCTCCAAGTCAAGAGCTATACCAACTGTGCTACATTTCCATCTCAAGAATGGCTTCACACAGTTGGGAACACATACCTTGAGGGAGGACCAACCATTACCTCCTTAGCAATGTATAACTAGGACCATGTAGGTTTATCTTTCACTCCTCACAATTCCTAGTTTCATACATTGCCACACCAATTCACTTTACCCTTCTCAAGAGGAAACTTACTTTATGATGAACAAATAGTCCATAAACTGTCGTGTCCCAAACACCCTATAGTTACCTAACAAAGGCCTACTATAGTGAATTTAGAACCAAAACAGATATAAACTACAATTCCTCAAGATACAGAGCCATCTCTTTGAAGTGAATTATGAAGATCATTCACAGTTCCAGGATAGATACTGAATGATAGGTTAATACAACCTTTTATAAGCAGATTAATCATTCAACTCTGCAATACCAAGCGACTAGAGAACTTGGATGATTATAGAACATAAACTCCTCTAGCACAGGAAACTACCTTATGGTCATATGAAATAACACTGAAATTCTCACCATACCCATACGGTTACCCCAACTAGATCCACAGCATAAAGTTTTGCTAGACTTTCAATACTATTCATATAACTAATCTACTAGCCATCTGTGCTTATTCATAACTTCCACCATACTCCAGAACATCAAAATATACCAACAATATATAACAGTAAACACTTACTCAGCATCCTGCATAATCAATGAGTTACTGTTCCATTGGTTCTAATCTTGAACAAGACCTCCCAATCAGCTTGTGCTTTAAAGACTGCCTTAGAAGGTTTCATAGTAAGACTTAGCATCCTCATTTTCACAATTTCACAACCCATATTATACAATTCCTCCTTACATAAACTTTAGTACCATTTTCACTAATCAGGTTCAAGATATTAATCGTATCGAAAAATAATTAGCGTATCGAAAAATAATTAGCGTATCGAAAAATAAATAACACGAGATAAAAAAACTCAAAAGCTAAAACTTAATATGGTTCTTCTGGGATTCGAGCCCACGTCTCCAAGGTACAACGTGGAATTATTACCACTAAACTACAGCCACAATATTCTTTTATTGGTCATACACTCAACCTATATCTTTATAGATCGATGAGTACTTTTATGAAGCGTTTGTTTGAGAGGATTGACACTGTTGGCGTAGATTCAGAGCTAAAAAAGATTGTTTGGTTTAAATGTGTGGGCCCAAGATTTGGGCAGATTACCAAAAAAATTTCATCTGCGATTCCTTTCATAAATGGTAGGATTTGAAAATAAAATCTTGCTTTCATTTTGTCTTTTTCTAAAGATATGGGGCCCCATTTAATCTAAACCACTCATATAATTACTAATCTTTTATATAATAAAAGAATTACATCATTTCGGAGTGTTTTTGCAAAACCCTTCTCATTGGAAAAAAAATTAAGCCAATAGGAAAGCTTGATTTTGACACGTAAACGAAATTAAGCGACATAATTGGTTAATTAAAAGTCAAAATTGAATCTACTTTGGTCAACCTATATGCAAATTTCGTCATGTTAGTAAAATCTGTATAAACATATAGGTGCCAAAAATTAAAAAAGAAAAAAAGTTAAGAAAAGCGGGCTAACTTATGTAAACTTCGAGGGTAACTATAAGGAAAAAAAGAAAAACCCACCCAACTTCCTCCCATTTTTTCACATTCGTCTTTTCTCAAAAAATCCTAAATCCCCTTAAACACCCATTGAGGTAAGATACTACTTGATATGCTAAACTGGTTTAATAAGTGTTTCCTCTCTGCATTCTATGAAAACTTCTTATTTGTTGTGTGTATAAACTGATAATTCAATACGGATTATTTGCCATGTTATGAAAATGTAGTTAATGGCATGTTTGAGATTATTTATTAAAATTGATTAGGGGTAGGTTATTCTCACGGGCCCTATTTTTATTAACCGAACCCTCTCTAAAAGAGGTAGCCCACTTTTTTTTTGTTTTTTCCTTTTTTTTTTTTTTTTTTTTTTTTTTTTAATGTTTTTTTGGAATGTGTTTTTGGTATAGTATATATTTTTTGTAATGTTTTTGTAACGTCCAATGTGTTTTTATTTAATTAATAACAACAACAAATAGCATGTTAAACGTTACCACATTAAACGACTATGACAACAAACGTTACCAAAAAAATTTCAACTTTTATTATTTTTAACAAAATACTTTTTTTTTAAACTTTTATAACATTTATTACAAAAAAAAAAAAAAAAAAAAAAAAAAAAAAAAAATTACAACTATTATTTTTTTTACAAAAAAATTCCAACTTTTATTATTTTTAACAAAATACTTTTTTTTAAAAACTTTTATAACATTTATTACAAAAAAAAAAAAAAAAAAAAAAAAAAAAAAAAAAAAAAAATTACAATTTTTTTTTTTTTTTTAAATTACAAAATTATATTAAAATTTACAACTTTTATTTTATTTATAAAAAAATTTCAACTTTTATTATTTTTAACAAAATACTTTTTTTAAAAAACTTTTATAACATTTATTACAAAAAAAAAAAAAAAAAAAAAAAAAAAAAAAAAAACCCAAAATATATGGCCGCATATTTTGACTTTGACCATGGCAGTGGGGGACAAAAACAGAAACATGGCAGTGCGCTAGGGGCGTAGAGCCCGCCCGATTAACAGTACCCAATTGATTATATGCTTATTGAGTTTTACTAGATTGAAAATGTAACTGGTTATGCAGTACACTCACAGGAAGTGACTTGAACATTGGAGCAATAAAAAGGTGATGTAACTTGCGAGAAATGCCATCAGGTGTGTTACCGGTGATCGATTATTTATAACTAATAATAGAAGTAAGCATGATAATTCAATAAGTGTCTTTCATAATTGCGACACATATTATATTGGGCACATATCTGATATCTTTACCAGGATGATAGATACAAGCGTTGTAATTGGTGATGTTTACTTGAAGTCAAACTTCAGTGTGGGAGTGGTGGTTTTGCAACATATTGCCTTTGGATATCATTCTAACTTTGATATTGGATCAACTTTTTGCATAAGAAAAACATAATCCTTATAACATGTATTAAATGAATTTTTTTAATCAACTCTGACACTTATTTTCAATAAGATGTATGGTTAGTAATTTAGTGGACTAGCTGATATTTTTGTTAAATAACATGGTAGTAATTGTATTTAAATATCAATTTGCATATGTGGAGATACGATGACATTAAATATTATTGGATGATCGACATGTGAATGAAATCGAGATGAAGTTAGATGAGATAATCTTAATGAACTTCATCACCCTTTTAACCATTATTGTGCCTACTGTATATCTATTCGTTTGATTGTTACATAGTATTATAGCAGTGATTATATTTTTGTGTTTTTTGTCATTGTTTTTGCTAATTTGTTGTTTGTGATAATTGTATTATACATGTTGCTTAAACACAAAACCCAATATAATTCTCTTTAAAAAAGGATTGCCTTTATATAAAACTTACAACCTTTCTAGGTAATAAACAAGAACACTAAAATAAATATTTTGGACCTTCTTTGATTAACATTTTTCACAAAAGAAACGTTTTATTAAATTTTTTATAAAATAAACATCAAAAAAGGCTACACACTATATATCTAAAACGAAAAATGCTACAATCTAAAAAAAGTAACATAATACAATAATTTTAAGAGATACACAATATGTGCAAACCCCGTGCGTGCACGGGTATTATACCTAGTTATTATTTTATAACTTTTTAATTTTATTTAAATCTTAAAATAATAATTTATTTATTTTATAATATATTTTCTCACTCCTAATAATATATTTTCGAGTAAATTTCATAAATCGTCCCTATGGTTTAACGGGTTTAACGGATTTGGTCCCTCGAAAGAATTTTTCTCGGATCCTCTCCCTGTGGTTTAACCTTGTAACGGGTTTGGTCCCTCTGGCTAACACTCGTTAGTTTATCCCGTTAAGTGGTGTCACGTGACTATCACGTGAGGGGTATTTATGTACTTTCACGTTTGGCGCTCTTTTGTATCATTAATATAGCGGGGGAGGGGATTTATAACACACTTCATCCCCAAATTATTTCACCCACCCACTAAACTAATCTAATTAAACCCTAAACCTAAACCTAGAATCTGTTAATCCCTTGATTTTGGTAGCAAAATCAACAATGTTGTGTCAATGGAGAATTCGAAAAACGGGAGAAAAAGCAAACCCCTATGTAGATTATCGTAAGTGTTTATCAGTTAATAACATTTGGTTTTAATGATTAATATTGTAGTTGTAATTAATATTGGGTATTTTTTTTAACAGGTAAATTCCCTACTGTTTTTTGTCTTAAGATTTACCACGGAGGAGCCTTCACAAGTCCTCCTAAGATAAGGTACAAGGGTGGGAAGGTAAATTGGGTTGATGATATTGATGCCGATTTATTTTCTGTTGTTGAAGTTAGTAGCATGATGGAAGAGTTAGGTTATCAAAATGCATCAATGGCCTATTATTATAAGAAACCTAACAATGATTTGGACAATGGCCTGACAAAATTAGAGATTGATAAAGATGTTTTGGATTTGTTGAAATATGTTGATAAGTACAAGGTTATGGAAGTATTTGTTGACCACTCTGTTTCTAAGGAACCCAAAAGTGTTGATGAGGGTATGGGTATTGGTCAGACCAGTCAACCAAAGGATCAAGATAGTTTAGGTGATGATGATAATGATGTAGAAGTTGATGTAAGTGAGGATGAGTGGCTGCAGAATACATTAAAGAAGTTGCCTAGATTGTCCAAGGATGCTAAGAAAGACTTAGGGCAGTCTAGTAGGAATAAAAGCATGGTTGTAGAGGTTGTTAACAAGGGTGAAAATGCTAAGGAAGATGGTGCAGGGCAGTCTAGTAGGAATTTAAGCATGGTTGTAAAGGTTGTTAATGATGTTGAAAATGCTAAGGTAGATGGTGCAGGGCAGTCTAGTATGAATGAAACAATAGTTGTAGAGGTTGATAAGGATGATGAAGATGTTAATGAAGATGGTGCAGACATTTCAGATAGTGAACAAGGTTCAAATACTGAGAAGGATTTAGATAGTGAAGAAGGTTCAGATAGTGATGACTCTGAATTCATAGTTGATGAAGAGCACATGATTGATGATGCAGAGGTTGATATGGATGAATTTTACAGGAACACAGATGGTAATGTAGAATGGATTGGATGCACAAACATTACAGAAAAGGTAACTGTTGTTGATGATGAAACAGTTGATGAAGTTGATCATGAAGCTTTTGATAGTTTGAGTGAATCAGATGATGAAGTTGGTGTTAGGAAAAAAGCATTGAGGATGGTGGCTAGAAAGCAAAAGGATAAAGTTGCTAGTGGTGGTCCAATTTGGAAGGAAAATTTTTATGTTGGACAAGAATTTGCAAATAGTCAACTTATTAAACAAATGGTCAGTAGAGTGGCAGTGGAACAAAGGAGACAATTATGGTTAAAAAAGAATGACAAAAAGAGAGCGAGGGCTGTTTGTAGAGGTCAAGTGCCAAACTTTGCAAAAGGTGATATGGGTTCTGTTAATGGGCCAAGTTATTCTAAGGGCCCAAAAGGAGGTAAGTCAACTAGTGAAGAAAATGCTTTATGTCCTTGGGCTTTGCAATGTTCCAAATTGCCAAATGAAGATACTTGGGCTGTTAAAACATTTGATGATGCCCACACTTGCTTACAATCCCGAATCATTAAAAAATGCACAGCCACTTTTCTTTCTAGGGATGTAGAAGAAACTATTAAACCAAACCCTAAAATTCCATTGTCTGCACTCAAGGAACAGTTGCAGAAAAAATTTGATGTAGGAGTTTCAAAGCAGAAGGCATTTAGAGCTAAGAAAATGGCTAATGATAGGGTGATTGGTGATTATACTAAACAGTTTGCACAGTTAAGAGATTATTGTATGGCATTAAAAGGAATGAATCCTAATACTACTATTAAGATTGAGGTACAAAGGAATTCAGAGGACATAGGTAGGAATGAAAGAAAGTTCAAGAGGATATATGTGTGTTTAGGTCCATTAAAAGAAGGATTCAAGGCAGGGAAGAGAGATCTATTGGGTCTAGATGGTTGTTTCATGTCTGGTCAATTCCCTGGTCAAATTTTGACTGCAGTTGGAGTAGATCCAAACAGTGGAATATACCCACTTGCGTATGCAATAGTTGAGGCTGAAACCAAAGATTCTTGGAAGTGGTTCCTAGATTGTCTTGGGGATGATCTTGGACTTTTCAGAAACTCAAATTTCACATTCATATCAGATAGGCAGAAGGTATGGTTTCTTTTAATCTTATTATTGTTATTTTAAATTTTTTGTTAATTTTTTATATAAGTTATCAACATGTTTCAGGGTTTGATACCTGCAATTGCTGAGACATTTCCAAGTGCAGAACACAGGTACTGCCTTAAACACATCTATGACAATATGAAATTATCTTGGAGAGGACAGATGTACAAGGAATTGTTGTGGAGGTGTGCTACAGCTACTACCATTCAGTTGTTTGATAGACAAATGGAAAAGATGAGAAGTCATAGCAAAGAGGCTTATGAATGGTTAAAGAAAATCCCACCACAACATTGGGCTAGGTCTCACTTTTCTGGTAAAAGTTTACTTTTTATTATCTTATGAATTAACATAGGTATGACAGACTAATAACATCTTTACTTATGATATGACAGGAAGGCCAAAATGTGACATCCTGTTAAACAACATGTGTGAGGTATTAAATAGGCAGCTTCTTGATGGAAGGGATAAACCAATCATAACTTGTTTGGAATTCATAAGGGAATACCTTATGAAAAGGATTGTCAATGTTCAGAAGGTTATTAGCAAGTGTGATGGACCTCTAACACCTCATGCTACAAAATTGTTCAAGAATATTGTCAAAGATGCTGGACAGTTAAAGGTAAGTATAATGTTATTTTGCAAAATTCACAATAGAATGTTAAACACTTGCTTAAATAGTTAGGGTAACTAGACATTGTTGTACTTGTTATAGGTTGTTTGGAATGGTGGTGACTTGTATCAGGCTACTTGTCCCTGGGGCTTATTGTAATGGAGTAGAAACAGCAATGGAGTAGAAACAGCAATACCTGAGGCTTATTGTAATCCATGTCATTGGTTGATAACTTGGAAAGAGATGTATAGGTTTAAAATTAATCCTGTGGAAGGTCCTCATTCCTGGCCAAAATCAGATTCACCAACTATTATAGTCCCACCAGTGTACCACAAACTGATTGGCAGGCCAAGGAAGAAAAGGAGAAAGAGTGCAGCTGAACTTGCTGATGCAATGGAGAAAAGTGGAAAGCTAACAAGGGTTGGTAAGAGTGTGACTTGCACTTTGTGTAAGCAGGTTGGTCACAACAAAAGGACCTGCAAATCTAACAAGAATGTTGGTGGTTCACAACAAGGAACACAAAATGTTGGTGGTTCACAACAAGGAGCACAGAATGTTGGTGGTTCACAACAGGCTGCAAATTGTGGTGCCATGGGTTCACAGTCTACAAAAGATGGTGCAATTGGTACACAAGCTTCAAGTACAAGAGTTAGAGTACATCCTTCAGTACTATATCCATCACCAACAAAAATGACAAAGTCAAAGGTTGCTAATAGATTATCTTAAACTTGTAATGTTATGTCTGTCTTAATACTTTGGATGTTTAGTATTTATGTTGTGTCTGTATTATGACTTATGGTATTTTGGTGACTTGGCTAAGACTTTGACAGTCAATGGGTAATATGTATTGAAATTGTGACTTTTATGAAAGTCACTGTTTTGTTGTGTTATTTGTTGTGTTTTTCTCAGTATTTGTAAAATGTTTTTTTTTTTTTTTTTTTTTTTTTTGCATTCATTAAGTTAGTAACTACACATACCAACCAACCACATTTTCAATGGTTAACTTAAGACTTTGAAAGTCTTTTGGTCAAGCTCAGAAGGGTTTTAATGTTTTCACAGTCAAGTTGAGACTACATATCTACCAAGCCTTTAATAACATTTACTTTTACCTAGAGTGGTGTGTTTCTATCTTATTTAAGTTGACAACAACCTGCTCACACATTAGCACATCAAACTCTTTCATCCTCACAATATACTACTTCCATCTCAGTACTAACAATGACTTCCAAGCCGGATGTAATTCAAATATCATCTGATTCATCCTCACTCATGTCAAGTGACAGTGGTTGGAGTAATTATTTTCCTCCAAAATCAACTGCTACAAGCTCTGTTAAGAAAAAGGGGCATGCAAAGAAAGTTGACTCAATGACAAACAAAGGTTCAACTACACAAGTTGTGTCAAAGAAGGCTACATTGTCACACACTGCTGCTATTCCAACTCAGTCTCTCACTGGTAAAAGAGTTCAAGTCCTAGGCCTTGCCAATGAGAAAACTTGGGAAGAAATCAAAGCAAAGCAGTTTGGTATAAAAAAACCACCAAGTGGCACAGGACCAAGTGCATCCAATAAAGGAAAAGGGAAAAGGACCATGGGCTAAGTTTATGACTTTCTAATGTATTTTGTTTACTATGTATGTTTCTACCTTTTCATGCTACTTTAACAGCTAGTATGTAATCAAAATATGCATCTATGTATGCTCCTTATGTAATCAAAATATGCATCTATGTATGCTCCTAATAATAGTTGTTTCTCAAGCTGAAAATGCATTTTTTCATTCATCTTAAAGCCAAAATACAACTTGAAATACAACTTCACTAACTGCTAAACTACCCATTACCAAAATACAACTTGCTAAACTAACCATTACCAAAATACAAACTGATAACAAGCATAACCTACTTCCTAAACACCAACTGATAAAGAAAGAAAAACACCCAACTGATAACCAACAACTTCTTGAGTCTTTTAGCTTCAACAGTTTTTCCTTGAACTTCTCCTTGTAGCCTATTCATTGAATTTAATAAACCTGGTATGATTTGGACAGCCCTATCACACATAGGAGGATCATACCACTCTATTATCCCATGGCTTGATACCTATTATTGAGAAAAATTAAATAGGTCAAACTAGGTCAAATTGGGGGTTTTTTTAATTAACACGAAATGTAAGAACTTACTCTTTTACCACAACAATAAAATCTTCTACCAGGGTTGTATGGAGTCCATGATGTTTTGATTATGGCTGGTGTTC
Organism: Artemisia argyi; assembly: GCA_030686995.1. Taxonomy (NCBI): domain Eukaryota; kingdom Viridiplantae; phylum Streptophyta; class Magnoliopsida; order Asterales; family Asteraceae; genus Artemisia; species Artemisia argyi. The sequence continues at coordinate 92,218,131 of CM060701.1, read as the reverse complement.
CACATCGATTGCATCTCACCATGGTTGATGATTATGTGTGTGTGTCTTTGAATTTTTTTTTTATGTTGATGAAACACTGGTAAAACATACATATATAAGTCAAACCAAGCGTGAAAATACATAAATACCCCTCACGTGATAGTCACGTGACACCACTTAACGGGATAAACTAACGAGTGTTAGCCAGAGGGACCAAACCCGTTACAAGGTTAAACCACAGGGAGAGGATCCGAGAAAAATTCTTTCGAGGGACCAAATCCGTTAAACCCGTTAAACCACAGGGACGATTTATGAAATTTACTCTATATTTTCTCTCTCTTACTTTTTCCTCAAACTTTTCCCAAATCTTTCAAACCTTTCTCAAATCCAAATCCAATTCGAATCCCACTTTCAACCAAACGCACCCTTAGATTTAGCCAGATATAGGTCAAAAAATAATTCGTCACAAAGGGGGTTTTTCTTTCTCTGCTGATCTGGGCCAATTCGAAAATGGTGATGAAGATAATCAGTGTCATCATCTTTTTGATATTTATGTCAATGATATCAAATTGTGCTAGTTATAGGCCTGGTGACATCGTTCCCATGAGTAAAATGGGTCAATATCATTCCGTATGTACCAAAATTAATCACAAATCTTTTTGTTTTAATTTTTATAAAACTTATTTGTTGGTTTTTTTTTTTTTTTTTTTTTTTTTTCTCTTTCTAACAGTCACGAACTGTTTGGCATGATATGATTGGTCGTCACTGCCCCATCTTTGGTGTTAATCGTGAGGTAACATTGTTTTTGTTTTTGTTTTTTTTTTTTTTTTTTTGCAAAATGTTATATATTTTGTTTTGTTTGTTATAGGTATTGGTTCCTATTTCTAAACCAACTGGTTTCACTGGTGCTGATCCGTATAAAATGTGAGACTCTTTACTATGTTGTTAAAATGCTGCTATAGGGGGTTTTGGGATTTTTGCGTGCTTATTTTCTTATTTTACGCCGAGATAACTACTTAGGGGGTGTTTTGTGCTAGTTAAAATTGTTTACAAATGATTACTTGTTATAAATTAATAAATTACAGTATAATTTTTTCAAGTATTATTGCATATTTTTCAAGATAAGCTAATCCATACACAATTTCCCCAAGTGCTTATTTTTTAAGCAGCGTGTAGGTAATTATTTCTTAACTGAAAATATAAGCTATCACAAACTTTCTTTTTGTTGGTAATGTACATAACTGCACACCTAAGACGATTTGGTAACTTGTGATCATTATGGTTGAAAGTTTCATCGCCGATAGCTTTTAATCGCCTATAAGCTTGTTTTCTTTGAAACCATGGGAATGATGAATGAATGCAGATCATTTCAAGTTGGAAAAGAGAAGTATTACATTCCATGGTTACTTGTTGTAAATCGTAAAAGTTCTGAGGTCCCGATGATTGATGTTCATTTGGTAAGGAAACATATTTTTTTTGCATTTTTAACCATCTCATGGTATGAATGATGCTCATGATTATGTATTTTACTTTGCATTTCATACAGAGGTACTCAGGAACTGATTTTCTTGGTGTCACTGCTAAGGTTGTAGACATGCCACATCATTGTAAGTTACAATTGCTTTTAGTTCACGTATATCACTTAATTTATTCAGAGGTTTGATCTAGTTTACAAGGATGTATCCATGACTGCTGTTAACGTTACTTTGAGTAGATAGGTTTATAGTGTTAATGTCCATGTGTAAGCAGTGTAACTATACTATAACTTTCACAGCTTTTACAGCAAACACACAAGCATATATAGAAAACATGCTTTTACCTGATTTCTTATCATTGTTATGTTGAAGTGCATATGTTGATATGCCCCGTTAAACTAAGTACAAACATGTATTAAAACATTTAATTACTATTCCGCTTCACCATGCAACCTACAACCTTTTTTTCTTCATGTCTAGTCATGTATTCTCTCTGTCTCAAACAACTCTCTGAAAGAATTTAGTTAAGACATCTACAACTGTTGTTGGCATGTGCTTCAGCAGACAGTTTATCTGTTTTATACATCTTAAGTATTTTTCATTTATGGGCTGCACTTTTCTTGAAATGGTTCATTAAGTGGGGAGGAATGGAAAGGGTGGCTTGCTGTTGAGCTCTAATTTGATGGATTCAGTGTTTTAGTATTTTGATGTGTGCTTAAGATACATGCGACATCACAATTTTATATAACAGCCTACGAGTTTGTAGGCATATATCTTCTGTACCAAGTCACAACCCACCACAATATCATGTCCTTTAGATACATAAGCTATAAAATTATTAAGTTAACAATCTCACCAATCTAGTTAGATACATCAACACTAGATTACACTTGGGTGTTACCGATCTCCAAATATACAATGACATGCTGATTACATCCTATCCATAAAGGTTGCTATTTTCGTATAAACAAAAAAAGGCTTTGCCTTCCCCGTGCCTCTAGTCAACATAGATCAAGTCGTTGAAAAGAATAATTAGATGGCAAAATAAACTTTTCATAATGAGACCTATCATTAAATAGGTACACAATTTTTTTACAGTGGCTGCCCTCGTAAAGTGACATCTCTTCTCATATATCTAGTCGATATTACCTTGCTTATACCCTTGACTCCTGGAAACTACCTGGGGGCTACCTACTGCCACTGACTGGCGAAGTAAGTCAAGTAACACTAAGCAGTCTATCAAACAGTCATGATCCCTTGCCATGATTGCCATCGACAAATTAAGCATCCTCATTGACTAACCTTGTCATAGTACTCACCCTTAGAGTAAGCACTCTCACTGACCAACCTTGACATAGTGCTTATCCATATTGTATTGGCTATGGCTGACCCTGTCATAATACACCTTGATGCATCTACTGTGACCCACTTGACATGATGTATCTCCACACACTGTGGGAGCTACCCATTCACACTTTAAGTTTGGATTATCTCTCACCAATCCCACACGATTTATGGAACATCAAAACGTTTGACAAATCAAGTAGTTTGTAATCATATGCATATGTTGTACATATTTACAACCAATAGTAATTAGTTTTATTGAGACAAAATACAATGTAACTCTAAAACCATCATCGTATACCTAGTTTTGACATAGCAACATGAAGTCACCTCTGGATAGAGTAAGATCCAACAAAATTCAAACTTCTAGAAATGTCCAAATCAGCAAAATGTACTACAGATTGTTGATTAAATAACTGACATATACAATTTGTACAATAAGCATGCTAATGTAATCTATTTACCCTCTTAAGGTGCGTAGAATGCTTGAAAAGAGAATCTTAATGAAATGAACAGATAGGAAAGGAGAAAGGGAAGGAAAAGTAACCAATTCTATTTGTTGAGTTCAAAAGAGAGGGAGAAAAACGGAGGCAGAGCTACCTCAATTTCCTTCCTAAATATTTGACGAAAACGTGTTTTTCTCCTTCCCTTTTCGTTCATCATCTCAAAAAATAAGGTCTGAGAGAACAGTATGAATGATCAATGATGTGGTAATGCTATAAATTGGTATTAACTTGTATGATCATGGAAGTTGAAATGAACTTGTGCCAGCATAAGCTCATAAAATTGCTGGAATGATGCAAAAAACGAGTATCAAATAACAGGTAAAATTGTTTTCAAGTCAACAATCTTATCGGATCATGAAATAGTAGTTTTCACTATGAGAAAAGAAACCTCATGCAAAAGTTCATAAAACTTTTTATTTTTCTTTTGGGAAATGCGAGCTCATTATAAGTTTAGAGTTAGCTAGACGCTCTATTGTGTTTAATATTCGTGGGAAAGTGTTATGCTTGAACTAGTTTCTGCTATACTCATGTATTAGTTCTAACACAAGCTTACAAGGAGGTTCACTTGCCATTCTCAACCTAATCTAGTGAAGTTCAACTTTTTTTATCACTTCAATTTATTTTTATTGTCCTTATTCTTTTCGCTGATGGTGATTCTTTCTTAGTTTGGTGGCTTTATAAATGATAAATGGCGTGCCTCCATATTAACTTGGTAAATTTAAGTTATTAGCCAATTCTGCATAGATACTTTCTATGTTTTAAGCCTGCACATGTAAAATTCGTGTACACTACTAAAGTATATAAAACACTGCTGGAAATTCATGTGCAATCTCACTGCATATATTTATGGTAAACATGTACATTTGTTTGTATTGAAATCTTTAGGTCCAGTTTTTTAAAGTTTACTACGCTAACTGTTGACATGACAATTTTGCATCTATTTGTACTGAGCAGATGTGGAGCTTCATCCTGACATTGGCAAGCAATTCTGGGATGCTCAAATATGGCCAAAGCATGTGCTTGTCAGATACACATGGTTAGTTGATATTGTTGCTTGGCGTTTTTAAAATAGCTGCTATCCTAAAAAAAAGTTATTGTTTCTTGTTATTTAGTTATGCCTAGAGGTGGCTAAATGAGTAGGACTGGCGGGTTGTGTAACAGAGTAAAAAGGATAGCTTTTTATTATGGGTCTTGTTGAGTTGACACAAACCACTTTTTCCATAAAATAATTAGTGTCATATTATTGCAAAAGCTATATTATATGAATATATGGTGACAAAATAACTCTTGATGTAAAATTTGATAGGAGCTTTATTAAAATACACTTTGGGCGACTTTTGACCCTTTACCTTTATAGCTAACTTTTTTTTATAAACCTGAACTAACTAATATTTTGATGAGACAAACTTCCCACCTCCAGTTATGCCCATTTGTAATTCAAGGTTTCTGGTCTATCCCTGCGGAATTACAAATGTTGTGTTTAGTGTTCATAGTTGAAGAGCTATCATATGTTATGTGTATCAGTCCGCAGCATGCAACATGTTCATCCCTCCTTGGTTTCTGTAACTAACAAATATCTGTTTCTAGGGAGGAACAATCAGAAATAGATGTTACTTCCGGGTTCTGTGTTCTCTTTGGATCAGGTAAACATACATCCAGATCACTCATACTGATTTACAATTATACGGATAGTATTTTGGCACATTGCATTGAAAAGACTGTATAAAGACTTCTCATGGTGCACGAGGGTCTAACTTTTCATCTTTAGAAGGAGCTTCAAAGCTTTTGTTTGATACTAGAAAAGTGTTCTCATATTAGTTCTCTTGATTATGAACAGGGTTTCTTATGTCATTTGTTCTCTCTATGTATGTTCTACAATCATCCCGCGATAAAATAGAAAGGTAAAATTTCATTCCTTCATCTTAGTTTTTTCTATTTCCCGGTTTCCTGCTTCATCTGTTAATTCATTACATAATGGAATGGTTAATTTCTCATTCAAAGACGATTGGGTCGGTGGGTGGGCTGAATAATAGGTCAAATGGGTAACTTTTGAATATATGTCTAAAACAAATTGGGTTGACCAACCATCAACACCTTTTTGTTTGTTTTGGGTAAGCTAATGTAGCAATATATTATTTAAACATCTAAAATGATAGTGTTAAAGTAAAAGCTGTTTCTAAAAGAGTATTTGGAAGCACTTCGGATGACGTTCAACCTGTTTGACCTTGTCAATGACCAATTTGTTTGACCCGCTTCAACTTTATCTATGTTTTCAAATATTGCGTGTTTGAGCTATTATTCGAGATGGAACATGCTACAACAATTGACCCATTTTCGGTAAACGGGTCCAAATGTGACCTCTAGTTTTTTCTGTTCTTTTCTTCATGTACAAACGTTTAAAAGAAATTGATGAATCAAATATTTCAGTATTTACACCCATTCCAATTGCACATCCACAATTTATTATGGTTCAATTTGCAACATAAATCACTATTAAAAAAACTCGATTAATTCATGTGTTTTTCTATATCAGGTTTGTCAGAGAGACAGTAGCTGAAAGTAGCAGCATGCCTGGGGGAGTGGCAAAGGTCGAATGAGTCCTCTGATTTGGTACAACTTTTTGCTACCTGAAATAAAAGTATTGTGAACTAAATCTATTAGGTCACTTTGGATATTAGTTTAAGTGGTATGTCAAGAGTGTAGGTGTCACATGGATAATGAAATCCAGAGATCCTTTGTAATTAAGAGGGCTTTATAATTGACAGTAATAGAAAACAAAGAGTTTATCGTTGGGACCGAACAACAAATCCTTCATACCGTCAACTTGTGAACTAGCTTTCCATTGATCTTTTGCTCAGGGTTACAAACGAATTAATGACAATAGATTCAAAATTTCTTGTTTAACCCAGACTCGATTTAAATTTTTATTTGGCTTGGCTGATCCAGATTCTTTTATATATGTATGACAACAGAACAAGATGGTTGCATTTGTTATGCTCTAACCCTGTTTGTCGTTTAACACCCAGTGATAGCCTTGCACCACTCTGAGGACTAAAATGAAATATAACTTGGTATCATCAGTTCTTTGGGTAAAGTGTCATAAAGAACTCCCTGTAAATGCATCATATGACTATATAATATTATTATGTGTAGCCTTCAGCTTTTTTAAAAGTAAGTTGTTAAATTGGAAACATGTCTGTAGCTTTTTCTTGTTTAAAAATGTCAAAGAAATCCCAATTGTCCCTACCAAGATCGTTGTAAAGTTTATCGTAAGCCAATGCTAGGATGATAAAACGTTTAAAAGAAAGAGTGTAGAAAATGATGGGAACTATAAGGCTATGCACAGTCGTGATCGGGTCATCACCCTGCCACATCAGCTTTCTCTCTCCGATGATAAGACACGACCAAGTTGCCCTAGTTGATGACCGAGTTTTTTTTTTTTTTTTTTTTTTTTTTTTTTTTTTTTTTTTTTTTTTCATTCAATACTTTAAACAACAAATTTAAATTTCATTAAAATTAAAAACATTACAATACTAAATTAAAAACTTAAACATTAAAATACTTAATAAAAACTTTAACCAGTAATCTAAGTTGTAGCGTGTCTTGATTGTTGCCTTAAGCTGCAAAAGTTGTGGTTGTCGTGGGGCAAACTTTGGTCGATTGCTGAATTGTATAAAATCAAGTCTTGCTCCCGTTTTGTGGTGGCCATGATTTCAACTTGTTGTCGTTGGAGGTCAATTTTCTCTCGTTTCATCGCTAGCTCTTTTTCCTTCAACTTCAAGTACGGCTCTTTTTTGTCCTTTTTCTCTGGTTTTGACGGCTTGAACTTGAAAAACGTCTTGGCTAACGAACTTGCAAATGTTGATGGTGGATCACAAGATGAGGAGGATGATTTCTTCCTGGCTGCGTCACGACCTTGTGGTCGTGATTCTCTAGTCTCTTCCTCATCATCAGAACCATCCACGTCTTGGAAATTCAAAGGACATTTTGTTGACCCCGAGGTAGTTGTAGAACCCTTTGTTTTCTTCCAACTTTTTGTTCTCAAAGCAGGCATCTCCCATTTCTTCCAAGCATCATGATTCCTCAAAAATTTCCAACAATCCTCCTATGTAAAATCATGACTGTAAAGCACACGGTATTCTCTAAGAGCTTTTTCTTTATTGTCTGCATCATTCTCACCACTTCCATGATTATCCTTGATATTATCCATAATAGTGCAAAAATTCCCAACCCTACTACGAATCCTATTCTTTCATTTGGTCGTGATCAAGTCGTACGTTCTTTGTAAACCAGTTTCATTTCCAAAGTATCCTATCACCTCCCAAAAGCGGTGTCTGTTGATAGCGTTTCCTCTCTCGTAATTTTCCGAAATATAAACCCAAGCTCTACAAAGTGCGATCTCTTCCGCCTTTGTCCATGGTTGGTTCTTTTTGGCTAATTCAGGCTTATTGCCTTTGTCCTTCGCCTTTGTAGCAAGTCTCGAAGGCTTTCATTGGTTTGATGGGTGACGTCTCTTCGACATCGTCATCGTCTTCAACTGGCATGGAACCGTGGTACAGTGCAATTACAACCAATACGAAGCCTCATGTTTTCCGGGATTACAACCAATACGAAGCCTCATGTTTTATGTCAGATTTAGTACAGTGCAATTATCCCATAAGTAAGACTTGTTTAAAGACGCGTGTACAACGTCTTGCCTACTCCCACAAGGAATTACAGGTAGAATTTGCCGAAAGTCTCCACCAAAAACAATTACTTTCCCACCAAATGGCTGATCAGAGTAGTTTGTGTAAGTACCAGTGGCTACATCTTTTAAAGTCCTGTCAAATGCTTCAAAACAGTGCCTATGAACCATTGGTGCTTCGTCCCATATTATTAACTTTGTCTGTCAGATCAAATCAGCGAGAGGACTGTCTGCAGTAATTGTACACAGGGAATCCTCAACAACATTTATAGGAGCCTTAAACCGAGAATGTGCAGTTCTACCACCATCAAGCAAAAGAGCAGCAATACCACTCGATGCAAATTAATACAATTTCACCTTTAGACCTTAAAGCAGATGTCAAAGTCTTGTACAAAAGGTCTTACCTGTTCCTCCATAACCATAGACGAAAAACATCCCACCTTTGTTGTTCTCGCATGCATCAATGATTGTTTTATATATTTCCTTTTGATCCATTGTTAAACTTCCATATAACGCTTGATGTTGTTTTACCAACTCTGGAATGTTATAATAGAGTTCATCATAAATTAACCTGTTGTAGTTTTCTAGTGTCAACTTATTATTAGGGTAAGGCATATTAACAATGTCCTTAAGACTCCTATTATTGCTGAGTAAAGAATCCTCAATATATGCTAGACATGTATTGTATCTTTGATCATCAGAGAGTTCCAATTCTGGAAGAAATAGACAACGTGCATGGAATAGTTATAATCTAATAATATGAGATAAGCAATGTTATGATTTTAGAAATTATAAACAAAAGATTACATGTTGCACATTAAAAATAGTTGTCATACTTGGATGATTTCGTTTCCGCCTTTCTATTTGTTTGACGTCTTCTGCTAAAAGTCTCCATGACTTTTCATAAACATTCAGGTCTTGACATTGTATCTGATAATATTAATATCACAAAATAAGACCGCAAATAATCTCCCATACCCCACTGACTTGCTTCGATTATACCATCTACGTATTCCTTATCATCATCTAACAATCCATGTGCAAAGCAAGCCTCTTAATTAGTATTGTATTCAACGTCATCGTAAGACTTAAAAGATTCCCAAACGGTTGCACCTCTGACATGGTTTAACAACATGCGAAGATAATAAAGCTCTCCCCAATTAGGAGGGACGTGATGAATTCTTCCTATGCTCTTACCTTGTTTCCGTTCTGTCCAAATCAAGTCTTTCTTGTTCCAAACATAATGTTTTGGGAACTCAACGTACAAAAGCTTTCTTGCATTTGCATCAACTTTATTCGTTTCCATCCATTGTAAGAACTTTGTTGTATTGGCTTAATACCTTGTAAGAACTTTGTTGTATTGGCTTAATACCTTTCAAGTTGAAAGTCAATACTTTCGGTAGGATCAAAGCACACAAAATGTTCATTGGGAAGATGAAATGGTAAACGCTCAACAACAGGGAACCTGTGATGAATATCAAACTTGAATATTCTCCACGCAGTCTCACATGCTGATAAGTACCTACAATCGTAGAAATCATTAATCTCGTCCTTTTCTTCGTCTTCCACGACTGCCGTTACTCTATCTGGATCCTTATTAATGTATTTGAAAAGGTATTTGATAGATGCAAATTGATTGCACCATTCGACATTGATATGGGCTTGGTATCTTCTCAATAAAGTTGGGCTGTATGGAACAACAACGGTGTTATCAAGAACTGCACCTTGTTTATGAACAGTTCTGCCATTGTTACTCCTTTTGTACATGGCATAACCACTTTCATCAATGAAAGTTGATTCATTAAACTGCTTTGGGAACTTCTTTGAACACTTATTCTCTACCATGCAAGGGCAGCTCCTATGTTCAGGACCACAAGGACCGTGCATCATAAATTCTTTTACCAATTGGTATAGTTCAGGGTCCGAATATTTATCTGGAATCTCAGCAGATATACACCTATCTATATCGGTAGGATAACGCAATTTAGAATATGTTTCCAACCATACGCATAGATGACAGTGAGCCAATCCACGCTTCCGGAATTCTATCGTGTACACCTCTAGCAAAAATAAAGACAAATGAATTGATTGATGCTAAACCGTCAACTTATATTGACCAAGGAATGGTCAACAAAGTCAAAGAGCCTAGACCAATGCTTCCGGGTAATAAAGGGTATCACCAGGTCGTTATGTCCCGACGAGGTGTGGATTGTGCTTTAGCGTACTTGTGATCGGGTGATTATTCACAGAAAAGGGTTGTGATAAGAATTATTTGAGAATTATGAAATTAAATAGCTTAGGAAAGCTATGTGATTGATTACTGGTATTGAGATTAAGAAGATTTGAGCTAAAACCTAAAAACGTACGCAAACGAACGAAACAAAAAGTACAACTGATGGACGGAAAAGGTTACAAGTGTGAAATTATTATTTTTACAATCCTAACAAATAAAGAAAATTTTAAGAAAAAGAAAAATTATTTTTACACTATTTAATTTTTAATTATTAATTAATTACTAATTATCTATTTATTAACTAATTAAACTAATTAGAATTATTAAAAATACTAAAAAGACTTAGAAAATTAAGAAAAATTTTACAAATCTAATTACCATCACAGGAATCCTAAAAAACTATAAAAAGTTGATTTTATGTATTTTTAAATTAATTTACTAATTATTATTATAATTACTAATTAATTTCTAATTAAACTAATTATATTATAAAAAATAGAAAATGAACAGTATAAATTCTAGAAAAATTTATAAAAATGTTTTAACTTAAATAAAAGCTAGAAAAATTATAAAAACTAGGTTGTACTTTATAAAATCTAGTTATGCTATTTAATTACTTAATATTAATTATTAATTAATTAAACTAAAAATAATTCTAAAAACCACTAAAAGACAAAAGAAAAATCTGGAAAAATTTCTAGAATTATTTTACCCTAAAAGAGAATTAATAAAAATATAAAAATGATATATAGCTTATAAATAAGCTAAAAAAAAATTAAAATGATAATTCCTATTAAATAGAAGCTATCACTATAATTAAAGTTGGTTTTTTTTGGTTTTTTTCTTTTTCCAAACTGATTATACACTAAAAACTAAAACTTTTTATGAAGACACTTTTTACACAAACCAGAAATAAGCACTTTGAGTGCTTATTAGTCCACTCAGTTGACTTTTGTTGACTGAGGATGGAATTAAGCTCAAATGGAATAAGGTGGGGTCCACAATGGTGAAAATAGGTTTCTCTGAGTTGGTTGATCAATATTAAGCAAGATTAACACAAATAAGCAGCTTAAATAAGCCACAAAACACCAATAAGCACTTTGCTTAATGCATTTCTGAGACAGAATGGGGACAATGTTGGGAAGCCAAATTAAGTGGGGTCCACAGGTCAAATGGTCAAACTAAAGGTCACCCCTTAATCCCTGGTAGGAGGGGGGTTGTAAGGAGCTAATTATAGGGTGTGGGACCCACTCGGGTAACCACAAATGGCCACCAAAGATGGCTGGGTTGAGGTGGTCTGCTGAAGCAGGGCAAATGGCTTGCCATGCAGGTCAGTTCCAAGGGTGTTTTGGTCAATAAGAAAAAATCACAAAAATGTAACCAACATAGAAATCACAAGTTCAGTTGATATATTAAACACACAACAAGTTTCAAACCTCCAATCCAAACACAAAAATCAGATTAATTCTTGCCATTTTTGCAAAAATCTGAAATATGCACTTTTGACTTTTTTAAAAAACTTGCAAGGTTGACTTTTGTGAACTTTGATCCTACTAATTTGGTTAGAAATGAGATATTAGGCTATACTAATATGAGTTTAAGCTATAACCACAAATTATGAAATGATTTGAGTGGGTTTGGAACCAACTGTTCCAACAGTTGGTTAACTTAATGGTTTAAACTTTGGTTTTGACTTTCTTTCACACAAACCCTGGATTTTACGTTTTCATCAACCTAATATTAATTAAAGTAACTTGCTTAAACTAAGTTTGACAAAGAAAATCAACTAGAACACCAAGGACTCACATGTGCCAAACACACCCTTATTTTGACTGTGATGGACTTTTTCAAAGCAAAATAAGGTTTAAACCAAAACTACTAATGTAAACACATGTTTTATGATTACTTAAGCTTATTCAAGCACAATTATGTCACAAATTACAACAAAAACTCAGAATTCCTCAAAATGCTATAATGAACTGAAAATTGAAATACTAAACAACTCTTGATTTCAATAAGCAACTATACTACTTTGTTTATACTTACACTAAATAACTTCAAACAAACATAAATAACACAGAAATAAGCAAGGATAACTAAGATCATGTAAAATAAGCTTTAAATGAGTATAAGGCTTACAAAGTGGACTGTGAGCACCAAAGATAAGAACCAAGAGAACCAATTTGTCCTAACTCCTCCCTGAGGATCTAAACCAAACCTCCAAAGCTCTCCATGCTTCCAAATCACCTTTGGAATCCAGAATTCAAGCCCAAGCTTATCAGTTTGACTTTCGTTGACCAATGTTGTTTTTGTGGAATTTTTTTAGCTATTCTGAATTATATGTTACTAGAAGCTCTTATAAGCTTCTTGGGAGCTTAAGTGACCTAATCTAGTCCATGATAACAAGAATTAAGAACAATACACTAATAATCGATTTTTGATATAAACTTACACAATTTGAAATATTAAATAAAACTTATCATTGATACTTGAAAAGGTTCTTTAATACACTGAATTACATAAAAACAACAATTGAGAGATTAAGATTACAAGGAAATGGTAAAAATTACTTAAACTACTTAAATTAAGCTAAAAATTTCTCTCCTCACCACTGCTGCTTCTCTTTCTTTTTATAAGGGTCTATTAGGGTTTTGAAACCCTAATGAGTGAATCCCAAATGCACTCTGAGCCACTGGATGATCACCAAACTATCTTGACCCTTAAAAAGCTTTTTGGCGCCTTTTTTCTTCTCTGTCAGGTTGAGGTGGAGTGTGGGCAAAAATGGGCAATTAAAGCCCTTTGGAGTCTTGTTATTAGTCAATGGGGGAGGGATGGCTTGCTGAGGTGGAGGAGGGGGAGCAGGTTTGCAAGTTGGAGGGGGGAGGTGATGGTTTGACTGGGAAATGGGGTAATAAATCGGGGTGTTTGTTTTTTATACTTTTGAAGTGGTGGGCTGAGGGTGTGATGGGCTGGGGAGATGGAGTGGGCTGGAGTAATAAGGTGGAGTGGGCCTGGTGGATTGAGTGGTTTGGTTTTGTTTTGGGTTTGAAATTATTAAGGGTCTGGTTGGTGTAGTTTATAAACATAGGGACCAAATTTGAATTTCCACAAAACATAAGGTCTGAAAATGTAATTTTCCCCATAGTATTTCCAAGGACCATTGTTGCCAAGTTTGATATTCCAAAACCAATTTTGCAATTTTTTAATTTTCTAAAATTCCCAGGGACTATATTTGCAAAATTCCAAACTCCAGGGACCAATCATGTAAATTTTCCAAAATTTTCACCCAAAGTCCGTTTTTGATAACTTTTGAATTTTTAAGGACTTGGGTTGACTTTTCTTTCAAAATGAATGCATAGGGACTATTTTTGACAAATTTTGAAACTTGGGGGACTAAAACTGCCAATATTGCAAACTTTGATCGTTTTTCATTTGTTTTTGCTTGTTTTGCATTTAAAACACATAAAACACAATCCCTGGGATAATTTAAGTATTTTGATTACTTTTCGATTGTTTTTGTATGTTTTGGCAGTTTAAATACGATAAAAATGATGAGTGTTTGCGCACTCATCAATCCCCCACACTAAACTATTGCTAGTCCCTAGCAATATTTTTGGAAAACTTGTTGGATTTTAAACTCTTTACCAAAAGCCATCACTTCTGGAGTAGCCAGGTGTAAGAACTGTGGCACACCTGATAACCGTGTGATTTTGAGCAAACCACCAGCTGTCAACGGATTTGATTTGTCTTTACCAAGAGCCGTTTGCTCCTGGACTAGCCAGCTCTTGATGGAATAGTCAACATCTTGGTGAGCTGATTACCAATTATGGTTTTTCCACGGCCTTTACCACAAGCCATAATCTTGCGGGCTAGCCAACTCATTTGCTTTTGAGGATATGGGGAGTTGAGGAACCATACAATTTTGGGCAAATTGCAAGCCGTAAACAGATTTGAGTTATCTTTACCAAGAGCCGTTTGCTCCTGGATTAGCCAATCCCTTTGTCGGTTAGACATGGCGGACTGATTACCACAAAATTTTTGAAATAAAGTGAAAAATTTTTGAAAATTTTGGCCAAAAACGGGAGTATTTGAAAGTATTTTGCGATAAAATTCGCTAGAATTTCCCCCCCACACTAAGAAATGAATATTGTCCTCAATATTCAAAGTCCCAGCTATTATGCCGATTCTTTGAACGTAAAAAGCCAAGATTCGAATCTAACTGTGGAAACACCATATTTCACTTTATTTCTATATACACATTTTTTTTATTGAACTTATATATATATATATATATATATATATATATATATATATATATATATATATATATATATATATATATATATATATATATATATATATATATACATTTTCAAATACCGGGGGGGGGGGGGGGGAGGGGGGGGGGTTGGCCATTCCCCCACATTAGGGTGGTAGAAAGTAGAAGGAAATCAGAGATACGGGTGAAAACCCATATTGTGCTATTGTTTTTGTTCATCGAGTCGCTAGCTTGACTCGATCCCCGAATTCAATTGTCCCTAGGGAAAGTTTGGAGATCCGGGACAACCATGGATGGTATGTCCTCTCCAAAGTAGTGCTTTAAACGATGTCCATTCACTTTGAAATTTGGACCGTCATTTTGAGATAATTCGACGGTGCCATAAGGATAAACCTTAGCGATAGTGAATGGACCAGTCCATCGGGTTTTAAGCTTTCCCGAGAAGATCTTGAGTCTAGAGTTGAAAAGAAGGACTCGATCACCAACGTTAAAAACGCGATTTTTGATTTTTGAGTCATGAATCTTCTTTGTCTTTTCTTTGTAGATCAAAGAGTTCTCGTAAGCTTGATCACGAAGTTCGTTTAATTCATTCAGTTGAACTTTCCTATGATCACCCACAGTTTTGAGGTCGAAATTGGCATGCTTGAGAGCCCAATAGGCTTTGTGCTCAAGCTCGATCGGAAGATGGCACGCTTTCCTGTACACAAGTTTGTAAGGCGTACACCCAATGGGTGTTTTGTAAGCCGTATGGAAAGCCCAAAGTGCATCATCTAATTTGTCCGACCACGATGCACGATTTTCACCTACAGTTCTTTCCAAAATTCTCTTAATTCCTCGATTGGAAACTTCTACTTGTCCACTTGTTTGTGGGTGGTACGCAGTAGAAAGACGGTGAGTTACACCGTACTTTTGCATGACTTTATCGAATTTGTCATTACAGAAGTGCGTATCACGATCACTGATAATAGCACGTGGAGTTCCAAATCGAGCGAAAAGAGCTTTCAAGAATTTGACAACAACTCGGGCATCATTAGTGGGTAAAGCTTTCGCTTCAACCCATTTTGACAAGTAGTCAACGGCCACGAGTATGTATTTGTTGCCATGAGAAGAAGGAAATGGCCCCATAAAATCGATGCCCCAAACGTCAAAGATTTCACAAACTTGAATTGCATTTTGAGGCATTTCATTCTTTTGTGAAATATTCCCGTGACGTTGACAAGCGTCACAGGATTTGACTAATTCCTGGGCATCCTTGTAAATCGTGGACCAAAAGAAACCGGAGTCAAACACCTTTTTGGCGGTGTAGTTTGGATTATGGTGGCCCCCCGTGGGACCAGCATGGCAAGCCTTAAGAATTTCAGAGGCTTCTTGGCCATAAACACACCGCCGGATGACTTGATCCGCACATATTTTGAACAAGTAGGGGTCGTCCCAAAAGTAATGTTTTACATCTTTGAAGAATTTATTTTTTTGTTGGGACGACATCCCTTTCACCACAAAGTTACCCGCAAGGTAGTTTGCAAAGTCGGCAAACCATGGGGTACTAGAGTCTCCACGAAAGGTAACCGCATTGAGTGTCTCGAGAGGGAATGTTTCATTAATTTCTTTCCTCTCGAAGACATCTTGGTGGGGGTTTTCCAATCGGGAGAGATGGTCAGCAGCTAGGTTCTCAGCTCCTTTTTTATCACGAATAATGATATCAAATTCCTGTAGGAGGAGAACCCAACGAAGAAGTCTCGGCTTTGCATCTTGTTTTCCAAAAAGGTACTTCAAAGCCGAGTGATCCGTATACACTATGCTTTTGGTCAGTATCAAGTATGGCCGGAATTTTTCAAAAGCATACACCACAGCTAATAATTCTTTTTCGGTAGTGGTGTAATGGCTTTGAGCCTCAGTCATAGTTTTGCTGGCATAGTGTATAGGCTGAAAATGTTTTGTTTTTCGTTGCCCCAAGACTGTCCCTATAGCATAATCACTAGCATCACACATGAGCTCGAAGGGCAAGTCACAATCGGGGGCAACAAGAATCGGTGCCTCGGTAAGCTTTTTCTTAAGTGTTTCAAAAGCTTCGATGCACTCGGGGGAGAAGATAAAAGGAGCATCCTTTTCGAGGAGATGGGTCATAGGCCGGGCGATTTTAGAAAAATCTTGAATAAACCTACGATAGAAACCGGCATGACCCAAAAAGCTCCTAACACCTTTGACAGTAGTGGGATGAGGTAATTTTGCAATGACATCCACTTTGGCTTTGTCATCCTCAATCCCGTTCTTTGAAATTTTATGGCCGAGGAAAATGCCCTCTTTGACCATAAAAGTGACTCTTCTCCCAATTTAGACATAACTTTGTGTCTTCACAACGTTTTAGCATGTCGTCTAAATGGGAGAGGCATGATTGAAACGAATCCCTAATGACCGAAAAATCGTCCATGAAGACCTCCATAGTTTTCCCGATCATGTCGGAAAATATGGACATCATACATCTTTGAAACGTGCCCGGAGCATTACATAAGCCAAATGGCATACGTTTATACGCGAAAGTTCCATAGGGGCACGTGAACGTGGTCTTTTCCTGATCTTGCGGATCAATGGGAATCTGAAAGTAACCCGAGAAACCATCGAGGAAGCAATAATACTCATTCCCCGCTAATCTCTCGAGCATCTGATCCATAAAGGGCAGAGGAAAATGATCTTTACGGGTGGCGTCATTTAACTTGCGATAGTCAATGCAGACGCACCAACCCGTAACCAAACGAGTTGGAATTAACTTATTCTCCTCATTTGTGACAATAGTAATGCCACCCTTTTTTGGAACACAATGAATTGGGCTGACCCAAGGACTGTCCGAGATAGGGTAAATCAATCCGGAATCAAGAAGTTTTAAAACTTCTTGTTTGATAACCTCGTGAATTTTTGGATTCACCCTTCTTTGTTGTTGGACTGCAGGTTTGAAGTCGTCCTCCATTAAAATCTTGTGAGTACAAAATTCAAGGTCAATGCCCTTGATGTCGGAGAGTCGCCAAGCAATTGCTTGTTTATGAGACTTCAAAACCTTTATAAGAGCAGCCTTTTCCTCAACACTTAAGTCTTTAGCAATTATGACTGGAAATTTATCATCACCCTCCAGAAATGCATATTCAAGATGAGGCGGCAAGTCCTTAAGTTCAACCTCAGGGAAGTCATCAGTTTTCTCAACATTTTTGACTTCCTCCTTATGAAGTTGTTGTGGTAGAACAGGAAGAGGAGAGGGATCTTCGTTTAATAATTTCTCAAGTAAGAGAATATCCCTCTCGGGGTCAATCTCTTGGTTATCGATTCCATCGGGAATCGAATCACTTTTGAGAAAGGCCTCAATTTCTTCTAAGATGAAGTCACTTCCCTCAAACGGAGTGAGGGAAGGAGAAGAATTGGCAATGATGGGGTGAGAAGACTGAGTGAGGTTTTCACTCGAAGAATCATCAATGAAACCTAAAATCTCTTGAGCATACTCCTTAGCAGCAACATCGATGACATCAATTTGATTCACCGATTCACAGTCATAATTGGAGGAGTATCTCGAAGTTTGATTTAGGTTGAAGGTTATGGCTTTCGTTCCAACACGTAATGTGATCTCATGCTCAAATACATCGATAAGAGCTCGCCCAGTTCTAAGGGATCCCCTTCCAAGAATGAGAGAGACCCTAGAATCGGCATCAAAGTCAACAATCATAAAATCTGCAGGAAAATGGAACTTCCCCACTTTAACGAATACGTCCTCGGCAATGCCAATGGGACGAGAAATCGAACGATCTGCAAGCTCTAAAGTCATGCACGTGGGGGTAAGTTCGGGAAGAGAGAGTTTCTTCCACACAGAATATGGCATCAGGTTAATGCTAGCACCTAGATCGGCCAAGGCGAAGCATTCAACCATACCCCGGGAAAGTACAAGGAATGAGAAATTTCCCGGGGTCTCCAAGCTTTTCAGGAAGCTTTTTCAAAAGAACTGCTGAGCAGTTCTCATTCAGAGGAGTTCTTGCCATCTCAAAGAGGTTCTCTTTATTACTCAACAGATTTTTGATTGTCGATGCAAACTTGGGCATCAAGAGAATAGCATCCGCGAAGTTGATATCAAAATGCAAATCTTGGAAGATTTGGAAAAATTTATCCATTTGGTGATTAGCTTTTTCGCGGAGCTTTTGTTCACTGAGACGTGATGGATAGGGAATAGAAGTTTTGGATTTAGGGTTGTCCACTGGAGTTGCTGGTGGATCAAAGACAACTCCAGGCTTACATCTGGTTTCAGGAATAACCTGAGGTTGGACTTGTGCTGTACTTCGTGGGCTAGGAGTTTGCACCTTGTCCTTTGTCACCTTAGATTCATGATCCACTACCTTTGGAGGAGAGGAAGAAGAGGTAGTAGGAATCGCGGGTTCATCATATGAAGCACCACTTCGTGTTGTGATCGCCTTTGCATCGCCCCTCGGGTTAGCGATCATGTTGCTCGGTAAAGTAGTACCTGAGCCCGAGGGTCGATCATTTAAAGACTTCTTGATGTCAGAAATCTGGCTGACCAGAAACTTGTTCAACTCTTCTTGGGACTTCATGAATTGTTTTAACAACTCGTCAGATGAAGGCCCAGTTGGAACAATGGCTTGATTCGGATTAGGAATATTTGGAGCTCGATTGTTCGGATTGGGACCTTGATTTTGAAAATTACCCTGATTAGGGTTGTTGTTTCCATGAAAATATCCCGAATTGAAATTACCCTGACCTTGATTCCGGTTAAAGTTTCCTTGATTTTGATGTTGGAAACCTTGATTTTGGAACCCTTGGTTTTGATTGTGAAAACCGTGACCCTGATTGAAGTTACCTTGGTTTTGATAACCTTGGTTCACTCTATTTTGATTTTGGCCACGGTTTTGGACATTTTGGTTTTGATTAAAACCAGGAGGTCCAGGATAATGATGATGAGGTCGATAGCTAGGGTCCATAGGAGGGCGATATTGATTGCCTCCTTGATTTTGGGACCCAGCTACAGCATGAGCTTCATATGGAGTACCATCAGTAGCTGTGCAATTGTAGTAGGCATGAGGCCCACCACAATTTACACAGACTTCCACTTTTTTAACCTTAGCAGGTGGAGGATTTTGTGGAAATGAAACTTTCTTTGTTTGGGCGAGAACCAAAGCTTGGATCGCTTCAGTGAGCTTGTCAATCTTAGCATCCATGCTAGATTGACTCACAGAAGATGAAGTAGAAGGACCCGCATTGATTTGTGAAACAATCGGTTTGCTTCGTGTTGAGTGGACCTTGGACTTGTTTTCTATGATTTGCAAAGCTTCTTTTGTGGTTCTACTCAAAAAATTACCTCCCGCGGAGGCATTGAGAGAATCCTGATCAGCTTGGCTCACGCCATTGTAAAAAGTATCGAGTTGCATCAACTCAGAGAAACCATGATGTGGACACTTGCGAAGTAATTCTTTGAAACGATCCCACGCTTCACCAAAAGATTCATCATATTTTTGAGTGAACTTGGTGATTTCGTTCTTAAGACTCGTGGTCTTGGAAGGTGGGAAGAATTCATTCACAAATTTTTTGACAAGATCTTCCCATGTCTCAATAGATCGAGGAGGTTGTTTTTCAAGCCAAATCCGGGCTTGTCCCTCCAAGGAGAATGGGAAGAGAAGTAGTTTTATTTCTTCACAAGGGACATTCTTGTACTTGATGGTCGAAGTGATTTTATTGAACCATCGAATGTGAGCATGAGGATCGTCCCTCTCAAAACCGTAGAATTGACTTGAGGCTACTAGATTGAGTAACCCGGTTTTGAGCTCAAAATTATCAGCCACGATGGCTGGAACAACAATGGCATCTCCGTAACCCTCGATGGGTGCTTGGAGAAGCTCACACATGGGGCGGTTTTCCGCTATGGTGACAGTGGGTGTGGCAACAGTACGGATCTCAGATCCGACTGTTGGTGCTGAACGTCGACGAGGTCTTCGAGGTTTCCGAACAAGCTCACGTAATGGGCTCGTGGACCTTGAAGAACGAGTGCGCATGCACTAGAGATAAAAACAATCAAAACAAAATCGAGGCAAATCAACAGTGAACTTAAACCAATAATCACGAGTGAATGGCTTCTTTAAGAAAGGTACACCACTCACAAGGATACAAAGGCAAGTTTTTATCTTTGGTTTGGGAACTTATTATGTTCACACCTCCAGTTGGTAGGTGTTCTGTCTTGGTTTGCGACGGTTTATTTTTATGTAGAATTATTATTCACAAGAAAGAGACGAATGTTTTTGGGTTTTTGTGTATGGGTTTAAAAACTTTTGGACAATATTTTTGGTATCGTCTCGTAATCTAAAATCGTTTTTCTTTAAGAATCACCTTAAAAGAAAACCGAATCAGAAAATGTTACGATCTGTTTTGTTGTTTTTAATTTTTTTTGGTGTTTTAACACTTTAGGAAAAGTGTTAATGACTTTTTTGTATTTTGATTTAAAATTTACAAAAGTGGTGGTATTTGTACAGTGAATGAGGTCAAATAACACTAATCTCAAATGACGCTAAAAATTGATTGATGCTAAACCGTCAACTTATATTTACCAAGGAATGGTCAACAAAGTCAAAGAGCCTAGACCAATGCTTCCGGGTAATAAATGGTATCACCAGGTCGTTATGTCCCGACGAGGTGTGGATTGTGCTTTAGCGTACTTGTGATCGGGTGATTATTCACAGAAAAGGGTTGTGATAAGAATTATTTGAGAATTATGAAATTAAATAGCTTAGGAAAGCTATGTGATTGATTACTGGTATTGAGATTAAGAAGATTTGAGCTAAAACCTAAAAACGTACGTTTTAATTAAAAACGTACGCAGACGAACGAAACAAAAAGTACAACTGATGGATGGAAAAGGTTACAAGTGTGAAATTATTATTTTTACAATCCTAACAAATAAAGAAAATTTTAAGAAAAAGAAAAATTATTTTTACACTATTTAATTTTTAATTATTAATTAATTACTAATTATCTATTTATTAACTAATTAAACTAATTAGAATTATTAAAAATACTAAAAAGACTTAGAAAATTAAGAAAATTTTTACAAATCTAATTACCATCACAGGAATCCTAAAAAACTATAAAAAGTTGATTTTATGTATTTTTAAACTAATTTACTAATTATTATTATAATTACTAATTAATTTCTAATTAAACTAATTATATTATAAAAAATAGAAAATGAACAGTATAAATTCTAGAAAAATTTATAAAAATGTTTTAAGTTAAATAAAAGCTAGAAAATTTATAAAAACTAGGTTGTACTTTATAAAATCTATTTATGCTATTTAATTACTTAATATTAATTATTAATTAATTAAACTAAAATTAATTCTAAAAACCACTAAAAGACAAAAGAAAAATCTGGAAAAATTTCTAGAATTACTTTACCCTAAAAGAGAATTAATAAAAATATAAAACTGATATATTGCTTATAAATAAGCTAAAAAGAAAATTAAAATGATAATTCCTATTAAATATAAGCTATCACTATAATTAAAGTTGGTTTTTTTTGGTTTTTTCTTTTTCCAAAGTGATTATACACTAAAAACTAAAACTTTTTATGAAGACACTTTTTACACAAACCAGAAATAAGCACTTTGAGTGCTTATTAGTCCACTCAGTTGACTTTTGTTGTCTGAGGATTGAATTAAGCTCAAATGGGATAAGGTGGGGTCCACAATGGTGAAAATAGGTTTCTCTGAGTTGGTTGATCAATATTAAGCAAGATTATCACAAATAAACAGCTTAAATAAGCCACAAAACACCAATAAGTACTTTGCTTAATGCATTTCTGAGACAGAATGGGGATAGTGTTGGGAAGCCAAATTAAATTGGGTCCACAAGTCAAATGGTCAAACTAAAGGTCACCCCTTAATTCCTGGTAGGAGGGGGGGTTGTAAGGAGCTAATTATGGGGTGTGGGACCCACTCAGGTAACCACAAATGGCCACCAAAGATAGCTGGGTTGAGGTGGTCTGCTGAAGCAGGGCAAATGGCTTGCCCTGCAGGTCAGTTCCAAGGGTGTTTTGGTCAATAAGAAAAAATCACAAAAATGTAACCAACATAGAAATCACAAGTTCAGTTGATATATTAAACACACAACAAGTTTCAAACCTCCAATCCAAACACAAAAATCAGATTAATTCTTGCCATTTTTGCAAAGATCTGAAATATGCACTTTTGACTTTTTTAGAAAACTTGCAAGGTTGACTTTTGTGAACTTTGATCCTACTAATCTGGTAAGAAATGAGATATTAGGCTATACTAACATGAGTTTAAGCTATAACCACAAATTATGAAATGATTTGAGTGGGTTTGGAACCAACTGTTCCAACAGTTGGTTAACTTAATGGTTTAAACTTTGGTTTTGACTTTCTTTCACACAAACCCTGGATTTTATGGTTTCATCAACCTAATATTAATTAAAGTAACTTGCTTAAACTAAGTTTAACAAAGAAAATCAACTAGAACACCAAGGACTCACATGTGCCAAACACACCCTTATTTTGACTGTGATGGACTTTTTCAAAGCAAATTAAGGTTTAAACCAAAACTACTAATGTAAACACATGTTTTATGATTACTTAAGCTTATTCAAGCACAATTATGTCACAAATTACAACAAAAACTCAGAATTCCTCAAAATGCTATAATGAACTGAAAATTGAAATACTAAACAACTCTTGATTTCAATAAGCAACTATACTACTTTGTTTATACTTACACTAAATAACTTCAAACAAACATAAATAACACAAAAATAAGCAAGGATAACTAAGATCATGTAAAATAAGCTTTAAATGAGTATAAGGCTTACAAAGTGGACTGTGAGCACCAAAGATAAGAACCAAGAGAACCAATTTGTCCTAACTCCTCCCTGAGGATCTAAACCAAACTTCCAAAGCTCTCCATGCTTCCAAATCACCTTTGGAATCCAAAATTCAAGCCCAAGCTTATCAGTTTGACTTTCGTTGACCAATGTTGTTTTTGTGGAATTTTTTTAGCTATTCTGAATTATATGTTACTAGAAGCTCTTATAAGCTTCTTGGGAGCTTAAGTGACCTAATCTAGTCCATGATAACAAGAATTAAGAACAATACACTAATAATCGATTTTTGATATAAACTTACACAATTTGAAATATTAAATAAAACTTATCATTGATACTTGAAAAGGTTCTTTAATACACTGAATTACATAAAAACAACAATTGAGAGATTAAGATTACAAGGAAATGGTAAAAATTACTTAAACTACTTAAATTAAGCTAAAAATTTCTCTCCTCACCACTGCTGCTTCTCTTTCTTTTTATAAGGGTCTATTAGGGTTTTGAAACCCTAATGAGTGAATCCCAAATGCACTCTGAGCCATTGGATGATCACCAAACTATCTTGACCCTTAAAAAGCTTTTTGGCGCCTTTTTTCTTCTCTGTCAGGTTGAGGTGGAGTGTGGGCAAAAATGGGCAATTAAAGCCCTTTGGAGTCTTGTTATTAGTCAATGGGGGAGGGATGGCTTGCTGAGGTGGAGGAGGGGGAGCAGGTTTGCAAGTTGGAGGGGGGAGGTGAAGGTTTGACTTGCTTTGACTGGGAAAGGGGGGGTAATAAAACGGGGTGTTTGTTTTTTATATTTTTGAAGTGGTGGGCTGAGGGTGTGATGGGTTGGGGAGATGGAGTGGGCTGGAGTAATAAGGTGGAGTGGGCCTGGTGGATTGGGTGGTTTGGTTTTGTTTTGGGTTTGAAATTATTAAGGGTCCGGTTGGTGTAGTTTATAAACATTGGGACCAAATTTGAATTTCCACAAAACATTGGGACTGAAAATGTAATTTTCCCCATAGTATTTCCAAGGACCATTGTTGCCAAGTTTGATATTCCAAAACCAATTTTGCAGTTTTTTAATTTTCTAAAATTCCTAGGGACTATTTTTGCAAAATTCCAAACTCCAGGGACCAATCATGTAAATTTTCCTAAATTTTCACCCAAAGTCCGTTTTTGATAACTTTTGAATTTTTAAGGACTTGGGTTGACTTTTCTTTCAAAATGAATGCATAGGGGCTATTTTTGACAAATTTTGAAACTTGGGGGACTAAAACTGCCAATATTGCAAACTTTGATTGTTTTTCATTTGTTTTTGCTCGTTTTGCATTTAAAACACGTAAAACACAATCCCTGGGATAATTTAAGTATTTTGATTACTTTTCGATTGTTTTTGTATGTTTTGGCAGTTTAAATACGATAAAAATGATGAGTGTTTGCGCACTCATCATGAATATAAATTAACACGTGTCAATATATATATATATATATATATATATATATATATATATATATATATATATATATATATATATATATATATATATATGAAAGTCTGCTACTTATAATAGAGATTTATAAACTATGGACAAAAATTAAAAGTGCTTATGAATAGATGTGTTGTAAACTATTTGCTTCAACTTTGCCAATCTTTAATATCTTTGATTAATTGATCAAGCTTCATTTTAAAGACTCTGGTGGTGACGTCGGGACGATCCTCTGATTTGAGACCCTTTTTTTTTATAAAAAAAACCTTGAAATTTCGGGCCACTTTGGATTACATGTGAAAGTTATGAATAAATCCGGGTATCCATACCACTTGCACATGGCCATGGCATCTAAATGGTTTTGCATCATGTATCTTGGACTACCCGTGAAGGATGAAGGTAATATAACTTTCTTTACACGCTTCTTATTTTGTTGGTTGGATGATTCTGCTGCTTCGGCTAATCGTGAATATGTTTCGCATTTTTGCTCCTTTTGCTCGTTACGAACATACAACATCCTTTCAGCTTCAACCATTGTGTATCCATCCACCAAAAACCGTTGAAATAAACGTTTACCATGTAGAATAGTTGAGAATTTACCAGGCCTATCCTGTATTCGGTAAGCAAACCATTCACGCATTGTGACATACTTTCTATCCTTTTTTGGTGTCTCATCTGTAACTCCTTGATGGGATATATTAGTCATATATCCATCTTCCACATAAGGGAATAATAGCGATATTGCAATAGTAGGTATGACACATGCAATTCACTAATCCTTTTGACTTTGCCACTTTGTTTATGGACCAGAATGTCTCTTTGGTTATGCTGCTCATCAAAATCACCAACTATTAGTGTAGCCACTTCATTCACTGTGGGAAGATCATATTGCCTTCCATCCTTTGCACGTTTACCTAAAAGTCTTATTGTAACATTTTCATTAGCATATCTCAATTTGAGACCAGCCATTCGGAACTTCTGTACCATAGGATTTTCTTTATCAAGCATGTTCTTGAGGTCTTTAGTTAATGTGCGGTCCATGCTATTATTTGATGATGATGATGATCCATTGGCTATTGAACTGAAAGATTTGACATTATCTTGTAGTTAGTTTATAACATAAAAATAAATATAATATGTAACAATATTGAGAAAAGTATACCTGACAGAACTAAAGCGAGTTTCAATCTCGTTTGGTGGATCATAAATGTATAGCTGAGAAAACTTTGGGGTTTCGCCAGGATTCGGTAACAAATTACCTAACCGGTGATAGTTTTGACCCTGAATCCAAAAACAAAATGGTCCCCGGCCGGTGTTAACTGAATGATCAACATTACCACCCATGGAAGTAAAAGCAAACATGGAATTATAACGTCAAAAGTTCTCCATGAACCTCTTGCTTTGTCAGTTTTCTCCATTCATAAGACCCTTTAATAATTTCAGTGGTTCCTTTAATCCAATTGGTAGCTTTACCTTTCCTTTACCGCAACAAAGTGAGAATGAATCATGAACTATAAATAAAAACTTTGTGAATAATAAGTTATCATATTGGTGGTTGATTGTAAATACATGATTATATAAATAAAGATCAACTGTAGTAAAACATTACCTTTTGAAGGAGGGAGCTGTGTGAGACATGAAATAACATTTGGTTGATCTACATGTGACTTTGTAACAAAAATATTGTTAGGAATTGATCCTTACCTGTAAATGGTTTACGTACAGTTGGTTGCGAGGATTGCAACACAACATCCTGTGATGTACAGTTGGTTGTAACCGGATTTTTACGCAGACATCCACGTCCCCTCTTAAGTAGTACTGATTTTGAGATTTCCGGTGTATTAATCACATTTGGTTGTTGCGTTAACAATGAAGTAGAAACCAATGGGGTGGAAATAGTTTTGTTAATTGTGGACATTGTACCTAAAAAAATGTAGTTAACATAGTGGATTATGTAAGACATAAAAAGTTCAAAATAATAGCTTTATATACTTACTTGATGTAATATCAGAAGGAGCAGATCTTTGTCCAATGTTAGTTCTGCTGTATTTGTTAGAGTTGGGTATATATATAGGCTTATAATTAAGAATGTTGGAGTTTAACTGGCTAGGATTGTGATTCATCCTATAAATTGTTAATAACAACTTTGTAAATTAACAAATAATGAAATAATATATAGTTTTGGTATTACATACAATAAAGATAACGTGTACATAACTGTGCTCTGTGTACCATCTAAAATTTGAGAACTCCCAATATTGTATTGACTACTCATTACGTTAGAGTGTTGATGAGTTATTTGTTTGTACGACAAATCTTTGAAAGACATAACATTATCGTTCAATCTTTCATCATCAATTATAACGGATTTTCTTTTGGTTCTTTGGTCTTGATCATCTGTTTAGAGTTTCAATGAGGATTATAACATGAGATGTATATAATAACAACTAAATACATGAGTAAATACAAAAACGCTAATAAACTTAAGAGTATATATTGCCTAATTTAAAATGATAATGATAATAAAAACAAAATTTTTCCTATGAACATTCATGAACCAATGATACACCTAATAATATAACATGCATTAGAAGTATTTGATGTGACAAGATTGAATGTATGCAGATTAAATAATAATGTACTTTCTTGACATTCAACAATTCGTGTTCCTTCATCCATTGAATTTACAACAGGATCAAAAGTAGATATATACAAATGAAGATGTTGAAGGTTGAACTTTATGATCGAACGTTTTCGATGGTAAGTAATTTGAATCAGCTTTCAAAAAAAATTTTGAATTGTTTATTATCATTTAAGTAGGAGATACGTTTAATTTTGTCAAGTATATTATTATCACATCATAGTAGGAATGTTTTTAGCATTTACCATACTTGAAAGTTGAAAATACGTTTTGTTTATTGGGCCAAATTAATGATTTTTTTTTTTTTTAATTTCTATACACATAAGCCCAAGAAGACAAAGATACATAAGGCCCTTTAAAAATGATCTAGTGTACATTAGCCCGAGAAGACCTTGATTTTTTGACCAGTGTTATACGCATAATAATGACTGCTATAACATCATTACTTTTTACTACTTGCTTCCTACCAAGTCTTTTCAAGTGAATGCACACAGATCATCAATCTTTGAAGATACTCAAAGGTCAGCTTCCATTTTTTTGTTTATCAATATCAAAAACCAAATAAAAGTTAGTAGTAGTTGTTTACAAATCATAGTTCCATCTTGTAATGCAATATAGATAATTGATTTGTAGTTGAAAGAAAAGTAGGTGGCTTTTTATCCCCTAAAATGCATGACGTTATTTTTTTGGATGAACAAAGATCCTTTTAGATTGTAGAAGATTATTAGATTAGAGAGGGTTATTGTTGATGAACTAATGCATCAGATTTGTGAAAGTAATGAAAAACCATATATCTGTTATGTACCACTTCTAAATCAACCTAGGATTGTTAGTTTGAGAAAAGATGCATGTGATTTTAGTTGTTTTCAAATGACATAAAACATGTAAAATAATATTTTTGTTGATAGATTATTATAATGAAATAAATAATCTGACGTTTATTAGTTTATTTACGAATTGTAAACTGATTTGGTATTTGCACAATGAATGTTTTTGTTGGAAAATGCCTCCATTTGAATTTTTAGTTTGGTGTAACCACCAAATGTATCAGAAATCACTGGTAATGCTAACATATACCATACCTTGATCAAACATATATAGTAATGCCATTTGATATTTATTAGTTAGGATAATGGCATTTGGTGGTAATTAGTTAGGATGATTTAAACGTATAGACTAATGTTTCAGGTTATGCCGCCATGTTTTTGTGAGGATGGGTTCAAAAGGAAGAAACATTTATACTTAATCAACTCTGGAAGGGTTCGTACTAAAGTAAAATTTGTGACACCTGTCCATGGACCTGTAACGCACAAAGGTTACAAATGGACTCAATTCGCTCAAGAAAATATTAGCAACCGTGTTTGGTTGTTGCATTTTATCAAAGAAGGGGATGATACATGGTATGTGACAGGATATCATAGTGATGGAAATGAAGCTGGAGGATACGAAGGTATAGAGGAACATTATTCTAGATTCCAGACTCATGTTTGGGGTTCAAAACTTAAACCTCTGGTACACGTTAATACATCACTTAAAAGTTTTGTTTTGTTTTTTTGTTTTTTTTAGTTATTGTGTTAATGTATTAATTGTGAATAATAAACATGTAAAATTTTAACTTGATTTGCAGAGAATTCCTGGTTCTTCTTAATTGGTTTAGGGCAAGCAGGAAGTATTAGGAATAACGTAGAAGGTGACAGGTTTACAGTTCATGTGCATCGTGCTAATGTTGAAGGGGTCAACAATGGTAATGAATATGAAGTGTTCCATGAAAGTTGGGAACTTATTAAAGAAAGGTTGCATTTGAAAGCTGGAATGATTGTGGTGTTCACAAAGGAGCAAAATTCTCAGTTTTGGATAATGGCTTTTAATGGTAATGGAAGTCCTCATACCAATCCACATTTTTTTGGGGCAACAACACTACATCCAATACAACCACAAATACCTTTTGAAGATCAAGGTTCGATATATATTTACTTTAGAATCAAGTAATATATATTTCTATTTATACAATTGATTGTGATAATATAATTGTATGTAAGAGGATTTTGATGCACTTTGTTGTTCATGTGAGGGTTTAAAAACATATTTTGAGAGTTACTTATAATTTATAGTTCCTTATAAATTTTATAAATGTATTTGTAGATGATGACCGAATGCACCACATATATCGCTGGCCAGCTCACCGCGACCATTTTGGTGAATCTGAAGATACATTCTATAAGAGATATTATTATATTGTGGTTATGAAACGGCTGGTAAGGATCATTCGTTTCTATATTTACATTTAAGATAAGTATGTTTAGATACTTAGCTATAGTTATATGTTACTCTTGAAAATATTAAAGACTATACCGGCTGATTTTTTGGTGCACCATCCAATGCACATGTATACACATGCCATGATGAAACACCAAAATGTTGAATACACAATGAGTGTGAAGATGGAGTTTCATAAGGAGGAGCCAGATCGGACTAATCATATAAACATATTTTGGGAATGGAGGGAGTTTGCAACAGCATGTAGGTTTGACTATGAAAAGATGATACGGTTCAAGTACATGTATCTCCTGAACGATTTGGATGGACCAACGATGGAGCAAATTCCAGTGTTTCACCTCTGTTAAACATGTGTCACCAAACATGTTTTATGGTTTCAGCTTGACGGTTTTCATGGTCTTGACTATGTTTAAATATTATTAGGTTTGAATGGCAATGACTAATTTGCGACTATGTTTTCTTTGGATGTTGGTTTGCTGTGGATTATAAGTTATGGTAGTAGGATTTATCTGGTTTCAGTACTTTTGTAAAACCAAACTCATTTAAGGTTTACTATCTGGTTTGATGTGGTGTCTAAGTTATGGTAGTAGTATATTTGTATGAATTGGACTTTTCTGTACTTTGTTTGTGGTTGGTAATTTTTTAAGATGCTATTCCTGAACACTGGTGATGTATTGCTCTAGTGATTTTAGTTTTATATTGTTCTCTGATAAAGTCTTATGGATGTTGACTATCTGAGATACTTGATTGAGATACCAGCCAGAGATAAACATGGTGTTTTATGTTGTACTTTGTTAATAATTGAAATTTGCAAAGTTGTGACTTTAAATAAAAAAAATATATAATGTGAAAAACAAATTGAAACTGATTTAAATCAACTGATGATATAAATATAAAAATAAAGGAATCATATTGATTGCGAAAACTTATAATTGTTCCACAAGTGAAATTTAAGAATCAAATGCAAAAGTCTTTTTATTGAGGAAACTTATTACTGAGGAAACATTGATAAAGTTGAACATCAAACTTAAATATCAAAACTCATCATCATCATCTTCGTCATTGGTGGAATCATATCCTAGAGATTCGTCATCAATGAAGCTGTATGTATCATATCCATCAGATATAGACCGACCACTACCCATATCCGAATGTTGTAAATCTTCTTCGGCTTCATCATCAACGTATTTGTTATGATTACCAAAATCCCGTGGATATCCATGATGGAGATCATTTATATTAACCCAGAAACCATAATCACTATTGTTGTTCTTGTTATTGATATCTTCATCAGTTTCTTCATCTATGAGAGCATGCTTGTTGTCTTTGGATAGTGAAGTTAGTTATTCATGAGTCAGAGTTTCTTCATCCGTAATGTCATCCAAATGATTAGTATGACCAGAAATATGATTAATGAATTCATCATCATTTGGACAAACTTTAGATTTTGGGGAAACTAAATCACCAAATGATTGTAAACCATCATTCTGTTGATCAATGTCGTCATCAGTATGTTCATCAACGATCATAAACTTTGCCTTCTTTGAAGAGTTAGTATGTGTATCATTGGTGGTGCACTTAAACCAAATAGGAAATTCCTCGTCAGATTCCTAGGATAATATTGCAATATAATACAAACATTATTAAACTTTTAATTATATTTAAATGACACAAAATATTCACGCCAAAATTATGATATGTGCATACCAATTTGTTTTGACTAACATGCTCTTCAATATTTTTTTAAAGGTTCTGCTAATACTTCATCATCATCCGAGGAAATAATTTGAACATCATTATTTTGCAACAAAGGATTATCCTTTACACTTCTTTTGCTATTGTTTCAGAAATCAGCTTCCTGAATGTTTATTGATATAAATTAATTTCGAACTAAAACTTTAATAGCCGAAAAAAAATTGCAATCATGTTTAACCCTTACCACTTCATCATCAGATATCACAATGACCGGTGAGTTTTGTTTGGTTGCATCCTTACTTTCATAAGAATCTTGTGATTTTCTGGTATCCTAAATGAAAAAATAATTGAAAAAACGTTGCTAAGAAATAGGGAGATTACTTATCTTCATATGTTTATTTAGGAAAATGAATGAAACAATAGACAAACAATAAGAATGCTTACATTTGATGATTTCGTGTTCACCATCTTTAGTTGTAAACAGAACTTTATGAAATATAGGTTCACAAATATTGTGTAGTGATGTTGAGAGTTTATATAATGGTATAAAGAGATAGATAATTTGGGAAAGGATATTGATATCATCTTATTTTTAAATGTAGATTGAAACATATCCTTTTTAAAAGTTGAGAGTTTCTTATAATTAGTTTTAGTGCACGATTTTAGGAGATGATTTGGTTTTAATTGTAGATTGTAACTTATTATGTAAAACTTGTGTAGAATATCAATAATCATAGCATACATGGTTTTGTGTTTAGTTAGATTAGAATTATAGAACAAGAATAGTAGAAGAGTTTAGAGAGAGAAAGAGAGAGAGAGAGTTGGGAACTTAGAGAGAGAGAGTGAAAGAAAAACTACACTACTACAAAATGAAGTTAAAGCAACACCGCTAAAGTGTTGTATTATGTGTTTAAAATGTTGCATTATGCTTAATGTGACACTTTACCAAGTGCTGCGTTATGTAACGTCGCCTTAGGTATAAGTGACACTTTTCATTGGAATATGCAACATTTTTCAAATGTGTTGCCTATGTTTCGCAAATGTAATACACTAAAGTGCAACATTGATTACACTCAAATACAACACTTTTAATTATTTATTGCAACACTTATACAATCAACCGCAACACTCATTACATTGAAATGCAGCATATTTTATATCCAAGTGCAACACTTTTTACATAAAAGGTGACACTTTCTATACTTAAGTGCAACACTTTTCAAAATCAAATACAACATTTTTCACACAACCACAACACTTTTTTATTCAAAGTGCAACACTTTTTCGTTTACTGAGATGAGGTATGCGTCACTTTATTATGTGAAGTGCAACACTTGTTTTAACCTTTTTTGTTTGATGCAAATTAAAGCAATGTTATAAAGATGATAATTATATCATGCACATTTTAGAAAAAGAAATCAAATACATTAATATCTCATGTCCAAAGTAGATTACATTGTATTCTGTCTTGACAAATTTGGCCAAATGTAAGATTACGAACATAAAATATCTAGACGACAATTTGCAAAGAAAAAAGTTATTAAACAGCGATCCTAGAAATCTTGATTTTCATCTTTGCTAATCTCCACTTGCGGCTTGAAGTACTACAAAAAAATGTCGCCTGGCACAAATGAAAATGATAGAGAATATGGTTAGGTTACATGCGTTATCTATATTAAGATACAAAGACGACTAACATGAAGATACTAACGGTTAGTGCATCAAAGAGATCACTTATTACAAAACTAGATCCATAAGCTGATCACTATTAACTATATTGTTGACTAGCTGATCAACAATAAATTACTCAGAATTAGTTGATTGTCTCATTATTTTTCTTGTATAGTTCATATAGTGATAATCATTTGGTTATTCTAAAGCTCATTAGTGTGCGTTTACAACCCAAAATACAACTCAAGTGGCTAAGGGAACACTCATGTTAAAGACCAAATGCACTAAAATAGCAGCAACAGGTAGAACATATATAACTACAGCTACGGCATCAAATAAATAAACACCGATAAGCAGCAACAAATATTGTAATGGACTAGGGAAAATGTCCCAATGCATATTGCAATGAACTGGTATTAGGCTTTTAAATTACTCGTATTACTTAAAAATTTAAATATTGACTTTTGGGTCTTGTCGGGTTGACCCGATAACAATGTTAGGTTATCGGGTTCGGGTAAAAAATCCGACAATTTTTTTTTAACCAGATTTAATCCCACCCGATAAGCCTTATAGGGTTCGGGTCGGGTCAGCCCGACCCTACTGGCACCCATATTTGCAGCTCGCACTGTATCTCAAACTGAATATATAAAATAACTTACTTTAACCGAATTTTTAGAGGTTCCTGTAGCCACTATTTGGTCACTAAATAAATTGGAGCATGTATTGGTTAAAATGGGTCGGTTTGTCATGTAAGGTTTTCTTTAGTCATGTAATTTGTTTGGAGCATGTTTAGTACTAGTATCAAACTAGAATAAGAGGGATGAAACGTACCTTCAACTGAACATAGACGCTAGCTCACGCTAAAAACTTTTTAACAACTCCCGGAGGTAACCTTTCTAAAAGCATTTTGACTGCATCTTCAACTAATTTGTCACGTTGGTCATCAATTTCCTTACGCATTTCTTAACGCATTTACATCTATATTCATGAAGAATAATTATGAAATGAAGTTTATAAAGGCTGAAATTTGATATATGAAATTTTATATTCGTAAGAAACTTGTACAAACAACCCCTTATTCAAATTCACTCAACAATAAGGTCAACTGATAGGTACTAAATGAAATACAGTGGTTGTTATCACACGTAAACCATGTATTTTAATTTTAATGTGTCACATTAAATAAAATAAATTTAAAAACAACACATGTACCATGAGATCGAGAGTCATCCTCTATGTCTTCATTCTCATCATCTTCACTGCTTACCTCCTCATAGAAGATTGATTATGAAAGAAAAAAAGGTTTAAATATTCCCTATTATCTTGCTATATAATATTTTATTTGAAGTTTGTGGTTGACATATCAAATACATACCTTGAGATCTTACGTCATCCTCATCCTCTTCATTCATGAGAAAAAGTTGTTTTCTTGATCCACTAGAGATGCTTGTTGTTGCAGAATTAGGCTTAGCTGCATTCTTGCCTTTGTGACCCTTTCTTATTTAATACAAGTTCACCCATGGTGACTTTTGCTCTTGATTGATTCTTGTTTGCTGCATTTCTATCAATAAATTGTCCAGTTCGCTCATTAACTTCTTTACATTGTTGTAACCTACTCTTTTTTGCTGCACAAGAATCAGCAAAAGTTTCTAGTCCATCACAATCTTCCTCGGATGGTAACACACGAGAGACATTTGGTGCAACAATGCGGTAGTTTGTTAAGTTAGCATATTCGTTCATGGACAAAGGTGCAATATACTGTGTACGATGTTGCTGTAACAAGTGCAATTTCAATAAGAGAAACATTGTATACAAATAAAAAAAAATTGTAACTCTTGTCATATTGCAGGTACTTATTGGAGCTTAATTAGAATAGGTCATTTGGAGCTTAGCATAAGAATGAGGTCTACTTTTTTCCATTCCCATGCTTGTGATCACCCTGTAGTGGTCACAATGAGTGTTTGGGTAGGGTTTCATCATGGGTGGACAGGCCATTACATGTGTATAAGCATCATTTTTATGCTCAACATTCAGGCTACAATTCAGGATCTTTTGGTTTTGGTTCTATTTTTATCAGCCTGAATATTGGTTATTATAATGTTTCTGGTTATGGTTTTTGGGAGTGCAATACTGTCTACATTATTGATAAAGGTTTCAGGATGGTTTGGAATTTTGGATTGTCATTTGGTCTTCAGATTATATACTTTCAGTGGGTATTTTGGGTTCAGGTTATATCAAGTTTTCAGTGAGTATTGATTCAGTATATAGGAATGGTTCTGTGTCATCTAAGTGGTCTGTTTGCAGAATTAGATTAGTGATCTCAAAATGTTCTATTCAGCTCAAGGTTATTTCAGATGAAAACTATATCTGCAAACTAAATCCAAAGCGCATCTTGAAGCTTTACTTCCATCTGTATTAATGCCCATTTTGGTCTCAAGTTATTGAGTTCAGCTTCAAACTCAGGCAACCTACTAGGAAAATACATCCAGTCTCTATCGTCCCCTATGTCTCAATGTCCTGAACAAAACAAATGGTTTGTTTACACTAAAAGTTACCTAAATAATTAGCTACTTGAGTCTCGCGTCACTTAGAGGTTCACTGTAAGCTACTTCAGGGGTGCATGGTCTACCATGACGACTAATACCAAATATGCCTATATAACTTGAGTTTCATTATATAGTGGCAGCGTGTGAGAATATGATTAGTGGAACTGGTGTGAGGCCTGGAGATATATGGACAACCTCAAATGGAAAGACAATTGAAGTAACCAAGACTGATGCCGAAGGCAAACAAAACGTCTTACAATTACTTGATCATGTAATTTTATTTGTTCAGTAGTTTTATTGCTTGATGTTAAATCAGTTAAGAGATCAGATACAAAGTACAAAGAACAATAATCAACTGAATTTAACAAAACGAAATGAAAAGTAGAGTGGTTGGATACTAATTTATGACATACAATAGCATCTGAGTATCACAAAAAACACAAAAAGGACATTGTTGGATTCATATTAGCAATAAAAAATTGAAAATAGGATATCAACTAAAAGTCAATCCGAATATTGATTCAAGAATAAAACTAACAGATCCTTGGTGAAACCAAAAATTTTATGTCATAGGGTAATGGTCTAATAATCGACTCACACAAATCCCAAACAAAATCTACATAATAAAACTAAATCTCCTAGCTTTTGCCCAAAGTGAACAAAATAATACCCAACATAAGATCACAAATGATGGATGATATTCTATGGTTTTACCTTTGAATCCGACAGGGATGTGGCTCCACAACGAGAGTAGCTAATCTGATAGAAATGTAGGGGCGATTGGGTTTATAGTAAATGAAAAGGAGGATCGATTGGCAGTTGTTCAAGAATTTGGAGAAGAGAGGTCAAATAGCAGTTATCTCTTGGTATTTATACTTTTTATGGGCTTTGTTATTTGTTTACATTAACAATTAAAATCAAATTTCTAAGTGTGCGTTTGGTATGTTAACCGAAATAACTATGAGTATGGTTTCATCAAAGTCACATGACCGTCTTTGAGGGTATGCATTGTGAGCGGTTGCTCAGGGCCCCAAAATTTTTAAGTGCCTTAGAATTTGTGTCGGTATTAATTATATGCATGTGTACACATATTTTCACGAAGAAAAAAAGTATTTAGATGATAAAATATCTTACACGAATAATATGTTAGAACATTTAGATAACTAATTACATTATAACTTATAAGCGATGACACTTTATATATAAGATTCCTTATCGAAATGACTCATTAATTAATTTTGTTCAGGGCACTCAAAAAATTTATAAATTCATGGGATGGCCCCTTATCTGAGAGATATATGATACTAAGGATATCAATTTCATTGTTGTTGTTTGATATGAAGTTTAGGGTAAAGGTATTAAGTTAAAAAGTGTCACATTAAAAGAGTTAGTGATAAAAAAGACTTAGTGGTAGAAAATAAAAATACATGAGCCTCACATAAATAGTTAAGAAAAGTAGCCTCTTCATAATGGTATGTATCAATGATTGACGATATATATCATTCCCTACTATTAGGGATGGCAAAAAAATCCGTACCCGACGGGGACCCGATCTTCAAATCCGATTTGACCAGGGAATCCCCGAGTTGACCGAGGGATGGGGATGGGGACGGGGAATCTCCGAATTATGAAATCGGGGATGAGGCAGGGACGGGATAGCATAAATCCCCAACCCCGAACTTTTTAACGTACAAATATTTATAAATTTTATGTATATTAATACTAAATGTACTTTGTATATGTATATGTTACTAAGTATTGACAAGTATTATATATACTTGAAATATATTTTTCAATATATACAATTTAAAGTTGAATGTCATTTTAATTAATCTAACTATGTACAATGTACGTTTTTAGGAAATTTTATAGGTCAATTCTTTATATTTCGATTAATTATGGGAGTGAGAAACGGGGATAGGGATGGTAAATGCGATATCCGATATTCCCCGCCCCGTTGACATTCCTACCTACTATCAACTTTTCAACCAAACATTTGAAATGAGTATGAATGTTATTTTGATTCTTATATCTTTGAAACAAACGGCTCCTAAAACTATAAAAGACATGTCATCCTCTATATGATACCTCACATGTAAATACGAGAATAATTTCAAATTAAGTGTGTTCAACATATATCATCAAAGTTAATTTGATCATAAGATATTGTTTTAGCTTACTAAGCTAATAATCGCATTTAGGAGTGTGCAAGATTCGGGTTTGACCCATTAAAATCGAAAATCAAAGCTGAACCGAATAAAAAAAAACTTAAGCATTTGTAACAAAACTGAATTGGCCAAAACCAAACCGAACCGACTTAAATATTCGGTTTTTGGATCGGTTATGGTTTGAAAAAGTTAAAACCGAATAAACCGTACAACACGATAACCGAATCAATGAACACCCTTAATCGCATTTATCTAATTATAATAATTTACAAGTTTAATTAATATGCCTTAAATAATATTTTAAACTAAAATACCCATTACCCTAATTTGAAGAGAGGTTTAGTTAAACCTCACAACTATATATAGTCATGCCAAATTAGGCAAACAATAAAACTTGTCGATTTTTTACAAGAAAACTGACAATCTAAAAATATATAAATACAACTATCTCACGCAATTGTCTTAATGGACACTGAAATCCAACACAACCACGTACGTTAAACCACAAACTTCATATGTACATTATTTTTAAAAATTTAAGCGAAATGTTCATTAGTAAACCAAATTACTAAATCCAATTGAAAATGATTCAAGTGGAACTATGTTATCTAAATATCGAGAATGGGTAATAATTAAGTTCGGCCCATATCCAACAAAGGTTGGCATACTAATAAACGTCTAGTATCCTCATGTGGCATCCCAAATTCAAATATTTCTAGTTGCAAATTCACCGAGGCCACTCACTAAAGCCTTAAAATCCATGATAACCAAGGGTTTGTCGTTTTTGATCATGGTGGTTTTATGGAGTGAGCTACAATAGACTAATTAATCACAAAAGATACATAAAATATAAAAGCATTAGGCTAGTTGTAATGGGAATATAACTCACGTGTGAGACGCATGCGAGTTAAGCCACAACAATTACACCCTGTTAAGTCAAGACCATGACATAACAAAAAACATCTAATTCAGTCAATATATTGTTTTACTTTTATGTATTTTAAAATATGATGGTTCATTAGTACATTTAACCTTAATATGTTTGGTTCAGATGTGTTTTTCTACCTACTTGAATAGACCCCACTCGAATTAACCCAAACATAGCCGATCGCATCCTATTAACACTGATACCCGCCTATATTTGTTTATGGAAAAACTGTTGGTCCTTTTTACTTGGTTATCAGTAACTACAAAGCTAAAATAACCAAGTTGTATGATTAGAAGCTCCAACCCTCTCCACATGTGGAGAGGGGTATGCTGTGGATCAGACATACAGTGGGTTAAGACCCGTCCTTCTTCCACGATGTTACTTAAACTAATTCTAACTAATAACTAAACTAACTACGAGCTAACTCAATGCTATTATAATAATTAGGTGACCGAGTCTTCTATAGGAATAATTGTATTCCTAACAATCTCCCCCTAAGCGAGGTCACCTTTGGAAATTAAGCTCCTTGATCATCAAGTATTCTTTAGTCATTGTAGCTCGTAGGTTCTGATTCTTCGCTTTTCTGCACACTTTGTACTTCAAGCAACAAACTTGTGATTTGGGTTCCTTTGTGATGTGTGATCTTTGAGCTTTCTTTGAGATCATCCGCCAGAGTAAATCTCCAAGCTCATCCACAGTAGTATCGCCTTCATGTGATGTAGTGACTTTAGAACCATCATGCTCACGCCCTTCTGGATCTGGAGACATTACATTAGAGTTGTGGATCAGGAGACTTTTTCATCAGAGTTGCGGAAACGTTGTTGTTAGTCTCTCAACATTTGTTGTAGTAAGTCTCTCATATTCATTGATAGTGAGGAGGATGTGTGAGCATGAGGTATGGATTGACCCGATTCAGCTAGAAAAAGGAGCCATCAACGCCATCTTTATATGTGTCCCTAAAATAAAACAGTTAGCAATAAAGATAGAGAACGAATATGGCTTTGTCATTCATTCTGCGAGGACAGACTACCCTCCAGTTTTGTGAAAACCGACCTGTGATCAGGTAGAGTCTCTTTTAAAGAAGACTCTCCTTGACAGGAATTTCCAGCTTTTAGTAATGAATTTTCCAGAGAATACACTTCGGAATCTTCATACTTAGCATGTTCTCATACCGGAACGTCTCAAAGCAGACAACACGATAGAGTGAATCGGTGAATTGATATTCACGGATTGATGAGAAATTGATTTATAAGAATCACTCGCGTGTCATATGATAAACATTTTTGAGACACGACGAGATTTTTAAGCTTTGAATAACATTTCCATCAAAAATACTTTTCTTTGAAAGATTATACACAATCAACGTGCTCGAAAATTAGTTGATGAGCACATTGAAGGGTTTTTGCAAAAGTATCCGTCAATCCATATCCTAGAACAAGTTTAATTCAATTTTGAAAATCGCACCATCGTTGCTTTCCAGTTGTCACTTGATCATTGATCCAAGACGGATCTTGATGAGGTGAAAAATGATCCGTTTTTAGGGGGTCATTTAAGCCCGAAATTTAATTTATTTGATCAAATATTGCCCTAAATCGTTCCTTTTGTGATTTTAGGTACTTTGGGAGTGAATTCTGGAAAAGGAAGCATTTTGGACGTTTTTGGAGCATAAAAGTGGAAAAAGTACCTGACGGCGTCAAGAGCATTTTTATAACGGCGTCAAGAGCAAAAATGGTGATGGTCCAGTAGAAATGTGACGGCGTCAAGGCATGGCCATCAAGAGCAAAAGTGGTGACGGCCCAGAACAACATTACACATGACGGCGTCAGATCTTGATCTAGGCAATCCGATTATATTTTTGGCGGCGGGTTGACGGCGTCAGAAGTTTCTTCTTGACGCCGTCACCTTAGGAAATCTATATATAGTCTTTGTAATTTTCATTCAAAAGGGAGGACAATTTTAGGGACGAGTTGAATAAACCCTAGCTCGACTTTTACAGTATTTTCAAGGGTTTTCACCCCTTGAAACCTTTCATGTTCAATTAAGATAAGTATCCTTTCATATCATTCAATATGTCTATGTGTTGTTTGAATATATCTTATGCTTGTCTTGATTTTAACATGCTAGGCTAGATCTCTTGTGTGTTTGCTTAGATGTAATGAATAGATGTTGATTATGGGTTGATTGCTTGTTTATAGTTGTAATGGATGAATGATTTCGATGTTAGGCTTAAGAAAACTGGCAGACTTCCATAGTGTAACTTGCTTGAACGTCTTAAGAAACATGAACCAATGAGTACTAGGTTTTTATGGTTGTATTTAATGCATAAGCGAATTCTAG
Source organism: Artemisia argyi (assembly GCA_030686995.1). Taxonomy (NCBI): domain Eukaryota; kingdom Viridiplantae; phylum Streptophyta; class Magnoliopsida; order Asterales; family Asteraceae; genus Artemisia; species Artemisia argyi. The sequence goes on along the minus strand of CM060701.1, from coordinate 92,177,026 downwards.
TGATCCCATGTTAGGAGCTTCTTGCAGGCTCGGCATAGGAGTGAAGTAGGAGCTTATAGAGATGGGGAAGTACGTACGCCACCCCACGACTGGTATTAAGGAATATAACCTGTCATCCACGCAACTGTAACAAACTATCAACCTGTAAAAGATATCTAGGGAGTAATGAAATCTAAGTAAACACAACTTTCCCATTTATTGTTCACACCACTAGTTAATTAGCTTTATTTACATTTTTGTTATTTTATTTTGATTGCATCTTAGTTATTGGGTTAGTTGATTAGCAACTAATTCCGCCCACTCTTCCAAAACCGAGATTGTTACTTGCTTTTATAAAAATATAAAAATACAAAAAGAATCATCCCTCACCTCTAGACCTAATTCTTAGGCTTTCTAATCCTAGCGACACTATTCCTGAGTTGAACGATCAATCCCCTGGTACTTGTCACTATACTATACTACAACGATCAGGTACACTACCTGGTGGGGGTTGTAAGCTTCTTGAGATCCCTCGAGAGGTAAAGCCTGGTGTAATTCCCACACATCAAGTTTTTGGCGCCGCAACCCGGGGAATAGTTATTGTCTAGGTTAGAATTTCTTTTTATTAGGTCTACTTGCTAGATTCGTTTCTAGTAAGACTTTATTTTTATTTTTAGGTTTTCTTTAGTCTATCTTATTTCTTCGTGTCTTTGTTCGTAACCTTTACCATCCAACATCATGGAAGGTGGTAACATCTTTGAACCCATCAACCCACCACAACAAGACCACCCACAAAACCCACCACTAGCTAACCAACCTCTTAGGCCCCGAACCCTAGGAGAGTATTCCCGACCTAGCCACCAAGGCTATCGAAACACCATTGAGCTCACCCAAGGAGCCAATGTGTCCCCCTTGAGATCCGACACCAACCGGTTGGTGCAAAGCGGATGCGCATTCCATGGACTTCGTTCCGAAGATCCTAATCAACATCTCAAGGACTTCCTTAAAATCGTAGATTCTATAGACCTTGATGTTACAACTAGAGAGTTGACCCGATTACGCCTATTCCAATTCTCTCTACGTGATCAAGCTAGTCAATGGCTGGAACGTTTACCCGCGGGATCCATCACCTCATGGGATGATCTCACCACTCGTTTCCTTGCACAATTTTTCCCACCAGGGAGAACTACCAAGCTTCGAAATGATATCTTGATGTTCCAACAACGTCAAGGTGAAACTCTATATGAAGCATGGACTCGTTTCAAGGACTTACTCCAAAAAGTCCCTCATCATGGCATAGATCTTTGGCTCCAAGTCCAAATCTTCTATGACCATATCGATCTCTCTACAAGGCGAACCATTGACCAATCGGCCGGTGGCAAGCTACGTGATCTAAGTGCGGAAGAATCATGGGAACTCATAGAAGATCTTGCTCTCTATGACAACGAAAGTTGGAATGATCCCCGTGATTTGAACAAAACGGTCAAGGCAATATCTTTGCCTTCAAACAATTCTAGAACTCCCGACCGTAGGATCATGGAACTTGAGGACCAAGTCAAGTTTCTCATGAAATCTTACGAAGCTCCTAAGCTTTCGAGCCAAGTGAACATAATCACTTCTTCATGCGAATTATGTAGTGGTCCCCATGACACTCATGATTGCGTGGAACTCCCCGGAACAGCTTTTGCAGACTACGCATCCTCGCGTACCGACGAAGCGGGAGATAAGTGGTACACTTTCAAACCCGAGCCAAACCCTTACGGTGATTCCTACAAACCTTTTTGGAAAAATCACCCGAACCTTAGGTGGAAACAAAACCAAAACAATTCTTCCAATCCGCCTAATCGTTACCAACCAAATGGTCCACCCTCCAACCGTACTTTCAACAACAATCCTTCTAACAACTATGGTAGTACCAATAATCTTGAAGGATTGATGTCCAAGTTTATGGCATCTCAAGAAGCTCGCATATCTAAGTTTGAAGCCGATTTCAAACAAAGGCAAAGTGAGATGACCACCAAAATTGACACGTTGTTGAAAGTTCTCAATGACCGAGAAATGGGAGCACTCCCAAGCGACACGGTCAAGAATCCGAAACTAAATGTAAATTCCATATCATCAGTTTCGTCACCCACTTCTTGTCCGCAATACTACTCTATTAAATCAATGAGCACGTGTTTCAAGCAAAACCAAATTCTTCAAAAAGACCAATCAAATGAAACACCCGATATCAAACCGGTCAAAAGCATAGTTGAAACACCTCCTACGCAAGACCTTGACGATGAATTCAAGGAGCTTCACCTTGAACGCCCCGTCATTGATGTCTTAGCCCGTGCTCCTGATGAGGCGAAAAATGAACCACTTTTAGGGGGTCATTTAAGCCCGGAATTAAATTTATTTGATCTAATATTGCCCTAAATCATTCTTTTTGTGATTTTAGGTACTTTGGGAGTGAAATCTGGAAAATAAGGCATTTTAGACGTTTTCGGAGCATAAAAGTGAAGAAAACGGCAAAGTCTCAATTTTCCAAGCTGGGAACAGTAGGTGACGGCGTCAAGAAGGAATTTCTGACGGCGTCAAGAGTAAATTCCATGACTTCCCATGACGACCCAGTACAGATTTGACGGCGTCACGAAGTAGGGCGTCAAGAGTTAAACGCATGACGGCCTGGAAAATGCTAACACATGACGGCATCAAAAGTAGATCAAGGCAGTCCGAGAAGTATTTTGGCGGCGAGGTGACGGCGTCACAAGATTTGTCTTGATGCCGTCAGACCCTATTTCCTATATATAGTTTTCTAATTTTCACATTAAAAAAGAGAGGAGTTTTGGAGAAACCCTAGGTCCGAACTTAAGACAAATTTTACAGGTTTTTCAAGGGTTCTTTGCCCTTGATCCCTTTCATGTGTAATTAAGATAAGTGTTCTTTTAATTCAATCAATACGTCTATGTGTTGGTTGTCTATATCTTGTTCTTGTCTTAATTCCATCATGCTAGGCTAGATCTATCTTGTGTTTGCTTAGATCTAATGAAACCTAGATGTTAATTATGTGTTGATTACTTGTTTATGGTTGTATTGGATGAATGATTTCGATGTTAGGCTTAAGAAAACTGGCAGATCTCCAATTGGTAACATGCTTGAACGTCTTAAGAAACATGAACCGATGTGCACTAGGTTTTATTGGTTGTATTTACTGCATGAGTAATTTCTAATGATCCCATGTTAGGAGTTTTTAACGGCTCGACATAGGAGTGAAGTAGGCACTCATAGGATTGGGGAAGTAAGTGCGCCACCCCATGAATGGTATTAAGGAATACAACCCATCATCCACGCAACTATAACAAGTAATTAATGTGTAAAAGATGTCTAGGGAGTAGTGAAATCTAAGTAAACACATTTTCTCCACATATTGCTCACAACCTTAGTTAATTTAGTTTTATTTTCATTTTTAGTATTTTATTTTGATTGCATCTTTAGTATTGGGTTAGTTGACTAGAAACTAATTCCGCCCAAATCCTTCAAACCCGAGATATTTACTTGCTTTCTAAAAAATATAAAAATACAAAAATAATCTTCCATCATCTTTAGCACTAGTAATTAGGTTTTCTAATCCTAGCGACACTATTCCTAGCTGAACGATCAATCCCCCAGTACTTGTCACTATACTATACTACAACGATCAGGTGCACTGCCTGGTGGGGGTTGTAAGCTTCTCGAGATCCCTCGAGAGGTAAAGCCTGGTGCGATTCCCACGTATCAAGTTTTTGGCGCCGCAGCCCGGGGAATAGTTATTGTCTAGGTTAGAATCTCTTTTTATTAGGTCTACTTGCTTGATTCCTTTCTAGTAAGATTTTATTTTTACTTTTAGGTTTCTCTAGTCTATCTTAATTCTTTGTGTCTTTGTTCGTAACTCTTCACCACCCGACATCATGGACAATGAGAACATCTTTGAACCCGTCATCCAACCACAACAAAACCCACCACTAGAACCCCTTAGGCTCCGAACCTTAGGAGAGTATTCCCGACCTAGCCACCAAGGCTATCGAAACACCATTGAGCTCACCGGAGCCAATGTTACCCCCTTGCGATCCGACACCATCCGGTTGGTGCAAAGCGGATGTGCATTCCGTGGACTTCGTTCCGAAGATCTAAATCAACATCTTAAGGACTTCCTTAAAATCGTAGATTCTATAGACCTAAGTGTTGAAACTAGAGAGACTACTCGATTACGCCTATTCCAATTCTCTCTACGGGATCAAGCTAGTCAATGGCTTGAGCGTTTACCCGCAGGATCCATCACCACATGGGATGATCTCACCACTCGTTTCCTTGCTCAATTTTTCCCACCAGGGATACTAAGCTTAGAAATGAAATCTTGATGTTCCAACAACGTCAAGGTGAAACTCTTTATGAAGCATGGACTCGTTTCAAGGACTTACTCCAAAAAGTCCCTCATCATGGCATAGATCTTTGGCTCCAAGTCCAAATCTTTTATGACCATATCGATCTCTCCACGAGGCGAACCATTCACCAATCGGCCGGTGGTAAGCTACGTGATCTAAGAGCGGAACAATCATGGGAACTCATAGAAGATCTTGCTCTCTATGACAACGAAAGTTGGAATGATCCCCGTGATTTGAACAAAACGGTCAAGGCAATATCTTTGCCTTTGAACAACTCTAGCACTCCCGACTGTAGGATCATGGAACTTGAGGACCAAGTCAAGTTTCTCATGAAATCCTACGAAGCTCCCAAGCCTTCAAGCCAAGTGAATAAAATCACTTCTTCATGCGAATTATGTAGTGGTCCCCATGACACTCGTGATTGTGCGGAACTCCCCGGAATAGCTTTTGCGGACTACCCATCCTCGCGTACCGACGAAGCGGGAGATAAGTGGTATACTTTCAAGCCCGAGCCAAACCCTTACGGTGATTCATACAACCCCTCTTAGAAAAATCACCCAAACCTTAGGTGGAAACAAAATCAACCCAATTCTTCCAATCCGCCTAATCGTTATCAACCAAATGGTCCACCCTCCAACCGTACTTTCAACAACAATCCTTCTAAGAACTATGGTAGTACCAACAATCTTGAAGGATTGATGTCCAAGTTCATGACATCTCAAGAAGCTCGCATATCTAAGTTTGAAGCCGATTTCAAACAAAAGCAAAGCGAGATGACCACCAAAATTGACGCATTGTTGAAAGTTCTCAATGACCGAGAAATAGGAGCACTCCCAAGCGACACGATCAAGAATCCGAAACTAAACGTTAATCCCATATCTTTGGTTTCGTCACCCACTTCGTGTCCACAATACTACTCGGTTAAATCAACGAACACGTGTTTCAAACAAAACCAAATTCTTCAAAAGGACCAACCAAATAAAACACCCAAAGTAGAACCGGTCAAAAGTATAGTTGAAACACCTCCTACGCAAGACCTTGACGATGAATTCAAGGAACTTCACCTTGAATGCCCCGTCATTGATGTCTTAGCCCGTGCTCCCTACTATAGTGCCCTCCTAGAGAAATATGAGAAGTTTAAACTAGGAAAAAATGGGACCGCCTTCGTTCAAAACAAGTTGCCTAAAAAGCTTGATGATCCGGGTATATTTGTTTTGCCTTGTAAGATAGGAAGATCCGAAGCTTTCGACACACTAGCCGATTTAGGGTCATGCCTCAACTTGATTCCCTTATCCTTATTCACAACTCTTAAGCTAGGAAAGTTAGAAGAAATGGAGGTTTTGATAGGTCTAGCGGATGGAAGTATTGCCCACCCGGTCGGTATGATTAAGGATGTAGTTGTTCATGTAGGAAAATTAACTATCTTAGCGGATTTTCACGTCCTAGACATGGTTAGTGACACTACATGCCCATTATTGGTAGGAAGAGGATTTTTAGCAACCGTTAGTGCCATGATAGATTGTAAGGAGTCTAAGATAGCGGTAGGTGAAGGTGATACTTGGTCGGTGTACGATGTTAAGAAACATAGTTATGATTGTGATGATGAACCAACACCGCATTGGGTAGAGATGAATAGGAGACCATCTAGATATGGACCTTGGATAGAAAGGAACTTTATAGGACCTCAATGCCCATTCTATCTAGAAAAAGATTTTGTTGAGAAGACACATTCGGTGGAACAACTCATAGCTAGAGATGAGGAGCTAGACCCCTTTGAGGACCCCTTAGTCTTTAGAAAGATGATTGAGTTCTTGAGCGTAATGCCTATTAATATAGAGATGAATAAGTGGAAAAGAGATGGAGATAAGTGTAAATGGAGGTGGGACAAACCACCTAAAGAAGGAGACGGATCATGGCACATAAGGATGACTTTGTATGATCCGGATAGAGAGATGTTTGAAAGGTCATACCATACTAAGGAAACCGATAGAAAGTTGAAACCTAAGTTTGATCCCAAAGATGTCCTCAATGAGGAACTCACCCATATCATGTAGTAACCCATGACCTTGAGTCTAGCTACAAGACTCGTAAATAAAGAAAAGCGCTTCTTGGGAGGCAACCCATGCTTTGTGTGATTTTATTTTGTTTGTTATTTGCTTCCGTATGCATGCTTTATTTTTATTGTTGGTAGATCATGTTTCTCAATTAAATAGTGGAAATACTTTACTTTGTTGTTTTGGCCTAGTCTTAACTCCACCTAAAAGTATTTTTGCCAAAGATAAGTGTAAGGGGAAACCCCAAATATGTTTTTAAGAAACAACTCGATCATGATTCTCCACAATATTAAATGAACATGTGTATTCGTATTTGTTAGAGTCAAATGCTTGTATTGAGTCATAATGAAGTTTTGAAGGATTTTCCAGGAAGTAGAACCAAGTTTTTCCAGAAATTTTCTGGAAACTTAACATAAGAATTTCTGCAGGTCAATCCTGACGGCGTCACAAGTTTACTCTTGACGGCGTCACGGGCATAAAAATCTGGAAATTTTACCGGTTTTGTTTTTCTAACGGAGTCTTATGGTTTTTGTGAATTATTAAGTTTTATAATCTCCAGGAAGTCTGCAAACTTCATTCCACAAGCATTATATCTTATCTTGTTTTCTAGGATTTAGTAACTTATATAGGATGCCGCCGATTTTATGCGAGGTTGTCTTGTCTATTTTCTCAGGATTTACAGGTTATGTATGACAAGAAGATGATTTATATTCTGGAAGGGAAGCTTTGATTGTTCATTTTCTTGGAGGAAGATTTAACCTGGCCACCTAATTATCCATACCGAGCGAATCAGGGGAGTATTTGATTTTATTTGTTTTACTATTTCACTTTTACATTCTTTACTTGAACATTGGGGACAATGTTCATCTTAAGTGTAAGGGTAGGGTAAAATGATGATACCTTAGATATGCACTTTCGCTTGAGTTTGCTTTGTTTAATGGTAGGTGTGTAATAAAACTATGAGAAATACTTGTTAGTGCAATTTTAGCGCCAAATTTAAAATTTTTTACAACATTTAGGAGTGAAACTTTAGCCATAGCAAGCGTGTCATGGATAGGAGATTGTATGACTAGCACATAACTGTATATTCAGAAAAATTTTCCACCCAAATATGTGAGGTTCGCCTTTAGATTTGATAGGAAAAGCATTTACTATTAGTGCTTATGAGTATACCGGTAGCATTTAGATTCTAGAACTTGCGTTAGTGATGCATCCCGAGACCGCTAGTGAGACTACATTCGTGTAGTAGGATTTACTACATGATAAGAGGCATTAGGATCACCCTTGTGTTAAACCCGTATTACAATTACATGACCATTTAAGTCATATTACTTGACTACTTAAGTCAACTAATTTTTCCCACACCCTTAGCGTTGTACTCATTTTTAGTACACGAAGCACCTAGTACACCCCTCCGAGCCTATCTTTTCGTTTGTAACTTTAAGCATCTTACTTAAAGGAAGAATTTGTTACACCCCACTTAAATGTACAACCAAATCGCCTTAGCCTTCCGTGTATGCGCTCATTTTTAGTGCATTATTGTTATTTGTTAAACCCTAAGTTAACTATCTAATTGATTACATGGTTGCTAAGTCGAGTCATATCCTTGTACATATTGTTTTGGGACGATTGGGACTCATGGGTAAAGTACTTATTTTATGGAGTAACGGGGAAGAACATCATATTATTACCCCCATATATACGTTAATCTTAAAAGTACTCCAAGTGTTTTGATTTTCTTAATTCGAGTCATTAGATTAGTTTATTGTAAAGTATGTAAAGATTCAAGTGTAAGGGGAATGTTCATTCCCTATGATGTATTATTTTGGATGGTAGGGTAAGAGTGTATGCAAAAAAAAAAAAAAAAAAAAAAAAAAAAAAAAAAATCAAGAAAAGAAAAAAAAAAGTAGAAAAAGAGAAAAGAGAAAAAACATACGGACTACCATCCCTTTTTATTCTATGTTCATTTTATGTTTTTGTTATATTTTTCATTTATTAGCTTAAGTCGAGTCTAGTCTTGGCTTAGCAACGCCGTGTTGTACATGTAATTGACTAAGATTGTTAACTCGCCACCAGTAAAGACTGCCTTTATCCAACAAAACCGTGTATTTCATATCCCTACACCTAACGTTACAACCCTTTAAAAGACCTCTTTGATAGTTTATCCTAGGTGCTTACGCCATGTGGTGGAGGTTTAATCCTTTCCCAAGCCTATGGTAATCTATTTTGCTATGACAGGTAGTGAGAGATATCTTCCGTTTCCATATTGTAATTTACACTTTATTACACCCGAGAGATGTGAGTATCTAAACACTATTTGTGAGGTGCTTGTGTATGACCTCCGTGCTTGTCTATTGGTCTTTAGTGGAACGATTATTTGTTGTAATTACTTTTATATTAGTGTTAAATGACCCCTAACTTGTATTTTGATTAGAATAAAAGCGCATTTGCTTGAGGACAAGCAAATCTCAAGTGTAAGGGTATATGATGAGGCGAAAAATGAACCACTTTTAGGGGGTCATTTAAGCCCGGAATTAAATTTATTTGATCAAATATTGCCCTAAATCGTTCCTTTTGTGATTTTAGGTACTTTGGGAGTGAAATCTGCAAAAGAAGGTATTTTGGACGTTTTAGGAGCATAAAAGTGAAGAAAACGGCAAAGTCTCAATTTTCCAAGCTGGGAACAGTAGGTGACGGCGTCAAGAAGGAATTTCTGACGGCGTCAAGAGTAAATTCCATGACTTCCCATGACGACCCAGTACAGATTTGACTGTGTCACGAAGTAGGGCGTCAAGAGTAAAATGCATGACGGCCTGGAAAATGCTAACACATGACGGCGTCAAAAGTAGATCAAGGCAGTCCGAGAAGTATTTTGGCGGCGAGGTGACGGCGTCACAAGATTTGTCTTGACGCCGTCAGACCCTATTTCCTATATATAGTTTTCTAATTTTCACATTAAAAAAGAGAGGAGTTTTGGAGAAACCCTAGGTCCGAACTTAAGACGAATTTTACAGGTTTTTCAAGGGTTCTTTGCCCTTGATCCCTTTCATGTGTTATTAAGATAAGTGTTCTTTTAATTCAATCAATATGTCTATGTGTTGGTTGTCTATATCTTGTTCTTGTCTTAATTCCATCATGCTAGGCTAGATCTATCTTGTGTTTGCTTAGATCTAATGAAACCTAGATGTTAATTATGTGTTGATTACTTGTTTATGGTTGTATTGGATGAATGATTTCGATGTTAGGCTTAATAAAACTGGCAGATCTCTAATTGGTAACATGCTTGAACGTCTTAAGAAACATGAACCGATGTGCACTTGGTTTTATTGGTTGTATTTACTGCATGAGTAATTTCTAATGATCCCATGTTAGGAGTTTTTAACGGCTCAACATAGGAGTGAAGTAGGCACTCATAGGATTGGGGAAGTAAGTGCGCCACCCCATGAATGGTATTAAGGAATACAACCCGTCATCCACACAACTATAACAAGTAATTAACGTGTAAAAGATGTCTAGGGAGTAGTGAAATCTAAGTAAACACATTTTCTCCACATATTGCTCACAACCTTAGTTAATTTAGTTTTATTTTCATTTTTAGTATTTTATTTTGATTGCATCTTTAGTATTGGGTTAGTTGACTAGCAACTAATTCCGCCCAAATCCTTCAAACCCGAGATATTTACTTGCTTTCTAAAAAATATAAAAATACAAAAATAATCTTCCATCATCTTTAGCACTAGTAATTAGGTTTTCTAATCCTAGCGACACTATTCCTAGCTGAACGATCAATCCCCTGGTACTTGTCACTATACTATACTACAACGATCAGGTACACTGCCTGGTGGGGGTTGTAAGCTTCTCGAGATCCCTCGAGAGGTAAAGACTGGTGCGATTCCCACGTATCAGCTCCCTACTATAGTGCCCTCCTAGAAAAATATGAGAAATTTAAACTAGGTAAAAATGGGACCCCCTTCGTTCAAAACAAGTTGCCTAGAAAGCTTGATGATCCGGGTATATTTGTTTTGCCTTGTAAGATAGGAAGATCCGAAGCTTTCGACACACTAGCCAATTTAAGTCAAGCCTCAACTTGATTCCCTTATCCCTTTTCACCACTCTCAAGCTTGGAAAGTTAGAGGAGATGGAGGTATTAATTGGTCTGGCAGATGGGAGTATTGCCCACCCAGTTGGGATGATCAAGGATGTAGTTGTTCACGTAGGGAAGTTAACTATTTTAGCGGATTTTCATGCCCTAGATATGGTTAGTGATACTACATGCCCATTATTAGTAGGAAGAGGATTTTTAGCAACCGCTAGCGCCATGACAGATTGTAAGGAATCTAAGATAGCGATAGGTGAGGGCGATACTTGGTCGGTATATGATGTTAAGAAACATAGTTATGATTGTGAGGATGAACCGACACCACATTGGGTAGACATGAATAGGAGACCATCTAGATATGGACCTTGGATAGAAAGAAACTTTATAGGACATCAACGCCCTTTCTATCTAGAAAAAGATTTCATCGATAAAACACATTCGGTGGAACAACTCATAGCTAGAGATGAAGAGCTAGACCCTTTTGAGGACCCCCTAGTCTTTAGGAAAATGATTGAGTTCTTAAGCGTAATGCCTATTAACATAGAGATGAACAAGTGGAAGAGAGAGGGGGATAAGTGTAAATGGAGGTGGGACAAGCCACCTAAGGAAGGTGACGGATCATGGCATATGAAGATGATTTTGTATGATCCGGATGGAGAAAAGTTTGAAAGGTCATACCGTACTAAGAAAACCGATAGGAAGTTGAAACCTAAGTTTGATCCCAAAGATGTCCTCAATGAGGAACTCACCCATGTCACGTAATAACCCATGACCTTGAGTCTAGCTACAAGACTCATAAATAAAGAAAAGCGTTTCTTGGGAGGCAACCCATGTTTTGTGTGATTTTTATTTTGTTTGATTGTTATTTGTTTCCGTATGCATGCTTTATTTTTATTGTTGGTAGATCATGTTTTAAAACTAAAATGGTGAAAATATTTTATTTTGTCGTTTGGCTTAGTCTTAACTTCATCCAAAGGTATTTCGCAAAAGATAAGTGTAAGGGGAAACCCCGACTATGTTTTTAAGAAACAAAATTGATCATGATTCTCCACAATATTAAATGAACATGTATATTCGTATATGTTAGAGTCAAATGCTTGTATCGAGTCATAATGATGTTTTACAGGATTTTCCAGGAAGTAGGACATAAGTTTTCCAGAAATTTTCCGGAAACTTAACGTAAAGATTTCTGCAGGTCACTTCTGACGCCGTCAGGAAGAAATTCCTGACGGCGTCATGTGTAAAATTCTGGAAATTTTGCTAGTTTTGTTTTTCTAATGGAGTCTCAAAGTTTTTGTTAATTCTTTAGTTCTATAAACTCCAGGAAATCTGCAAACATTCATTCCACAAGCATTATATCTTACTTTGCTTTTCTAGGATTTGTTATCATATATAGATTGCCGCCGATTTTACGCGAGGTTGCCTTGTTTGTTTTCTCAGGTTTAACAGGTTATGTATGACAAGAAGATGATTTATATTTCTGGAAGGGAAGCTTTGATTGTTCATTTTCTTGGAGGAAGATCTAACCTTGTTACCATACTATCCATACCGAGCGAATCAGGGGAGTATTAGATTTCATTCTTTTACCTGTTTTTACTTTTACATTCTTTAATTGAACATTGGGGACAATGTTCATCCTAAGTGTAAGGGGAGGGTAAATGATGATACCTTATAGGATACACCTTCACTTGAGTTTGTTTGTTTGATGGTAAGTGTGTAATAAAACTATGAGAAATACTTAATAGTGTAATTTTAGCGCCAAATTTAAATTTTTTTACAACATTTAGGAGTGAAACTTTAGCCTTAGCAAGCGTCTCATGGATAGGAGATTGTGAGGTTCGCCTTTAGATTTGATAGGAAAAGCATTTACTATTAGTGCTTATGAGTGTACCGGTAGCATTTAGATTCTAGAACTTGCGTTAGTGATGCATCCCGAGACCGCTAGTGAGACTACATTCGTGTAGTAGGATTTACTACATGATAAGAGGCATTAGGATCACTCTTGTGTTAAACCCGTATCATAATTACTTGACCATTTAAGTCATATTACTTGGCTAGTAAAGTCAACTAAATTTTCCCACACCTTAGCGTTGTACTCATTTTTAGTACACGAAACCCCTAGTACACCCCTCCGAGCCTATCTTTTCGTTTCTAACTTTAAGCATCTTACTTAAAGGAAGAATTTGTTACACCCCACTTAAATGTACAACCAAATCGCCTTAGCCTTCCGTGTATGCACTCATCTTTAGTGCATTATTGTTATATGTTTAAACCCTTAGTTAATTATCTAATTGATTACATGGTTGCTAAGTCGAGTCATATCCTTGTACATATTGTTTTAGGACGATTGGGACTCATGGGTAAAGTACTTATTTTATGGAGTAATGGGGAAGAACATTTATTATTACCCCCATATGTGCGTTAATCTTAAAAAGTACTCCAAGTGTTTTGATTTTCTTAATTCGAGTCATTAGATTAGTTTATTGTAAAGTATGTAAAAATTCAAGTGTAAGGGGAATGTTCATTCCCTATGATGTATTATTTTGGATGGTAGGGTAAGAGTGTATGAAAAAAAAAAAAAAAAATCAAAAAAATTGAAAAAAAAAAATAATAAAAAAAATAGAAAAAAGGAAAAGAGAAAAAACATACGGACTACCATCCCGTTTCATTCTATGTTTATTTTATGTTTTTGTTATTTTTGATTTATTAGCTTATGTCGAGTCTAGTCTTGGCTTAGCAACGCCATATTGTACATGTAATTAACCAAGATTATTAACTCGCCACCAGTAAAGATTGCCTATATCCAACAAAACCGTGTATTCCATATCCCTACACCTAACGTTATAACCCTTTGAAAGACCTCTTTGATAGTTTATCCTAGGTGCTTACGCCATGTGGTGGAGGTTTGATCCTTTCCCAAGCCTATGGTAATCTATTTTCCTATGACAGCTAGTGAGAGATGTTTTCCATTTCCATATTGTGATATATACTTTATTACACCCGAGAGATGTGAGTATCTAAACACTATTTGTGAGGTGCTAGTATATGACCTCCGTGCTTGTCTTTGGTCTTTAGTGGAACGATTATTTGTTGTAATTACTTTTATATTAGTGTTAAATGACCCCTAACTTGTATTTTGATTAGAATAAAAGCGCATTTACTTGAGGACAAGCAAATCTCAAGTGTAAGGGTATATGATGAGGCGAAAAATAATCCGTTTTTAGGGGGTCATTTAAGCCCGGAATTGAATTTATTTGATCAAATATTGCCCTAAATCGTTCCTTTTGTGATTTTAGGTACTTTGGGAGTGAATTCTGGAAAAGGAAGCATTTTGGACATTTTTGGAGCATAAAAGTGAAGAAAACAGCAAAGTCTTAATTTTCCTTGCTGGGAACAGTACCTGACGGCGTCAAGAGCATTTTTATGACGGCGTCAAGAGCAAAAATGGTGACGGTCCAGTAGAAATGTGACGACGTCAAGGCATGGCCATCAAGAGCAAAAGTGGTGACGGCTCAGAACAACATTACACATGACGGCGTCAGATCTGGATCTAGGCAATCCGACTGTATTTTTGGCGGCGGGTTGATGGTGTCAGAAGTTTCTTCTTAACACCGTCACCTTAGGAAATCTATATATAGTCTTTGTAATTTTTATTCAAAAGGGGACAATTTTAGGGACGAGTTGAATAAACCCTAGCTCGACTTTTACAGTATTTTCAAGGGTTTTCACCCCTTGAAACCTTTCATATTCAATTAAGATAAGTATACTTTCAATTCATTCAATATGTCTATGTGTTGTTTGAATATATCTTACGCTTGTCTTGATTTTAACATGCTAGGCTAGATCTCTTGTGTGTTTGCTTAGATGTAATGAAACCTAGATGTTGATTATGGGTTGATTGCTTGTTTATAGTTGTAATGGATGAATGATTTCAATGTTAGGCTTAAGAAAACTAGCAGACTTCCATAGTGTAACTTGCTTGAACGTCTTAAGAAACATGAACCAATGCGTACTAGGTTTTTATGGTTGTATTTAATGCATAAGCGAATTCTAGTGATCCCATGTTAGGAGCTTCTTGCAGGCTCAACATAGGAGTGAAGTAGGAGCTTATAGAGATGGGGAAGTACGTACGCCACCCCACGACTGGTATTAAGGAATATAACCCGTCATCCACACAACTGTAACAAACTATCAACCTGTAAAAGATATCTAGGGAGTAATGAAATCTAAGTAAACACAACTTTCCCATTTATTGTTCACACCACTAGTTGATTAGCTTTATTTTCATTTTTGTTATTTTATTTTGATTGCATCTTAGTTATTGGGTTAGTTGATTAGCAACTAATTCCACCCACTCTTCCAAAACCGAGATTTTTACTTGCTTTTATAAAAATATAAAAATACAAAAAGAATCATCCCTCACCTCTAGACCTAATTCTTAGCATTTCTAATCCTAGCGACACTATTCCTGAGTTGAACGATCAATCCCCCGGTACTTGTCACTATACTATACTATAATGATCAGGTACACTGCCTGGTGGGGGTTGTAAGCTTCTCGAGATCCCTCGAGAGGTAAAGCCTGGTGCAATTCCCACACATCAGATCTCACATGTCACCTACCAAGAGCTTGAAAGATGTTCGCTCTAGAAGGATTTCCATCTTCATCGTGAATATTTTCATATCACTCGGATGTTCTGGCAATACCACAAGGATAATGCGTAGGACTCTAAATATTTTATCTTATTTTTCGCAATGTGTGAAACAATAAGCATATTTGGAAGTGCGTCCTACTGAGATTTATGGATGATCTCTTTGGCTCTAGACTCAATAGTGCGTTTTGATCCGCTCCTGGAGACTGGGGAGGCGTCTCCTGTTTTTAGGTATCAACATAGCTCGTAATGAACGGTCGATACATTGCACAGGGTTCCCCGTGAGAATGAAACACGCTCTTTTAAGAGAACTTGAGTGGTTGTGAAGTTTAGTGCAGTGCGTCACTGGGTCCATGACGTCTTGTCTTCAATACTAGTGTTACCTTAGTAAACACTAGTAGCATATGAAGTTGAACCCGTTTCTGCCCTAAGGTTGAATATTTGGAGGGCTATTTCTTTTCACCCTTTTCACATTTCATTTCTTTTTCATTCTTCAACCCCTTCAGTGCTTACCGAGACTTCATCACTAGAACCTTGTTGGGTTTGTTCCAGTTCTAGCTCTATCTCAGTCCGCACTCTTCCCTTTCTCACTTTTCTCCTTTTTTCAATCATTCCTAAGGACTTCTATTCTATCTATGGATTGTCCCTGGGAAGATCCTTCTGGTTCTGGTGGATCATGGGAACTCATACCTAACCTTAACCATCCTTATAACTCCATGCATAAAGATAAATGGTCGGTCTTTGGTATTACTTCCACAAACGCCTTTTGCTCCCCCTTAATATGTGCATCGGTATTCGAAAGAGTTTAGCACATATGTGGGAGCATATTTATTGAGTCCAAAAGATCATATTTGATTATCAGATTTCATATTTAAATCACATTCTCTCCCCCGATCAAAAATTTCAAATCTTTCGAGATTTTGGATCTCAATTGATTTAAATAAGTTAGAAAGCTTTTGGGAGAGAAATGCGGCCAGTTTAATGTTTTCTGATAAAAGGAACCTTTTTCTTGCTCCCCCTCAATCTGTGAGGGAGGTTGTTATGTGTCAGATTTGATGAGTTTACAAACAATTTGAAGTTTTGATAATTTCTGAAAACTCTTTGAAATTTTTTCATTCAATGACGGAGAGTTTTGTTGCAAGGTTTTTTGTACAAAGTGTTTTATTGCAAGGTTTGATGACACATAACAATCACAAAGTGTTTTATTGCAAGGTTTTTTGTACAAAGTGTGGAGAGTTTTGATGATACATAAAATTTTGAGAAATCACTCTCCCCCTCAATCAATGACGGATGTTAAAACTGAAATATTTTCATAAAATATTAAAGTCATTGATTGAGTGAAATATTTTAACTAAACTTTGAGTTCAATTTGATTTTCAATCAAAATCTCATGGTACCACCAAGTTTTGCACAAATACCTTCCGGAAAAATCATAGAAGGGAAAGTATTTGGCGATAAAAAGATGATTTCTCTTCTTTACCAAGAAATAATGCACTGAAGCGTACATTAGATTGAGGAAACATGGATATAAAGTAATCCATGCCCAGGTGAACTTCACCCGGTATAAGGAACAACCGTCTTTTTGGTGACGAGTTTTCCCCATTTTGAAAAACGGGTTGCTATCTGAAGTAATAGCAAGCCATAATTTTAAGTCAGGGTTACAGCCTGAGATGACTATAAGCCATAATTTTGAAGTCCGGGTTGCTGCCTGAAATGACTGCAAGCCATAGTTTTAGAATGTTTTGAGAAACGACATGTTTTAGAAAAACATTATTTGAAAAAGAAAAACTCTTGCTCAAGCATATGTATGATTCCGTGTCATTATTGAATGACATTTCTAGAAACGTACATAATTATGATTACACAAGAGACATGTCGTGAGAAGAATATTTTTGTATTTTCTATTTTTCTGATTTTTATAGGTTTTTGTAGATTATATAATTTTTCTATTTACAAATATGGAAAATAGAATAAAAAATATGTAAAGTGGTTTAGTGCACGCTTGGTTTTAAAGAATGGTTTAGCGAGGCACTTTCCAATCATTGAATTCCAACGAGGATAGAAAACCGATGTTTCATATTGACGTAACACTCCTGGAATCCATGAAGATTTAAAACTCTTTTTCCATTGAAAAGTTGATTGAGAAACCCGGTGTTTCTCTCGGAGTTTTAAAATCGGAAGAAAAAGATTTCCCTCTATAGTTGAACCACATGGGTTCATTTTGGAAGATCTGATTTTGTGAGAGATTACGAAAGCAAAATCATTCTTATAATGCATCAAAAGCATTACAGATTATGAAAATTTGAAAGAATGTGAACGACTTTGCTTTGAAAATTTGAAAAACTTGTTTCTAAACATTTGAATCTTGTATCACGTTTGGCCTTTTGACACATTTAGCCCCGTTGACCTCTCTCATTCCTTTCATGAAAAATATTTACTTGATTTTACATATTGCAAAATGTTCATGGGAGATTGGCGCATCAGAAATCAAACTAAAGTATGCAACTACATGAACAATACGGTTGACATTTTTCTCCTCCTCAAAACATGTTTCATACTAAACATTTTGGCAATAGTTGAACTTTTGACGAAACATATCTTGACTTCAAATACGATGACATGTACTTGCTCACAGAAAATGCATTAGGCACAAACAAGCATACAGGAGAATCAAAAACTCATTCTAAATCTTCCTAAGTGCACATAATTCTCAAATTAACACTCAAGATCACAGATTAATTCATTCTTTCACTCGAGATTTTCAGATTATTATCATGGTTTAGGGTTATGTTTTGAGACTTTACATGCATACTAGTATCATGATCCATGAATAATGTACAAGCAAACACCCTAGTAGTAGCAGCAAAGACATTGACATCTTAAACCCTAAGTCACTTGATATCAAACCTATGTTGTTTCTAATCGAGCAAACACCCAGTCAAGAATTCTTTAGTGTTCTCTAAGGCTATATGAACTACTTAATTAGACTCAAACACATCAAAGGGAAATGCTTCAATTGATAGTTACATAAACCCTAGTATCTGATAATGCCCTTTTGATTGGTGTTATCATTTGAAACATTTTATTGAATGATTAGTCAACAACCATGAAGAAATTAGAATCTCACAATAATCGAGGATAAAAAGAAACTTGTTAGTCTGAATCGTTGAGGTTTTCAACTATGTGTGATACTTTTGAGAGCATTATTAATTCGAATGATGAAGAAACAAATTTTCTTGTAGAATTATGATAAGGTGTGCAAACTTCATGATGTTGTGAAAATTTTTTCCTCCTCAAAACATGTTCCATTTTGACAATGCAAAGTAAAACTTGTTTTAATGGAGGAACATAGTTTTGAGGAAAGAAAGTTTGCACACAAGAAAAGAAGATTCTTTTTATCGTTTTTGAAAGTTTTTTTGTATTCTCTTTTTTTGGTTTAATAATCTATATACAAGGATACTAATTAGTTTAAGAGGATTTTGTCATGAGTACCGAAATGAGAGTATCGTTCAGCTCATTGTAGAAGTCTGTAGTCAACATCTCTTAAACTTTCACCACCAAAGCTTTCGAGGCTCACGAATTATCGTCTGAACTTGTGGTAGCCATGATGTAATCTTAAACGGGATTTTACAACTCTTGTGACTTAAACCGAGAGATCGATTCTCTCTTGGGATTTTACTAAAGTCAACAAAAGAAACCGAAAGATGTAATATGCGAGTTAGACTTAGAGAGAGATCATGGATAAGTGAACTTCATTTGCATTAAGTGTCAAGTCGTGACAAGTCAAGTTCCAATAGATCCGATCGTAATAAGTCAAGTCGTAAATATTAACTCACAATGTCAAATTGCAATCAGACTAATCAAAACGAATTAAGTCACAACAATTCACCAAACACAAGTAGTTAACAAATCACTAGAATCTCACAACTGAGTTAATCGCTAGACACCACCAAATCGCTGAGTTTTAGCCTCCTCAATGTGAAGCTTTGGTAGCTTCCCCCCAAACCGACAATCTTCATCATGAGACCACTTCCCCAATGTACAAAGACCCAAAGAAAATGATAGCACCAAAATAACAGGGTGAACCATGGATCATCTCTGCGGTTATCAATCCCGGAATGTATGATGAAGCCCGATCACCTGACCCTGTTGTGCATCCCCAATGTACACATTACTTTATGGTTTGGATCTGTTGTCTATTCGGGGGAATAAGATATCAACATCTTCATTTCACCAAATGCTTTCCAGTTAACTTACACATACCAACTCAATCCATATTGTACGCATGTATCCAATACAAGAACAAACAATGACACCAAAGTAACTGGTTGAAGCACTGATCATCTCTGTGGATATCACCTTTGGAATATATGATTAAGCCTAATCACGTGAACCTGTTGCGCGTCCTTGATGTACACAAATCTCTCCCCTGATGGTTGCGATCTCATCGGAATCATCATAACAATGTATACATGAAGCATTAACCAGAAGCACTTTACCATAAACCATATCAGCTCATATGAAGACATCGATAAGTAATATCATCTCACGCACCCAATGTTCTTCTCATATTTCTTCCTACTGAAAGCTGAAGTAGTTCATACCACAAGAATCGAGAGACCACTTCCTCCACTTAGTTGGAATGATACACCAGACGCCACGAGTTAAGACACTGATTATCTCTGCGGTTATGACATTTGTCTTCCCGTCATAACTTCAATTAAGAAGAAGTATTAAGTTCATCACGTGTACTCATTAAGCATTCAGATGTATGTCTCCTTCCCCCTTGCTGGTTTTGATACCTCAGAATCAGCAACACATTTTACATATACGTACTTGAAATCTTGTGTGAAGAACTAAATTGGCATAAATGGATCTGGTGAGACTCAACTGCTATGAAAAGACTCTCTCTGACTATCTTTACCACCCCTTATGAATGCTGTTTGAAGTAACCACTGATGAAGTAAACCCAATATACCAAACTTGAAACTGAAGTAGAATTTCCCGTTCTTGTGACTTAAGCTTGCACTAGTGTGTGACTAAGAGCGGTGTAGAGAGTTCATGCAACATCGAATCCCTAAGTACTCTATACTCTTCAACCAACCAACCATCAAGTATAAGACGTACATCACCTCTTGATTACCGACAACTTCGTGTAAGTTGTGACACTCCTTAAAGTGATAGTTATTTTGTGGTAATAGAAATGAAGAATTACCAAAATAACTAGATATCCAAGTCTTCGTCATTGTAAAGGTAAAAGCTCAAGCAAGGATCTCGAAGAGTCTTCATCCAACCAACCCCGACTTCAAGATAAAATAAGATCACTCCTTTGTGAAAGTCAACTTCAATCTCAAATAAGGGATACCAAATAAACTCTGTGATTACTTGACATTCCATGTCCAAATTCTTAGCCATTTTGACATTTTTGCCGACATTTTCCATAATGTTCTTCGGGTTGATTTACAGAGTGCATATTGGTAGGAACAACAATCCTTGATTATAGAATAAAATGACGGATCATTATTCATGTGTGCTGATAAGTGCTCAAACACTCATCATTTTTGGTCCAATATGAACTGCAAAACATACAAAAACACTCAGTAATGCATCAAAATACTGAAAATATTTCAAAATTGTGTTTTATATGTTTTAGATGCAAAATGAGCAAAAACAAATAAAAAACGCACAAAGTTTGCAAAATTGGCAGTTTCAGTCCCCCAACTTTCATAAAATGACAAAACTAGTCCCTGGATATTCAAAGTATAGAAAATTATCACCAAAGGTCCTTTTACAATCATAAGTTGTCATATTTTGTCCTTTGGTGAAAAATTGGAAAGTTTTGGAAATTTACAGTTTAAGTCCCTGGAGTTTCAGATTTTGGCAGATTCAGTCCCTGGTGGGATATTTTTGAAAGAAAAATCATTCTTGGACCTTGGGAAATCAAAAGTTATCAAAATGGGTCCCTGGGTGAAAGTTTTGTGGAATTTACACTTTTGGTCCTCGGAGTTTGGAAATTTTACAAAAATGGTCCCCGGGATATATAATATTGAAAAAAAAACACATTTTGGATCCCTGGGTTATTGAAGTTGTCAATTTTCATCCTTGTAATAACTTTAGAACATTTACAGATTCAGCCCCTCTCTTTTGCAAAATTACAAAATTGGTCCTTGTGATTTAATTACTTAACCAATTGGACCAAAAATAAAAACAAACCAAATCCCTTATCCACCCAAAACCATAAACCTGATCCAATACACAACCCACCTTTACCCCCAGCCCATCACCACTTTATCCGGCCCACTCCCACTTCTAATAACTCCCTGGTCCGTTTGACCTCAGTCAACCCCCAACACCACACGCTTACTGTTCATCACCCTCAACCTCTCCCTAATTACCAGGCTTATGTCTCCCCCTCCTCCCAATCTCCTCAATATCCTCACCAAACATCATAAATGCAATCACCTATACCCAACCAACCCCCCTCTTCATTAAATGTCTCACCAAACCCCACCAATTGCCAAACTCAGTTTTCCCGCCAAAAATCATCAAACGGCTCAGATCACACAAGAGTCATCCAATGGCTTACAAAAGAAGTGGGAAAGATAGTGGAATGCTCCAGGACTATAAAAGAAAAGAAAAGAGTGAAGAAAAGGCAGTAGTTAGAGTAGCTTAGACTTAGTGTAATTTAGTTTTTATGTTTTAATTTAATTTCCAAATTCAGTTGTAACTTTTGCTTAAAATACTTGTATTCAATATTATTAGTGTAATTGAAAACCATTTCACTTATTAATTTCAAGTTCTCAGTGCTTAAATTCCATTTTGCAATTTCAAAAAGTTTTTCTAAATTCCTATGTAACTGTTGAGAGTTGTTGTTTGTTGTTTGTTTGAGTTTGTTTCAGTTCAACTTTAAGTTTTTAAAGTTTTCAGAAGGGTTGAAATGGTTTAAGTAATGAAATAGAAAAATCTCAAAAATTACTAATAAAAATAGTCAAAAAAACAAAGCAAGTATGGGAGCAGAGACATGAGCAGTGGAGTATGGTTAATTGTTGGTGATTATGGTTTCTAGAACCTCAAGGGAGGTATAGGGTTGTGGGTTGGTCTCCCTGTTTCCAATTCTCATGTGGCTGCAACTGTGAGCAACATCTATTCTCTTTTTCATTTCATGTTTATATGCTCATTTCATCACTCATTTCAGTTAATTCAGGTTTAGTTAATATTAGTGTAAGTAAATTATTCTATTTCATGGTTTAAATTATCACACAGCTTCACAAAAACCCATTTTCAGTTCATTAGGGAGTGTTTGGCACAGGGAATTACCCTGTGCATTTGTGGCTTTTAGTGTTGAATTCTTGTTTAGACATATCATATTAGGTGGTTTTAGAGTAGTGCAAGTCTTAAATACAAGTGTCAAAAGCAAAATAGTCAAAATCATCATCATCTCATACTCACAGTCCACTGTGTAAGTTTTGAGTTCCACAAAACCTCATTTTAGCTTATCACTGGTAGTTGTAGCTTAATTTAAGTTTAATATAGCTTATTACAACTTCTCTAGCTTGTATTGTCCATTAAAAGTTCATTTAAGTCAAAGTTTAAGTTCATATGAAAAAGTCAAATGTTCTTGTTTTCATTTTTTTTCAAAAGTTCAAGTAATTATTATGATTTATATGGGTTGAAGTAAGGCTTGAAACTTGTTGTCACTTGTTCTCTGCCAGCTTAACTTTGTGTTTCCACCATTTGAATATTTTTGCAAATTTTCTGTTGGGCCCCACATTGTCCCAAAGACACTTGCAGGGCAAGCATCTGCCCTGCTGCATCAGTTACAAGCCACCACCACTACTTTGTGGTGGTTTTCTGGCCAGCCCAGTGGGTCCCAGGGTCCCAACCTTGTTTCTTTCAACCCCCCCTGGTAGGGTTGAAGGATTGACCAAGTTTTTGACCTCACCACTTGTGGACCCCACTTGAATCAAGCACAAAAGTGTGTCCCAGTTTCTGTGTTCACATAAGAGTTACAAGTGCTTTTTGTAGCTTATTGCTTATTCTGTGGTCCACTAGTACTTTTTCCAGCTTATTCATGTCCCATTAGCTTATTTAGTTCAAATTTAGCAGGAGTGGGTCCCACTTAGGCCCATTTTGGCTTATTTCCCTCCACAGTTGACCAAAGTCAACTGTATCAACTTATTGGCTTACTCTAGCTTATTTCTGAGTCCCAAGAAACTTGTTTTCACAAAAAGTTTCTGTTTTTAGGTTTAAGTTAAATTTCCAAAAAGAAAATCCAGAAAAGTTAACTTAATTTTGAAGTGATAGTTTCTATTTAATTTTATTTAAATTTTATTTTTCATTTTTAGATTTTAATTAAGTACTTGTCATTTTTATATTTTTATTAATTACTTCTTATATTAAAGTATTTATAATAATTTTCTCAGATTTTTATTTTGTCATTAAGTATTTATTAGAATTAATCTTAGTTTTATTAATAATTAATTAATATTAAGTTTAAAATAGCATAATTAGTTTTTATTAAGCAAAACCTAGTTTTTATATTTTTTATAGCTTTTATATGTTATAAAATATTTTTAGAAATTTTCTTGTAATTTTTACTGTTCATTTAGTATTTTTCTTAATTTAAAATATTTTAATTAGATAATTAGTAATTAATTAATAGAAAATTCACAAAAAGACAAAAATACTTATTTTTATTTTTAAAACTTATTTTTAGTTATTTTATAATTTTAGAAATTTTATTTTCACCTTTTTAGTATTTAATTAATATTGTATTATATTTAAGTATTTTAAATATTAATAATAAGTAATAAATAGTATTTAATTAATATTAAATAATTAATTAGGGTTAAAATTTATTTTAATTTTCTAAAAATTTTCTTTTACCTTTTAGTTTGTAAAAAAGTCATTTTCACCCCCTGGGTGTTTTCAGATTTCCGTTTTTACTTTTTATTTCGTACGTTTACGTTTTATTTAAACGTGAACGTACGCGTTTTAAGTTTTAAACGTTTCTGGTTTTTCCCACTTTCCTGTCTTATTCATATAGCTTATTTAAGCTATTTCCTTGTAGATTCCTTAGTTCAAACCAAACTCAACCCCTTTTTCATCCAAATTCACCCGATCACAAGCCGTTTGTTATACAATCCACACCTCGTCAGGACATAACGACCCGGGGAAACCTTATACTTCTGCGGAGCATTGACTCTAGGTTGTCTGACCTTGTTGACCATTCTTTGGTCAATTTAGGTTGACCGTTTGGAGCCAATCAATTTTTGGCGCCGCTGCCGGGGAGGTCGTGCGCGTTTTCTAAACGGTTTTTCTGATTAGTGACTTTGGAATTCGTTCCATTGTACATTTATCCATCCTTGTTCATATTTTTCCATAAAAACCCAAAAATATTTTTCCTTACCCTCTATCCGTTTGATTCTACCTTCTTACACCCATCTCATGTATAATTCTTATGGCGTCTCTCGGCTACACGTGTTTTCACTGTAAAAGCCCGATTGAGAACGGCTTTCGTTGTCTCCGGTGTATTTGTGAGAAATGTGGCAATAATTGTAGTAACAGATTTTGTGTTTTGTGCAATCTGTTCATAAGTCCAAATTCTCTCAATGATTCACCAAATTCTTCCAAGCCCGAGATATGTTCTATTAATGACAAACCTTCAAGAATCAATCCTGATCTTTCACGATATAAGGTTATAAGGTCATCTAGCAAACGTACAGAGCTTAGGGCAGTGACTGAAAAGAACGACTTGCCCAATCTTCACGATTATCAAGAACCAAAACCCGAGACCATAACGGAAGTGGTGGAAATTGCTAGCTCTAAGAGCACACCACTTGTCCCACCTCCAGCTTTTATTCCTTGTGTTGGTTGTGGTGAGCCACTTTTTGGTTTGCCATGTTGTTGGTGTACATGTGTACAATGTGGTAATGATATCCAAAACGGGAGTTGTTTGTTTTGTGGGTCGAGTAATTCATTTGCTTATGATCCTAATCAAAACTCATTCAACGACTCTTCAAATTTTTCCAATTACCCAACACATTCATACGAGCAAGAATCATATTATCCAAACTTCAATGATGCTTCGTATCAAGATACACCAAGCCAAACTCAACAGTTTTACTGTTGTGAGTACTGTGGTGGTCCACACTACAGTTCTGATTGTCAATCAGGAAGCACGCTTGTCTATGAGCAGTTTCCTGATAACAATTATGACTACAGCACACACGACTCACAGCCACATCAGTTTTACTGTTGTGAGTATTGTGGAGGTCCACACACTAGCTCTGATTGTCAAACAGGGAATCCATTTCCTTGTAACAATTACGACTATTCGTTTTCAGACCCACCTCCACAATACCAGATGATCCAAGAAACTCCTCTTGTTATCGGGCAAGACCTTTTAGTAGAGGCTCTTGAGATATTGAAAGATCTTAAGGAGGAGTTGGCTACTTCATCGTTTCAAAGCTCTCATGAGAAATCTATGGCAGAATTACTTGCGGAAGAACGAGCAGCGAGAAACGAATTGAGCAAGGAAGAATTGTTAGTCTTAGAACAAGCAGCTAAAACACGTGCCATATTTCGTAATGCTACTCTTCTCGACGATGATGATGATGATGTTACCCTTGATATTTCTCAATTTTGTAAGGGTTCATCAAGTTCATCTGTTGTGATTCCTTCCTCAGAAAATCAGGGAGAAAAGACTATGATAGAATTACTAGCAGAAGAACAAATGAAATTTATAAAACCCATGTCTGCTAGTCCTTCTCAACTCCCTCAGTCTGTTGTTATCACACCCGAAGTTCACACTCACTCTCTGAACATGGGGGATGAACATCTTGACACTATTCCTGCAAAGGAATTGGACGAATTCATAAAGTCTAGTGTTGAGAACCTTGTCCCAATCCCGAGAGAGTCACAGGGAACTTTGGATCATGTATGTGATATTCCTTCCCCCATTGAGTGTCCTAAAGATCAATTTGAGAGCTTCTCAGATTGTAGCGATGATTGTATATCTTATGGAGACATCGAGTATGTTGAGGCATCAGTTCCACAAACTGATGCTGATCATCTTCTTGAGGAGTTCGCTGATGAACTTGCTCACATCAATCCACTTTCATTTGAAAGTGATGATGGTCTCCTCGATTTCGAATCCGATCTGGGAGAAATTGAAAGTCTCCTATATCATGATCCGTCACTCACTTCTGATCCCGAAAATCCAATAGAGAATGTTAATCTCTTTGTTCCCGAAACATTCAATACCACTCTCACCAATCCTCTATTTGAATTCGATTCTGAATTCACTTTGATTTCTGATAATCCACTCTTTGGTACTCAGATTGAGGATTGTGATGAGTCTATTCCGGAGCATGAGTTCCCAGATTCACATCTTGTGAATGATTCTCTTCATGAGGAGTTCTCCGGTGAACTCGCTCATCAGTTTGATTGCCCGGGGGGAGATGCGCTCAATTATGAGAATTTTCAAATTCCCACCCACCCTCCCGGGTTGTTTACGAGCTTACCTTTTGAAATCCAAACTCAGGCTACGGAGCCTGCTCTCGAGGAAGAAGATCAAATCATGATTTTTGTCATGGTTTTCTTCCTTTTCTTCACCTATAAGGTGACTTCCTCTCTTCTTCACTCCTTCGGGAATGAAGACACTATATTTGATCCCGGCATTTTCATGTATCATTATCTTGAGCCGGGTACTTATCTCATCGGTGTGGAACTTTCACGTGCTTCAAATGTTTGTCCAAACATCTTGAATGAAAGTCCGATTGAGATTGTTTCTTCCACATCATGCTTCCCCAAGGACAAATGAATTCAGGGTCGAGTCAAGCTAGCGACTCGGTAAACAAAAACAATAGCATTCATATAGGGTTTTCACCCTAAGTGTGGGGGAGTCCCCCATGCTATGGTTACAAGAGTGAAAAACAAAATGGTGTTTTCCCACGCTTAGCTTGTAATGTTGCCCTTTTACGTTCAAAATGTCGTCATAATAGCCGGGATTTTGAATATTGAGGACAATATTCATCCTAAGTGTGGGGGGGGGGGGGGGGGGTATTCGCTATTCTAGCGAATTTTATCACATTTCACTATATAATACCCCCGTTTTAGCCAAAATTTCAAAAAATTTAAAAAATTTTCACTGGTGCTTCAAAATTTTTATGGTAATTAGTCCGCCTTGTCTAACCAACAAAAGGGATTGGCTAGTCCAGGAGCAAACGGCTCTTGGTAAAGACATCTCAAATCCGTTTACGGCTTGCAATTTGCCCAAAATTGTATGGTTCCTCAACTCCCCATATCCTAAAACGCGAATGAGTTGGCTAGCCCGCAAGATTATGGCTTGTGGTAAAGGCAGTGGAAAATCCATAATTGGTAATCAGCTCACCAAGATGTTGACTATTCCATCAAGAGCTGGCTAGTCTAGAAGCAAACGGCTCCTGGTAAAGACAAATCAAATCCGTTGACAGCTGGTGGTTTGCTCAAAATCACACGGTTATCAGGTGTGCCACAGTTCTTACACCTGGCTAATCCAGAAGTGATGACTTTTGGTAAAGAGTTTTTAAAATCAATCAAGTTTTCAAAACAAGTTATTGCTAGGGACTAGCAATAGTTTAGTGTAGGGGATTGATGAGTGCTCAAACACTCATCATTTTTGGTCCAATATGAACTGCAAAACATACAAAAACACTCAGTAATGCATCAAAATACTGAAAATATTTCAAAATTGTGTTTTATATGTTTTAGATGCAAAATGAGCAAAAACAAATAAAAAGCGCACAAAGTTTGCAAAATTGGCAGTTTCAGTCCCCCAACTTTCATAAAATGACAAAACTAGTCCCTGGATATCCAAAATATAGAAAATTATCACCAAAGGTCCTTTAACAATCATAAGTTGTCATATTTTGTCCTTTGGTGAAAAATTGGAAAGTTTTGGAAATTTACAGTTTAAGTCCCTGGAGTTTCAGATTTTGGCAGATTCAGTCCCTGGTGGGATATTTTTGAAAGAAAAATCATTCTTGGACCTTGGGAAATCAAAAGTTATCAAAATGGGTCCCTAGGTGAAAGTTTTGTGAAATTAACACTTTTGGTCCTCGGAGTTTGGAAATTTTACAAAAATGGTCCCCGGGATATTTAATATTGAAAAAAACACATTTTGGATCCCTGGGTTATTGAAGTTGTCAATTTTCATCCTTGTAATAACTTTAGAACATTTATAGATTCAGCCCCTCACTTTTGCAAAATTACAAAATTGGTCCTTGTGATTTAATTACTTAACCAATTGGACCAAAAATAAAAACAAACCAAATCCCTTATCCACCCAAAACCATAAACCTGATCCAATACACAACCCACCTTTACCCCCAGCCCATCACCACTTTATCCGGACCACTCCCACTTCTAATAACTCCCTGGTCCATTTGACCTCAGTCAAACCCCAACACCCCACGCTTACTGTTCATCACCCTCAACCTCTCCCTAATTACCAGGCTTATGTCTCCCCCTCCTCCCAATCTCCTCAATATCCGCACCAAACATCATAAATGCAATCACCTATACCCAACCAACCCCCTCCTCATTAAATGTCTCACCAAACCCCACCAATTGCCAAACTCAGTTTTCCCGCCAAAAATCATCAAACGGCTCAGATCACACAAGAGTCATCCAATGGCTTACAAAAGAAGTGGGAAAGATAGTGGAATGCTCCAGGACTATAAAAGAAAAGAAAAGAGTGAAGAAAAGGCAGTAGTTAGAGTAGCTTAGACTTAGTGTAATTTAGTTTTTATGTTTTAATTTAATTTCCAAATTCAGTTGTAACTTTTGCTTAAAATACTTGTATTCAGTATTATTAGTGTAATTGAAAACCATTTCACTTATTAATTTCAAGTTCTCAGTGCTTAAATTCCATTTTGCAATTTCAAAAAGTTTTTCTAAATTCCCATGTAACTGTTGAGAGTTGTTGTTTGTTGTTTGTTTGAGTTTGTTTCATTTCAACTTTAAGTTTTTAAAGTTTTCAGAAGGGTTGAAATGGTTTAAGTAAAGAAATAGAAAAATCTCAAAAATTACTAATAAAAATAGTCAAAAAACAAAGCAAGTATGGGAGCAGAGACATGAGCAGTGGAGTATGGTTAATTGTTGGTGATTATGGTTTCTAGAACCTCAAGGGAGGTATAGGGTTGTGGGTTGGTCTCCCTGTTTCCAATTCTCATGTGGCTGCAACTGTGAGCAACATCTATTCTCTTTTGCATTTCATGTTTATATGCTCATTTCATCACTCATTTCAGTTAATTCAGGTTTAGTTAATATTAGTGTAAGTAAATTATTCAATTTCATGGTTTAAATTATCACACAGCTTCACAAAAACCCATTTTCAGTTCATTAGGGAGTGTTTGGCACAGGGAATTACCCTGTGCATTTGTGGTTTTTAGTGTTGAATTCTTGTTTAGACATATCATATTAGGTGGTTTTAGAGTAGTGCAAGTCTTAAATACAAGTGTCAAAAGCAAAATAGTCAAAATCATCATCATCTCATACTCACAGTCCACTGTGTGAGTTTTGAGTTCCACAAAACCTCATTTTAGCTTATCACTGGTAGTTGTAGCTTAATTTAAGTTTAATATAGCTTATTACAACTTCTATAGCTTGTATTTTCCATTAAAAGTTCATTTAAGTCAAAGTTTAAGTTCATATGAAAAAGTCAAATGTTCTTGTTTTCATTTTTTTCAAAAGTTCAAGTAATTATTATGATTTATATGGGTTGAAGTAAGGCTTGAAACTTGTTGTCACTTGTTCTTTGCCAGCTTAACTTTGTGTTTCCACCATTTGTATATTTTTGCAAATTTTCTGTTGGGCCCCACATTGCCCCAAAGACACTTGCAGGGCAAGCATCTGCCCTGCTACATCAGTTACACAGCCGCCACCACCACTTTGTGGTGGTTTTCTGGCCAGCCCAGTGGGTCCCAGGGTCCCAACCTTGTTTCTTTCAACCCCCCCTAGTAGGGTTGAAGGATTGACCAAGTTTTTGACCTCACCACTTGTGGACCCCACTTGAATCAAGCACAAAAGTGTGTCCTAGTTTCTGTGTTCACATAAGAGTTACAAGTGCTTTTTGTAGCTTATTGCTTATTCTGTGGTCCACTAGTACTTTTTCCAGCTTATTCATGTCCCATTAGCTTATTTAGTTCAGATTTAGCAGGAGTGGGTCCCACTTAGGCCCATTTTGGCTTATTTGCCTCCACAGTTGACCAAAGTCAACTGTATCAACTTATTGGCTTATTCTAGCTTATTTCTGAGTCCCAAGAAACTTGTTTTCACAAAAAGTTTCTGTTTTTAGGTTTAAGTTAAATTTCCAAAAAGAAAATCCAGAAAAGTTAACTTAATTTTTAAGTGATAGTTTCTATTTAATTTTATTTAAATTTTATTTTTCATTTTTAGATTTTAATTAAGTACTTGTCATTTTTATATTTTTATTAATTACTTCTTATATTAAAGTATTTATAATAATTTTCTCAGATTTTTATTTTGTCATTAAGTATTTATTAGAATTAATCTTAGTTTTATTAATAATTAATTAATATTAAGTTTAAAATAGCATAATTAGTTTTTATTAAGCAAAACCTAGTTTTTATATTTTTTATAGCTTTTATATGTCATAAAATATTTTTAGAAATTTTCTTGTAATTTTTACTGTTCATTTAGTATTTTTCTTAATTTAAAATAGTTTAATTAGATAATTAGTAATTAATTAGTTATTAATTAATAGAAAATTCACAAAAAGACAAAAATACTTATTTTTATTTTTAAAACTTATTCTTAGTTATTTTATAATTTTAGAAATTTAATTTCACCTTTTTAGTATTTAATTAATATTGTATTATATTTAAGTATTTTAAATATTAATAATAAGTAATAAATAGTATTTAATTAATATTAAATAATTAATTAGGGTTAAAATTTATTTTAATTTTCTAAAAATTTTCTTTTACCTTTTAGTTTGTAAAAAAGTCATTTTCACCCCCTGGGTGTTTTCAGATTTCCGTTTTTACTTTTTATTTCGTACGTTTAAATTTTATTTAAACGTGAACGTACGCGTTTTAAGTTTTAAACGTTTCTGGTTTTTCCCACTTTCCTGTCTTATTCATATAGCTTATTTAAGCTATTTCCTTGTAGATTCCTTAGTTCAAACCAAACTCAACCCCTTTTTCATCCAAATTCTCCCTATCACAAGCCGTTTGTTATACAATCCACACCTCGTCGGGACATAACGACCCGGAGAAACCTTATACTTCCGCGGAGCATTGACTCTAGGCTGTCTGACCTTGTTGACCATTCTTTGGTCAATTTAGGTTGACTGTTTGGAGCCAATCATGTGCATCTTCACAATCATGATAGTCATCATCAACACCTTGAGGAATAACTGGAGATTGGATTACTTGAGTAGTCTGAGTAATACTTCTGGATGGTGCATCTTGATCAATCATCATTCGTTGAAGCTTGGAAGTAATCATCAAACATAAGTCCCAGTCATCCTTAGTTAACGGAACATTAGGTGTTGGAGGAGAGTCATACGACGAGTCGTATGACCATTCTACAATCATTAATCACCATGTGGTATATTCACACTTCACCCCCTCAAAAATTGCAAGCGAGGTTTGCCATTTTGATTGAGCAAGTGAATAACAATACAATCAATCATGTATTTTATTCACACTTCTCCCCCTCAAAAATTGCATACGAGGTTGCCATTTTTGATTGAGCATGCGAATAAGAATACACTCAATCATATAGTTTATTCACTCTTCTCCCCCTCAAAAATTGCATACGAAGTTTGCCATTTTTGAATGAGCAAGTGAATACGAATTCGAGCAAAGATGAGTAGATCCACTTGATGACTGAACGAACATTGAGGAAGCATGAACCGTGTTGTTGAGAATGGTCAAAACTAAGAAGATTTCTCTTCTTCTGAAGATAAGGCACACTGAATCGTACACCTTTCTTTTCTTTGATGAACGGGGCCTGAAGTGTTGTTAGCAGGCACCATTAAGTTGACATTGAGGACCGAGATTTGAACTGAATTGATCAAACGTCATAATGATGAAGAACGAGGCCTGAACTGAAGTATTCAGACGTCATATATCATATGCATCAAAGTTGAGCTTCATTAACCCCTGATTGATGAGATATCACTCTTTTCGGCAGCCAAACTCCGAGTCTTTCTTTAACAGGATTGAACGATGTACCTGCACTTAAGTAAAGACTACATGCACTGACATTGAGAGTTTGTTTTCATTTATATGGGTTAGTGAAATCAAAATCTATTCCATTTGGGGTTCCACTATCAAACTTGGTTTTGCAATCAGTGAACATCTTTCTCATAGGTATCCATCTAAGACCAACAATCTTAAAAATTCTACCCGTCGGTATCCACCTAAGGCAAGTTCTAGGAGTGTTTGGTTTCTCATCTAAAGTGGAAGTCTTGTTTAGAGAAGACCTTTGTCCTAAAATAATCTGCATACTAGGTTTCTGAATATAATACTTTGATTCTATGGGCTTGTTTTAGTTTCTAGTCTTAGATGGTAGAACCTAGGGATGAGCATTTCGGCCCGAATCTCGAAACTGAACCGGAACCGTACCGGTACCGTACTGAAACGGTACCGATCCCGATATACGGTACGGTACCGGGACTACGAAATAAGGTGAAAAAAAACTTCGGGACCACTAATTCGGTACGGGACTGGTACCAAATCGGGAAAAACTCGATTTTCCGGTACCGGTACCGGTACCGGAACCACTAAATTATGCTCGGGAAAAAAGCGGGTACCACTAATTCGGTACGGGATCGGTACGGCACCGGTACCATGCTCATCCCTAGTAGAACCTTATCACAAGTATTCATTTCCTTTGGGAATTTTGTAGCACAAGTATCATGATTTGCCTTAAAAACACATTTCAAACAGGTTGAGCACACAAAGTGTTTGGGTTCAAAAAAAGATCTAGGATTCTTAGAGTGATCTGCTACGGGAATCGCCTTAATCGGCACACAACTACTCTTAGAAATAGGAAAATTCCTAGTCTTTTCATGTGTGTTCTTCTTAGTATCCTCTAGGTTGTGATTATGAACACTATTTTTATGTCGAACATGTTCCTTTGTTGTCACAAATGACACGCACTTTGGACTATTCCTAGAGGCACTAGAGGCACAAATATGATGCGGTTTTGCAACAACACATTCCTTTTCCTTAGGTTTAGACTGTGAAGTGATTGGTTTTGACAAAACTTGTTGCTCATCAACTTGGGAGGCAAACCGCAATTTTGAAAATTTTGGTCGTTCAGATCTAAACATAGTCGGTTGCTTAACAACACTTTGTTTCCAAAGAGGTTGTGAAGGTGGTTTTCCCAAGATTGATGGTTTTGCAAACTTAGTGTTCACACTGTTTCCTGTTAACTTTCTTAAATCATTTCTTAATGCCACAATTGCAAAAACTTTTTCCTGAAGTTGAGCTTTGAGTTCATCATTATTAGCAATCAAAGAAGTTGTCTGCTCTACAGTCTTAGTTTTTGTTACTTTGATTGCGTCACATAGGTCTTTACACTGAACATTCAAAGTCTCATTCTCCTTAAGTAATTTAGCCATTTTACATTCAATTTCATTAATGTCATGTTTAATTTTGGCTTCATTACTTTGCTCATACCTATTAATTCGATCTTTCAAGTTGTTGATCGTTAAGTCCTTGGCTTGTAGCTGAGTTTTCAAACCGCTTATAATAAAATATTCACGAAGTTCAGGCAATTCCGGATTCATACATGGTTTGCAAGTTTGAAGACTTTCTTCCTTTTGTTGTATTGATATTTCAAGTGAAATACAATGTTTTTCAAGTTGTGAAAATCTTTTTAAAAGTTGATTAAAAACTTCTTTTTCAACCATGTCCTTGTCCTTTGTTTTAGAAAACTCAGCCTTAAGCAGAGAACTTGAAGCATCATTATGTTCAGCATCCAGATCATTTTCTCCCCCTTTATGACACATATTTGTTGAATAAGAGACGGTAATACTGTCAGTCTTTTCCGACAGATTTGTGTCATAAATAGGTTTACTTTGATCAGTATGCTGATGCTCATTAGAGAGCATATTGTTATGATCAATTAAGGGTACCTCATCACTTGAACCAAGTTCATGACCCGGTCTGAACTCAGCATCAATATCATGTGTAGCACATGTCACTAAATTGCCTGTAGTGTCAATCTCATCAGTTTTAGATCCCTTGCATTCAGTGATGTCTGACCCAACATCCGATGTTTTACCCAAATAAGCAATACCATCACATGATTGTACCCGAGATGCCTTCACCTTATCTTCATTCTTAAGTATGTGCTTTGCCCTTTCCTCAATGTACCCCTTAACTTTATCCATGTGTTAGAGTAATATGTCTCTGAATGTGTCAACATCAATTTCCGTGTGGTCAGTAAAACACTTCATAGTCATCTGACTCTCATAGTCATATATCATAGCGGATTTTGAATCGAATTTTCTGGAATTTAGTATTGAGAATTAGAACTTGAAATTCTGAGATATTATAGTGTCTCACCTAAGCTACAAAAACCTGCATTCAGCTTATTTTTTAGATTTTTTGTGTGGCTTGTGCTTAAGCTTGTTTGAGGTTGTAGGGTGTTAAACCTCCCTTGCACCAGGGTCATTGGCACATTCTCTTTAGCTTATTGTGATCTATCCAGTGGACCCTACCTTGTGTGTTTGGACTTTTTGAAAATCCCTTATGGCCAGTTTGTAGGATTTAAGCTTATTCTGAGCTTCTCAGCTTTTTAGATAAGTTGGTTTGTCTTTTTACATTGATCCATTTTCTATGTTCAATAAACATACAGTGACATTGTGGCTTTTTCATAAGCCTCTCATACGCTCTTCAGTGGGTCCCATTGTGTGAGTCTTGGCTTCTTTGAAAGCCCACCACCCCAACTTGCTACCTCAGTCCTTGTTTTGTGCTTATCAACTTATTTCATAAGCTTATTTTGCCCTTAAGGTTGACTGCAGGCCTGCTTATGCCACAATAAAAGTTGAAAGTGCTTATTAGCTTATTCCAAGCTTATCAGTGCTACCCCTTGTACCTAATTGCTTATTTCCAATCCATCTTGCTTACTTTCATCTTATTGTACTTCTGTTTCACCTTTTTAGCTTAATTTGACTACTTGTTTAAAGCTTGAAACATCAATTTGTGCCAAAAGCATAGGCTGTTAAGCTCTTAAGCACTCATTTTGCTTATTTTTAAGTTCCAATCAAGTCACCTTTATTAAAGTTGCATTATTTTAGTATTTAAATACTTGTGTAAAAGAAAATCAAGAAAAAGCCAAAAATACATAAAGTGATAGCTTCTATTTAAGCCCTTTGGCTTATTTTTCTGCTTATTTATAAGCAATTCTTAATTTTAATTTTTTCTTAGGCTTCTTATAACCTGTAATAATTTTAGAAATTTTTTCAGATTTTTCTTTTGTCATCTAGTATTTTCTACAATTTACTTTAGTTTAAATCAATTAATAATTAGTTTTTAATTAGTAATAATTAATTAAAAAGTAGAAAAAAATAGATTTTCTATTTTAAAATTTGTTTTATAATATTTTAGATTTTTCTAAATTTAAATTTTCTTTTTTCTAGTTAAATTTCATAATTAATTGTAATATTGCATAATTTAGTTAATTAAAAGGTAATTAATAATTAGTAAATAATTAATAGTAATTAATTAAATAGTTGTAAAAATAATTTTAATTTTCCAAAAATTTTCTTATATCATTAGGTTTGTAAAAATATAAATTTCATAACCGTATGATTTTATTTGCTCCCGTTTCACTTTTTATTTTGCGCGTTCGCGTTTATTTTAAATTCAAACGCGCGTTTTTAGGTTTAAATCACGTTTTTAGATTATCTAATCATCAGTAATTATTCTTATAG
Organism: Artemisia argyi; assembly: GCA_030686995.1. NCBI lineage: Eukaryota > Viridiplantae > Streptophyta > Magnoliopsida > Asterales > Asteraceae > Artemisia > Artemisia argyi. Next base: position 92,140,883 of record CM060701.1, on the reverse strand, counting down.
TGTTTTTAAGTTATTTTCAATCATAATCTCATAGTATAACCATAATAATCAAATTCCTGATCCTCCTGATTAATCACCCGATCACTTAAAACGTTCACAAATACAATTGCACGCCTCGCTGGGATATAACGACCCGGGGATTCACTATACTCCTTGGTTAGTTGGTCTAAGACGTTTGACTTAGTTGACCATTCACTTGGTTGATTCAGTTGACCGTTCAGGACCAATCAAAATTTGGCGCCGCTACCGGGGAGGCTGCTGCGTATCTAAAAACGTTTTTTAGAGATTAGTGATTTTTCATTCATCATTGTATAAACTGCACCACCTTTTGTAAATTTTAAAACAAAAACATAAAAAAGTCATTAACACTTTTCCTAAAGTGGTAAAACACCAAAAAAATAAAAAAAATAAAAAATAAAAAATAAAAAAAAATAACAAACAAACAAAACAAATCGTTACGTTTTCTATATCGGGTTTCTTTTAAGGTGATTCTTAAAGAAATACGATCTTGGTTAACGAAACGATACCAAAAATATTGTCCAAAAGTTTTTCACCCATACACAAAAACCCAAAAACATTCATTTTTTTCTTGTGAATAATAATTACATAAAAATAAACCGTCGCAAACCAAGACAGGACACCTACCAACTGGGGGTGTGAACATAATAAGTTCCCAAACAAAAGATTAAAACTTGCTTTTGTATCCCTGTGGGTGGTGTACCTTTCTTAAAGAAGCCACTTACTTGTGATTATTGGTTTGAGTTCACTGTGGTTTTGCCTCGACTTTGTTTTGATTGATTTTGTTCCTAGTGCATGCGCACTCGCTCTTCTAGTTCTACTAGCCCATTACGTGAGCTTGTAAGAATTCCTAGAAGACTTCATAGACGTTCAACACCAACAGTCGGATCTGAGATCCGTACTGTTTCCACATCTGCTGTCACCATGGCGGAAGACCGCCCCATGTGTGAGCTTCTCCAAGCACCCATCGAGGGTTACGAAGACGCTATTGCTGTTCCAGCCATCGTGGCTAACAATTTTGAGCTCAAAACCGGGTTACTTAATCTTGTGACCTCAAGTCAATTCTACGGTTTTGAGAGGGACGATCCTCATGCTCATATTCGATGGTTTAACAAAATCACGTCAACCATCAAGTACAAGAATGTCCCTTCAGAAGCAATCAAGCTTCTTCTCTTCCCATTCTCCCTCGAGGGTCAAGCCCAGATTTGGCTTAAGAAACAACCCCCTCAATCTATTGAGACATGGGAAGATTTGGTAAAAAAGTTTGTGAATGAATTCTTCCCACCTTCTAAGACCACGAGTCTTAAAAATGAAATCACCAAGTTCACTAAAAAATATGATGAATCATTTGGTGAAGCGTGGGATCGTTTCAAAGAATTACTTCGCAAGTGTCTACATCATGGTTTCTCCGAGTTGATGCAACTCGATACTTTCTACAATGGTGTGAGCCGAGTTGATCAGGATTCTCTCAATGCCTCCGCGGGAGGTAACTTTTTGAGTAGAACCACCAAAGAAGCCTTAGCAATCATCGAAAATAAGTCCAAGGTCCGCTCTACACGAAGCAAGCAGGTTGTTTCCCAAATTAGTGCGGGTCCTTCTACTTCATCTTCTTTGAGTCAGTCTAGCACCGATGCTAAGATTGACAAGCTCACTGAGGCTATTCAAGCTTTGGTTCTCGCCTATCAAAAGAAAGTCTCTTTTACACAACATCCTCCACCTGCTGAGGTTAAAAAAGTGGAAGTCTGTGTAACTTGTGGTGGGCCGCATGCCTACTACAATTGCACAGCTACTGATGGTTCTCCGTTTGAAGCTCATGCTGTAGCCGGGTCATCTAATCAAGGAGGCAATCAATACCGCCCTCCTATGGACCCGAACTATCGTCCTAATCATTACCCTGGACCTCCCGGTTTTAATCAAAACCAAAATGTCCAAAACCGTAACCAGAATCAAAATAGAGTGAACCAAGTTTTCAAAACCAAGGTAACTTCAATCAAGGTCACGGTTTTCCAAAATCAAAACCAAGGTTTCCAAAATCAAGGTTTCCAAAATCAAGGAAACTTTAATCGAAACCAAGGTCAGGGTAACTTCAATCAAGGGTATTTCCATGGAAATAACAACCAAAATCAAGGAAATTTCCAACACCAAAATCAAGGAAATTTCAACCAAGGTCCCAACCAAAACAATCGTGCTCAAAATTTTAATAACCAAAATCAAGCCATTGTTCCAACTGGGCCTTCATTTGACGAGTTGTTAAAACAATTCATGAAATCCCAAGAAGAGATGAACAAGTTGTTGGTTAGCCAGATTTCTAAAATCAAGAAGTCTTTAAATGATCGACCCTCGGGCTCAGGAACACTTCCGAACAACACGATCGCTAACTCGAGGGGTGATGCTAAGGCGATCATAACTAGAAGTGGTGCTTCTTATGATGAACCCGCGATTCCTACTACCTCTTCTTCCTCTCCTCCAAAGGTAGTGGAACGTGAACCTGAGGTGACAATCTCAAGTTCACAAAGTACCGCACACGTCCAACCTCAAGTTATTCTAGAAACCAGATACAAACCTGGAGTTGTCTTCGAACAACCTGAAATTCCAGTGGACAGCCCTAAATCCAAAACTTCTATTCCTTACCCATCACGTCTTAATGAACAAAAGCTCCACGAAAAAGCTAGTCACCAAATGGATAAATTTTTCCAAATCTTTTAAGATTTGCATTTTGACATAAGCTTCGCGGATGCTATTCTCTTGATGCCCAAGTTTGCATCAACAATAAAAAATCTGTTAAGTAATAAGGAAAAACTCTTTGAGATGGCTAGAACTCCTTTGAATGAGAACTGCTCAGAAGTTCTTTTGAAAAAGCTTCCCGAGAAGCTTGGAGACCCCGGAAAATTTGTCATTCCATGTGTTTTTTCGGGTATGGTTGAATGCTTTGCCTTGGCTGATCTTGGTGCTAGCATTAACCTGATGCCATATTCTGTGTGGAAGAAACTATCTCTTCCCGAACTTACTCCCACGTGCATGACTCTAGAGCTTTCCGATCGATCGATTTCTCGTCCACTTGGCATAGCCGAGGGCGTATTCATTAAAGTGGGAAAGTTCCATTTTCCGGCAGATTTTGTGATTGTTGACTTTGATGCCGATTCAAGGGTCCCTCTAAATCTTGGAAGGGGTTTCCTTAGAACTGGGCGTGCTCTCATCGATGTATTTGAGCAAGAGATCACATTGCGTGTTGGAACTGAAGCAATCACCTTCAACCTTGATCAAACATCGAGGTACTCCTCTAATTATGACTCTGAATCGGTAAACCGAATAGATGTCATCGATGTAGCTGCTGAGGAGTACGCTCAAGAGGTTTTAGGTTTCAATGATAATTCTTCGAGTGGAAGTTCCACTCCATCTTCTCATCCCATGATTTCCAATTCTTCTCCTTCCCTCACTCCTTTTGAGGGAAGTGACTTCATCTTAGAAGAGATTGAGGCCTTTCTCAAAAGTGATTCGATTCCCTATGGAATCGAAAACCAAGAGATTGACCCCGAGAGGGATATTCTTCTCCTTGAGAAATTCTTAAACGAAGATCCCTCTCCTCTTCCTGTTCTACCACAACAACTTTATAATCAGGAAATCAAATATGTTGAGAAAATGATGATTTTCCTGAGGTCGAGCTCAAGGACTTACCACCTCATCTTGAATATGCATTTTTGGAGGGTGATGATAAACTACCCGTCATAATTGCTAAAGATTTGAGTGTTGAAGAAAAGACTGCTCTAATAAAAGTTCTAAAGTCATATAAACAAGCCATTTCTTGGAAACTCTCCGACATCAAGGGTATCAACCCCGAATTTTGTACGCACAAAATTTTAATGGAGGATGACTTTAAACCAGCAGTCCAACAACAAAGAAGGGTAAATCCAAAAATTCACGAGGTTATCAAACAAGAAGTCTTAAAACTTCTTGATGCCGGGTTGATTTACCCTATCTAGGATAGTCCTTGGGTTAGTCCCATCCATAGCGTTCCAAAAAAGGGTGGCATCACTGTTGTCACAAATGAAGAAAATGAGTTGATTCCAACTCGATTGGTTACGGGTTGGCGTGTATGCATTGACTATCGCAAGTTAAATGACGCCACCCGTAAGGACCATTTTCCTCTAACCTTCATGGATCAAATGCTCGAGAGATTAGTGGGGAATGAGTACTACTGTTTCCTCGATGGTTCATCGGGATACTTTCAAATCCCCATTGATCCACAGGATCAAGAGAAAACTACCTTCACATGCCCTTACGGAACCTTTGCCTATCGTTGCATGCCATTTGGTTTATGCAACGCTCGTGGCACGTTCCAAAGGTGCATGATGTCAATCTTTTCCGACATGATCGGGAAAACAATAGAGGTATTCATGGATGACTTTTCGGTCATTGGGGATTCGTTCCAATCATGTCTCTCCCATTTAGACAACATGCTCAAACGTTGTGAAGACACAAGGTTATGTCTAAATTGGGAGAAGAGCCACTTTATGGTCAAAGAGGGCATTGTCCTCGGCCATAAAATTTCAAAAAATAGGATTGAGGTCGACAAAGCTAAAGTTGATGTAATCGCAAAATTACCTCATCCCACTACCGTCAATGGTATTAGGAGTTTTTTTGGGTCATGCCGGTTTTTACCATAGGTTCATTCAAGATTTTTCCAAAATCGCCCGGCCTATGACCCATCTCCTCGAGAAGGATGCTCCTTTTATCTTCTCAGCCGAGTGCATCGAAGCTTTTGAAACTTTGAAGAAAAAGCTTACTGAGGCACCGATTCTTGTTGCCCCCGATTGGGACTTGACCTTTGAACTTATGTGTGATGCTAGTGATTATGCAATAGAGGCAGTCTTGGGGCAACGCAAATCAAAACACTTTCAGCCTATACACTATGCGAGCAAAACAATGACCGAGGCTCAAAGTCATTACACCACCACTGAAAAAGAACTATTAGCAGTGGTGTATGCCTTTGAAAAATTTCGGCCATATTTGATATTGACCAAATGCATAGTGTATACGGATCACTCGGCTTTGAAGTACCTCTTTGGAAAACAAGATGCAAAGCCGAGACTACTCCGTTGGGTTCTCCTCCTGCAAGAATTTGATATCATAATTCGTGATAAAAAAGGATCTGTGAACCTAGCTGCTGATCATCTCTCCCGTTTGGAAAACCCCCACCAAGATGTCTTCGAGAAGAAGGAAATTAATGAAACCTTCCCTCTCGAGACACTCAACGCAGTTTCTTTTCGTGGAGACTCGATTACCCCATGGTTTGTCAATTTTGCAAACTACCATGCGGGTAACTTTGTTGTCAAAGGGATGTCGTCCTAACAAAAAAATAAGTTCTTTAAATATGTAAAACACTATTTTTGGGATGACCCCTTCTTGTTCAAAATCTGCGCAGATCAAATCATCCGGCGGTGTGTTTGTGGTCAGGAAGCGAATGACATTCTCAAGGCTTGCCATGCGGGTCCCACGGGGGCCACCATAAACCTAACTACACCGCCAAAAAGGTGTTTGAACTGGATTCTATTGGCCCACGATCTATAAGGATGCCTAGGAACTAGTCAAATCCTGTGACGCTTGTCAACGTCACGGGAATATTTCACAAAAGAATGAAATGCCTCAAAATGCAATTCAAGTGTGTGAAATCTTTGACGTGTGGGGCATCGACTTTATGGGGCCATTTCCATCATCTCATGGAAATAAGTACATACTCGTGGCTGTTGACTATTTTTCAAAACGGGTCGAAGCGAAAGCTTTACCCACAAATGATGCCCGAGTTGTTGTAAGATTCTTGAAAGCTCTTTTTGCTCGATTTGGAACTCCACGTGCTATAATTAGTGATCGTGGTACGCATTTTTGCAATGAAAAATTTGACAAAGTCATGCAAAAGTATGGTGTAACTCACTGTCTTTCTACTGCGTACCACCCTCAAACAAGTGGACAAGTAAACGTTTCCAATCGAGGCATTAAGAGAATCTTGGAAAGAACTGTAGGTGAAAATCGTGCATCGTGGTCGGATAAATTAGATGATGCACTCTGGGCTTTCCGTACGGCTTACAAAACACCCATCGGGTGTACGCCTTACAAGCTTGTGTACGGGAAAGCCTGCCATCTACCGATCGAGCTTGAGCATAAAGCCAATTGGGCCCTCAAGCATGAAAATTTTGACCTCAAAACTGTGGGTGATCATCAGAAAGTTCAACTGAATGAATTAAATGAACTTCGTGATCAAGCTTACGAGAACTCTTTGATCTACAAGGAAAAGACAAAGAAGATTCATGACTCAAAAATCAAGAACCGCGTTTTCAACATTGGTGATCGAGTCCTTGTCTTCAACTCTAGACTCAAGATCTTCTCGGGAAAGCTCAAAACCCATTGGACTGGCCCATTCACTATCACAAAGGTTTATCCTTATGGCACCGTCGAATTATCTCAAAATGACCGTCCTAATTTCAAAGTGAATGGGCATCGTTTGAAACATTACTTTGGAGAGGATATACCATCCATGGTTGTCGCTGATCTCCAAACTTTCCCCAAGGACAAATGAATTCGGGGATCGAGTCAAGCTAGCGACTCGATGAACAAAAACAGTAGCACAATATGGGTTTTCACCCATATCTCTGACTTCTTTCTAGTTTCTATCACCCAAGTGTGGGGGAGTGGCCGTCCCCTGCTATTTGCAATGTATATACAAGTTCAAAAAAAAAAATGTATGTTCGTATGTATAAATAAAGTGAAAAATGATGTTCCCACAATTAGCTTAGAATATTGCCTTTTTCCGTTCAAAGAGTCGGCATAATAGCCGGGACTTTGAATATTGAGGACAATATTCAATTCTAAGTGTGGGGCGGGGGGGGGGGGGGGGGGGAAATTCTAGCGAATTTTATCACATTATACCTTCTAGTACCCCTGTTTTTGGCCAATATTTTAAAAAAAAATTCACTTTATTTCAAAAAAATTTATGGTTATCAGTCCACCATGTCTAAACGACAAAAGAATTGGCTAATCCATGACCAAACGGCTCTTGGAAAAGATATCTCAAATCCGTTTATGGCTGACAATTTGCCGAAAATTATATGGTATTCAACTCACCATATCTTTGATAAGTGAAGAGTTGGCTAGCCCGCAAGGTTATGGCTTGTGGTAAAGGCAGTGGAAAACTGTAATTGGTAATCAACTCACCAAGATAATGACTATATTCCATCAAGAGTTGGCTAGTCCAGAAGCAAACGGCTTCTGGTAAAGACAAATCAAAACCGTTGAAAGCTGGTGGTTTGCTCAAAATCATATGATTATCGGTGTACCATGGTTCTTACTTGAACTAAAACATTTGGCTACTCCAGAAGTAATGGCTTTTGGTAAAGAGACTTCAAATCCATTACATTTTCACAAAAGATTTCTAGGGACTAGCAATAGTTTAATGTGGGGAATTGATGAGTGCTCAAACACTCATCATCTTTGTCATATTTGAACTGCCAAAACATCCAAAAACACTCAGAAATGCATCAAAATACTGAAAATATCCCAGGGATTGTGTTTTACATGTTTCAGATGCAAAATGTTTAAAAACAGATTAAAAATGAACAAAGTTTGCACAATTGGCAGTTTCAGTCCCCCAACTTTAAAAAATTGACAAAACTAGTCCCTGAACATTTGTTTTGAAAGAAAAGTCAACCAAAGGCATCTAAAATTCAAAAACTATCAAATATGGTCCTTGGGTGAAAACTTTGGAAAAATGGCAACTTTTACCCCTCAAGTTTCAAAATTGACACAAATGGTCCCTGGGAATTTCAAAAGTGGAAAAATTAATTAAGGACCTTGTACTATTTCATCAATTGGATAGAAAGACCCTTGGAATATTTTGGATGAAGAACACTTAAACCCCCTCAACTTTTAGAATATTACAGCTTTGGTCCTTGTGATTAAAATCTACTACAAACCAATCGGACCTAAGTATTAATATCCAAACCAAACACACCCATCACCAGCCCACCACAATCCAGCCCAACATCCACCTCAGCCCACTCCACCTTTTATTAATAAAAACAAGGTCAAACCTGACCTTTGACCACCTCCAATACCACTTCCCTCCTTCCCTGCTACTAAACTACCCTTCAAAACCACTCACATGTGACCCCCCTCTCATCATCACACCTATCACTGCCAAACTCCAAATAATGTCCTAATTCCACTCATCTCACCCCTAATACAAGTAATCAGAAGCATGCGTTTTGTACAATATTTGGGCGCCAAGACACTTCAAGGGCCAAGATCAAAAGACAGTCATCCAATGGCTTGTATTGCAGCTGGGAAAGAGACAAGTCAGAAAATACAAAAAAAAAAAAAAAAAAAAAAAAAAAAAAAAACCTAAACAGGGAACCTTAGCAAATGGACTGTGGAAGCTATTTGGAAGTGCAAAGTACTGGATATTGGCAGATGAACTTTTACCTAGCTTGTAGACTAGCTCCTCGAGCCATTTGTGACCTTGTTTGAGCAAAGTTCGTTTGTAAGCTACCATTTTTAATTTTAGTCAATTTATTTCAATTTCATAGATTGTCTGTAGCTATGTTTGTAGTCTAGCTTTATATACTTATTTGTTGATAGTTGATGTTTATTAATGTTAGTTATGAATGATTATGATTAGTTTGTAGTTTAGAAGGTATTTGGGTGAAATTTGCATAGTCATAGTCAAAACAGCATACACTTTGATTCCTGGAATATGCTGTTTTACTTGATGATCTTGTGTTTAAACGATCTTATGTTAGCATGTGATAACCATAGAAATTAGTTGTTTGGATTAAAGTATTCATTTGCTTCATAAACTTCCACAACTGAATTTGAAAGGGGTGTTTGGAACTGTGTGCTTACTTGTGTATTTGTGGATTCTAGTGGTAAGAATTTATGTAAACACAACACATTAGGTTATGGTATATCAGTGAATGCATGAATTCAGTGGTTAGCTAGTTAAAAAGTCAAATTGATCTCTATGCTCCTTGTTGCTGTTAACTGTTAGAGGGTAGTATGTCCAATTTATCATTTTAGCTTAAACTTTTGTTAAGTTCACTTGGATTAGTCTAATTTTAAGTAAAAACATCTCAAGTAATCATCTAGGATCTGTCTAATTTCATTTTAGTCAACTGTGGTGCAAAATTAGAAAAAGTCAAAAGTGCAATTTGGGCAGAATCTCAATTCTGGTGAGAATTTTCTGGAATTTAGTATTGAGAATTAGAACTTGAAATTCTCAGATATTATAGTGTCTCACCTAAGCTACAAAAACCTGCATTCAGCTTATTTTTTATATTTTTTGTGTGGCATGTGCTTAAACTTGTTTGAGGCTGTAGGGGGTGAAACCTCCCCTGCACCAGGGTCATTGGCCCATTCTCTTTAGCTTATTGTGAGCTATCCAGTGGACCCCACCTTGTGTGTTTGGACTTTTTGAAAAGCCCTTATGGCCAGCTTGTAGGATTTAAGCTTATTGATGAGTGCTCAAACACTCATCATTTTTGGTCAAATCTGAACTGCAAAACATACAAAAACACTCAGTAATGCATCAAAATACTGAAAATATTTCAAAATTGTGTTTTATATGTTTTAGATTCAAAATGAGTAAAAACAAATGAAAAACGTACAAAGTTTGTAGAATTGGCAGTTTCAGTCCCCTAACTTTCAAAAATTGGCAAAAATAGTCCCTGAGCTCTTATTTACAAAGAAAATTCACCAAAGGTCCTTTTGAAATCATAAATTGTCATATTTAGTCCTTTGGTGAAAAATCTCAAAAGTTTTAGAAATTACAAGTTTAGTCCCTGTACTTTCAGATTTTGGCAGTTTTAGCCCCTAGGAGTTCAATTTTGGAGAAAACAGTCAAATATGGTCCTTGGGAATTCACATGTGTCACTTTTAATCCCTGGATGAAAATTTTGAGGAAATTACATGTTTGGTCCCTGGACTTTTCAAAAATGACAATTTTGGTCCTTGTGAATTTCAAAATGGGAAAATATCACTTTTGGTCCATGTACTAATCAAACTTGGCAAGAATAAACCTTATGAATACTTTGGAAGATGGACAAAAATAGCCCTTGCATTTTTCAGAAATTACAACACTAGTCCTTGTGGTTTTTACAAAATAAACAAACTAACCAACAAACAAATCCAATCCATTAAATACCCTTTACCCAAAACCACCCTAAGCCCAACATATCCGGCCCAAACCTCCCACCTTTTTAATATTACATCCGGTCAACACCCCCAAGTCAAACCCACACCCTATCACTGTTCATCCATCCCCTTTCCCCCGTTTTCCTTGAAAACTGTCTCCCCCCTCCTCTCCAATTCCACAAAACATTCACCAACCATCATTAATTCTCACACCAACTCAAACCAACCCCCCTCCTCAATTAATTCCCCCACCTAAACCACTAAAACCTGTCAAAGTTTGTTTTCCCGCCAAAACCAAAATGGATGGCTGTGATCACTTGGAGATATCCAATGGCCAAGAAACAAGTGGGAAAGTCAGAGACAAGCTCCAGGACCTATTTAAGTAAAGAAAAAGTGAAGAATGAAGTAGTAGTTAGCTTAGTTAGTTTACTTAGCTTAGTTACATATCGTTTTTAGTGAACAATCTCTTCTAGTTGTAATTTTCAGTTTGAAATAGTTGTAATCAACATTTCCAGTGTATTGTTAACTTTATTAAAGTTTTAATTCAAAGTTTCCTTTTGAAATTCTCAATTTGCCATTTTTCATTTGAAATCCCCATTTTACTTCAAAGTTACTAAGTGTTGTGGCTTATTGGTTGTTTGAGTTTAAGTTGGTCACTGAGAAGCTTTTGTAATCTTATTAGGTATTGTAACTTGTTCTAAATCATAAATCCAAAAAATTCATAAAAAATAAATAAATAAATAAATAAATAAAAGAAAACATAGAAGGAGAATGAAGGTGATGATGTTCCTGGTTTAGAACTCTATGGAGAGTGATTAGGTTGTGTTTGAGTACCTTGGTTACATGTTCTGAGCATTTAGTTAATTGTAAGCAATTTCCTAAATTTTTGCTATTTACCGTATCAATGCTTATCTTTGGCTTATTTATGCTTATTTTTGCTTATTAGGTGTAATGTGATCAAGTTTATGCTTCATATTGGTTTCTAGTGTTTTTAAGTCCTTTGTGCTAAAAATTTCTAGTTAACTGCCTCAATTAGTACAACTTGGCATTTTAGGTTTTTGTAGCTTAATCTTTGGATCTTGTGCTTATTTTAGCCTATTGCATCATAGTAAATTACTGTGGATCAGTTTCATGGACATAATCCCTCATTTCTTTTGAAATCACAAAAACAGTCAAGTTATAGGGGTGTTTGGTTTAGTCTGATTTCCTGTGTGGGTGGGAAGTTCATTGTCCCAAACCTGTTCCAACATCTTCCCTATCATCAAATTAGTCCAAGGTAGTCAAGTTTTAGGTAGTTGTAAGTTGCAAAAGTCAAAATCCATATTCTCACACCATAGCAGTTGACTGTTGGGACTTTATGCTCCCAATTCATTCATACAAGTTCATTATTCGTTGTAGTTGCATAATTTAGTTTCATTATATCATATAACATCATTCTCTATCAGTAGGATAGATTAGAACTTCATAAAAGTCAAAATCAAGTTTTGTATGAAAAGTCAAAAATGTATGAACTCAGTTTTTTTTTTCCAAAATAGCAAGAATTTTCTAGAATTTTGTATAAGGTTTTAGGACTTAAAACTTGTTCATATTTACAACCCCCTAGCTCATCTTCAAAATCCCATAGTTGCTATAATTTTGTGAATTTTTCTCTGGGCCCCACAGCCCCCTAAAGTCAGTTGCAAGGGAGGACCCTGCCTTGCATCAGCAGGTCACCACTCCATCACCACCACTTTGGTGGTGGTTTCTGGCCACCATATTGGTCCCACAGGCTCCATTCTTGGTTCATTCAATCCCCCCCTGGTAGGCTTCAAGGTTTGTCTATTGGTTTGACCTTGGAACCTGTGGACCCCACCTGAATCAGCCCCTTAAGTTTGTCCCATTTTCTGAATTGAGCTAGTTCCAAAGTGCATATAATTGTGCTTATTAGCTTATTCTGTGGATACCTTTTGTTTTTCCTAGCTCAAACATGTTTACTTAACTTATTTGGACCAAAATTCACTCTTGTGGGTCCCACTTAAGCTCATTTGAGCTTATTTTCTCTTTTGGTCAACCATAGTCAACTGTGGAGCAAATAAGCTTCCACAGTGCTTATTTTTAAGTTCCAAAAAAGTTGTTTTTACAAAAGTTAGTTGTTTTTAGTTGTAAAATTAGTTTCCAAATGAAAATTCCAGAAAATCAAATTTAATAATAAGTGATAGTTTCTATTTAATATAATTTAAATTTTAATTTTCATTTTTAGATTTTTATTAAGTACTTGGCATTTTTTTATTTTTATTAATTACCTTTTATAATAAAGTAATTTTAGTAAGTAAGACCTAGTTTTTATATTTTTCTCAGATTTTTATTTTGTCATTTAGTAATTATTAGATTTAATATTAATTTTATTAATAATTAATTAATAATTAAGTCTTAAATAACATAATTAATTTTTATTAAGTAAGACCTAGTTTTTATATTTTTCCTAGCTTTTATATAAAATAATATAATTTTAGGAATTTTTCTAGAATTTTTACTGTTCATTTTCTATTTTTTATAATTTAAATTAGTTTAATTTGGTAATTAATATTTAATTAGTAATTAATTAATAGAAAAACCACAAAAAGACAAAAACACATATTTTTAATTTTAAAACTTGTTTTTAGTTATTTTATAATTTTAGAAATTTAATTTTCATTTTTCTAGTGATAAATTAATATTGTATTATATTTAAGTTATTTAAATATTAATAATAAGTATTAAATAGTATTTAATTAATAATAAATAATTAAATAGTGTAAAAATTTATTTTAAATTTCTAAAAATTTTCTTGTATCCTTAGGTTTGTAAAAAAGTCATTTGCACCCCCTAGGGGTTTTTAGATTTCAGTTTTCACGTTTTATTTTGTACGTTTACGTTATTTCAAATGTAAACGTACGATTTTAGATTTCAAGCGTTTTTAGGTATCTAACTTTCACGTAATCATCTTTATAGCTTGTTTAAGCTATTTCTTTGTAGATTCCCTAGTTTAATCACTCACAAACGTTTTCCTGTCCAAATTCACCCGATCACAGATCCGTTTGATAACCGTCACACCTCGTCGGGACATAACGACCCGGGGAAACACTATATTCCGTGGAGCATTGACTATAGGCTGTTTGACCTTGTTGACCATCACCTGGTCAATTTAGGTTGACCGTTTAGGGCCAGTCAAATTTTGGCGTCGTTGCCGGGGAGGTTGTGCGCGTTTTTCTAAACGGTTTTGCGTATTAGTAGACTTGGATATACATCCATTGTATATTTACCACCCTTGTTCATATTATCTCCTTATTTTCCTATAAAAACAAAACTGTTCACGAAAACATTTTAAATCAGTTTTCAACGATCACAAAAACACAAAAACATTTTCTTTCTCATTTGTACAAAATGTTTATCCAAAAATCCAAAAATATTCACCTTTACCCTCTCACATCTTTAATTCTTCATCCCTACCGCTCCCAAACCTTTTGATTCTTTCTATGTCTCTTCCACACCTTCTTATTTGCCATTGGTGTGGTAATCCTCATAATGATGGCAATTGCCCCAGCTGTGGCATGGTAGAGTCAGGAAACGGGTCTGTCTATAACCAGAATCCTATTCCTACCATGACACGACTGATTCATTCCATCAGTTACCACACCATGAGACTCAGCAGTTTTACTGTTGTGAGTACTGTGGTGGTTCACATTACAGTTCTGATTGTCAACCGGGAAACACGCTTGTCTATGAGCAGTTTCCTGATAACAATTATAACTCTAGCACATACAACCCACAGCCACATCAGTTTTACTGTTGTGATTATTGTGGAGGTCCACACTCTAGCTCGGATTGTCAAACAAGGAATCCATTTCCTTGTAACAATTACGACTATTCATTTTCAGACCCACCTCCACAGTACCAAATGATTCACACAACTCCTCATGATACTGAGCAAGACCTTTTACTAAAGGCTCTTGATATATTGAAAGAACTTAAGGAGGAGTTGGTTACTACATCGTTTCAAGACTCTCGTGAGAAATCTATAGCAGAATTACTTGCTAAAGAACGAGAGGCTAGAAACAAATTGAGCATGGAAGAATTACTTGTCTTAGAACAAGCAGCTATAACACGTGCCAAATTTCGTAAAGCTGCTCTTCTAGACTGTGATGATGATAGTGATAATGAAGACACCCTTGATATCCTTCAATTTTATAAGGGTTCGTCTGATTCATCATTTGTGATTCCTCCCATTGAAAATCAGGGAGAAAATAATGAGACGGAGAAATTACTAGCAGAAGATCAAATGGAACTCGTACAATCCATGAATGCTAGCTCCTCTCATCTCCCTCAGTCTGTTGTTATCACACCCGAAGTTCACACTCACTCTCTAAACATGGGGGATGAACATCTTTGCACTGTTCCTAATAAGGAATTGGACGAATTAATAAAGTCTAGTGTTGAGATCCTTGTCCCAATCCCGAGAGAGTCACAGGGAACTTTTGATCAAGTGTGTGATATTCCTTCTCACCCTAATAATCCAAATGATCAAATTGAGATTGTCTCTGATTCCATTGATGATTGTTTATCTTATGGAGACATTGAGTATGTTGATGCATCCCTTCCCCACTCTAATGTTGACTTTCTTCTCGAGGAGTTCACCGATGAACTCACTCACACCAATCCACTTCCATCAGGATGTGATGATGATCTCTTTGATTTCGAAGATGATATGGAAGAAGTCGAAGCATTCCTTGCTCTAGATAGTTCAACTTCGTATGAAATTGATGATAACTATCTTGATTCTGAGGGGGATATTCTTTTCCTTGAAAGCTTATTGAATGATGATCCATCACTCAATTCCTATCTCAATACCGGGCTTAGTGATTTAAACACTGATGAAAAGTCTTTATCTTATGGAGACATCAGTGACGTTGATGAAATACCTTCTGAGCCCATCATTGATTACCTTATCATGACTCCTCCGAAGTATGATAGCCCGGGGGGAGATGCACTCAATCATGAGAATTTGCAAATTCCCACCCACCCTCCCGGGATGTTTTTGAGCTTAACCCTTGAAATCCAAACTCAGGCTAATGAGCCTGCTCTCGAGGTGCCTTCCTCTCTTCTTCACTCCTTCGGGAATGAAGACACTATCTTTGACCCCGGCATTTTCATGTATCATTATCTTGAGCCGGGATTATATCTCATCGGTGTGGAACTTTCACGTACTTCAAATGTTTGTCCAACCATCTTGAATAAAAGTCCGATTGAGATTGTTTCTTCCACATCATGCTTCCTCAAGGACAAATGAATTCGGGGTCGAGTCAAGCTAGCGACTTGGTAAACAAAAACAGTAGCATGTACTTAGGGTTTTCACACTAAGTGTGGGGGAGTTACCCCTGCAGTGGTTACTTATGAAGTGAAAATACAAACTGGTGTATCCACATTTAGCTTGTAATGTTGCCCTTTTACGTTCAAAGAGTCGGCATAATAGCCGGGACTTTGAATATTGAGGACAATATTCATTCTAAGTGTGGGGGGTATTTCGCTATTCTAGCGAATTTTATCACATTTTACTATCTAGTACCCCCGTTTTGGCCAAAATTTCAAAAATTTTCAAAATTTTTTCACTTGTGCTTCAAAATTTTTGTGGTTATCAGTCCGCCTTGTCTAAACGACAAAAGGATTGGCTAATCCAGGAGCAAACGGCTCTTGGTAAAGATACATCAAATCCGTTGATGGCTTGCAATTTGCCCAAATTTGTATGGTACCTCAACTCGCCATATCCTAAAAAGCGAATGAGTTGGCTAGCCCGCAAGATTATGGCTTGTGGTAAAGGCAGTGGAAAAACCATAATTCGTAATCAGCTCACCAAGATGTTGACTTTGTCCATCAAGAGTTGGCTAGTCCAGAAGCAAACGGCTTTTGGTAAAGACTAATCAAATCCGTTGACAGCTGGTGGTTTGCTCAAAATCACATGGTTATCAGGTGGACCATAGTTCTTACTTGAATCAATACATCTGGCTACTCCAGAAGTGATGGCTTTTGGTAAAGAGTTTAAAATCCATTAAGTTTTCAAAACAGTTATTGCTAGGGACTAGCAATATTTTAGTATGGGGGATTGAAGAGTGCTCAAACACTCATCATTTTTGGTCAAATTTGAACTGCAAAACATACAAAAACACTCAGTAATGCATCAAAATACTGAAAATATTTCAAAATTGTGTTTTATATATTTTAGATTCAAAATGAGTAAAAACAAATGAAAAACGTACAAAGTTTGCAGAATTGGCAGTTTCAGTCCCCCAACTTTCAAAAATTGGCAAAAATATTCCCTGAGCTCTTATTTACAAAGAAAATTCACCAAAGGTCCTTTTGAAATCATAAATTGTCATATTTAGTCCTTTGGTAAAAAATCTCAAAAGTTTTGGAAATTACAAGTTTAGTCCCTGTACTTTCAGATTTTGGCAGTTTTGGCCCCTGGGAGTTCAATTTTGGAGAAAAAAGTCAAATATGGTCCTTGGGAATTCAAATGTGTCACTTTTAATCCCTGGATGAAAATTTTGAAGAAATTACATGTTTGGTCCCTGGACTTTTCAAAAATGACAATTTTGGTCCTTGTGAATTTCAAAATGGGAAAATATCACTTTTGGTCCATGTACTAATCAAACTTGGCAGGAATAAACCTTATGAATACTTTGGAAGATGGACAAAAATTGCCCTTGCATTTTTCAAAAATTACAACACTAGTCCTTGTGGTTTTTACAAAATAAACAAACTAACCAACAAACAAATCCAATCCATTAAATACCCTTTACCCAAAACCACCCCAAGCCCAACATATCTGGCCCAAACCTCCCACCTTTTTAATATTACATCCGGTCAACACCCCCAAGTCAAACCCACACCCTATCACTGTTCATCCATCCCCTTTCCCCCGTTTTCCCTGAAAACTGTCTCCCCCCTCCTTTCCAATTCCACAAAACATTCACCAACCATCATTAATTCTCACACCAACTCAAACCAACCCCCCTCCTCAATTAATTCCCCCACCTAAACCACTAAAACCTGTCAAAGTTTGTTTTCCCGCCAAAACCAAAATGGATGGCTGTGATTACTTGGAGATACCCAATGGCCAAGAAACAAGTGGGAAAGTCAGAGACAAGCTCCGGGACCTATTTAAGTAAAGAAAAAGTGAAGAATGAAGTAGTAGTTAGCTTAGTTAGTTTACTTAGCTTAGTTACATATCGTTTTTAGTGAACAATCTCTTCTAGTTGTAATTTTCAGTTTGAAATAGTTGTAATCAACATTTCCACTGTATTGTTAACTTTATTAAAGTTTTAATTCAAAGTTTCCTTTTGAAATTCTCAATTTGCCAT
This sequence comes from Artemisia argyi, assembly GCA_030686995.1. NCBI lineage: Eukaryota > Viridiplantae > Streptophyta > Magnoliopsida > Asterales > Asteraceae > Artemisia > Artemisia argyi. The sequence continues at coordinate 92,123,313 of CM060701.1, read as the reverse complement.
TTTTCATTTGAAATCCCCATTTTACTTCAAATTTACTAAGTGTTGTGGCTTATTGGTTGTTTGAGTTTAAGTTGGTCACTGAGAAGCTTTTGTAATCTTATTAGGTATTGTAACTTGTTCTAAATCATAAATCCAAAAAATTCATAAAAAAAATAAAATAAATAAATAAATAAAATAAAAGATAGAAGGAGAATGAAGGTGATGATGTTCCTAGTTTAGAACTCTATAGAGAGTAATTAGGTTGTGTTTGAGTACCTTGGTTACATGTTCTGAGCATTTAGTCAATTGTAAGCAATTTCCTAAATTTTTGCTATTTACTGTGTCAATGCTTATCTTTGGCTTATTTTTGCTTATTCTTGCTTATTAGGTGTAATGTGATCAAGTTAATGCTTAATATTGGTTTCTAGTGTTTTTAATTCCTTTGTGCTAAAAATTTCTAGTTAACTACCTCAATTAGTACAACTTGGCATTTTAGGTTTTTGTAGCTTAATCTTTGGATCATGTGCTTATTTTAGCCTATTGCATCATAGTAAATCACTGTGGATCAGTTTCATGGACATAATCCTTCATTTCTTTTGAAATCACAAAAACAGTCAAGTTATAGGGGTGTTTGGTTTAGTCTGATTTGCTGTGTGGGTGGGAAGTTCATTGTCCCAAACCTGTTCCAACATCTTCCCTATCATCAAATTAGTCCAAGGTAGTCAAGTTTTAGGTAGTTGTAAGTTGCAAAAGTCAAAATCCATATTCTCACACCATTGCAGTTGACTGTTGGGACTTTACACTCCCAATTCATTCATACAAGTTCATTATTTGTTGTAGTTACATAATTTAGTTTCATTATATCATATAACATCATTCTCTATCAGTAGGATAGATTAGAACTTCATAAAATTCAAAATCAAGTTTTGTATGAAAAGTCAAAAATGTATGAACTCAGTTTTTTTTCCAAAATAGCAAGAATTTTCTAGAATTTTGTATAAGGTTTTAGGACTTGAAACTTGTTCATATTTACAACCCCCCCAGCTCATCTTCAAAATCCCATAGTTGCTATAATTTTGTGAATTTTTCTCTGGGCCTCACAGCCCCCCAAAGTCAGTTGCAGGGGAGGACCCTGCCCTGCATCAGCAGGTCACCACTCCATCACCACCACTTTGGTGGTGGTTTCTGGCCACCATAGTGGTCCCACAGTCTCCATTCTTGGTTCATTCAATCCCCCCCTGGTAGGCTTCAAGGTTTGACCATTGGTTTGACCTTGGAACCTGTGGACCCCACCTGAATCAGCCCCTTAAGTTTGTCTCATTTTCTGAATTGAGCTAGTTCCAAAGTGCTTATAATTGTGCTTATTAGCTTATTCTGTGGATACCTTTTGTTTTTCCTAGCTCAAACATGTTTACTTAACTTATTTGGACCGAAATTCACTCTTGTAGGTCCCACTTAAGCTCATTTGAGCTTATTTTCTCTTTTGGTCAACCAAAGTCAACTATGGAGCAAATAAGCTTCCACAGTGTTTATTTTTAAGTTCCAAAAAAGTTGTTTTTACAAAAGTTAGTTGTTTTTAGTTGTGAAATAAGTTTCCAAAAGAAAATTCCAGAAAATCAAATTTAATAATAAGTGATAGTTTCTATTTAATATAATTTAAATTTAAATTTTCATTTTTAGATTTTTATTAAGTACTTGGCATTTTTTTTATTTTTATTAATTACCTTTTATATTAAAGTAATTTTAGTAATTTTTTCAGATTTTTATTTTGTCATTTAGTAATTATTAGATTTATTATTAGTTTTATTAATAATTAATTAAAAATTAAGTTTTAAATAGCATAATTAATTTTTATTAAGTAAGACCTAGTTTTTATATTTTTCCTAGCTTTTATATAATATAATATAATTTTAGGAATTTTTCTAGAATTTTTACTGTTCATTTTCTATTTTTTATAATTTAAATTAGTTTAATTTGGTAATTAATATTTAATTAGTAATTAATTAATAGAAAAACAACAAAAAGACAAAAACACATATTTTTAATTTTAAAACTTGTTTTTAGTTATTTATAATTTTAGAAATTTAATTTTCATTTTTCTAGTGATAAATTAATATTGTATTATATTTAAGTTATTTAAATATTAATAATAAGTATTAAATAGTATTTAATTAATAATAAATAATTAAATAGTGTAAAAATTTATTTTAAATTTCTAAAAATTTTCTTGTATCCTTAGGTTTGTAAAAAATTCATTTTCACCCCCTAGGGGTTTTTAGATTTCAATTTTCACGTTTTATTTTGTACGTTTACGTTATTTCAAATGTAAACGTACGCGTTTTTAGATTTCAAGCGTTTTTAGGTATCTAACTTTCACGTAATCATCTTTATAGCTTGTTTAAGCTATTTCGTTGTAGATTCCCTAGTTTAATCACTAACAAACCTTTTCCTGTCCAAAGCAAATCCGTTTGATAACCATCACACCTCGTCAGGACATAACGACCCGGGGAAACACTATATTCCGCGGAGCATTGACTCTAGGTTGTTTGACCTTGTTGACCATCACCTGGTCAATTTCGGTTGACCGTTTAGGGCCAATCACTTATTCTGAGCTTCTCAGCTTTTTAGATAAGCTGGTTTGTCTTTTTACATTGTCCCATTTTCTGTCTTCAATAAACATATAGTGACATTGTGGCTTTTTCATAAGCCTCCCATACGCTCTCTAGTGGGTCCCCTTGTGTGAGTCTTGGCTTTTTGGAAATCCCACCACCCCAACTTGCTACCTCAGTCCTTGTTTTGTGCTTATCAGCTTATTTCATAAGCTTATTTTGCCCTTAAGGTTGACTGCAGGCCTGCTTATGCCACAATAAAAGTTGGAAGTGCTTATTAGCTTATTCCAAGCTTATCAGTGCTACCCCTTGTACCTAATTGCTTATTTCCAATCCCTCTTGCTTACTTTCATCTTATTGTACTTCTGTTTCACCTTTTTTTTGCTTAATTTGACTACTTGTTTAAAGCTTGAAACATCAATTTGTGCTAAAAGCATAGGCTGTTAAGCTCTTAAGCACTCATTTTGCTTATTTTTAAGTTCCAATCAAGTCACCTTTATTAAAGTTGCATTATTTCAGTATTTAAATAGTTGTGTAAAAGAAAATCAAGAAGAAGCCAAAAATACATAAAGTGATAACTTCTATTTAAGCCCTTTGGCTTATTTTTCTGCTTATTTATAAGCAATGCTTAATTTTAAATTTTTCTTAGGCTTCTTATAACCTCTAATAATTTTAGAAATTTTTTCAGATTTTTCTTTTGTCATCTAGTATTGTCTACAATTTACTTTAGTTTAAATCAATTAATAATTAGTTTTTAATTTGTAATAATTAATTAAAAAGTAGAAAAAAATAGATTTTCTGTTTTAAAATTAGTTTTATAATATTTTAGATTTTTCTAAATTTAAATTTTCTTTTTTCTAGTTAAATTTCATAATTAATTGTAATTTAGTATAATTTAGTTAATTAAAAGGTAATTAATAATTAGTAAATAATTAATAGTAATTAATTAAATAGTTGTAAAAATAATTTTAATTTTCCAAAAATTTTCTTATATCATTAGGTTTGTAAAAATATAAATTTCATAACCGTAGGATTTTATTTGCTCCCGTTTGACTTTTTATTTTGCGCGTTCGCGTTTATTTTAAATTCAAACGCGCGTTTTTAGGTTTAAATCACGTTTTTAGATTATCTAATCATCAATAATTGTTCTTATAGTGTTTTTAAGTTATTTTCAATCATAATCTCGTAGTATAATCATAATAATCAAATTCCTGACCTCCTGATTAATCACCCGATCACTTAAAACGACAAATACAATTGCACGCCTCACTGGGACATGACGACCCAGTGATTCACTATACTCCTTGGTTAGTTGGTCTAAGACGTTTGAAATACTTAGTTGACCATTCACTTGGTTGATTCAGTTGACCGTTCAGGACCAATCAATAAGTAAAGTAACAGGTATTGAGGCAACCTCTTTGACGAAATCTTTTTTGAAGAGTTTAATGTATTCAGCATCATTAGACATATTTGACACCTGGTAAACATAATGGTTGTTGTTTATGTTCCACTCTGTATAAGGAAAACGAAACAACAACATCTTCCCAACTATTCGGTTTGTCAGTTCCTCTGGGAACATGTCTTTAGCATCAGGCCCATGTTGCTCTTTTAGTTTGTAGCAAGGAATATCAACCAGAGTATTGATCATATCATCAAACAAAAGTAAGGAAGCAGAACCGGTATCATCAATCACTCGTACAACGACTTTGTACCTACAGTTGCAATTCGAAAGAGTTTTCTTATTTGATTTTAAAACTGTAAATTAACCTAAATAAAGTTGCTATGTAGTAATTATAAACTGGTTCATAAATAAACTTACTTTGTCCGACAGCTATAATTGTTTTATGCACCTTGCAATTCCAAAGCTGCACCTTAGCCTTTCCTGCTTTTGATGACTGAACTTGTTTTTTGGACGAAGAATCACCTTCATCCTCAATTGGTTTTGCAACCCTACCACATCTTTTGCAACCGATATATGTCCATCCGTACTCTAGATGGATTTTGTGAACTTTCCCATACACTATGCATTCATATTCCTAAGTAAAATGTTTAAAGTTAAAATGTGTATTAGTTTCCTAAATTGGGGAAAACAAAGTATTTTCATAATATTTTGATTTTTGTTTAATGAACGTATTACCTAAAATAAGAACTCTTACCCATGCAGACTCCCGAATGTCTCCAACCATTTTTTTGGTGGCACCACCAAAGAATTCCTCAAGGGTAACTTCCTTCTTGACAAGAGTGTAGACACTTATAGCACTCTTGTTGGCATCATAACCATCAACTTCTTGATATATGTGAAAATAAAATTGTTCATTATTGTTTGAATTTTACATCATGCAGTTTAAGTATTTAACAATTTGTACCTCTTCCTGAATGCATGTATTTCAGGTAAATCAGCATCGATATTCAGCTTAGTGGAGAAAACAGCGGGATTAACAGAAGGTTTTTCTACAAGATAAATAAATGAAATGATCAACATATGATTTAAACAAAAATCAGTATGAAATAGAATGTCTAGGTACTTACTGTTGAAATATTTGACCCTGGCTAGTTGAAGGATCATAACCATAGGAGTCGATGATTCTTTTTGGTTGTCTGAAAGAGCATCCAATTTATTAATCCATTCATCAAAGAAACAACATTCTAGTTGTCCACCTTTGTTCATGATTAGGTAAAAAACCATTAAATAACATAAACTAACATACAAGAAAATGGTAGGTTGCAATTTTGTGGAAAACTAGAAGGGGGGGGGGGGTTGAATAGTTTTACGTCTTTTTAATTTTATTATGAAAACTTAGTTTAGTTTTAAAGTCTTGTTTGCTTTTAAAAACTTTGATTCTACCTTATGTGAACTCAAATCTTGAACAATATGAACAACTATATCTAAGTATGAACAATAATAATAATGTAAGCTAAGTATGTGAAATCAACACATGCATAATATAAACAATTATATCTACATACGAGAGACAAGTAAGTAAACGTTTATTTTATAATCCTTAGTTATATTTTGTATGAAAACTATACTTGATCAAAATGATCAATTATATGTATGTTACCTTTTTAGTTTGATTGTAAAAACTTTGTTTTGTGAATGAAACTTTTGTTTGATCTTTAAGTAAAATCAATACTAGCACTATATGAGCAACTACATATATAAACCTCTACATCTACAAAAGTAATAATGATATAAACAAGATAATAAGTAAGATATGGAAAGATCTAACCGCGAGACAAAGGATTTATAGTGGTTCGGCTACAAGGACACCTTCCTTGCCCTACTCCACTCCTCGAGTCACCTACTTGAGAGTTTTCTTCACTATGTCAACAAGCTCCCTTATGGCGGAGAAAACCTTACACACCAATATACACACCACAACTTCGTCACAACTTATTCACACCTTCTACACACCTTCTTCACACCTAGTCACTATTTAATCACAACACTACTTCTTCACACCTATCTAGCTTCACAACTATCTACTTCACAACAATCTTCTTCACAACTATCTACTTCCTAGCTCTTCTTCTTCACAACAAACTACTTATATCTCACTATTTCTATTCACAACTTCTACTCCTAGATCTATCTAGTTACAATACTATCACACCTTTACAATGAATGTACACAACAACTAGACTATATACACAAATCTACAATACTTCACAACTTGATGTTGAAAGAGTATTCTTCTCTTGCACTTTGAGAGATGAGAGGCGTGGGAATGAATCACTTGAAACAAGGATTAACAATTATATGATCAAAGGGTTTTTAGGAGGATGTTTAGAGAGATTTGGATCTGAAAATTTTCGTGCAAGAGGTAAGAAAAATTCCAGGTTTGAGGTGGTATTTATAGGGAAAAATTTCTGACAGAATCTGACAGGGGAGCGTGGCCGGTCCCCTTAATTGTGTGCCGGCCCCCTTAAAATTAAGGGGGTCGCTGATGAGTGTCTAAATACTCATCATTTTATACTAATCTGAACTGCCAAAACATCCAAAAACACTCAAATATGCATCAAAATACTGAGATTATTGCATAAGTGTGTTTTATGTGTTTCAGATGCAAAATAATCAAAAACAGATAAAAAAAACTTACAAAGTTTGCATAATTGGCAGTTTCAGTCCCTCAACTTTCAAAACTTGTCAAAACTAGTCCCTGAAGGTTTAAAAATGAAAAAAAAGTCAACTTAAGTCTTTGGGAAATCAAACATGTTCACTATAAATCCCTGGATAAAAGTTTTCACAAAATGGCAATTTTTACCCCTCAAGTTTCAAAATTGGCAAAATTAGTCCCTAGGTGTTTTAAAATGGAATTGTATCAAATATCATCCTTGTACTATTCATAAAATACAATTTGGAACTTTTTGATAACTTGTGGGAAATTACAATTTCACCCCCTCAACTTTGGTGAAATTACATAAATGGTCCATGGAGTTTTTAAAATGAAAAAAAAATACAAATATTATCCTTGTACTAATGTTATATGGCAGGAATGGCCCCTTGTGATACTTTGGAAATATGGCATGATCAGCCCCTAAAGTTTCATCAAATTACACATTTAGTCCTTGGGCTTTATTTAACACCAAAACCAAACCGGACCATATATACTCCTTATAATCCATTTTCCTTAAATCCAAAATAAATAAAACCCCAAGCTCACACTTACACCAGGCCCAACTCACACAAGCCCACTCACCCTTTTTAAATAAAACGGGGTCAACACATTGACCCTTGTTGACCCGAGTTGACCAACCCCATCTTCAACCTTGTCACCTGCTTCACCACCATACACCATCCACCCTCTCTACTTGCCATCACTTTCCACCTCATTACCACCTCATTACCCCCTCTGTCACCCCCACAACCAAACCCCTTCCCCTAGTTTTGCACTAGGGAACTCCACGTGTCACACCTACAACCTCCACCACCCTATGCCCTGCAAAACCCTTACACCACCACCCATAAACGATCCTTACACTCCAAATTGTCCCCCCACCATCACTAGTCACCTCAGAAGCATTAAATGCTTTCAAAACGGTTGCAAGTTACCTCTATGGATTTTGGTGCCAAAAACAGTTTTAAACGGCAGAGATGATTTAAACAAAATGAAGGGTCAAGATGAGGTGGGAAGTGCTCAGAGGGTGTTCCCAAACCCTAATGTGAGCCTATAAAAGGAAGAAGATGCAAGGAGAAAGAGATGTAGTTTTAATTTGTATTTCAAATTTCGTACTTAGTTAATTACAAGTCCCAGTGTATTTCAAGGTTTTCAAGTTGTAATTCTAAAGTTTTTAGTGATAATCAAAGTAATTTCAGTTCCAATTTTAGTTACTTAAGTTAAATTTTCAGTTTATGCAAGTTTACTCTTATCTCAAAATTTTCAATAATCTCTATTGTTGTTAGTAATGAATGGTAAGGATTCATAAGCTCATATAAGTTCCTTATATAGTTTTCATAAGCTATTAGAAACTATAAAACTCAGTATTGGTTATAAAAGAAGAAAATACAAAAAAATAAGAAAAATAAAGAGAAAATCAAAAATCAAGTGTGCAATGATGATCAAGGCTGGAGCAGGGTGCATTTTGGATGGCCCTTGGTATTAGAAGCCTTGTGGAAGGCTTATAGGGAAGATCTTTGGGTCCTTGTTCTTGGTTATTAGTTGGAATGCAAAAATTGTAAGCAATCCTTCTTAGTTTCCATTTTGTTGCATCTTATTTATTACTGCTTCATTTTGAGTTTTTATTGCTTAATTATTAATATTTAGTCATAATTTAACTTAATATAGATAGCTTGTTCATTTAAATTTGTAGTTACTAAGAATCTCATTTTCACAGTCAAATAATAGTTTTAGTGTCACTTCTGTGTTTCATGCTTGAATTATGGTTAATTTATGCTCATATAAACTTATCATATGAAAGTATCAAGTCTGAAAGCAGTTTGAAGGTCTAATTCAACCAATTTCTTTGAAAAATCAAGTATAAGTGTCTGTTAAAGGGTGTTTGGAATTGCTGATATGCCTGAGCTATAGGCTGTATCATTTGTTCTTCTTTGTTGTTACATGCTTAAACATGTTCTATTAGAACCTTTCAGTCATAAAACTCAATGGTTTGCAACAAAAAAGTCAAAAAGACCTTTAATTGCTTATCACTTGTACACTGTTAGGATTTTTAAGTTATAATCTCATCAAATTAGTTCAGTAGTTGTTATAATTGCTTGATTCAGTCATTTAGTAAGTTAAAACATCATAATAAGTCAGTAGGTTAAGATCAAAGTTCAATATAGTCAAACTAGAGTTTATAATAAAAAGTCAAAAGTGCATTTTCAAATAAATAGCAAATTTTTCTTTATGATCTGTAGGGTTGATTAGAGATTGGAAATCTAATCTTTTTGTTTATTTCTGTTATTTGGTAGCTTAGGAACTTATTTCAAAAGGAAAATCTGAGTTTGAATATCATTTGCTTATAAATAAGCACACTTGAAATTAGTCCTTTGAGCAAAAAGCTCCCCTGCACCCAGTGTGCACACCCAACTTCACAGGGTTGCACAATGTTCATTAGTGGACCCCAGGACACCCCCGTTAGCTTTTTGGAAAGCTTAGTAGGCTAGCTTATTAGATTTGTGCTTATATTGAATCTCAGCTCATTTGCTCTTAGCTTATTTAAGCTTTAAAGTTGGCCTAATCACCACATGCATACTGAGTGACTCAGCATTAACCACCCAATTTCATAGGTTCACCCACAGCTTATTAATAAGCCATAAGCATTTCTTATTGGCTTATTGGGAAGCTTAACCACCCAACTCAAAGTTCCAAGGCATATCTTTCCATTTGCAGCTTATTTATTAGGGCTGCAAGCAGCTTGTTCTTTGTCCCATACCACCCAGTTAACTGGGAGACTCAGTGTACTCAGCTATTTTCAAAAGCTTCTCAAGTGCTTATTAGTGGCACTTAGGGTTTGCTTTTTGGCTTATTGGGAAGCTACCCAGGTGGACTTGATTGCTCAAGTTTCATTTTAGACCCCTGAGCTTATTTGTGGGCCCTCCTCAGGCCTGCATATTGGCCTTGTGGACTGTTTGGTTGTAGCAGGATTTAGAATTGCTTAATTGAGCTTATAGCTTATTCTTGTAGCTTATTTAGTTGATTTAGGTTACTTTAGGTATAATTCAGTAGTTTATAGCTTATTTAGCTCTCTGTAGCTTATTTGTAGCTTTTTACTTTTAAAAATCCAAATTTGGCTTATTTAAGCCATCTGTTAAGGAAATAAGCTCATACAGAGCTTATTTGGCTGTTATAAAAAGTTTTCCTTTTTTAAAGTTTGTTATTTTTGCTTATTTAATAGGTTTGTAAAAAGAAAATAAAAAAAATAAAAGTTTGCAAAAATTTGGGTATGTGTGGGAATCGAACCTGTGACCTCTTGGATAGTATCATGCATAAGTACACACACCCCTTCCATTAGCTCTGGGGCACCAGTTCCGTTCAAGTCTCCATAAACAATATACTTAGTATCATACTTAGAGAGAATTTCAGATAAATGGAATTGGGCGGAGAAAAAGAAAGTTAGAGAATTGAAATTGGTTGAGAAATTTAGTCAATTCTAGTGTTTGGTAACAATAGAGAAATTAATTAAATAAAAAAAGAGAAAATTTTATTTTATTTTTTGCTTTAATTTGGTGAGAATAACAGTGAAATCAAAATGAATGATACATAAATTTGTTTCTAATTACAATTAATTTGTATCCGTATATGATTATAGCAATAGTAACGTCAAGCAAAGTGATGAAGCATTTGATCATTCAAACTCAAAAGAGACATATGAAACACCCAATTAAAAAATAGAATCAAGTTTTTGAGATACAAAATTCATGTCAAGAACAATCCAAAACCTCGTAATAGTAATTACAAAATACTGTACCAAAAATAAAAGTGATAACACTTGTGCCTATTTCATGAACAAATACCTAATAACTTTGAGTATTTTGATGAAGTATGGAAGATGCCTGACGAATACAAAGTGGATTAAGTTAGTATGATTTGGGATTAAATATATGGATGAAAAGTATGTAGATGGCAACCAAAGGCAACGAATCTGAGAAAAAAGTTTTCAAACAAGTTATTTTAGGGGTTAGGGTTCATCAATTTATTTGGAGTTGTGAAGGAAATGTGCATGTCACGTGATATATCCTTTTGTACACCTACTTTTTAAGCCTTTATTTATTTTTTATTAAATAATATATGGCCAATTCCCTACAAAGAGGCCCATCGCCTTCATCAACTGGATGGAATTTAAAGAAATCAAAATACAAAGGATTATTTTTCTCGAGAATTTGAAATTCTCCGCCATTTAGTTTCTCGATCTTACCAAACACGGGAAATTGCACCATTTCCATTTCTTTGGCTTTATTTCTCCTTACCAAACACACCCTTAAGGTTGTTTTTGAGTAATAAGCTTATTTAAGCCGTTTGGCTTATTACAGCTTATTTGAATAAGCTGTTGACACCCACTTATTTTTCCTAGGCTTTTCATTACTTAATATACTTCCTGTAATTTTTTCATAATTTTTACTGTTCAAATAATATTTATTTTAATTAATAATAGTTTAATTAATAATTAGGTAATATTAGTTAATTAAATAGTTTTAATAATTTTTATTTAATAGTAGTACCTTTTTACATATTTTTTTAAGTTTTATAAATCATTAGGTGTTTTTAGAAAATATTTTCCTAATTGTTACTGTTCATTTCCTATTTTCCTTAATTAAATTTAGTTAATTAGATTTTAATTAATAAATAAGTAATTAATAAGTAAATTAGCCTAAATATAATTTTTAGAAAAAATTTATAATTTTTTAGGATTCCTGTGATGGTTAATTAGTTTTATAAATTTTTCCATAATTTTATAAGTTAATTTAGTATTATTAGTAATTTAAAATAGTTTATATAGTTTAATAAAAATAATTAGTAATTAATTAAAAGAAAAACCATAAAAAGACAGAAATATTTATTTTTATTTTTTATACTTTCTTCAAGTTCATTTTTAAGTTTTAGAAAATAGTTTTGCAAATTTTTAGTTTAATTTGTAGTATTTATCATTTTTAGGTTAATTTAAATTAAGTTTTAATTAAATAGTTAAATAGTTTTTAATTAAATAATTAATAATAAATAATAAAATAATCAAAAAAAAATAATTTTCTTTTTAATTTAATTTTCTTTTAAGTTTAAGTTTATAGAATTTTCATTTTTAACCCATGTAGTTTATTTTTCCTTAAAACTCACCTTTTTCTCAGTACGCACACGTAGTTGTTTACATTTCGGTTTACGTATATACCTAGCTGTTTACTGTGCTTGTTTTATATTATCATCTAAATAATATCAGTAGTGTAACTCAAACCCACTTAATCTTTGGTTACTGTCCTCAGTACCATTTATTCCCAAAAACGTTTACAAATACAATTTCAATCTCGTTGGGACTTAACGACCCGGGGATTTTCCAGTACTTCCACGGATTTTAATACTTGACTTTTTCTCCCAGGTGGACCTATCAACTGCACACGCTTGACTGGTTGGTTTGGGAGGAGTCAAAATTTGGCACCGCTGCCGGGGAGGTTGTTGCGTATTTCAAAACGATTTAGGTATAGTGGTTTTCAAAACCCCTCCTATACAAATACTATCACTTTGTAAAAATCAAAATCGTATCTGAAAAAGTTCACTAACACTTTTCCTGAAGTGTTAAAAACACCAAAAAAAATCATAAACAACAAAACAAAATGTGAAGTTAAATTACTTCGTTGTCTTTAAGATTACAACTTGAAACAGCTGGTATAAGGTAAGTTCTGACATTAAATTGCGAACTGAAGAGGGATCCATTTATTCACTCCCGCTAGCCTGCGAGTAATTTTAAAGGAACGATTTCGGTTAACGAATCAGTTTCAAAAATATTGTCCAAGTTTTTTCACCCATACACGAAAAGCCAAAAACATTTTACTGTGAATATAATTACATAAAAGTTTACCACCGCAAACCAAGGCAGAACACCTACCAACTGGGGGTGTGAACATAATATGTTCCCAAACTTAAGATAAAAACTTGCCATTATATCCCTGTGGGTGGTGTACCTTTTTCAAAGCAGCCATTCACTTGTGATTATTGGATTTAAGTTCACTGTGGTTTTGCCTCGATCTTGTTTTGAAAATTGTTTTTAGTGCATGCGCACTCGTTCACAATCACGACGTAATCGTCATAGAAACGTAACCGAGTTACGTACTGTTGAAGAAGAATACACATTAAAAATGAACGACGAGCCCCCAATTCCTCCCAAGGAGGAACCAGTTCCTGACACCCGAACAATGGAGGAACTGTGTCAACCTACCATTCACGGGAGGGGTGGACCCATTGCACCACTTACAATTGGAGCCTTGGATTTTGGACTAAAACACAACATGATACAACAGGTCCAGAATTCATGTCAGTTCCACGGTTTGCCGGGTGACGATGCTAACAAGCATCTCGATAAATTTTTAACCGTCACCCAGAGCATGAAACAAAATGGCGTCACCGAAGACGGCCTGCGTTTATACCTGTTTCCATATTCTCTCATTCATCATGCGACTTCATGGTTCGATCGACTTCCTAAGAATTCGATCCATACTTTTGATGAGATGGTTACTAAGTTCTTGGCTAAATACTTTCCACCATCTATGGTTACAAAGCTGAGAAACGATATTAGTAACTTCAGACAGCTTCCCGAAGAGTCCTTATTTGAGGCATGGGAATGCTACAAACTTGCTATTGATCGGTGTCCCAACCATAACATGCTACTTGTCACCATTATTGATACCTTTTATAATGGTTTGACACTTTGTCATCGTGACACCATCAATGCTGCTGCTGGGGGCACCTTTATGAAAAGGACCCTTGAAGAGTGTTATGACTTAATCGAAAACATGACTGCCCATCATAATTTTTGGGACTCCTCTGCAGAGAGGAATGACTCACGTAAATCAGTCACTCCGGCAAATAATGAAATAGTTGCCCCTACCAGAAAGTTTGATGATTTGTCTGCTGTGGTTCTCCGAATTCACCAGACAAATCACAATCAGCAGAATAAAACTATCAGTTGTGAAACCTGTGGTGGTCCACACCCGTATCCTGAGTGCCCAGCCTCCGGTGGCTTCACTCAAGAGAACATATTCGCAGCCCAAGGTTCTTACAATACGGTAGGTAATTCTTACCAACCGCAAGGGGACCGAAATCTGTTGAGTTATCATTCCAATAACTACATTGGACCACCAGGATTTAATCAGTCCCAGAACAAAAATGGTCAAAACAGAAACCAGAACTTTAACCAGAATCAGAACCAGAACCGAATGAACCAAGGTTTCAACAACCAAGGGAATTTCAACTCTGGTCAAAACCAGGTTCAAAACAATCAAAACCAAGGAAACTATAACCGTAATCAAGGTCAGAACAATTACCCTCAGGGTAATTTTCAACAACAAAACCACTTCCAGGGTAATAACAACCAGCAACATGGGAATTTCCAGAACAATCGGGCTCAAAAATTTTCAAACCAAAATCAAGCCATTGTTCCAACTGGACCATCATCTGATGAGTTATTGAAACAGTTTATGAAATCCCAAGATGAACTGAACAAAGTGCTGGTTAGTCAAATCTCTGACTTGAAGAAGTCTTTAAATGATCGACCCTCGGGCTCAGGTACTTTACCTAGCAACACGATCGCTAATCCGAGGGGCGATGTAAAGGCGATCACCATAAGAAGTGGAGTTTCTTATAAAGGACCCACAACTCCATCTACCTCTTCTCCTATCCCGGTAGAGGAATGTGAAACTGAGGATACTACGGATACGGTACTTCCTACTAATAACGGAGGTACCAATGACATCCCTCCTCCAGTTATCCCGGTCCCGACTCCCCCTAAAAGAGTCGTGTTTGAAACAACCGAAGGTCCTGTTGAAAATCCAAAAGCCAACCCAAAACCAACAATTCCATATCCCTCATGATTGCAAGACCAGAAGCTCCGTGAAAAAGCTAATCATCAGATGGAAAAATTCTTTCAGATTTTTCAAGAATTACACTTCGATATTAGTTTCGCGGATGCTCTTCTTTTAATGCCCAAATTTGCATCGACAATCAAAAACCTGTTGAGCAATAAAGAAAAACTATTTGAGATGGCACGAACTCCACTCAATAAAAACTGTTCTGCAGTTTTGTTGAAACAGCTTCCCGAGAAGTTAGGAGACCCCGGGAAATTTCTAATACCATGTATTTTGCTAGGGATGGTTGAGTGCTTTGCCTTGGCCGATCTTTGTGCAAGCATCAACTTAATGCCCTACTCAGTTTGGAAAAAGCTCTCTCTTCAGGCACTTAGTCCCACATGCATGACTCTCGAGCTTGCAGACCATTCAATTTCACGTCCCCTTGGTATTGCCGAGGACGTATTTGTAAGAGTGGGAAAGTTCCATTTTTCGGCAGACTTTGTCGTTGTTGATTTCGATGCGGATCCAAGAGTTCCTCTCATTCTTGGGAGGGGATTCTTAAGGACGGGTCGTGCATTAATCGATGTTTTCGATGAAGAAATCACGTTACGAGTTGGCACTGAAGCGATAACGTTCAACCTTGATCAAACCTCGAGATACTCCTCGAATTATGATGCTGAATCGGTCAACCGAATTGATGTCATTGACATTGCATCCGAGGAGTATGCTCAGGAAGTCCTTGGATTCGCTGATAGTTCTCCGAGTGGCAATCCCACTCCCTCTTCTCACCTCACTCCGTTTGAGGGAAGTGATTTCGTCGTTGAGTAATTAGAGGCCTTTCTCAAAAATGATTCAGTTCCTGAAGGAATTGATAGCCAAGAGATTGACCCGGAGAGGGATATACTTCTCCTTGAGAACTTACTGAATAAAGATCCTTCTCCCATTCCTGTTCTACCTCCACAACTTCATAACGCGGAAGTCAAATATGTTGAGAAAAATGATGATTTCCCCGAGGTCGAACTTAAGGACCTGCCTCCTCATCTAGAATATGCATTCTTGGAAGGTAACGACAAGTTACCGGTCATTATTGCGAAAGACTTAAAGGATGAGGAGAAAACCGCACTGCTTAAGGTTTTAAAGTCCCACAAACAAGCAATTGCTTGGAAGCTCTCAGACATAAAGGGTATTAACCCGGATTTTTTTACACACAAAATCCTAATGGAAGAGTACTTTAAACCTACCGTGCAGCATCAAAGAAGGGTAAATCCAAAAATCCACGAAGTTATCAAGGAAGAAGTTATCAAACTTATCGATGCAGGATTGATTTACCCTATATCATACAGTCCTTGGGTTAGCCCAATACATTGTGTTCCAAAAAAGGGTGGCATCATGGTTATCACAAATGAGGATAACGAGTTGATACCAACTCGTTTGGTTACAGGGTGGCAAGTATGTATTGATTACAGAAAGCTTAATGAAGCCACCCGCAAAGACCATTTCCCTCTGCCCTTTATGGATCAAATGCTCGAGAGACTAGCGGGGAATGAGTATTATTGCTTCCTCGACGGCTTCTCGGGTTACTTCCAGATTCCCGTTGATCCACAGGATCAAGAGAAGACTACCTTCACATGCCCTTACGGGACATTTGCCTATCGTCGCATGCCTTTTGGGTTATGCAATGCTCCGGGCACTTTACAGAGGTGCATGATGGCTATTTTCCACGACATGATCGGGAAAACCATGGAGGTATTCATGGATGACTTCTCAGTCATCGGGAATTCTTTCGACTCATGCCTCTCCCATTTAGAAAAGATGCTTCAACATTGTGAAAACACTAATCTTTGTCTAAACTGGGAGAAGAGCCATTTTATGGTTAAGGAGGGCATTGTCCTCGGCCATAAAATTTCAAAAAGTGGGATTGAGGTCGATAAGGCCAAAATTGATGTTATAGCTAAACTACCTCATCCCACCACTGTTAAAAGAATAAGGAGTTTCCTCGGCCATGCCGGGTTCTATCGGAGATTCATTCAGGATTTCTCCAAAATAGCCCGACCCATGACTCATCTTCTTGAAAAGGATGCTCCTTTCATCTTTTCCCTCGAGTGCATCGAAGCTTTTTCAACTTTAAAGAAAAGGCTTACCGAGGCACCGATCCTTGTTGCCCCCGACTGGGACTTACCCTTCGAACTTATGTGCGATGCTAGCGACTTCGCTATTGGTGCAGTTCTTGGGCAACGCAAAACAAAACATTTTCAGCCAATACACTATGCAAGTAAGACCATGAGTGAAGCTCAAACGCACTATACCACCACAGAAAAAGAATTATTAGCTGTGGTATACGCCTTTGAGAAATTTAGGTCTTACTTAATCCTAACCAAATGTGTGGTGTATACGGACCACTCAGCTTTGAAATACCTGTTCACTAAACAGGACGCAAAGCTAAGACTGCTCCGTTGGGTCCTGCTCCTTCAGGAATTCGATATACTCATACGAGACAAAAAAGGAGCAGAGAACCTTGCTGCTGATCACTTATCCCGGTTAGAGAATCCTCATCAGGATATTCTCGAGAGAAAAGAGATTAATGAAACTTTTCCTCTAGAGACTCGAAATCTAATCTCTACCCGGGATGATGCCACCACCCCATGGTTTGCCGACTTTGCAAATTACCATGCGAGAAATTTCGTTGTGAAAGGGATGTCGTCCCAACAGAAAAGAAAATTCTTTAAAGATGTAAAACATTACTTCTGGGATGACCCCTACTTATTCAAAATATGTGCGGATCAAGTCATCTGACGGTGTGTCCATAGAAGCCATGGAAATTCTTAAAGCTTGTCATGATGGACCCACGGGGGGACATCATAACCCAAACTACACCGCCAAAAAGGTGTTTGATTCGGGATTCTTTTGGCCCACGATCTATAAAGACACCCATGAACTTATCAAAACATGTGAGGCTTGCCAGCGTCACGGGAATATTTCCAAAAAGAATGAGACGCCACAAAACGCCATCCAAGTCTGTGAAATATTTGATATGTGGGGCATTGATTTTATGGGGCCATTCCCGTCTTCACGAGGGAATAAATACATACTCGTGGCAGTCGACTATCTGTCAAAATGGGTTGAGGCAAAAGCCTTACCCACCAATGATGCCCGAGTAGTTGTTAAATTTCTGAAGTCTCTCTTTGCCAGATTCGGGACTCCTCGTGCCATAAACAGTGATCGTGGCACACACTTCTGCAATGAACAATTTGCAAGAGTGATGCTGAAATATGGTGTAACTCACCGTCTTTCTACAGCATACCACCCACAAACAAGTGGGCAGGTGGAGGTCTCGAATCGGGGTATTAAGAGAATTCTAGAGAGGACGGTGGGAGAAAACCGTGCCTCTTGGTCGGATAAGCTGGATGATGCATTATGGGCTTTCCGCACTGCTTACAAAACACCCATCAGGTGTACTCCATATAAGCTAGTGTATGGGAAAGCATGTCATCTTCCGATAGAATTAGAACATAAGGCCTACTGGGCCTTAAAACATGCAAATTTTGACCTTCACACAGCGGGTGATCACCGCAAGGTTCAACTAAACGAATTAAATGAACTTTGTGATCAAGCTTATGAGAATTCTTTGATTTACAAGGAAAAAACCAAGAAGATCCATGACTCTAAAATTAAAAACCGTGTTTTCAACATCGGTGACAGAGTCCTTCTCTTCAATTCACGATTGAAGATATTCTTAGGAAAGCTTAAAACTCGTTGGTCTGGACCATTCACTATAACAAGAGTATTTCCATATGGAACTATTGAGTTAGCTCAACCTGACGGTTCCAACTTTAAAGTGAATGGCCATCGGTTAAAACACTACTTTGGAGGGGACATACAACCAATGGTTGTCCCGGATCTCCAAACTTTCCCCATGGACCAATAAATTCGGGGTCGAGTCAAGCTAGCGACTCGGTTAACAAAAACAGTAGCTTCCTCATGAACAAATCAATTCGAGGTCGAGTTAAGCTAGCGACTCGGTAATCAAAAACTGTAGCTGAACATGGGTTTTCACCCGTGTGTACCACCCGTGTGTGGGGGAGATGCCCCACATGTTGTATATATCTTCAAAATATATATATATATATATATATATATATATATATATATATATATATATATATATATATATATATATATATATATATATATATATATATATACATAGACTAAAATAAAGGTTACTAATATTTCCTTCTTATGTTCTAAGTGTCAGTTTAACACCCGGCTCTTTGAATATTGAGGGCAATATTCATTTCTAAGTGTGTGGGGGGGGGGGGGGGGATTCTCACGAATTCAAACACATGTTCCATCAAGCACCCTCATTTGATCAAAATTTAATTTTTTTTTCACACTTAGAAATGCAATAAATGGTTATCAGTCCGCCATGTCTAACCCACATAAGGATTGGCTAATCCAGGAGCAAACGGCTCTTGGTAAAGATATCTCAAAACCGTTGATGGCTTGCAATTTGCCCAAAATTGTATGGTAAATCAACTCGCTATATCCCATAAAGTGAATGAGTTGGCTAGCCTGCAAGATTATGGCTTATGGTAAAGGCAGTGGAAAAACCATAATTGATAATCAGCTCACCAAGATGTTGACTATTCCATCAAGAGTTGGCTAGTCCAGAAGCAAACGACTTTTGGTAAAGACTAATCAAATCCGTTGACAGCTGGTGGTTTGCTCAAGATCACACGGTTATCAGGTATACCACAGTTCTCACACCTGGCTACTCCAGAAGTAATGGCTTTTGGTAAAGAGACATAAAATCCATTAAATTTTCTCAAAATATTGCTAGGGACTAGCAATACTTTATTGTGGGGGATTGATGAGTGTCTAAATACTCATCATTTTATACTAATCTGAACTGCCAAAACATCCAAAAACACTCAAATATGCATCAAAATACTGAGATTATTCCAGAAGTGTGTTTTATATGTTTCAGATGCAAAATAATCAAAAACAGATAAAAAAACGTACAAAGTTTGCATAATTGGCAGTTTCAGTCCCTCAACTTTCAAAACTTGTCAAAACTAGTCCCTGAAGGTTTAAAAATGAAAGAAAAGTCAACTTAAGTCCTTGGGAAATCAAACATGTTCACTATAAATCCCTGGATAAAAGTTTTCACAAAATGGCAATTTTTACCCCTCAAGTTTCAAAATTGGCAAAATTAGTCCCTCGGTGTTCTAAAATGGAATTGTATCAAATATCACCCTTGTACTATTCATAAAATACAATTTGGAACTTTTTGATAACTTGTGGGAAATTACAATTTCACCCCCTCAACTTTGGTGAAATTACATAAATGGTCCCTGGAGTTTTTAAAATGAAAAAAAAATACAAATATTATCCTTGTACTAATGTTATATGGCAGGAATGGCCCCTTGTGATACTTTGGGAATATGGCATGATCAGCCCCTAAAGTTTCATCAAATTACACATTTAGTCCTTGGGCTTTATTTAACACCAAAACCAAACCGGACCATATATACTCCTTATAATCCATATTCCTTAAATCCAAAATAAATAAAACCCCAAGCCCACACTTACACCAGGCCCAACTCACACAAGCCCAGTCACCCTTTTTAAATAAAATGGGGTTAACACATTGACCCTCGTTGACCCGCGTTGACCACCCCCATCTTCAACCTTGTCACCTGCTTCACCACCATACACCATCCACCCTCTCCACTTGCCATCACTTTCCACCTCATTACCACCTCATTACCCCCTCTGTCACCCCCACAACCAAAACCCTTCCCCTGGTTTTGCATCAGGGTACTCCACGTGTCACACCTACAACCTCCACCACCCTATGCCCTGCAAAACCCTTACACCACCACCCATAAACCATCCTTACACTCAAAATTGTCCCCCCACCATCACTAGTCACCTCAGAAGCATTAAATGCTTTCAAAACGGTTGCAAGTTACCTCTATGGATTTTGGTGCCAAAAACAGTTTTAAACGGCAGAGATGATTTAAACAAAATGAAGGGTCAAGATGAGGTGGGAAGTGCTCAGAGGGTGTTCCCAAACCCTAATGTGAGCCTATAAAAGGAAGAAGATGCAAGGAGAAAGAGATGTAGTTTTAATTTGTATTTCAAATTTCGTGCTTAGTTAATTACAAGTCCCAGTGTATTTCAAGGTTTTCAAGTTGTAATTCTAAAATTTTTAGTGATAATCAAAGTAATTTCAGTTCCAATTTCAGTTACTTAAGTTCGATTTTCAGTTTATGCAAGTTTACTCTTATCTCAAAATTTTCAATAATCTCTATTGTTGTTAGTAGTGAATGGTAAGGATTCATAAGCTCATATAAGTTCCTTATATAGTTTTCATAAGCTATTAGAAACAATAAAACTCAGTATTGGTTATAAAAGAAGAAAATACAAAAAAATAAGAAAAATAAAGAGAAAATCAAAAATCAAGTGTGCAATGATGATCAAGGCTGGAGCAGGGTGCATTTTGGATGGCCCTTGGTATTAGAAGCCTTGTGGAAGGCTTATAGGGAAGATCTTTGGGTCCTTGTTCTTGGTTATTAGCTGGAATGCAAAAATTGTAAGCAATCCTTCTTAGTTTCCATTTTGTTGCATCTTATTTATTACTGCTTCATTTTGAGTTTTTATTGCTTAATTATTAATATTTAGTCATAATTTAAGTTAATATAGATAGCTTGTTCATTTAAATTTGTAGTTACTAAGAATCTCATTTTCACAGTCAAATAATAGTTTTATTGTCACTTCTGTGTTTCATGCTTGGATTATGGTTAATTTATGCTCATATAAACTTATCATATGAAAGTATTAAGTCTGAAAGCAGTTTGAAGGTCTAATTCAACCAATTTCTTTGAAAAATCAAGTATAAGTGTCTGTTAAAGGGTGTTTGGAATTGCTGATATGCCTGAGCTATAGGCTGTATCATTTGTTCTTCTTTGTTGTCACATGCTTAAACATGTTCTATTAGAACCTTTCTGTCATAAAACTCAATGGTTTTCAACAAAAAAGTCAAAAAGACCTTTAATTGCTTATCACTTGTACACTGTTAGGATTTTTAAGTTATAATCTTATCAAATTAGTTCAGTAGTTGTTATAATTGCTTGATTCAGTCATTTAGTAAGTTAAAACATCATAATAAGTCAGTAGGTTAAGATCAAAGTTCAATATAGTCAAACTAGAGTTTATAATAAAAAGTCAAAAGTGCATTTTCAAATAAATAGCAAATTTTTCTTTATGATCTGTAGGGTTGATTAGAGATTGGAAATCTAATCTTTTTGTTTATTTGTGTTATTTGGTAGCTTAGGAACTTATTTCAAAAGGAAAATCTGAGTTTGAATATCATTTGCTTATAAATAAGCACACTTGAAATTAGTCCTTTGAGCAAAAAGCTGCCCTGCACCCAGTGTGCACACCCAACTTCACAGGGTTGCACAATGTTCATTAGTGGACCCCAGGACACCCCCATTAGCTTTTTGGAAAGCTTAGTAGGCTAGCTTATTAGATTTGTGCTTATATTGAATCTCAGCTCATTTGCTCTTAGCTTATTTAAGCTTTAAAGTTGGCCTAATCACCACATGCATACTGAGTGACTCAGCATTGACCACCCAATTTCATAGGTTCACCCACAGCTTATTAATAAGCCATAAGCATTGCTTATTGGCTTATTGGGAAGCTTAACCACCCAACTCAAAGTTCCAAGGCATATCTTTCCATTTCCAGCTTATTTATTAGGGCTGCAAGCAGCTTGTTCTTTGTCCCATACCACCCAGTTAACTGGGAGACTCAGTGTACTCAGCTATTTTCAAAAGCTTCTCAAGTGCTTATTAGTGGACCTTAGGGTTTGCTTTTTGGCTTATTGGGAAGCCACCCAGGTGGACTTGATTGCTCAAGTTTCATTTTAGACCCCTGAGCTTATTTGTGGGCCCTCCTCAGGCCTGCATATTGGCCTTGTGGACTGTTTGGTTGTAGCAAGATTTAGAATTGCTTAATTGAGCTTATAGCTTATTCTTGTAGCTTATTTAGTTGATTTAGGTTACTTTAGGTATAATTCAGTAGTTTATAGCTTATTTAGCTCTCTGTAGCTTATTTGTAGCTTTTTACTTTTAAAAATCCAAATTTGGCTTATTTAAGCTATCTGTTAAGGAAATAAGCTCATACAGAGCTTATTTGGCTGTTATAAAAAGTTTTCCTTTTTTAAAGTTTGTTATTTTTGCTTATTTAATAGGTTTGTAAAAAGAAAATAAAAAAAATAAAAGTTTGCAAAAATTTGGGTGTGTGTGGGAATCGAACCTGTGACCTCTTGGATAGTATCATGCATAAGTACACACACCCTTTCCATTAGCTCTGGGGCACCAGTTCCGTTCAAGTCTCCATAAACAATATACTTAAGGTTGTTTTTGAGTAATAAGCTTATTTAAGCCGTTTGGCTTATTACAGCTTGTTTGAATAAGCTGTTAACACCCACTTATTTTTCCTAGGCTTTTCATTACTTAATATATTTCCTGTAATTTTTTCATAATTTTTACTGTTCAAATAATATTTATTTTAATTAATAATAGTTTAATTAAGAATTAGGTAATATTAGTTAATTAAATAGTTTTAATAATTTTTATTTAATAGTAGTACCTTTTTATATATTTTTTTAAGTTTTATAAATCATTAGGTGTTTTTAGAAAATATTTTCCTAATTGTTACTGTTCATTTCCTATTTTCCTTAATTAAATTTAGTTAATTAGATTTTAATTAATAAATAAGTAATTAATTAGTAAATTAGCCTAAATATAATTTTTAGAAAAATTTTATAATTTTTTAGGATTCCTGTGACGGTTAATTAGTTTTATAAATTTTTCCATAATTTTATAAGTTAATTTAGTATTATTAGTAATTTAAAATAGTGTATATAGTTTAATAAAAATAATTAGTAATTAATTAAAAGAAAAACCATAAAAAGACAAAAATATTTATTTTTATTTTTTATACTTTCTTCAAGTTCATTTTTAAGTTTTAGAAAATAGTTTTACAAATTTTTAGTTTAATTTGTAGTATTTATCATTTTTAGGTTAATTTAAATTAAGTTTTAATTAAATAGTTAAATAGTTTTTAATTAAATAATTAATAATAAATAATAAAATAACCCCTGTAGTTTATTTTTCCTTAAAACTCACCTTTTTCTCAGTACGCACACGTATTTGTTTACATTTCAGTTTACGTATATACCTAGCTGTTTACTGTGCTTGTTTTATATTATTATCCAAATAATATCAGTAGTGTAACTCAAACCCTCTTAATCTTTGGTTACTGTCCTCAGTACCATTTATTCCCAAAAATGTTTACAAATACAATTTCAATCTCGTTGGGACTTAACGACCCGGAGATTTCCCTGTACTTCCACGAATTTTAATACTTGACTTTTTCTCCCAGGTGGACCTATCAACTGCACACGCTTGACTGGTTGGTTTGGGAGGAGTCAGCCGCCCAGACGAAAACTGCAGTTTTCTTGTCTTTTTCTGGGGAAAGTTTATTTGGTGAAAAACTAACTGATTTTAGTTAAAATTTTGAATTCATATATTTATTATGAATAAAACATTTTCCTTTATTACCAAAAATGTTTTTCAAAAATATATAATAAGTTTATTTAATTTTATAAACTTTGTATTATTTAAATAAACATCCCTTTGATCATAAAATGTATTAGTCACTTGTTTATTCATACCTTAAGTGATTATGTTGGACGAGATGATATAAACTTGCTTAAAACTTGTTTACGTATTAACTTTGCGTTTAATGTTCTTATATTTTGTGATCGTCAAAACTTAAGGATATCGAAAGATATTAATAACGTTTTTATACATTATTTATATCAACAAATTCTTAAAAGGCAACTTACTTTATATCTCTGAGTATGACCGTTTTCCTCATATTTTCTTTTCCAAGATACTCAAAAGGTATAGGTTCAAAAATTGATATTATTGTGCCAATAACATCTGCATCAGTTTTATGAATATCGAAAATGAAATTATCAATAAAAATACAAAACCATAAAAAGATGACATACAATAGTAAAAGAAATGAAATAACTACTTACGAACCATATCCCTCTCAGCAAAGGTTTTCATGTTAAAGTTATTAAAAGGTTCAAAGCAAAAACCTCGATGGTTATTGTCAAAGTTGTTGACCCTAGTAACCGCAGTGTTTTTGAAGAAACTGATTTTGAATTTGTGGCTAAGCAAAGGGTACTTGCCACCGTTTTCACCCACGCCAAAATTCGATATCCTATAGCAAGAAACTTCATCCAAGATTGCTTTAAACCTGTTCAATGAATCGGTCTTAATACTGGCTTGGATCTTGTTACCCTGAATAATACCAAAAAATATTATTATTATTAATTATGATATGCAGTCATTAATAAAGACAATATAAATATTTAAGTTGATTAAAGAAATTAGTGACAACCTCTTGATCTTTAAGAATAACTTCAACACCCCAAACTTCATTGGGTTTTCCCAAAGGATGACTTTTCCAGATACTGATGAATTAGACCACAATCTTCACATAATACAAAGAATATATTTATCAACAAAGATTGTTATACATAATCAATTACTGAAATAAAAATTTAGTAAATGATATGTAACAAATGTTTCATATACCTGTTGTAGTATATTAATGTTATTGTGATGTGATGAGTTACACAGAACTGATCCTTTATATAGTTGAAGATTAGGTAAAATGAAATTTGAATCCGGTTGTTAAGAAAGGAAAGGGTATGATTGATTTGAATTTGGGCTAAAATCAAGGATTGTTTGTTATACTAATTAATTAGGATATGATTTTTTATAAAAATTCAAACTTTCCACTAATATTGGTATCTAAATAATCTCCCATACACTTTACAATAAACATATACCTGCTAATTAAATCAGAAACACCTAAGACACCTAAAAATTGAAAAAAAAGCCAAAACATGCCTAAATCTATCATCGACAACAGTTATTTCATAGTTAAATATATACACTAAAAAATATTAATATACAATTAAATGGAATAACTAACCTGTATAACGGATAAAGAACCAATCCTTTTCCATTTTTTATCAATGATGAAATACATAATCGGTAATCCAACTATCAATCCTTTTTTTTCCATGATAAATCGCTACCTCAATATTATTGTGAATAATCAGTTGATTGTAGGGTTTTGGATTTGTTTTTGTTTAAAATAGATGAATCTGGTACGATGATTGATTGATTTTATTGATTTCAACTTAGGGTAAACGGATTATTATTAATTTCGGAAAAAGATTGGGGATCAAACTTGTGTGAAAAATTGGGGATCAGAATAATTATTGAATATGCTATTTGAATGCACATGTTACAATCATTTGGAGAAAATTGTAACTTATGGTATGGAATAATTATTGGGGATCTAAATACATATTGAGGATCCGATTATGGTCCGGTTTAGGTGGTTTTGTCTAAGGGGGATTTATTTTTGGGAGAAGATAGTTTGGGCAGGATTAAAGAATGATCCAACGGTGGAGTTATTTTTGGGAGAGTAAGTGGACACGTGTTTTATTCTAATTAACTTGGGGTAGATGTGATTTGAACAAATCATTCTTTATATGGAGTGGTGATTTGATTTTATAATTATTTACATAAAAAGGAGATTTGACCGTATCTTCTAAACTTTTTCCATTATTTGACGATTCATCTCCTATAAATTCCTAGGTTCTAACATCTTAAGCCAATACTCAAAACTCTTCACAACTCAAACTATCCTCTTGAAAAACCTTTCGGTGAACATTTCCTCCTCCATCTCCAAGATGATCTCGAAGATGCAACCCATTAGTTGATTTGTTTAGTCCTTAAGAACAAGTCTCGAATTGAACAATGAATATGTTTGTCATCTTTTAAGTTTTAACAAGTATTTCACTTTATCATCCTTAACACATACTGTAATTCAATAGTTAATCACTTTATTATCATATTATTATCACTTAGTTTTTTCTTTAACAAGCAATACATTGTCATCATATTCCAGGTATTATAAAAACTTGGATTAGCTCATTTGTATAATATATGTAAGTCATTCATACTTGTCAAATACTTTGTACATCTTTTAGAATCCACGTCTAATACAAAGTTGGTATAGTTACATAAGTGAGTCATGAATTAATAATAAATCCTAATTTTGATTCGTTAGGTTGTAACACTATAGTATTGTCCTTGAAGATGGTGCTAGAAAGTTAACAACTTGAGTTTGAAGACTCAAAGGAATAAAAGAGTGAAGGCAGATAAGGACTGTAAAGAAGATCCTAATCGGATTTGCCATACGTTCCTGTAAATCAAATTAGATAGAACTTTGATCCAATGAAGAAGAAAAAGTAGCTTGATCGACTAAGATTATGGTTTTTTGAGAGGTCGGGAAGAAGTGCGGGTTTAGGAAGAAGGGCATTTATGTTTTGATGGGTTTAAGGTTGCTTATGTTGTGATTGTTTGTTTTAGGTGATTTTGCAAACTACTCCCTCCGTGCTTTTCAATTTCTTTTTCACTTCAATTGAACCCCTCGATTTGAAGAAAAACGAGTTCTCTTATTATATAAAAGATTACTAGCCATTTCAATATAACTTTTGTTATATTTGTAGTCTTAACCACTTGTTTATGTAACTTATAATGTTTAAGGTGCTTTTCTTATGCTTTTATCTTTTTTGCTTTTGCTTTATTTTAACTTACAAAAATAAGATTTAAGTTAATTACATTTTAACACATACTATTTATTCAGGAGTAAATTACATGGATGGTCCTTGTAGTTTGTCCAAAATTGCATTTGTCGTCCCTGAAACTTTTGGGTTGCATAAAATGTCCTTATCTTTGCAAAAAATCACACTCATAGTCCTTGGTCATAACTTTTGTTAACTTGGTTCGTTAAATCCTGTCATGTGCATATCACATAAGGGTATAATAGTCATTTCTGTTTTTTATGTATTTTGTTTATTTTTGTTAATAAGAATATGATTTTTGATTAAATCAACTTCTCAGGTTCTTTCATTACTTTTTCTTGGCTAAAATTGAAAAAACAAAATCCAAAACAATAAATGTGGTTCTAAATAATAAACAGAAATAAATCAACACAAAACAAATCTTGAAAGCCCAAAACATAGAGTACAACACAAATCACCAACACATCAACACAAACACATCCTTAGTGGTTCTAAAATAATACACAAACAAAAATTCATTATCATGAAACCAAAGTCAAAAGGAGGTCACCATTACCTTACATTCGAAACCCATTATTAACAAGAAAACCCACAACCACCGCATTCAGAGTTTAATACGCACTAATACTATCACTTTAAAAGTAACTTAGAGGTTGTTTACTAAATTAAGTGGTTCAGAGATATGCTAGATTAGCTACTTACTTGAGATATAGTGATTTTTGTGGACCACCCTATTAAGATAAAATAATTTTTTGGACTCACTAAGTAAGTGGGAAAAAAACACCCCCTTAATCATCTAATATACTAGATCTAAAGACATCTTTCAAGAGGTGGTGGCAGTAGGTATGGTGGATCTAAGACTACAGGTCGGAGGAGGTAGTTTTGCTGTCGCTGACGAAGGTTACGGTGTCATCGGCCGGCAGTTATCACGGTGAAACACCCGCACTTAATTTCTTTAAATAAATTCATTATTTATTTTTGGCTTTTTTTACAAATTAGTTATATTCATAAATAAAATGCTTGTTTATGGATGAGATGTTGTTGGGTAATAAAGAAGAGAGTAGGTAAAGAAAAAAAAATTGTTTGATTATGAAAATTGATGGTAATTTAAGTTGTACAAAAATACACCGTTGGTCCCTAAACTTTCCACAAAACATCGCCATGCACCCTAAGTTTTTAAAATCATCGTGGTGCGTCCAAACCTCAAGGTATTGAGGCCGATTGCGTCCTTTGACCTGGAATTCTAAGGTCAACACCCATTTTTAGTTATATCATCAAGGGTATAATAGACCAAACACATTTTCAGCCATATCTAAGTTAAATCTAACCCAAACTCCTTTAACATCGTCATTTTGTGCCTTAGTTGTTGTTTCCCTAAAGTTACTAAGGATGGATCTTGATGGAAATTGACTATATTAGTGTGTTCTTTCCTCAAATGGTGTATTGTTAACATCTCATTAAGTAAGAAGTTACTAAATTATATCATGACCAAAATACACCTGTGGTCCCAACGTTTTGAGATAGCAAGCGCTTCACCTAAAGTTCTTGCATCTGCTGTCTCAATATCTACAAGGGAGAAGGTTAAGATCTAGTTGAGTAAGAAGATAAAGATGTCGTTAAGTACGAAGGTTACTAAATTTAAATCATGACTAAAATATACCGTTGGTCCCTAAATGCTTGTAAATGTGTTCATATTTCCAAAAAATAATGGGGAATCGAAGAGTCCAAAAATGCTTCTAAAATTTAATAAAGACTCTTTGTTTTCCCCATTATTTGTGTATATATTGGTTACTTACACATGTTGCTGCATACCAATCTTATATCATCAACCTCAAACACATCAATCACATTCACTTGAAATCATGTTGTCCGAAAACAAAAGACCAAGAGATGTAGATGCTATCGAAGACAAGGAATTGAGCAAAAGACCAACTACTGAAGCAAATGTAGCAGCAGAAAACCCTGTATCTAACCAACAACAATTGCCCAAAGTTGAAGGTGATGAAAGCTGGTACTGTCAACTACAAGCTGTGTTAGAACAGGAGGAAGATGAAAAGGAGAAGGAAGAAGCAAAGGAGCGGGAAGAAGGAAAGGCGGAGGCAAAAGGAAACCATACTGAAGTGAAACAGGGAAGGCATTCTGCAGCAGCAGAGGAGCATTGAAAAGCGGGTTGCAATTAGGAAATTAGAACAAAAAATCGATAAAAAATGATGAAAGTGAAGAAGATGAATGTTTAGAAACATTCATTAATAATGATGTACATTTGGCATACGCTTCGGATTAATGTCAATATGTAATGAAGCAAATTTTAAATGATACTTTTAATCTTGATTTTCTGAGTTTTTGCTTTCAATTGCATGTTTGCATCTGCATATGCAGTTTAGCGGGTGTTTGGATTTAACCAGTTTGACTTTCACAAGTCAATATACACCCAAAAATTCACTAACTGTGTAACCAACCATGTATTTTAGTGACCAGCGGTGTATTCTAGTCATGATATAATTTAGTAACTTCTTACTTAATGAGATGTTAACAATACACCATTTGAGGAAAGAACACACCAATATAGTCAATTTCCATCAAGATCCATGCTTAGTAACTTCAGGGAAACAACAACTAACGCACAAAATGATGATGTTAAAGGAGTTTGGGTTAGATTTAACTTAGATATGGTTGAAAATGTGTTTGGTCTATTATACCCTTGATGATATAACTAAAAATGGGTGTTGACCTTAGAATTCCAGGTCAAAGGACGCAATCGACCTCAAAACCTTGAGGTTTGGACGCACCACGACGATTTTCAAAACTTAGGGCGCATGGCGATGTTTTGTGGACAGTTTAGGGACCAACGGTGTATTTTTGTCTTTAAGTTGTTTATGTAGGTGTCATTACTTGAGAGTTAGAAAGAAACAAAAGCCAAATAATTGTTTTTGGTTTGTTTTAAAAAAAATTTTAAAAAAATGGTAAAAGACTATTGAACAACCATGTGATGGTCGCATGATAGGATTTAACTGACAAATTACGAAAGTTAAGAACAATGACTATGGGTGTGATTCCAAAGAAAGGGACAGTCTATGCAACACAAAAATTTCAGAGACGACAAATAAAATTTTGACAAACTCCAAGGACCATCCATGTAATTGACTCTTTATTTAAACTTGTCGTAAGAGATCTAGGTATGGTAACATCGAAGCCGGCGTTATGCCTAGCTGGCATAGCGTTGCCCGGCGTTACCATACTGAGGTTGTGATGTTGAAGCCAGCGAGCTCCAAGTTATTGCATTACCTCAGGTAGAAACGCATATCGTGACAAAAAAAATTTACAAACACCCCTGGTCCAACGGCTAGTTAGGCCGGAAAAAAAATACACAACACACCCTTCATTTAAATAACAATGACTAGTTAAAAAAATAAAAAATTACAACAAATTGTTAAACGGCTAGTAATTCATAGAAAAATTAAATATTTCAAAACCTTATAAATACCCAAATTCACTTTTTTTTACACACTTCCACAACACAAACTCAAATTTATATACTTCCATTCTAACCAAAAAAATAAAACGATGTCGGGAAATCCAAACGAGAGTTATTTTAACCTACTCGGTATGGCAAATCAGAACGCGGGATCTTCTTCTAACTCGAACCCAAACACATGTTCATCCGGTTACCCTAACCCACCCGGCATGACTCCCGAGAAACTTTTTCAACAACAACA
Organism: Artemisia argyi; assembly: GCA_030686995.1. NCBI lineage: Eukaryota > Viridiplantae > Streptophyta > Magnoliopsida > Asterales > Asteraceae > Artemisia > Artemisia argyi. The sequence goes on along the minus strand of CM060701.1, from coordinate 92,092,263 downwards.
AATGATTCTTATGTGGCAAAACGCAAATTTCCAAAATGTACAACAAAACCCAACACAATTCGAACAACAAACCCAACCGCAAACCCAAACCTCACATTCGCAATTCGACCCCGAAGCTATGTCTCCCCGAAAGCCCAAAAGTCGTGGCAAACGTATGAAAAAAAAATTAAAGAACCCGAACCCTATTAAGAAAGAAATCCCAACATGATCGGGACTACATTACGTTGGTTACTGATGTGTGTAGTGTCACGTGTAGTATAAAGTGATTTTGCCTTTTCAAGTTTTACATTTATATTTAGCCGACTTATCCTATAACGCATACACTAACAAGCAGTGTACTTGATCAATATGTATATAGTTGGTAAGTAGAGTGTCGATCACTAAGAATGGAACGTAATATCTAGTTAACCTAATCACTATTTTAATATTCTAAGTTAGCTTTACAACCTAATATAACGCAAGGGGATTTTAGTCTAAGAGACAAGCACAGTTTTGCTAGAGTTAAACAGAAAAGTAAAACTAATGAGAACAAATCAGAGAATAAGAAACATATACACAGATAGATAATAGATACAGATAAAAGGCCTGTCCTATAGTTAAGTAGCTTGTCACTTGTTTTATTACTCGTTTTATATGATGAGTATCGTAATCTTATCTGTCTCGTTGGATCTTAAGTATAGGAGAGTAAACCCTCAATGATCACTTATGTCTATCTTACTTTCTTGACACTAGATAAGTAAACGTGGAGGAGGTATGGCAGCCCAAGCAAAACGCAGCTAGACACAGAGGTTATCAATGCACATATAAAAAGAACCAAACAAACATTATACAAACTTTTAATCGATGGGAAAGCAATTTTAAGGGGAGCAGTATGGCGGACACAAGCCCATCAATCCTGATGGATTAAAGTTTACTAATACAATAAAAGAAAACAACTTAATGAATTATATACATGCAGGACCTTCGTACTGTTCTAAGATCTTCGTTTGGAGTGTGTCTTGTGTTGCTTCTTCACCTGAATTCGTCTCCTTGGGGTTTGGTTGCACACAAGATTCGTCTATGTCTTGGGGTATTTATAGTTTCTGTCTGAGGGTTCGATGCGGCGTATCTATTCAGTAGATGCGGCGCATGTACTTAACTTCGCGTGGGGTCCAAGGTTAATATATTCTGGAATATTTGAACACTGTCTTCAGATGCGGCGTATCTTGAATCTCTATGCGGCGCATATCCTTCAGTATCTTGAATTGTATTTTGTGAAGTCTGGATAGTAATACTGCGCATGTTGATAATGAGATGCGGCGTATCTAGAGTAGAACAATTTGGTTCTTCTTCGTTGACCAAGGTTTCGTATGCGGCACATGATACAATCAGATACGGCGCATGCTTCAAAGTCAGGCTATGGTCTTCAAATTCATCTAAGTATGATGATGCGGCATATCTGTTTAGAATGATACGGCGTATCTCCTTTAGTTCAGTAGACTTTTTTTATCTTGATCATCAATCTCCATATTTAGTCCAAAATCGCCAAGCTTCACCAATTGCTTGTTTTTACCTGAGAATTACTAAAGTAAACGATTAAGTATCAATTCTCATATATAATATAATAAAACAAGTCAATTAAATAGGACAAATGATGACTATATAATGTACTTATTTGATATCATCAAACATCCCCTCACTTGAACTTTACTTGACCCCAAGTAAACCTTAGATTACAATTTATGAAAATGTATCCTAAAAGATATTAGGATGTATGTTTATATTTAAGCACTTATTCGTTTCATCATAATCATACAACCAAACACTTAACGAGTTAGAAACAAAATCAAAATTTTCAATATAAAGCTAAGGAATGACATGTCTAATGCGGTAAAAAGGGTTTTGAAGCTTAAGGGTTTAACTAGCTTTGTTCAAACATTTCATGTACAAACTTAGTAGATGTCGCGAGTCCTTGACGCTTCAACTAACGGATGGTCACTAGTGCGCTTCTTGGATCACTGGCGCATTATTTGCATAACGGATGGTCACCAAGTCACAAACTAGATCGCTAGCACGCTAGTCAGTTAATCTAATACTCGGATGGTCACTACCTTATTCATACATTTAACATTCTTACTTAGCAATCACCATATTTGGATGCTCGAAACCTAACAACGAATATAATAATATAGTTGGGTATGGATAACATTTAGGATAGAAATTGGTATAAAATAAAAATAAACAAACAAATAGATTAAGTCCTAATCTGTGGTTAATCACTCTCCCAAGCATCCCATGAATAAGACTCATCTTATTAAATAACTCAAGCTTTTGACACTTGTAACTCACGCTTTAGGTAGACATGAATTATACTCAATAAAATCTTAAACAAAGAACAATCCTTAGTTGGCATTCCCATAACGTCCAACTCCCGTTCACTCCATAAATATAGTACAACAACAATAAAAGTGGCGATATCATCCACTTGATACAATACTTTACAATAGTTGGTTTAACATTCTTCCAACTTTCTTCTTTCTTTTTCTTTTCTCTTTTTTTGATTTTTTTTGAACTAAAAGTATGAATGGTGTAAAATTTCACCACATCACTTATAACGATAACTCTGGATAATTTTTCCATACTTTTCATGACTTCAGAAATAACGATAATAGTGAAAGTAGTAAACACACAAAAATCCAGAAAATATACAATATTTACTTTCACTTCCAATTGCATTGTGCAATTTCCATACCTAAGCAAATAATGAATTTACGCACATGAACACAAGTAATGCAAGGAAACACACTTTGCCTAAAGTAATTAACCACGGACATTAATCTACAAGGTAGGCTGAGGGTTTTTCTAGGGGTATCTTACTCTAAAAATGAGAATAAACAAAAGGGTTTAATACGGGGGTTCACTAACCAGTGTAGTTAGTTAGTAAACATAACACATAATGGCTATTTGGATGTAATCCTAGAAATTTACCAAGTTAGAAAAGTCCCTCCAATTATATCAATAATACCCATTATGATGGTCTTGAATAGTATACAAGCCAAGTTTTAAAGTTTACTAGTCACAGACACATAAATATTTGGAAAATAAAGTTATGTGTGCGGCTATGCAACTTAGATTTAACAAAAAAAAAATTAATTTAACATATTAAGCATAGATTAAAGCATATGTTTGAAAAATTCAGGACAAGTAGCGTTCTAATTCTTCATCCCCCCACTTAAGTTAAACAACATCCTCGTTGTTTGTAACTGAAATTAAAAACAGAAAATTAAAAGAATTAGAATGGAGAACTCCCTTGAGATTTTCTCAGTATGATCCTCCATTATGCGTTTGTGAGCAAGATCATCTTTCTTGTGGGTGAGGGGTGTTTAACCCTCTATGAATGACGTTTCCACAGAAAGTACAGAAACTTTAAAAAATACCATCATTTATAAACATAACACACCTGAGTTAAGAAGATTAAACTAGTGCATAATTCGTTAGTAGTTAGTAAAAATAAAACCTAAAAAATTAAAAATAAAATTTTGAAAATAATCAGGTCAGTCGATACGCCGCATCCATGGAAAGGGATGCGCCGTATCGAGCCTGGATGTAGTATACTCTAATATGAGAACATGGATGGTTTAGTGATTAGATTGATTCTAGGTTATGTTTTAGTGAGAAGTTAGAGAGAGAAAGTGAAGGAACCTTGAGAGAAACTTGTGAAATATTAGATTGTGAATGAAGGTCCAACCCTTTCCCATGGGTGGGAAAGGGTATATATAGTTACAATGGAAACGCCCCTTGAAACGGGCTGTAGAGCGGGCTGACAGTGGGTAAGAGACCTGACCCAACTCCACAACTACTAACTAATACTACTCTACATACTAACTAATATGATAATTACTACGAGCTACAATATGCTAAACTATACTCGGGGTGACCGAGTCTTCATATGAATAATCGTATTCCTAACAATCTCTCCCTAAGGGTGGTCACCCTGGAAAATAAATGTTGAGTCATAACATTAAGATCTTTGATGACATCTTTGTAGCTCGTAGCCTTTTGATTCTTCATTGTTGAGATCTTTGTGCTTTAAGTGGACGACTCTAGATGACACCTTCAATGTGATGGATGATCTTTGGAAATAACATCAGTTGCATCATCCAAAAGAATGTTTGAAAGTCATCTAGGAGTAGTAATGTCTCCATGTGATATGAACCTCTTTGTGTTGGCATGCTCACACTTTTCTGAATCATGATCTTCTTCATCAGAGTTGAGGAAGCACGGTTGAAGCCCATTCAATGATCATGATATCTTTTGAGTTATGAAGTTGAAGTGTAAACATGTGTTGATGGATCTGCATCTTTTCAGCAATCACCCGTAACAGTTAGAAATTCCTGCAAGTAGACAGTTAGCAACAAATCATCCGATGCTTAAAGGTTTGGAATTAGAGATCGTCAACAGCATAGTGTGAAGACTCCTTTTAACCCTTACCAAGACCATTCCCAATCGGTAAGCCCTGAAAGGATTTACACGAACTACCTAAGTAGATCAACGATTGGGTGAGTCGCTGGAGATCACTCCACGACTGTTGACCGTTAGTAACCGTCGCGACCACTAAGCGTAATCCGCAAGGAATTACCTAAGTGACCTGCTTTCAGGGCTGCTTGATGTTGACCCTGGCAGGAATTTCCATTCAATCACTGGGAATTACTACAGCAACATCCCTCATAAATGTTCTGGCAGATTGCTAAGATCTGCGTAGGACTCATAGTTTTACCACTGGTGTCCTTAATGTTGACCAACCAGGGTAGAAGTAGCATGTGTTCCTGTGAGATCTTTTTATGCATCTCGAGGCTCTAGACTCAATAGGTGCATTTGGTTTTCCTATGCGGAGATTAGGGAGAGGTCTCCTGCTTCAATATCAACTATCTCTAAGAGATATGTCGATAGATTACACTAGTTCCCCGTGAGAATGAAACAAGTTCTTTTAAGAGAACTTGAGTGGCTAGAAGGTTTAGTGCATTGCATCACTGGGTCCATGACGTCTTGTCTTCAATACCAATGTCGCCTTAGCAACAATTAGTAGATTATGAATTGAACCCGGTTTCTGCCCTAAGGTTGAATAATTGGAGGGCTATTTCTTTTCACCCTTTCTCATCACATTTCTTTTTAATTCTTCAACCCCTTCTTTCCCCATTCTCACATTTCTCCTTTTTTTCATAATCATACCTACGGACTTTCTAATACTATCTATTTGGTATTTTCGATGGGTAGATCCCTCCGGCTTTGGCGGATCATAGGACGGTTTTCCTAACCTTAGCCACCTTATAACTTCATGACTATCCTATGTTGCCATATACCAAATCATTGAAAATTCTCTCAACGTGTTTATGATAAAGAAACACATTTTGTGAACACATTGAGAGTTTTGTCATTTTCAAATGCTCCCCCTTAACATGTTCTCATATGTAGTGATTTGAAAAATTGCACATGTCGGTAAGAGTTGCACTTTTGGAATTGATCTACCTTAAGTGAACATGACCGGGCATTCGAGACACGCTTACATCACTAGTTAAACTAGCTTGAAGTTATTACCCGGCCCGATCAGATTCACCCAAGGTTTCTCAAAACGGTACAATCTACTTAAACTAGTCCTCTTCGAGACACGCTTACATCACTGGTTAAACCAGCTTGAAGTTATTACCCGTCCAGGACTAGTCCTTTCGATTCAGGACATTTGTGTTTCGTCAATTCATGAGTCAAGACTGAGATGCACTCATATGAGATGCAAGGATCCTTTTACACAAATCATTTTGCTCCCCCTCAATATGTGCATTCATATGCGAAAGAGTTTGGCACATAGGAAAGAGCAAATTTTTGTTTTCATGTTTCAAAACATCACATTTTAATCAGTTTTTCATATTTAAATCACATCTTCTCCCCCGATCAAAAATTTCAAACCAATTGAGATTTGTGATCCCCAATGATTTAAATAAGGTTAAAGTTTTTGGAGAAGGATGTGACATTTTTAAGAATGACTGATTTTGAGACAACATTTAAGCTCCCCCTCAAACCTTGAGGGAGTATGTTATGTGTTAGAGATGATGAGTTTATAAATGATTTTGTGTTTAGCGAGAAACTCATGAAAAATTCATATACTAACACATAACAATTGCACTTAATCCACTTGAAGTTATGCACAAAGATCATTGTTTTGATGATGTATAGTTTTTGAAATCATTCTCCCCCTCAATCAATGACACATTTTAAAATTAAACATTTTGCATAAAGTATTAATTTTTATAGCATCGATTGAGTGGTAAATTTTAAACAACTCTTCAGGTTTGTTTGATCTTCAAAAACCATGGTACCACCAAGTTTGGAGCAAATACTTTCCCGAAGAATCTTTGAAGGAAAAGTATTTGAGATGTAAAGAAGACTTCTCTTCTTTTACCATAAATGATGCACTTAAGCGTACCTCAGATCGGAAAGGCACAAATATAAAGTAATTCATGCCTTTGTTAGGAACAGTTGTCTTTTTGGCAACGAACTTTCCCTAATACTAAGACCGGGTTGCTATCTGAAGTAATAGCAAACCATTTTGAAAGAATAATGTTAGATACGACATGTTTTAGAGGACATTATTAATAAAGGAACTCTTGCTCAAGCATATGTATGTTTCCGTGTCATTATTGAATGACATTTCTAGAAGCGCACATAATATTGATTAGACAAGAGACATGTCGAGAGAAGAATATTTTTGGTTTTTATGATTTTCTGATTTTTAGGGTTTTTTAAGGTTTTATATTTTTATATTTTCTTTTTGTTTTAAATATTATGTACAAAGGATATATGAAACAACCCCTTTACTCCTCCTGATCTTCTTGAAGACTTATGAGATCCTCAAGAGTGAGACTCTTCATACCAAGGCGAGGGAGGATAAATTGAAATCGATCCCTAGAAAGTGCTTTGGTAAAGATATCAGCAAGCTGGAACTCAGTCCTCACAAAGTAAAGTTCCACAATTCCTTTCTTAACTTGCTCCCTGATGAAGTGATGTCGAATGTCGATTTGCTTAGTTCTTGAATGCTGGACATTGTTGCAGCAAAGCGCAATCGCACTTTTGTTGTCACAATACATGGGAATCTTGTTGCATACGATGCCATAGTCCGAAAGTTAAGATCTCATCCATAGAATCTGATCACAGCACGAGGACATGGCAATTTATTCAGCCTCTGTGGAAGATATTTAAGTACTCATTTGTTTCTTTGAAGACCAACTAATTAGCTTGTTACCCAAGAACTGAGCACCCCCAGATGTATTTCGACGAGTATCCTGACATCCCGCATGGTCAGCATCCGAATAGGCGGTGAGGGCCATAGAAGTGTCCTTTGGGTACCATAGGCCCAAGTGGATTGTTCCTTTAAGATACCAAAAGACTCTCTTGACAGCTTCCAGGTGTTTCTTGGTAGGTTTGGATTGATACCGAGCACACATGCAAACTGCAAAAAGAAGATCCGGTCGGCTAGTAGTAAGATACATTAAGGAAGCAATCATGCTTCGATACTTAGTTTGTTCAACAGGGATCCCAACATCACCTTCATCAAGTTTTGATCTTTCCATCATAGGGGTATCAACTGCGTCACATGAATCGAATCCAAATTTCTTCAAGATTTCATTAGCATACTTGGATTGATTGATGATGATCCCATTGGAATTCTGAGATATTTGCAAGCCTAGAAAGAAGGACATTTGACCCATCATGGACATCTGGAATTTAGAACTCATCTCTTGGGAGAAGCGATCACACTCTTTGGGATCAGAAGAGGCAAATATTATATCTACGTATATTTGCACATGAAGAAAGGTTTTGCCCGTCTTTCTGGTAAAGAGTGTGGGATCAACAGCACCTTTGGAGAACTTGTTGGCAAGAAGGAATTTTGACAAAGTGTCGTACCACGCCCTGGGAGCTTGTTTAAGTCCATAAAGGGCCTTCTTCAAGCGATACACATGGTTAGGGTATTCAGGATCCACAAATCCTTTGGGTTGACTTACATACACCACTTCTTTAAGATCGCCATTTAAAAATGCAGTCTTAACATCCATCTGATACACCACCATATTTTGACTAGCAGCATTTGCTAGAAATATTCTTATGGCTTCAATTCTAGCGACTGGTGCGAAGGATTCTTCAAAGTCAATACCTTCTTCTTGACAATATCCTTTTGCCACAAGTCTAGCCTTATTCTTTAATACATCTCCATGCTCATCAATCTTCACTTTAAATATCCATTTGAGAGCAATGATCATAGCACACTCAGGAGGCGGTACTAATTCCCACACGTCAAGTCAATCAAACTCATGAATTTCATCCACCATAGCAGTGAATCATGAATGTTTAGACATTGCATCCTTGAAATCTTTAGGCTCAACTTTAGAGAGGACAGAATTGAAGAAGCACCACAATGCGTCGGTAGCAAGTTGCTTACGGGTTGATATCGGACGTGAGGGGTTTCCAATAATGTTGTCAATTGGGTGGTCGTTTGTCCATTTCCTAATGTGTTCATGAGGTTGAGGGTAGGGAACTGAGGTAGCCGTGTTTGATTCATCTGAGGATGTAGCATCATTTGACGATTTGGGTGCAAAGATGTTAACAAACGGCTCATTATCGAGTGGAGCGAAGGGATTCTCATTAAAAGAATTATTTACAGCTGCTACTCGTTGTACAGATGAGGATTGACCATTAGATGTGGTGTTTGAATGACTGATGGTGGGAGCTTCAGGATCCCATGACAACGAAGTGGATGTTCCAGAATTAACAACTGGGACATTAGCTACCCCAGCTGGTTGTGGAATGACAGTGGCTTCTAGAGCATCCACATTTTGAGTTTCAAAGTATTCATCAAACATGGGGTCAAATAGCTTTTTCCAATCATCACTTGTAGGAGGTACGAAGGGAGTAGCAGGAGTGGGATTCTGTACAAGCCTGGAGCTTATAGGTCCAAGAGACAAGAGGTTAGGTACGGGTCCAGAACATGATTGTCCAGGAACTAGTTGCTCTGTCAGCTCATCAAAAGTGACGTGGATTGTTTCCATAATGTCCTGGTACGTTTGTTGTAGATTCGGTATCCCTTTCGTTCTAGAGCATAGCCAACAAAGAAACCAATGTCAGCCTTAGCCTTGAGTTTCCCTAGGTCTTCACTGTCATTTTTTGGATAGCACAGTGCACCAAATACACGAAGAAACAAAAGATCATGTTTTCTGCCATGGACCAGTTCATATGGAGTCTTGCAGTGGAAAGGATGTATCAAAGATCTATTCTGTATATAACATGCTGTTGCAATTGCCTCAGCCCAAAGAAACATAGGAGCTTTGGAGAAGATGAGCATAGTCCTTGCGGCTTGAACTAATGTGCGGTTGCGTCTTTCAACAACTCCATTTTGTTGAGGAGTACGTGGAGTGCTCTTTTGATGACTAATTCCGACACCTTCATAAAATTGAGTAAGTTGTTTGTTCACAAACTCCGTTCCATTATCAGTTCGAATGAATCTAACTGTTTTGTTGAGACGAACTTGCAACATCTTTATGAGTTTGATGATGGTTTTCGGAGTCTCGTCTTTTGATCGTAGAAACTTTACCCACGTGAATCGAGAGAAATCATCAACAATAACCAGCACATATTTCTTTCCATTGATACTTTGAATCCTCATTGGTCCACAGAGATCCATGTGAAGAGTGTGTAGAACTTCCATGATGGAATTGTGATGCGTGGGAATTGCACCAGGCTTTACCTCTCAAGGGATCCTGAGAAGCTTGCAACCCCCACCAGGCAGTATACCTAATCGTTGTAGTATAGTATAGTGACAAGTACCGGGGGATTGATCGTTCAGCTTAGGAATAGTGTCGCTAGGATTAGAAAACCTAAATACTAGTTCTAAAGGCGAGGGATGATTATTTTTGTATTTTTAAATTTTTTAGAAAGCAAGTAAAATTCTCGGGTTTGGAGGATTTGGGCGGAATTAGTTGCTAATCAACTAACCCAATACTAAAAATGCAATCAAAATAAAATACTAGAAATGAAAATAAACTAAATTATACTAAAGTTGTGAGCAATAAGTGGAGAAAATGTGTTTACTTAGATTTCACTAATCCCTAGACATCTTTTACACGTTAATTACTTGTTATAATTGCACGAATGACGGATCGTATTCCTTAATACCATTCATGGGGTGGCACACTTAACTCCCCAATTCTATGAGCTCTTATCTCCTCCTACACCATGCCCAACACAACTATATGGATTGTAAACAGTGGCTCATGCATTAAATACAACCAATAAAGACCTAGTGCGCATCGGTTCATGTTTCTTAAGACGTTCAAGCATGTTACCAATTGGAGATCTGCCAGTTTTCTTAAGCCTAACATATAAATCATTCATCCAAGACAAGTATAAACAAGTAATCAACACATAATTAACATCTAGGTTTCATTAGATCCAAGCAAACACAAGATAGATCTAGCCTAGCATGATGGAATTAAGACAAGAACAAGATATAGACAACCAACACATAGACATATTGATTGAATTAAAAGAACACTTATCTCAATTACACATGAAAGGTATCAAGGGTTTGGAACCCTTGAAAAACCTGTAAAAGTTGCACCAAAATCGTACTTAGGGTTTCTCCAAAACTTCTCTCTTTTTAATGTGAAAATTAGAAAACTATATATAGGAAAAGGGGTCTGACGGCGTCAAGACCAACATTGTGACGCCGTCACCTCGCCGCCAAAACTATTCTCGGACTGCCTTGATCTACATTTGACGCCGTCAAGACTTAATCATTTCCAGGCCGTCATGACTTTTACTCTTGACGCCCTACCTTCGTGATGCCGTCAAATCTGTACTGGGTCGTCATGAAATTCTGCTCTTGACGCCGTCATGGAGTTACTCTTGACGCCGTCACCTACTGTTCCCAGCATGGAAAATTAAGACTTTGGCGTTTTCTTTTCTTTTATGCTCCAAAAACATCCGAATTGCTTCCTTTTCCAGATTTCTCTCCCAAAGTACCTAAAATCACAAAAGGAACGATTTAGGGCAATATTTGATCAAATAAATTCGAATTCGGGCTTAAATGACCCCATAAAAATGGATCATTTTTCGCCTCATCGAATTGACAGTCTTGGGTTTATGTGTGTGCTTTTTGCTTTTGCCCATTTGACATGCGGAACACAAATGGTCTTTTTCATACTTAAGTCTGGGCAAGCCTCGAACAAGATCTTTACGTGTGAGTTCATTGATGGTACCGAAGTTCAAATGGTTTAAACGACGATGCCACAACCATGATTTATTCTTGGAGGCTTGATGAGTGTGTAAATACTCATCATTTTTACCTTTTCTGAGCTGCCAAAACATCTAAAAACACTCAATATTGAATCAAAATAGTGAAAATATCCCAGGAATGTGTTTTATATGTTTCAAAAGCAAAACAATCAAAAACAGATGAAAAACGCACAAAGTTTGCATAATTAGCAGTTTCAGTCCCTCAAGTTTCATAAATTGGCAAAACTAGTCCCTGAAGGTTTAAAATGAAAGAAAAGTCAATTTTAGTCCTTGGGAATTCACAAAGTATCATAATTAATCCCTGGATGAAAAGTTTGAGAAAATTACATAATTGGTCCCTGAAGTTTCAAAAATGGCAAAAATAGTCCCTGGGTATTTAAAAATGGAAATTTATCAAAATATACCCTTATACTATTCATAATTGGCAAATCAAGTCCTTTTTGATAAACTTTTGGAAAATTACATTTTCACCCCTCAAACTTTGAAAATTGGCATAATTGGTCCCCGGTTGTTTTTAATTTGGAAAAAAATTAAATTGGTATTTATACTATTACAACATGACAAAAATAGTACCTTTTTGATAAACTTTGTAAATTACAGGTTTGGTCCTTGGCATACAGAAAATTACAAAAATAGTCCTTGGGCTATTATACTTACAAAGCCAAAATTAATAAAACCAAATCCAAAAAAAAAAAAAATAAAACAACCAGCCTACCTTTTGTTTTCTCTTTGGCCCATTTCCCATTTAGCCCAACCCCTAACCCCTGGCTTTGACCCCGGTCAACCCAAAACCAAAAACCACCCTCACCCTCATTTCCCTCCCACAGCCAATACCACCATCCACAAAACCAGACCTGGTATCCCCCCCCCCCCCTTGCACCACTTGCACTCTGCCATTCACCTTATCCTCCAAATTACACACCCCAAGAACCCATCACTTCCACCCCCCCTATGGCTAATCCACAGAACCAATTGCAAAAATAAAGTTTCCCGCCAAAAATGGAGAGAAGGAAATGGTGATCCACTAGTCAACCAAGCTGGTGGGATTTGACCAGTGGGACCCACAAGACTCACTTGGATGCTATAAAGAGAAGAAAGAGCAGAAGTGAGCAATAATTAGTGTAGTATAGTTTTAGTTAAATCGTCTTCAGTGTTATTTCCATTTCTTAGTTGTAATTTTAGCTCAGAAAGTTTTATTGAACCTTTGTAATGTAATTTCAGCTTTATTAAAGACTTAATTCAAGTTTCCATTGCAAACTCAGTTTATGCTTGTTTTTACTCAAAAATCTCATTTTGTCTTGATTATTGAAAATTGTTGTTGTTAAGTTACCACTAAGCTCACATTAGCTTATTATTAAATTTTTAAAAGTTTGAAAGTTATCTCTTGTAGCAGAAAACATAAAAACAAAAAGAAAAGAAAAATACTAAAAATAAAAGATAAATAGCAATTAAATAAAAAATTTCTCTGTGGAAGAAGATAGAAGTAGAATCATGGTTAGATTTGGATTGCTTTTGGTTTAGAACTCTAAGGGGAGTGATAGGTTTGGTATCTTGGTTCTTGGTTCATCATTCTGAGCATTGAAAGCTTTTGTAAGCCCTTTTTCTCATTTCTTGCATAGTCACTGTAGCTTGCTTATTAGTTGATTTATCTGTATTTCTAGGCTTAGTTGGTGTATGTTAGATGATTAATTGTTTTACATAACCTAATAGTTCACTAAATTTCATTGTTGCCTTAGTGTCCATTTCAACTGCCATCTTCATCATTTTCTTGAATCTTATGTGTTTGTGGTTTTAGCCTGTGTTTCTGAGTTTATTTAGGATTGCTTAATCATATTTAGTCACTAGGAATCTGTTTAGAAGCCTAAGTATCCCATTTGCTTCTTAAAACTTCAAATCTGTTTTCATAAGGGGTGTTTGGATTAGTGGTTTTACCCACTGATTCTTGTATTGTAGTTGAAATATTTTGTTCATACATATTGCTTTAGGTTGTATTTGGTCAAGTAAGTCATAAAAATCATACTTCATTAGCAATAAAGTCAAAATCACCAAGGTTTTCCCCCCAACAGTTAACTGTTGGGCTGTGAGACCTCAACCCCCCCCCTACTTGCTCATAATTCATCATTTTAGCTTAAGTTAGCTTTGTCATAGCTTAAAATAACATCATAAGCTCATAGGATTAATCACAAATTCATAAAAGTCAAAAGTGCTAGTTTATTTAGAAAGTCAAAATTTCAAGTGCTCAGATTTTTGCAAAACTTAGGGGATTTTTATAGAATTTTGTATTGAGTTTAAGGTTTTGAGCTTTTGAGGTATTGCAGCCCCCCCACCTCATCTCCATGTTCCCATCTTTTTCATATTTTTAGGATTTTACCTGTGGTCCCCACAACCCTCAAAAGAGGGCTGTAGGGCAACCTACTGCTCTGTGCAGCAGATACCACAGCCACCACCACCACTTTGGTGGTGGTTTGTGGCCACTACATTGGTCCACAAGCCTCAAGCTTGGTTACTCTCAACCCCCCTCATAGTAGGATTTAGATTTTGACCAATTGTTTGACCCCTATACCTGTGGACCCCACCTGAATCAGAGCCTATAGTTTGTCCCCAATCTGTGTTTAATCTCATGTTCCAAAGTGCTTATTTCCATTTTTTCAGCTTATCAGTGGTTGTTGCTCATTGTTTCTAGCTTATTTTAGTGTAAGTAACTTATTTGTATCTGTTTTCATCAAAGTGGGACCCACACAAGCTCTTTTGAGCTCCTTTTCCTTTTCAGTCAACCAAAGTCAACTGTCTTAAGTAAAGGGGGTGTTCTCAGCTTATTTTTAAGTTGTAAAAAGTTTGTTTTCACAAAAAGTCTTTGTTTTTAGGTATAAATCAAGTTCGAAAAAGAAAATTCCAAAAAAATCAAGTTTTATATTAAGTGATAGTTTCTATTTAATTCAATTTAATTTTAATTTTCATTTTTAGATTTTAACTAAGTACTTAGTATTTTTATATTTTTGTTAATTACCTTATATAGTAAAGTATTTTTAGTAAATTTTTCAGATTTTTATTCTGCCTTTTAATATTTATTAGATTTAATTTTAGTTTTCTTAATTATTAATTAATATTAAGTATTAAATATCATATTTAGTTTTTATAAAGCAAAACTTAGTTTTTATATTTTTCCTAGTTCTTATATAGTGTAATAGACTTTTAGAAAATATATTTTGAATTTCTACTGTTCATTTTCCATTTTTCTTCTTTTAATTGTTTAAATTAGATTTAAAGTAATTAAGTAGTAAATAATTAGTGGATTAATCTTAAAACATAATTTTTAGAGTTTTTATAATTTTGTAGGATAGTGATGGTTAAGTAATTTTATAAATTTTCTTATAATTTTCTAAGTTAATTTAGTATTAATAGTAATTAAAAGTAGTTTAATTAGTTTAATTAAGTTAAACTGTTTTTAATTTATAAAAAAACCCATAAAAAGACAAAAATATTTATTTTTATTTTTTATACTTTCTTCAAGTTCTAATTTAAGTTTAGAAATTATTTTTGCAAATTTTTAGTTTAATTTGTAGTAGTTATAATTATTAGTTAATTTAAATTATATTTTAATTTAGATTTTAAATAGTTTTATTAATTAAATAATATTTAAATAATATTTTAATCATTTTCATTTTTAATTTTAAGTTTCAAAAAGTGTCAAAAGCACCCCCTGTAGTTTGTTAAATACCAAAATCCCACTTTTTCAGTCCGATTGCGTAAATCTGAATTGTGAATACGTGCATATATCTGGTATCTGATTTTTGTGAATATTATATCTGTGTACAAATACCAAAATAACCGTAGCAATATCATTTCCACATCATCTGGGCTACTGTCCTCAGTGCCACTTTCTCATAAACGATTCCCAAAGCACCATTTCAATCTCGCTAGGACTTTAACGACCCGGGGAAACACTATACTATCCACGGAGTATTGGGATAAGCTGTTTTTGACTAGTTGACCTTGGTCAATTATATCTGACTGTTTAGACTCAATAAAGGCTTTAGAAAGTAAGCAAATTGGAGAGGACCGAAGCATGTCTTCGATAGAGATGGTATAAAGATTAGTGCCCCGACTCCCCTTGAGGAGATCAACACCATCTAATTCTCTAACAAAACAGGTGTGTTTTCTGAAAGCCACTTCAAGATCAGAGTCAC
The DNA here is from genome assembly GCA_030686995.1 of Artemisia argyi. Taxonomy (NCBI): domain Eukaryota; kingdom Viridiplantae; phylum Streptophyta; class Magnoliopsida; order Asterales; family Asteraceae; genus Artemisia; species Artemisia argyi. The sequence continues at coordinate 92,076,757 of CM060701.1, read as the reverse complement.
ATAATTGACCAACTGAGAATAGATTGTGCCCAAGTCCTTCCACATAGTAAACTCTGGATATCACACTGTCTCCAAAGACGTAATCACCATAACCCATTATAGATCGAAAATGGTCATTCCCAAATCTAACCATACCAATAAACTTTTCCACAAAATTCTTGAGCCGCGAGCGATCTCCAGTCATATGTTTTGAGCAGCCTGAGTCCAAATACCAAAGGACGATTTGTACGACCTGCATTTGAAACCAGACAATCGTGGATAACTGAAAAAGCTGGAGCCCCATAAATAGTTGGGGTCCGTTTGGTTTGCACACACAAATATTTTATTATCATATGTTACAGATAACTCACTGGAACTTTCACATCTTGATGCACTAGAACTAGGAGTGGTACTAAGTGCTTCTATTGGGAACAGTCTACCAGTAGGTCTCCAATTCTTAATAGGCACAGCTTTGGAGTTAGTGATCCTAGTCATTGGGCACTTTTCCCTTAGAGTGAATTTCCTTCCAGTAGGTCTCCATTGATAACCAACATTAGTGAACACTTTTCCTGTTTTATTCCATACTTGTTTTACCCGTTTAACACTCGAGACATTCATAACTGGAGATTTGGTTGTACATTTAAGTGGGGTGTAACAAATTCTTCCTTTAAGTAAAATGCTTAAAGTTAGAAACGAAAAGATAGGCTCGGAGGGGTGTACTAGGGGTTTCGTGTACTAAAAATGAGTACAACGCTAAGGGTGTGGGAAAAATTAGTTGACTTAACTAGCCAAGTAATATGACATAAATGGTCAAGTAATTATGATACGGGTTTAACACAAGGGTGAGCCTAATGCCTCTTATCATGTAGTAAATCCTACTACACGAATGTAGTCTCACTAGCGGTCTCGGGATGCATCACTAACGCAAGTTCTAGAATCTAAATGCTACCGGTACACTCATAAGCACTAATAGTAAATGCTTTTCCTATCAAATCTAAAGGCGAACCTCACATATTTGGGTGGAAAATTTTTCTGAATATACGGTTATGTGCTAGTCATACAATCTCCTATCCATGAGACGCTTGCTATGGCTAAAGTTTCACTCCAAAATGTTGTAAAAAATTTTAAATTTGGCGCTAAAATTGCACTAACAAGTATTTCTCATAGTTTTATTACACATCTACCATTAAACAAAACAAACTCAAGCGAAAGTGCATATGTAAGGTATCATCTTTTTACCCTCCCCTTACACTTAAGATGAACATTGTCCCCAATGTTCAAGTAAAGAATGTAAAAGTGAAAAAGTAAGAGAATGAAATCAAATACTCCCCTGATTCGCTCGGTATGGATAATAGGGTGGCCAGGTTAAATCTTCCTCCAAGAAAATGAACAATCAAAGCTTCCCTTCCATAATATAAATCATCTTCTTGTCATACATAACCTATAAAACCTGATAAAATAGACAAGACAACCTCGCGTAAAATCGGCGGCATCCTATATGAGTTACTAAGTCCTAGAAAACAAGATAAGATATAATGCTTGTGGAATGAAGTTTGCAGATCTCCTAGAGATTATAAAACTTAATAATTCACAAAGAACCATAAGACTCCGTTAGAAAAACAAAACCGGTAAAATTTCCAGATTTTTACACTTGACGCCGTCAAGAGTAAACTCATGACGCCGTCAGAAGTGACCTGCAGAAATTCTTATGTTAAGTTTCCGGAAAATTTCTAGAAAAACTTGGTCCTACTTCCTGGAAAATCCTGCAAAACTTCATTATGACTCAATACAAGCATTTGACTCTAACAAATACGAATACACATGTTCATTTAATATTGTGGAGAATCATGATCGGTTTGTTTCTTAAAAACATATTTGGGGTTTCCCCTTACACTTATCTTTTGCAAAAATACCTTTAGGTGGATTTAAGACTAGGCCAGAACAACAAAGTAAAGTATTTCCACTATTTAGTTTAGAAACATGATCTACCAACAATAAAAATTAAGCATGCATACGGAAGCAAATAACAAACAAACAAATAAAATCACACAAAACATGAGTTGCCTCCCAAGAAGCGCTTTTCTTTATTTACGAGTCTTGTAGCTAGACTCAAGGTCATGGGTTACTACGTGATACGGGTGAGTTCCACATTGAGGACATCTTTGGGATCAAACTTAGGTTTCAACTTCCTATCAGTTTCCTTAGTATGATATGACCTTTCAAACTTTTCTCCATCCGGATCATACAAAGTCATCCTCATATGCCATGATCCGTCACCTTCTTTAGGTGGCTTGTCCCACCTCCATTTACACTTGTCTCCCTCTCTTTTCCACTTATTCATCTCTATATTAATAGGCATTACGCTCAAGAACTTAATCATCTTCCTAAAGACTAAGGGGTCCTCAAAGGGGTCTAGCTCTTCATATCTAGCTATGAGTTGTTCTACCGAATGTGTCTTTTCTACGAAATCTTTCTCTAGATAAAATGGGCATTGAGGTCCTATGAAGTTCCTTTCTATCCAAGGTCCATATCTAGATGGTCTCCTATTCATCTCTACCCAATGCGGTGTCGGTTCATCATCACAATCATAACTATGCTTCTTTACATCGTACACCGACCAAGTATCGCCTTCACCTACCACTATCTTAGACTCCTTACAATCTATCATTGCGCTAGCGGTTGCTAAAAATCCTCTTCCTACTAATAATGGGCATGTAGTGTCACTAACCATGTCTAGGACGTGAAAATCCGCTAATATAGTTAACTTTCCTACGTGAACAACTACATCCTTAATCATTCCAACCGGGTGGGCAATACTCCCATCCGCTAGCCCGATCAATACCTCCGTTTCCTCTAACTTTCCTAGCTTAAGAGCGGTGAATAAGGATAAGGGAATCAAGTTGAGGCTTGACCCTAAATCGGCTAGTGTGTCGAAAGCTTCGGATCTTCCTATCTTACAAGGCAAAACAAATATACCTGGATCATCAAGCTTTTTAGGCAACTTGTTTTGAATGAAGGCGGTACCATTTTCACCTAGTTTAAACTTCTCATATTTTTCTAGGAGGGCACTATAGTAAGGAGCACGCGCTAAGACATCAATGACGGGGCGTTCAAGGTGAAGTTCTTTGAACTCATCGTCAAGGTCTTGCGTAGGAGGTGTTTCAATTATACTTTTGACCGGTTCTATATTGGGTGTTTTATTTGATTGGTCCTTTTGAAGAATTTGGTTTTGTTTGAAACATGCGCTCGTTGATTTAACCGAGTAGTATTGTGGACACGAAGTGGGTGACGAAACTGAAGATATGGAATTAACGTTTAGTTTCGGATTCTTGACCGTGTCGCTTGGGAGTGCTCCCATTTCTTGGTCACTGAGAACTTTCAACAATGCGTCAATTTTGGTGGTCATCTCGCTTTGCTTGTGTTTGAAATCGGCTTCAAACTTAGATATGCGAGCTTCTTGAGATGCCATGAACTTAGACATCAACCCTTCAAGATTGTTGGTACTACCATAGTTGTTAGAAGGATTGTTGTTGAAAGTACGGTTGGATGGTGGACCGTTTGGTTGGTAACGATTAGGCGGATTGGAAGAATTGGGTTGATTTTGTTTCCACCTAAGGTTTGGGTGATTTTTCCAAGAGGGGTTGTATGAATCACCATAAGTGTTTGGCTCGGGCTTGAAAGTGTACCACTTGTCTCCCGCTTCGTCGGTACGCGTGGATGCGTAGTCCACAAAAGCTGTTCCGGGGAGTTCCACACAATCACGAGTGTCCTGGGGACCACTACATAATTCGCATGAAGAAGTGATTTTGTTCACTTGGCTTGAAGGCTTAGGAGCTTCGTAAGATTTCATGAGAAACTTGACTTGGTCCTCAAGTTCCATGATCCTACGGTCGGGAGTGCTAGAATTGTTCGAAGGCAAAGATATTGCCTTGACCGTTTTGTTCAAGTCACGGGGATCATTCCAACTTTCGTTGTCATAGAGAGCAAGATCTTCTATGAGTTCCCATGATTGTTCCGCACTTAGATCACGTAGCTTACCACCGGCCGATTGGTCAATGGCTCGCCTCGTGGAGATGTCGATATGGTCATAAAAGATTTGGACTTAGAGCCAAAGATCTATGCCATGATGAGGGACTTTTTGGAGTAAGTCCTTGAAACGAGTCCATGCTTCATAAAGAGATTCATTTTGACGTTGTTGGAACATCAAGATGTCATTTCTAAGCTTAGTAGTTCTCCCCGGTGGGAAAAATTGAGCAAGGAAACGAGTGGTGAGATCATCCCATGTGGTGATGGATCCTGCGGGTAAACGCTCAAGCCATTGACTAGCTTGATCCCGTAGAGAGAATTGGAATAGGCGTAATCGGGTTGTCTCTCTAGTTGCAACATCTAGGTCTATGGAATCTACGATTTTGAGGAAGTCCTTAAGATGTTGGTTTGGATCTTCGGAACGAAGTCCATGCATGCACATCCGCTTTGCACCAACCGGATGGTGTCGGATCGCAAGGGGGTCACATTGGCTCCGGTGAGCTCAATGGTGTTTCGGTAGCCTTGGTGGCTAGGTCGGGAATACTCTCCTAAGGTTCGGGGCCTAAGGGGTTCTAATGGTGGGTTTTGTTGTGGTGAGATGACGGGTTCAAAGATATTCCCGTTGTCCATGATGTCGGGTGGTTACGAACAAAGGCACAAAGAAATAAGATAGACTAAAGAGAACCTAAAAATAAAAATAAAATCTTACTAAAAAGGAATCTAGAAAGTAGACCTAATAAAAAGAAATTCTAACCTAGACAATAACTATTCCCCGGGCTGCAGCGCCAAAAACTTGATGCGTGGGAATTGCACCAGGCTTTACCTCTCAAGGGATCCTGAGAAGCTTGCAACCCCCACCAGGCAGTGTACCTGATCGTTGTAGTATAGTATAGTGACAAGTACCGGGGGATTGATCGTTCAGCTTAGGAATAGTGTCGCTAGGATTAGAAAACCTAAATACTAGTTCTAAAGGTGAGGGATGATTATTTTTGTATTTTTATATTTTTTAGAAAGCAAGTAAAATTCTCGGGTTTGGAGGATTTGGGCGGAATTAGTTGCTAATCAACTAACCCAATACTAAAAATGCAATCAAAATAAAATACTAGAAATGAAAATAAACTAAATTATACTAAAGTTGTGAGCAATAAGTGGAGAAAATGTGTTTACTTAGATTTCACTACTCCCTAGACATCTTTTACACGTTAATTACTTGTTATAATTGCATGGATGACGGATCGTATTCCTTAATACCATTCATGGGGTGGCACACTTAACTCCCCAATTCTATGAGCTCTTATCTCCTCCTACACCATGCCCAGCACAACTATAGGGATTGTAAACAGTGGCTCATGCATTAAATACAACCAATAAAGACCTAGTGCGCGTCGGTTCATGTTTCTTAAGACGTTCAAGCATGTTACCAATTGGAGATCTGCCAGTTTTCTTAAGCCTAACATATAAATCATTCATCCAAGACAAGTATAAACAAGTAATCAACACATAATTAACATCTAGGTTTCATTAGATCCAAGCAAACACAAGATAGATCTGGCCTAGCATGATGGAATTAAGACAAGAACAAGATATAGACAACCAACTCATAGACATATTGATTGAATTAAAAGAACACTTATCTCAATTACACATGAAAGGTATCAAGGGTTTGGAACCCTTGAAAAACCTGTAAAAGTTGCACCAAAATCGTACTTAGGGTTTCTCCAAAACTTCTCTCTTTTTAATGTGAAAATTAGAAAACTATATATAGGAAAAGGGGTCTGACGGCGTCAAGACCAACATTGTGACGCCGTCACCTCGCCGCCAAAACTATTCTTGGACTGCCTTGATCTACATTTGATACCGTCAAGACTTAAGCATTTCCAGGCCGTCATTACTTTTACTCTTGACGCCCTACCTTCGTGATGCCGTCAAATCTGTACTGGGTCGTCATGAAATTCTGCTTTTGACGCCGTCATGGAGTTACTCTTGACGCCGTCACCTACTGTTCCCAGCATGGAAAATTAAGACTTTGGCGTTTTCTTCACTTTTATGCTCCAAAAACGTCCGAATTGCTTCCTTTTCTAGATTTCTCTCCCAAAGTACCTAAAATCCCAAAAGGAACGATTTAGGGCAATATTTGATCAAATAAATTCGAATTCGGGCTTAAATGACCCCCTAAAAACGGATCATTTTTCGACTCATCAAATTGACAGTCTTGGGTTTATGTGTGTGCTTTTTGCTTTTGCCCATTTGACATGCGGAACACAAATGGTCTTTTTCATACTTAAGTCTGGGCAAGCCTCGACCAAGATCTTTACGTGTAAGTTCATTGATGGTACCGAAGTTCAAATGGTTTAAACGACGATGCCACAACCATGATTTATTCTTGGAGGCTTTAGAAAGTAAGCAAATTGGAGAGGACCGAAGCATGTCTTCGATAGAGATGTTATAAAGATTAGTGCCCCGACTCCCCTTGAGGAGATCAACACCATCTAATTCTCTAACAAAACAGGTGTGTTTTCTGAAAGCCACTTCAAGATCAGAGTCACAGAATTGACCAACTGAGAATAGATTGTGCCCAAGTCCTTCCACATAGTAAACTCTGGATATCACACTGTCTCGAAAGACGTAATCACCATAACCCATTATAGATCAAAAATGGTCATTCCCAAATCTAACTGTACCAATAAACTTTTCCACGAAATTCTTGTGCCGCGAGTGATCTCCAGTCATATGTTTTGAGCAGCCTGAGTCCAAATACCAAAGGACGATTTGTACGACCTGCATTTGAAACCAGACAATCGTGGATAGCTGAAAAAGCTGGAGCCCCACAAACAGTTGGGGTCCGTTTGGTTAGCACACACAAATATTTTATTATCATATGTTACAGATATCTCACTGGAACTTTCACATCTTGATGCACTAGAACTAGGAGTGGTACTAAGTGCTTCTATTGGGAACAGTCTACCAGTAGGTCTCCATTTCTTAATAGGCACAGCTTTGGAGTTAGTGATCCTAGTCATTGGGCACTTTTCCCTTAGAGTGAATTTCCTTCCAGTAGGTCTCCATTGATAACCAACATTAGTGAACACTTTTCCTGTTTTATTCCATACTTGTTTTACCCGTTTAACACTCGAGACATTCATAACTGGAGATTTCATAGTGGATTTTAGAAAGGACACAACACAAGCATCATGATTACCATAAAATAAGCATTTGTTACAAGTCTTACAAATAGCACCAGAATTCGAATTAATTACATCATTGTTAACACAAATGTTTGAATCAACTCGATTCCTTTCATTAAGCATAACATTGTTGTTCCTAGATGATTCTTCTACTTCCTTCATAAGTGTACTCTTAGCCGGCAAAGTCCTATCATTCTTTGTATTGCACCTAGGCTGTGACTTGCTAGCATTAGATACACCTTTTACTCCTGTAGAAGCAATGACGGGAACATTAGTATGATTAGTTGCTACTTGTTTACCGGTGATCATGATGGTGGATTGTGATATGGTTTGGGGATAATCAAATGTAACATGTTTGTTGCCATTGTTAGGGTGCGATGCAAATGACCTTTCCGACTTGTTATCATTCTTGGGGCATGATCCTATAGCATATTCTAATAATTCCTGGGCTCTATTAGTGAGGAAGCAAGCACCAATAACAACATCATCATTTGGTTTAGATATCCTATCATCTTCAATGGTTTCTCTAAGCATGGCCAGACAATCCTTAAGATTCTTAAGATAGTTGTTATGAACTAACTTATTGTTCCTAAGGGGAAGAGAGACATTCACAGCATCGCACGCATATTTCTTACAAGCATGTACATTGGAAATTGCATGATCACATGAAACGATGGGTATTTTACCCTTCACCATAGTCTTTAGATTCTCAATTTTATTTAACAAAGAAGTGACTCTTACATTGTTTTGGTCACGTGTTATTTTAATAGACTCAAACAATTCTTTGTAACGTTGTTTAGCGTTTGACATTTCAGCACGAAGCCACTCATTTTCATGTTGTAATTCATTGATAATGCCCTGTTTCTGAAAGTTTTAAGAATCTATCGACTTCTGGTAATTGGTATTGGTCACATCGCTTTTGTTCGATTTTAATTATGCAATTTGGGCCCTCAACTTCCAAATCGTGTTTGAGTGAGCTTGAATTACGTCATCCTTTTTGGCTAATTCAAAACATGTGTCAAATTCAGATGTTGGTATTTTAGTTGCAAGTTAAAATTATCAACTTCTAGTTTTGAAAAGCACCTGACCATGTTATCATGGTCGTCGTTTTGAATTTTGTAGTTTAGTTGGTAATTCTCCCCCTCAAGCTCAATCACACAATTCTGAAATACATTTAAAGTAATTGACATTTCATGAAATTGCCTAGCAGATAGGGCAGAGCCAGTAACAGTGTAAAAGACATCTTGTGCAATGCAATTAGCAATCAAGTTCTCATTCATGATGAGAATGTTTTTTCTGTCAATTTCACTGTATTTGAGATCGATTGCCAATTGGTTACCCTCATTTTCCACCTCTTTAAAGACCTTTTTCATTTGATTCACATCATTATTAATGGTAGTTTTAAGGCCTTCAAAATGTTCTTTAAGAAGATCGAAAAATGGCATGACTTCAGTTAGGTACCACTGCTTTGTTTGTTCAAAACCCCTTTCCCCTTCTGTAATCCCTGTTGGTGTAATTCTTGTTTTACATGTTTTTTCAAAATCCTTGAACAATTGGCCTAGAACATATAACGCAATTAGGGTATTACACTGTGTGGGTAAAGTATATGGTACTAGATGTTGGGGTGTGTGTAGGGGATAGATGGTTGGGTCAGCAATCCTAAAGATGGTACGTGTGCTACCAACGATTCTTTCAGCTTTCATTTTTTCCATGTCAATATTCCAGAACACTTTTTCAGGGAGGATTTTCTTTTGAGGGACAAAAATGGCTGAGTGATTGTCATTAGTATAATCATGGTGAAACACAATATTTTTAGCAACGCATAGGGGATCCTTAAGTCGCTCAGCAAATTTTCCCTAGTTCTATCCTCAGCCTCATCAATCTCGTCATATGATTTCACATCAGGAGGGGCATGGTTAGGGTCAAGCATAGTGTGTGCATCATATAGCGCAGGTTGAGCACCTATACCATTTCTAAGAAATTTGGCTTTAGTCTTAGAGGCATCTAGTTCACTAAATTCATCTCTTAGTTTCCTATGGTTTTGCATCATTTGAGCATATTGAATGGTTTGGCCTTATGTGTACAACTTATCTTCCAATTTGTTTTTCAACGTTTTAAGTTTTGAAAAATCATTTAGAAGTTTAGTTTCTTTTTCTTGGTAGTAGAGTTTGATTGAAGTCAACCCCTTTTGAATTTCCTGTCTTTGCTTGACAGTCTGATCCAATTGTTTTTTTAAAGAAACTAACTCTTTTTTCAATGTTTCTTGTTTGGCATTGTTTTCAGATATTTAAGTACGCATTTGCCATTCCATTTTCTGCTCACGTTCATTAAGTTCAAATTTAGCACGCTGCTCGTATAAGGCCACCTGATCCTTAAGGATGTTAACTCTAGTGATCAAGGAGTCATCAGGGTTGTATATAGTGTGCTCATGTAACTCAAGTTCTCTAGCATCAACCGACGGCATGTCACTTGGTACAACTTTCATTTTATTGTCATTCACATACCGTTCATATGGAATATTATTGGTATTTCCCATATTAGTGATGTCTGTGTTGTCAATATTCTTGGGTTGTACCGAGTCAGATGCCCCCTGTGGATTGATAGAGTAATTCAGATTAGAATTGAGTGGCTTTGGTACCTTAGAGATAGCAGAAGTGATGGAGGAGCCAGACTGCTGTGGAGATGTTGCAGCTGCAGACAGATTAGCCATGAAGATGGTTTGAGCTATGGGTTCTTCATCAACATCCGAATCAAAAGCATCACAGTCTTCAACTTGAAAGTTGTTCGGATCATTGAGTGCCATGTTCAGAACAGGTTGATCATCCACATCAGCATCAAACGTATTCTTGTCATCACCAGCTAGAAAGAGCAAAGCTTCTTCATCCAGAGCAGTACCATTCTCTTGCGCCTGCATTAGCAATATCTTGTCCTTGAAGTACTCAGAGTTTTGAGGACGCTTTGGAAGAGTGAAATTCCTAGCTATATGGCCCAACCCTCCACAGTTATAGCACTTAGGCTGCCTAGCTTGCACTTGAAGCGCATTCCAGACTCTATACTGCCCATTATCTCTACCAGCATTTCTTGGATTGACATTTTGTATTCCTTGCACATTCTGCACCACCACTCTTCCATCTTCAATGACTGCCTGATTACGTGGGTTAGACGAAGTCCTGAGTTGGTTGTTAGTTGGTGGAAGTACAACTCTGAACTGTTGGACTAATAAGGAGACTTGGTTGGAGAGGTTATCAATCATCATGTCAGTATGAGAATATCCTGAGTCAAGATGGGTGTTTAAGGCAGGTGGTGAGGGAGTTGATGATTGTCCATTAGTTGAGGTAGACCTGGATGAAGGTGGTTGAGATTGATCATTTGAAGACTAAGTGAGTTGTTGAACATTAGACATAAAGGCAAGAGACTCATTTGTTGTTGTAGGACTGAGCTTTTCTCGCATTACCCGATCATAAGCTGCATGTTTCTCATGTTGTTGGAGATATGCATAAAGTTGTTCATGATTAGTATGCCTGAGACCTTTGTTGAGTTTGACAGCTGTAACAAACCTATCCCATTCAGGTGCCATGTTATTCACAAATTTTGAATTGAGCTGAATGTTGGGCATTGTCATCTTGATGGCTCTCATGTCATTAACTAGCTTATGAAATCTGACGTTGTAGTCTGTGATGCTTTCACCTGGATTCATTTTGATGTGCTCGAATTCATCATACGGCTGAGACTCCCTATCTTCTTTGGTTAACTCAGACCCTGCAAGAAGCATCTTCACATTATCCCAAACTGCTTTGGCTTCTGTGTTAAAGTTGATGAGTTTGTAGACATCTTTAGGAAGCCCTTGAATGACAATATTCGAAGCTCTGATGTCAGCATCATAGCGTTTCTTATCTTCATCAGAAAGATCATTGTAGGTACGAGGTCTTTCTGGACCAACTGCCGCAGGATGGTCATCTGTAGCTGTGATAGTGTCTCTGGTTGTCCCCATGAGGAAAGGTCCATCATCAATGGATTTCAAGATGTTCACACCATTTTCCTTACCTAAGCAGTATAGACGAATACTTTGTGCCCATGACTCATAGTCGGTCCTGTCCAGCATAGGAGGACGAGTATCCGACCCTGCTGCCTGAATGTCATCCGATGCAGTACTTGCCATGCTGTGAAGACTGAGTAGTTTCACGTATCAAACTGTTAAACACACGTGAATTTCATGTTTTGTTGCAACAAGTCGAATTACAGTCACTTCTCAGAAAACAAGTCAAATTGTAAGATTAAACTCACAACGTCTAGTTACTATTAAAATAACAAGTCAAGTTGTGGGAATAGTCTCGCAACGTCAAGTTATTGAAGGAGTAGATGTAACAACTTAAGCTGCTACAGCTCACAAATTTCACAAATGTCAACACGCTAAGATAGTCACAACTCGCTAAGGCAACAACTCGCTACAAATACCAAGTCACTGAAACAACTCAACTCGCTATGGAACTGCACTAACTCGCTAGGCTGGGATCAACTCGCCAATAGTCAACTCGCTGGTAAACAGCATGCTAACCGTCAACTCGCTATTAATCAAGTCGCTAATGATCAACTCCCCAGATCCACAAGACTCCAAAATCTGACAACTCGCTGGTAGACAAGTCGCTAGTCTGACAAAACGCTGACTTCTCAACTCGCCATTCCCAATTCGCTAAAGCCTCAACTCGCTAGAAGTAGTAACTCGCTAATCAGAGCAAATCTCTAGTTATGCCAACTCGCTGGTTACTCAACTCGCTAGGCCACAACTTGCTAGACTAATCAGACAGAAACGTCACTGTCTAGCGTTTTGTCTTAAAGTCCAAAAATAGCAACCCGCCAAACCTCTAATCCTCAACTCGCTACAAAAATATACCAACTCTCTACCAGGAAGTACCAACTCGCTACTAAGAAATAACACACGAAATGCCACCAACATCCACACAAGTGATGAAATGACTAAACCAAGGTTACTACAAGGTGTCTACACTACTTATAAGCAAGAAAGTACAAGAAGAATGCCGAGATAAACACCTAACGAGATCAAACAAGTGAGGAAACTACTATACCCATTCAAACCAAACCAAACTCATAAACCACACTATAAATTCGAGCATACCATGAATCCTAGGATAGAACCATCGCTCTGATACCAATTGTAGTATACTCTATATATAGTTACAATGGACCCGACTCCACAACTACTAACTAATACGACTCTACATACTAACTAATATGATAATTACTACGAGCTACAATATGCTAAACTATACTCGGGGTGACCGAGTCTTCATATGAATAATCGTATTCCTAATACTGGAATTAATAATGAATAAAATAATATAAAAGATAGGATGCGCCGCATCTGTTTTACCAGATACATTGCATTGAAATACCAAACAGACTGTTAACAGTCTGTGTAAAATTGGTCGTATTCCGCCGCCCATCTCACGGTTTCTCTCAAGCAACTTGCTGAACTTAATGCCTGTCTTAATAAAGCAACCACAAGAAACATAAACTGAAACATTAAATACATAAACATATCGATAATATTAAGTACAGACCCAAAAGAATAATAATGTGTGAAACATTTCCAAAAACCAAATCAAAGTCTAAGATGGTGGAATATCATCCGCGGGAGGAGCAGAGGTGCTAGCATCATTGGTCCTGGGTCGGACCCTGCATCTCTCAAAATGTATATGCGTGTCAGTAATGATGGGCTCATCGTACCTCTGGTACCTCATCCCACGCTCCTCTATGACATCCGTCATCCTCTCAATCAACCACGACCCTACCCGTCTCTGCTCATCTGCAATACCCTGGATAGCCTCTCTCTGATCATCTATGCTCCCTCGCAACAATATAAGCTTATCCTCTATCCTGTAAAATCTCTGAGTAGTAGTACGTGGAGCTGGATCGTGTGGTGGTGCCTGTGGTCTCTCCTGAGTTGGAGTAGCAGTCGGGGCCTCTAATCAACCCCTTGCTCTGGCTCAACCACTACCGGCCGAGGCAGACCCAATGGTACCCAATAGTAGGCTTATAACACCGTCTCACACAACCTGAGCCTCTTCTCCAGGTAATTGATGTCAATCCTAGGAAGCTCAATAGCAAACATATCTAACCCAGCTGGAATGAGCTCGCCAATGACCCCGAAGTGAGCAGCCAACCTCGAAACAAATTGCCTACCGGTAATCTGGATCCTACGATCCTTCACAGGAGCAACCCTATGTAGATAATGTGCTAAGAAGTGAGGGACGTTCACCACACATCCCTCGTCCATGCTCTTGAGAAGGAAGAGGTCAAGAGTGGTCACCTTCTCAGGTGACTGACCTCTCCCAGCAACTGTCAATGTAATTAAATGATGACATAACCTCCTCAGAGGCTCCCTGATGAGAGTGTAGGATGGGCTGGTAGCAGTCGAATCACCACCAGATAAAATCCCTATCTAGTAATCACTAAGCTCCATCCTATCAGGGACATACCTCAAAATCTCTCCCCGGTACGCAGCGAATCTAGCAGACTGAATCTCCTCCTCCGTATATAATTCCATAGCCAAAATAAAATGCCTCATCGACATCAGAGAAGGAACCCCACCTAACCTAAACACCAGTGTGTCCTCAGTCTCCAACTCTAGATCAGTCTCTCAATAATGCACTGTACTGAAAAACTCTCTCATCAGATCTCTAATCAACGGCCCTCTAATCCCAAACAACCTACTCCAAGCATGGGATATAAACACAATCTGACCCCCAGCATCCCTATGTACCATCTCCATCCTATCCCTAGCCGTACCGACAGCATCACCCCCATTAATCAAAACCAGACTATCGAAATCCAAAACTGGCACCTTGAAAGGCTGCCTAAAGTAGATATCTGTTAGGTGCCCATATTGATATCACACAAGTAAAGAATGAGATAGATATAAGGATTGGTTGATTACAAGATATGAGAGAATTATAAAAAGCAAGAGTTTCATTAATATATCAAAATAACCAACAAAGTTTAAGGCATCATAAGCCTTGTCTTTATAGGAGGGAAGCTAGGGCAACATTCCCTAGTCCCTTTCATTTCTAACGTGGGCTTTACTAAAGCCTTTTGGACTTTTACAACTTGCCCATTAACTTAAACATAAACATAAATAATACTTAAGGAACCTATTACAAAATGTAATGATCGAGACTTGACTAAATACTAAAGTATGTTCCCAACAATCTCCCCCTAAGGGTCGGTCATCACGGTTGCTGGACGTCTTCATCTTTTTTCTTTGACTTGTGACATGTAAAACTTTTGACGTCTTCAAAAAATGTTGTATAATGAATGTACTTTGCTCTAAGTCTTTGTTCTTTGGTGATGATGTTGTGATTGTGTTATGAAGTAGCCTGCCGTTCGTCATTCCTGCGTCTGTGGTGGTTGTACGCCATTCCAACATGCTCATACATCTTTGGACTTAGTCTTTCACGTACACGAAGTTCCTTTTCATACTCTAAGATCTTTAGTCTTTATACTTTGCAGATTCCTCTTTTTGGCGTAGAATCTTTCTTTGAACTTTGTGGTGCATAGATCTTTGGGGGAGCTTTCATTTACTTCAAGATGTATGTATGAGCATGCTGGAATCTACCATCATGGGGGTGATATACCTGCAGATAAATAGTTAGCAATAATCAACCGGTACTTACAGATAAGGAATTAGAGCTCGTCAACAGCATATTGTGAAGACTCCTTCTAATCATTATCCAGGCCGTTCCCATATCAGATACTCCCGAAGGAGCTTACGAGACCTACTAAGTAGCTCAATGACTGGGTGAGTCACTGGGGATCACTCCACGACTGTAGACCGCTATGGAACCATCACGAACACTAAGCGTAACCCTTGTGGGTTACCGAAGTGACCTGCTGTCAGGGCTGTTTGATGTTGACCCTGGCAGGAATTTCCATTCAATCATTAAGAAATACTTATGTAATTCTCTCATAAACATTCTCGGCAGATTGCTAAGATCTGCGAAGGACTCGATAATTTATAGCTGGTGTCCATTGATGTAGAACACCAGTTGTAGAAATACTAAGTGTTCCTAAGAGATCTTTGATGTATCTCATGGCTCTAGACTCTATAAGTGCACACTTAGGTTTCCTATGCGGAGACTAGGGAGGGGTCTCCTGCTTCAATATCAACCATCTCTAAGAGACAAGTCGATAGATTACACTGGTTCCCCGTGAGAATGAATCAAGTTCTTTTAAAAGAACTTGAGTGGTTAAGAAGGTTTAGTGCATTGCGTCACTGGGTCCATGACGACTTTATCTACAATACCGGTGTTGTCTTAGCAACAACCAGTAGCATATGAGTTGAACCCGGTGTCTGCCCTAAGGTTGAACATATGGAGGGCTATTTCTTTTCACCCTTTTTCTTTACTTTTCTTTTTAATTCTTCAACTCCTTCTTTCCCTTTCATTCTTTTCTCCTTTTTTCGTATCGTACCTAAGGACTTCTAATTCTAACTATGGGAGATGTCCTTGGGTAGATCCCTCCAGCTCTGGTGGATCATAGGATGGTTTTTCCTATCTTAATCACCTTATAACTCCTTGATTAACCGACAGTAGCCAAGAAACCTTTGATAGAAAATCTTTCAAAGTGTTTGTGATAATCAAATATTTTGGTTAACACTTTGAGAGTTTTGTGTACACTTTTGAAGGGCTCCCCCTTCACATGTGCTCATAAGTATTTAATAAATTTTCACATGCGAGAGGAGCAAGAATTTTTGAATTGATCCACTTTCAGTGAACAAGACCGATTCGAGACACGCCTACATCACTAGTTAGACTAGCTTGAAGTTATTACCCGGCCTGGTCAAGTCCACAGAAAGTTTCTCGAGACGGTACATTTCTACTAAGACAAATCCTTTTCAAGACACGCTTACGTGGCTAGTTAAAGAGTTCCATTGTCAGCTCTTAGGTGGCAACTAGCTCTAGTAACTAACTTGATGTTATTACCCGTCGAGGATAAATCTTTTTGAGATTACTAACTTTTATTGTTTCATCAATTCCTGGGTCAATTCTGAGTCTAGCTCGCACAAGATACAACTTTTAGCTTTTTGACCACTTATATTTTAATCACTTTTCTATTTTCTCCCCCTCAAAAATAGCATATAAAATGATGTTTTTGATAATCTTTTAGATTAAAATATGCCTTTTTGAGTCTTATGGGGAGATTCACCAAGAACTTTTTGATTTAGAACAAAGTAGTTTTGTTTGACAAGTGCTCCCCCTCAACAAGTGATTAAGTATTATTGAGGTGAAATACTTGTCCTTTTGAGCAGAATTATGAAAATCATAAAACATTTGATTAATTCTACTCAAAAGTAAGAAGCCTTCGCTCCTTATATTAGGATTGAGGCACTGATGCGTACCTCAGGGTCCTTTCTTTACAAGTTTGGGTTGTACACTGTAATGTGTGCACAAACCATAATTATAGATGAATTTTGACAGAACAAATTGTTTTGGAAATACTCCCCCTCAAAACTCGCATATGTTTTGAGAATTTTAAACTTTGAAGTGAATTGGGAAGTAAAGATTTTGCTTAAGATTAAGAAGTTTTAGATAAACTTTGCGTGAGAACTTGCGTCCTGTTTTTAGGAAAAGTGCACGTTTGGTTTTAAGAAATGGTTTAGCAAGGCACTTTCCTTTCTCTGAAACCCGAGTTGTACACAGAAAATGAGTGCACAAGTCGTTGTTTTCATACAAAATTAGTTTTCTTTAAACAAAATACTCCCCCTCAAATAATGAATGTTATTCGAGAGATAGTCTTCTTGAGCAGAATTTTGAATTATATTTTAAAATACTTTTAGAAAATTCATGAGATGATTCTGCTCAAGGTTTTAGAAAACATAATCAAGTATTACATAACAAAGAATGCTTGAAATTCAAAAATCTTTTACTGTTGAAAGTTGTTTGAGACCCGGAGTCTCTCTTTTGAGTTTTAAAATCTGAAAAAGATTTCCATGTAAAGTTGAACCTCATGGGTTCTTTTTGAAGATTTGTTTTTGTGATGAATGGAAAACTTCCGGTATTTAGGATGTTCAGATCAGAGACATTCTTTTATTGAAGCCAAAGCATTCCAGATTTTGAAAATTTGAAAGGTTTTGAATGACTTTGCTTTGGTCTCCACACTTGCTTTACCGGTGTAAAATGAGAGTGTAGAGTTTGGAAAAATTTGTTTCTCACCATTTTAAATCCTTTTACCAGTTTAGCCTTTAAACACATTTTGCCCTTTTATCCTCAAAAATATGTTTCATAAGAAACATTTTGTCGAATGTTGAAATTTTGACTTTCAATGGGATGACATGTACTTGCACACAGAGAAAATGCATCAGGCACAAATAAGTATACAGATGAATCAAAAATCTCATTCTACATCCTCCTAAGTGCTCAGAATTCTCAGATTAACACACAAAATCACTGATTAATTCATTCTTTTGCTCGAGATTTTCCATATCATAATGCCTGAATATTAAACAATTAAATGTCCTAGTAATAGCAGCAAAGACATCGACATCTTTAAACCCAAAATCATATGATATCAAACCTATGTTGTTTCTAATCGAGCAAACACACCAATCGAGCATTCTTTAGTGTTATCTAAAGTTATATGAAATAAGTAAATAGACTAAACACATAAAAAAGAAACGCCCCGATCGATAATTACTTGAACCCTAGTTTCTGATTATGCCTTTATGACCGTTGAAAACCTTTGAAATATTTAGGGAATGATTAGACAACAACAATAAAGAAATTAGAAACTCGCAATTATGGATAAAATCGAGGATAAAAAATCGTTAGCCTGAATCGTTGAGATTTATAATTATCTGTGAAACTTTTGAGAACATTTGTGAAAACATTGATTAGAGCCTCTTTTATTTTCCATGCAAGGTCCTAAGTTTAAGACTTTTCTGAACTTATACTCATTAAAGGTTAATTACTTTTCCATTTGAAGTCTAAACATGGTTAATTTGGAATCCTTGCCGAAAAAAATTTCTTTTCTCTCCATCGAATTAGCATTTATTTTGTGAAACATTTTTGCGCATTTTAATTCGAGAGATCATAGAACTTTTTGAAAATGAATTTTTAATCCGAATGATGATGAAACAATTTTTCTTGAAGACTTATTATAAGTTGTGCAAACTTCATGATATTGTGAAAAATTTTCTCCCCCTCAAAACATGTTCCATTTTGACAATGTGAAGCAAAATTTGTTTTAATGGAGGAACATAGTTTTGAAGTTTAGAAGTTTGTACAAGAGAAAGAAGATTCTTTTTGCATTTTTTTTTAATTATAATTATTTTTGATAAAATATTTACAAAAAGAGTTTGATGTTTGACTCTCTTATGTTTTAAGAAAAATTTGCAAATCATCTGGAGTCAAACACCGCATACCAATTTGGTGAACTAAATCAACAAACCTTGATGGACGTAATGCCTTTGTAAAAAAGTCCGCCAACTGGTATTCACTACCCACAAAATCCAATTTAATTGTACCCTTTTCGACATGCTCTTAGATGAAATGGTAGCGGAGAGCAACTTGTTGGGCTTTGGAATGATGAACGGTGTTGCACAAGATAGCAATAGCACACTTTGAGTCGCAGTACATTGAGATCTAGTCAAATACATAGCCGTAGTCCGTGAGCTAAGTACTCATCCAAATAACTTGACCACAGAAAGCAGACATGGCTACATATTAAGCTTTTGTTGATGACAGTGATGTACAATCCTGCTTCATTGACTGTATCCCTTTATAACTTAACAAGATTTGATGCGAAACACTGTGCCTTATGCGTCCAGTTTGTTTTTTCAAATCCATTTAAGTCCAATAATGTGTCGAAGGGTGATGTTTGTAGAACGTTTGCATATTAGACAGATCCAAATTGCGAGAAGACGACTCCATTATATCAGGAACGGTTGGAGTCGGTGCAAATGGATTGAAGAATGTATTTCCATCATAATCTGTAGGTTGTGGTACTGATCGTTGTGATGGATCTTAAGCTGATTGTCTGGAGTTGGAAGCGGTTTGTTCTGCTGTTACTGGAGATTCAATTGAAGGACCATCTTTATCAACAGTTGTTATAGCTTTTCCAGGTGAGTCAGGTTCTGGAATTTGATCAGGTTGTGCTGCAGAAATTGATGAAACCTTAGTAGGATGGTTATCAATCGTATCATCCAACTGTGGAGCAAACAAGGTTTCCACTTCTTTATGGGAGAGTGACAACGGTTCAGCCAAAGAATCCGGAAAGTTAAGACGATTGATTGCGGGTCCTAAGCTATTTTGCTCAGAAGCCATAACATTAAGCTCGGGTCTGAAACTGAGTTGTTCCAAAGCCATTCCTGTTATATCTGAAAAGAAGAAAGAATAGACAAAACAGATAACATGGATCCCCAAGTGTAATTGGGTTCCGGATGTTAGAAGCATAAAGATGTAGTGTCAATTATCTTCTTGACACTCGAACACACTATATCAATTATTTCCTTTCTCGCCTCAGGGATAGATGTTGTGGATTTCACATTAGTTTTGGTGCAAATGTCTAAAATCTTTCCTGTAGGAATCCACCTATGACCAATCGATTTGAAAATTCTACCCGTAGGTACCCACCTAATGTTAGATCTAGGAGATGTTTTCCTTTTAGATGCAGTGGAATGAAATGTGGGAGCATCACTTCGTTGAGAAAACCTACGTCCTATATTGATCCACTTCTTAGGTTTCTGACTTATGACATTTGGTTCAACGGGTTTGTTTGTCTTAGTCGATTGATCCTTTGCAAGTGAATTTCCCTTTTGAAGATATTTTAAAGCACAGACAACATGATTTTTTATGCAACTACTCTTAGAAGCTAGCCAATTCCTATTAGTTTATTGATTACTCTTAGGTTTTGGTGTGCTACTACAAGCAGTTTTCTGTACTACAGTGGAAGGCATCACATGAGGTTTTGAACCTAGAATTCCATCCTTTTGAAGTAGCGCCTTTTTCCTAGCCTTTTCTAGATCATAGTTCGTGTACATGTCATATTTTCCATAAGAATCTTTACTTTTATTGCTCGTATTAGACACTGGTTTTGAACTAATCCTAGATGAGCCAAGTATAATCACGTGTTGAGATTTAGCAGACACATATACATTTTCCTTAGACCAAGAATGTGGAGTGACTGGTTTTGTCAAATTGTTTTTCTCAACAACTTGGGAGGCAAACCGAGATTTTGAAAATTTAGGTCGTTCAAATTTAAATGCAGTTGGTTGTCTAACCACTGATTGTTTTCTGTTTGTTTGAGAAGTCGGTTTCCTCAGATTGATGGTTTTGCAAACTTAGTATCCACACTATGGCCAGTCAGTCTTCTTAATTTGTTTTGCAATGCAGCATGTGCAAACACCTTTGCTTGAATTTGACCTTTTAAAAGCTCATTTTCTTTAACTAATGTATCCACACGTTTACTTTGTTCATTTAAAAATTGACCATTGTTGCCCGAATTTAGAGATTCATTTTGCAAGTTAAGTTCCAGTGAGATGCAATGTGCCTCTAGTTTTGAAAAATCTTTATGAAACTGGGCAATGGTCTTTTTGAGAAGAATGTTTTCACACTCAAGAGTTTGGTTTGATGTTTCAGTCATTAGTTTATCAGGTAAGGACTCAGACTCAGAATGTATGTCAAGACATTGAACAACATTCTGGTCAACCTCTCCTTCATTACTGAAGTTAGGTTGCTCAGATTATTGTTTCTCATTTGCAGACATAATATGATCAACAGTAGATTGTACCTCAACCATTTGCTCTTTGTCAAAGTTCGGTTCTGTGTCATAGATGGGTATGACATCTTCCTCATCCATCTGTTCTTTGTCAAAGTTGGGCTCTGAGTCATAGAAGGGTCTGATCTCTGCACAGTCTGCATCTGTATCATTCCCCAATCTGTTGTTGTCATCCTGCTCTTCTGATTCTGTCCCATCGCTTTCCATGACAACCAAATTAGCTTCCAATGCATCAACTTTATGAATTTGCTCTTCTTGAATCTGCAACTTTCTTTTATTAACCCTTTTGTCATGCTCTAATTTGTGAAGTACTCTTTCAATAATTGACTTTTCAATATCATCCAGGTGTTGGAGCAATATAACTTTGAAGATTTGAGCCTCAATTCGAGTGTATTCTAAGAAATACTCGCTTACCACTTCACAGCCATAACTGATAAAATGTTGAAAATGTTTCTTGAGCACTCTGAAGGCGGCATTGGATTCACTCTCGTGAAATTCTTCAGTTGCAAGTTGCTTTTCAAGTTGATTCACGTTGTCGAACATCGAAGTAGTGAAAATATCACCTTCTTCTCCAAACAGGTCTGGAAATACCCATTTAAATCCATACTCGGAATGAGTTTCTGCTAAGTCTTTGTTTGAGAGAAGCTTAAGGTGTGAATAAAGTAATCTTAAAGATGTCATGCGTTTCTCTTTGTTTAATTTCACAAATGGATCTTCAGAATCATCAGAATCATACTCTGAGCCAGTATTATTCACGTGAAATTCCTGCATGTTTGCCATTAACATCACATTTCTTGTATCGGTTTCCAAATCTGTTGTATTGGATTCCAAATCTGCATATTCATCATCAGATGGAATATCTCCCATGACACTTTGTAAAACAGCATTGAGATTACTCCCTTCAACTTCCATTTGACTAACTGTGGCATTGTATTCAACATTATCATCAGAGAGTGAAGTTGAATCATAATCTTGAGCTTCCACATCTGCAATATTTTCCGTATATGCCAAGAATGCCTTGCTTGGTTCGATAAGATCTTCTTCATCATCAGTATCTTTCATTGTGTTAAAGCATTCATAAGTTGAAGTAATCACACATTTGCCTTTATCAGTAGATGCTTTTCCAAGCTTCACAAGATTTAGCAGAAGAGATTGCATGTGATCATTTAGTGTTGCAGGATGGTACTGTGGACTGAAGATATGCTCAGGTGCATCTGGAGGAATGAAGAAGAGACCATTTGGAGTGTAAATTAAGGATCCGTGGTCAATAGCTGGAGATGGTGGAGCAGGGAGAATGGTCTTCAGTGGATTCATCCTTAAACACGATTCAAGAATTTGCTTCATTCTGATGTGATGAAGTTCTTCTGTATGATGCATAGCTTCAAGATATTTCCACATTTCATAAGCACTGGCTTCAAAGTCCATATTCATGTAAATTGAGTTGGGAAGGGCTAGTGTCATGAACCATGCAGCTTGTTGGTCAGCATCATACTGAGCAAGTTCATCAGCATTCAATTCTTCATCAGTTTGCAGTCTGATAATCCCTGTTGACTCAGCAAGAAATTTCATTTTGTATGGACCATCTTGTATGGATTTAAGCATGAGATCTACAGCAGGACGATCGGTGAGCCATTGTAAAAATCTCCGTTTCCAATCAGTATATGTTCCTGGTGGCAATATTGGAGGCCTTGATTTATTGCCAAAGAGCAGAACATGACGAATGAGGGAGCTGTGACTTTGTTGTTGATGATACTATTGCAGATGAGAATATTGGTGAGGAAGGTAGTTGGAAGAAGGTACTGCTGCTGATGACTGTTGCTGATGAGAATATTGGTGAGGAAGGTAGTTGGAAGAAGGTGATTGAGACATTGTAAATGACATTTCTCTCCCCCTTGATTGTTGCGACGTAATCGAAATAATCAAACAAAATGTCACACCTAAGGTCGAAATAGTGATTTTAGAATGATAAGTTAGAAGATATTAGAAAGAGACTTGTGAGAATGATGGATCTTTGTAGAAGATTGAAATGCACGTTCCTTTGGTTAAGATCAAAATCCTTTGGCAAAGTTGAAATCTTTACGCGTAACAATCAACTTATGCGTAGACTTAAAGTTATGCGTAGAAAGGTGATGTTATGCGTAAACACAAGGTTTATGCGTAAGATTTCCCTTTTTACGCGTAAGATTAAATCTTTTGCGTAAGAATCAAGTTTTGCGTAAGGTTAAAACCAAACAAATCTTTCAAACTTGTCCAAGCTTGAAAGATATCCTTAGTCGAAGTATTCCGCTAACTTGTCCAAGCTAGGGAAGTACTGAGTAAAACTTCTGAGTAGGATCTTTTGAGTAGGATCTTTTGAGTAGGATCTTCTGAGTAGGATCTTCTGAGTAGGATCTTTTGAGTAGGATCTTCTGAGTAGGATCTTTTGAGTAGGATCTTCTGAGTAGGATCTTTTAAGTAGGATCTTATGAGTAGGATCTTCTGAGTAGGATCTTTTGAGTACGATCTTCTGAGTAGGATCTTTTGAGTAGGATCTTTTGAGTAGGATCTTCTGAGTAGGATCTTTTCAGTAGGATCTTTTGAGTAGGATCTTCTGAGTAGGATCTTTTGAGTAGGATCTTATGAGTAGGATCTTCTGAGTAGGATCTTATGAGTAGGATCACTTGAGTAGGATCTTCTGAGTAGGATCTTTTGAGTAGGATCTTCTGAGTAGGATCTTTTAAGTAACATCATTTGAGTATGAAAAGGGTTTTTTGCTAAACTTTAAGTAAAGGATTACCAACCAGCTAAAAAAAAACGATTTTTTTTCACCCAAAATTCATTTTCCACCTGTTTCTTTTGATCAAATCTTTCCCAAAACACTTAAAATCACTAAAACTTCAATAAAGACAACAACTTTAACACTAAAACTTGTAAAAATCAAAACTTTTTGAAGAAAAAGTGCACGTATATATGAAAAATACGCAACTTTTTAACAAAAACTTGATAAAAACACTCGTAAATCATTGGTAGAAAATGTAATAAAACCTTAAAAGATCTAAACTTTATGCAAAATCTAAGCTTCTAAACACTATATCAACCTTAAAACTTGTCCAAGCTTCAAGATTTGAGTGAAAGAAACAAAGAAAAATGCAAAAAGATGATGAAAACCACCTTAAACACCACGTAAAAAACCAAGAACTTCACTTCAATCTCTATTAGGCGAATGATACCACTTGTTAGGTGCCCATATTGATATCACACAAGTAAAGAATGAGATAGATATAAGGATTGGTTGATTACAAGATATGAGAGAATTATAAAAGCAAGAGTTTCATTAATATATCAAAATAACCAACAAAGTTTAAGGCATCATAAGCCTTGTATTTATAGGAGGGAAGCTAGGGCAACATTCCCTCGTCCCTTTCATTTCTAACGTGGGCTTTACTAAAGCTTTTTGGGCTTTTACAACTTGCCCATTAACTTAAACATAAACATAAATAATATTTAAGCAACCTATTACAAAATGTAATGACCGAGGCTTGACTAAATACTAAAGTATGTTCCTAACAATATCACTAAACCTCCTCAAATAGTCGGCCTCGACGGCCTCGGCGAGTCTTATATTCTCGTACCTGAGTCACTCATGTCTCATCTCAGCGTCAGGAAGTGCCATCTATAAGTTATAAAAAACAAATCATTAATCAGTCTGTAAATGGGGTGATTCGGCGCATTGCATAAATCAATGCGACGTATCTGAAATGTGTCGTATCTTTTATAACTGATACGGAACATGTGACAATAAGGGTAAATGCGCCGTATTAAATAAGGGAATGTGGCGCTTTGGTCATACGCCGCATCAAAATTGAGAAATATGGCGCAACTAGGGTCTATTTCATTTTTCCTATTATTGTAATAAGTTGGAAGATACATCACATCTGAAAACCTGATGCGCCGCATCTACAGTTATATCAGTAAAACAAAAATGGGTCTATGCATGTTTTTCAAGAATCCGAACCCGTAACGCAAACTTATATCGGAACCAAAATTATTTTACCCCTTTCCATACTCAAAAATCCATTCTCTCTGTTTACCCTTTCTTCTTCTTTCCCCCAATTTATTAACCATAAATGCTAATTTTTTCAATAATCAATTTTGGGTGAATTAAACTATCAAAATTACCAAAGGGCAATACTTGTTTACACATCCTAATCAAAAACCCTAAATCAATTCCTAATCAAATCAATAATTCAAACTAAACCATAATTTTTATAAAAATAGTAAATCATAAATTTAATTAGGATTACTGATTGGTACCTTAAATCAGTCAGTAATGGGTTTAGAAAATGATTCAATGATCTTGATCAAGATTTTTTTTGGAAAATTTTTGAGAGGTGCTCGTTTTTTACAGTGTTTGTATTTGTTGTAATAAAATGAAATCCGGCGCATCCTCTCTGCTTATATAGGGTAAATTCGATGCGTCGCATCACATAATAGTTATGCACCGCATTTATCTAAAATTCGTTGACTGGTCAATGTGGCATATTAGATTGGAGATACAGCGCATTAGGCTAATTAGATGCACCATATTTGTATGCCAGTGAAAAAAATTCAAACGGTATACCATATGGTATAAATAGATTCAATATAAGCATGATGGGCATAACCTTTTTAGCTTGGCATAGGATCATAATCTCATTACCAGTTATTTTCCATTTTAAATAATAAACCACTCTAAGATTTGAAATAGGTGACGTTTTGAGCTTATGAAAATTGAGATTATGAACTATAGGTAATGTATTACATAGGACAATGTCTGAGGAATTTTCACTGAAATCACAACTATCGTTGTTGAACTCGGTGTTTTTCAAATTTAGGTAATTCATAAGAAAACATGTTTGTGTCAATTTTCAATATATCAAATTTTTCCTTGTTAACAAACCGTTTCTTAAAAATTTTCTTTTCAGACATATCTTTGTAATAATCAAATTTAGGTAAAGATAATTCACAGTTATGATTAAATTTTGGGGATGAGTCTTTTCGAGAACTCTCCTTATAGCTAAGTAAATCATCATAGAGGATCGTTGGAAATTTAATTTCAAAGAACTAAAGACACTCAATGTTACCTTCACTGAGTTCCCTCTTCATCTTACCGTTTACTGCAAGTTTCCAGTTATCAAAGATTTGATCCTTCCAACAAGCTTCTCCAGTTAGTTTCAGAATGTAATCTTCCATAGGGATGCTTGATTCATCCATTATCCTGAAAATTAACTAACTTGTGCACAAGAGTAGTGAAACAATCAAAGTATATGCAGAATGCCAATGATGCAATGCAGAAAACAAAGAAAAACAAAAATTACAGAAAATAAACAAACAAGAAAACAACAATTATGCAAAAATATACAATGAATGCAATTAAACTAATATACAACAGAGTCAGCAGTTAAAATCTAAAAACCTAAAAAGTTAAAAACCTAATTAAAATACTAACAGATAAACAGATATTAACAATTCACTCCCCGGCAACAACGTCAAAAACTAGATGCGTGTAGTGTCACGTGTAGTATAGAGTGATTTTGCCTTTTCAAGTTTTACATATATATTTAGCCGATTTATCCTATAACACACACACTAACGAGCAGTGTACCCGATCAATATGTATATAGTTGGTAAGTAGAGTGTCGATCACTAAAAGTGGAACATAATATCTAGTAAACCTAACAAGTATTTTAATATTCTAAGTTAGCTTTACAACCTAATCT
Organism: Artemisia argyi; assembly: GCA_030686995.1. NCBI lineage: Eukaryota > Viridiplantae > Streptophyta > Magnoliopsida > Asterales > Asteraceae > Artemisia > Artemisia argyi. The sequence continues at coordinate 92,050,038 of CM060701.1, read as the reverse complement.
AATGCAAGGGGGTTCAAGTCTGAGAGACTAGCACAATTTTGTGTTAGATTTAAACAGAAAAGTAAAACTAATGAGAACAAATCAGAGAATAAAAAACACGTACACAGATAGATAATAGATACAGATATAAGGCCTGTCCGATAGTTAAGTAGCATGTCACTTATTTTATTACTAGTTTTATATGATGAGTATCGTAATCTTATCTATCTCGTTGGATCTTAAGTATAGGCGTGTAAACCCTTAATAATCACTTATGTCTATCTTACTTTCTAGACACTAGATAAGTAAGCGTGGAGGGGTATGGCAGCCCAAGCAAAACACAACTAGACATAGAGGTTATCAATGCACATATAAAAAGAACCAAAAAAACATCATATAAACATTTAATCGATGGGAAAGCAATTTTAAGGGGAGCAGTATGGCGGCTATAAGCCCATCAATCCTGATGGATTAAATTTTTCTAACACAATAAAACAAAACTACTTAATGAATTATATACATGCAGGACCTTCTTACTGTTGTAAAATCTTCATTTGGAGTGTGTCCTGTGTTGCTTCTTCGTCTGAATTCATCTCCTTAGGGTTTGGTTGCACACAAAAATCATCTATGTCTTGGGGTATTTATAGTTTTTGTCTAAGGGTTTGATGTTGTGCATCTATTAAGTAGATGCGGTGCATGTACTTAACTTCGCATGGGGTCCAAGATTAATATATTCTGGAATATTCGTACACCGTCTTCACATGCGGCGTATCTTGAATCTCTATGTGGCGTATGTCCTTCAGTATCTTGAATTGAATTTGGTGAAGTCAAGATAGCAATACGGCGCATGTTGATAATGATATGCGACGTATTTGGAGTAGAACAAGTTGGTTCTTCTTCGTTGACTAAGGTTTCATATGCGGCGCATGATATAATTAGATGCGGCGCATGCTTCAAAGTCAGGCAATGGTCTTCGAAGATTATGCGGTGTATCTATCTAGAATGATACGGTGTATCTCTTTCAGTTCAGTAGACTTTTTCCATCTTGATCATTTATCTCCATATTTAGTCCAGAATCGCCAAGTTTCAACAATTGCTTATTTTAACCTGAGAATTACTAAAGTAAATGATTAAGTATCAATTCTCATATATAATTGATGCATGTTGTGTGTCACGTTGTAGTATAGAGTGATTTTTCCTATTCAAGTTTTAAATTGATATTTAGCCGACTTATTACTAACATACATACTTAATGAGCAGTGTACCCGATCAATATGCATATATGTAACACCCTTGTTTTTCACTGATCGCAGCGGATTAAGTGTTTGGGTTATTACTCATGGAAACAAAGACAAGATAATAGAAAATGATTCGAAAAGAGACGTTTTAGAAAAATGTGTTATCATTCATTTATTCATCAGAGTTTTTACAGTAAAAGATGTACTTTTACCAAAACAGAGGTCCCTAAGATACGTTTTATGACACAAAACTTGATGAATGCTAACTATTCTAGACGTCTTCATGTCCAGTACTTCTCCGTTCCAGGGTTCCTATAGTGCCTAATTACCTAAGATAACATGCTTTAAAGTCAACAAGAATGTTGAGTGAGAGTCATAGGTTTAAGTAGATAAGGTATGAATACAAGTTCCACATGGTTCAGATTAAACCCTATGTGTGGAAAGGTTTTAGTGATAGAAGGTATATTGCACTAAGCTCATGAACCACACGTTAACAGTCCGGGTCATGGGGTCTGCAGACCAAACCATGAAGGGACGGGAAGGATAGCTTGCCAAAGTTAATCCTTTAATGGGTTCAAATATAGTACTTATTGGTACCATCCAGTGAGATGTTAATACAACGGGAGTTGTCAAACTTTAATAGATCTACCAACTATATTCGCGTTCGCGTGGGTAAAATATCCCAAACGATTAGATTCATGAATTTTTGGTTATGTAGTGATGGCAGATAGTTTACTCGTGCAATAACCAAGGGAAAAGACTTGTATTCGGTTTAAAGCATGTATCCCCCTCACAGGGTTGTAAAACATTTAAAAGTGAGGCTATGAAAACTCACCTGTGTCTTAAGGTAAGTAAAGTAGGGGTTTAGACAACCCACTCACATATCCTGGGGGTAGTGTAGGTGTGTGTATGTCAAGTCTTAGTCTATGTTTTCTTAACTAATCACTATTAGGTTTTTATATATAACATAACACCGTTCGAGCCATCGTAATTCAGAAGTATATGACTCCTCACATGAAGCTCCCTACTATTGTATTATGTTATCAACATAATACCGTTCGGGCCGTCATAATTCAGAAGTTAATAATCCTCACACGAAGCTCCTTACTATTGAGTTATGTTTTTATTAAGGTTTAGTTATAACATAACACCGTTCGGGCCATCATATCTCAGAAGTATATGCAATAATCGTTTGAGGAGCCAGGGCACTTTAATTCGTAAACCCAGCAAGCTCGTCAAAACGAAATACCCACATAGTACTCCTCGTATGATGCTCCCTAGTATTGTGTTATGCTTCTAACTTAAATAGGTTTTATATTTATATGAAAATAGTTCATTTTTACCCTTTAAGTTTATATATTTACATTTTCTACCCTATACTTATAAACTTTTAACAATTAGGCGTATAACTTTCTAACTTTTGCACATTTAGTCCTTATACTTATATATTTTAGAGAAATGACAAAAATATCCCTAAAATATACTAACTTTCATTATTTACCCTTTTTACCCTTAACTTTATATTATTTGCAATATTTGTCCTTTTTAGTTTTTAACTTGTTTTAATTTCTATCCTAAGGTTTTAATACTTTGCAAAATGAGTCCTTACACATATAACTTCTAGGAAATGTCAAAAACGGTCCCTAGACTTTATAGTTTCAGGAATTTAAAATATATACCCCTATGCATGCAAAGTTTTGCAAAACTAGTCCTAAATGCATGTAATCCATATTTTAACATAGCAAATAAGTTTCTACGATTATGTTTAGCTAATATATGTTTAACTGTTGGTCCCTTTTACTTGGTTAATAGTAACAAAAAAGCTAATGTAACCAAGTTGTATGACTTTTAACAAAGATGTATAAATGATTAACAATAAAGCAACGTAAACATAAGAGACAATATTTTTCAACGTTTAATTCTTTATTAGAAGTTAATAAAAAAGAATCGTACCCAAGTGTTTACGGAATAACACTTGGGATTGAAACGACAAGTGTGGTATTGACTCCTCTCTAAACTCAAACAATGTTGAGTGACAACTTCAGGACCCACTGAGCTATCTCAGGGGTTATGTTGTTCTTTGGAGGATTAAAAGTGGTTCATGAATGCTTTGCATTAATTGCACAAACTTGTCAACTTTTACTCCTCACTTATGCTATCTATTTATACACAAATGTGAGCATCTCTATTATACAATGGACCTAAATGTTCCTTAATAAAATCTTGATAGATTTTATTCTCTAGCAAGGGAAACTTCTTTGGGTTAAGTCCAAAAGGCACTTTCTGATGACAGCCTGGTTTTAACCATTTGGGGAAAGTTTGACCTTAAAGTGATAAAGCACTTTAGTGAACCAGTTCAAACTTTCCCGCCCAGTCCCGCTAAAACTTAAGTCTTCAAGTCATCAGTCTTCAGTACCATGATAGTTGTTGAGTAGTCTTGGGGTTCACTGAGTTATTGTCATCCTCACTGAACCCATCACCTTCTTCTTGGCTTAGATCACACTCACTGAGTTCCGCCTCACTGAATGGAGAACCTTTCTTCTTAGGCCCGGTCTAAGCATCCTGAAGATGACTCACTGAGTTACTGTTCAATCAGTGACTTGTTTATACTTACGTTATTTTACATTTAAATCCTTGTTAGAAGAAGATTGGGGAATTCAGTGACCCAACAGTCTCCCCCTATTTGAACATACAAATAGCCTAAGTATCTCTTGATTTAGTATAAGTTTGCAGGGGTCTTCATCTCTTACTGAATGTTGATGTAATTATAGGTAGGACATATAATTTAAACAAAACATCAAAGTTTATTCATAGTTATTATAAGTCCTACAAATTACAAAAGAATAAAAGATAGTTGTTGCAAATTAGATGTTCAGGTGGTATCCAAGGGCTTCAAGCTTTGCTTTCTTTGTTCTGAGTAGATGTCTTTCGGGATGTTCATTGATCATTGCTTCCAAGTCCTGGCAGAATCTTTTGTTCTCAGTACTCTTGATGGGGGATGCCAACGTGAGGTACATGAGCATTGCTTTGACTCCTGCCTTATCCATATCAGACCATCTTTGGAAAGCAAAGTTTCCAAACTCATCAGTGAAGCATAAGCCTCTTTCAGGTGCTTCAAGGACCATATTGTTCACAAAAGTGATCCCTTCAGGAAGCAACCTGTCACAGTCTAGCCCTGGTACTTTGATCTCAGGCTCCATCTCTACTTGCTTCCTTTTCCTCCTGGAAGGCTTAGATGGAGCAGTCTCTGTTGTTGAAGCAGGAAGAAGGGAGGGAATGTTTAGCACTTCAGGCATTGCTTTCAGTCTGTCATACCTTTCCTTCAGTGACTTAAGAAGGTTGGGTACCATAACATTGTTCTTCTTGGCAATGATGGGACAAAGCTTATCAAGTTCAGTGATGCCAAAGTCAGCAAACCTGAATGGTTTGTGAACTTCCATCACTCCTTTATCCTGTCCCTTGAAGATAGTGATTATTGCAGGATTGGTGTTGTGATGAATTTGAATGTCAGTAATGGTTTACAGTTTCAGCCTTTCTTTCATCACCCAATGATACTTCTCAATCCTGGTCTTCCTTATATGAGCGTCCCTTCTGAGCTTCTCTTCCCTTTCCCTTTTGAGAGCACTCAACTCTTCTTCCTGAGCCTTTTTAAAGGCTACACCAGCTTGCTCAGTGGCTAGTGCCTCAGTGTCCAGACCAATCTTTTCAGACTCCTCATGAACAACCTTTATAAGGGCAGGCTTACTCATTCTCTCTTCTTCAGCAACCTTTTGCAAAATCTCAATTCGTTCCATGTGGGCTTGAATTTCTGCATTGGTGAGATGATGCACAACTCCATTGATTTCAAACAGGACCCTGATGGGTTCATCAGGATCATATCTGACTATTGTGGAGGCAGGCTTTAGCACAATTCCAGGTTCAGAGGTGGTAGCAATACTTTTTCTTTTGTCATGCCTGAGAGAAGAAGAGACTGGTTCCTGTTGTGGTGGAACTTCATTGATTGGTGTGGCTTCAGTGACATCCTCCCCCTCAGTGTGAGAAGGCTGTCCAGCTCCTTGTTCTTCAGTATTAGGGGCTTCAGTAGCATTCTCCCCCTCAACATTTGCCTGAAAATCAGTGATGGCAAGTGTTGGCTGTACTGAAGAAGTAGATGTGCCCTTGAAGGCTTGGAAAATTTCCGTCATCATAGACTTGATCTCCTGAGTATCCTGTAGAATGTGAGATACCCTGGAGTCAAGTGTAGCCTAAGCAGTTTCAAGAGCCGTCATCCTGGATCCCAGAGTCCATGCCAGAGAAGTGGACCTTTGGGATTGAGCTGCCACTGATTCTTCCATTTCGATGAACGAAGATTTAAGAGACTCCACAGTTGTGGTGAGACCCTGAACATTCGATCCCTTTAGCAAGTTAAGTAACTCAGTGAGAGCCACTGAATTTACCTGATACGTCTCGGATACCTGAAGAAGCTTCCTGGTGTGTTCAGGATCATCCTTGACCGATTCTTGAATAGACTGAACCCCTACATTCAGCTGGTTAAGGGATATCAAAAACTGATTCAGGCGAGTGATCATCTGTGTCAGGGAATGGTTAACCGAGGCATTCTGTTCCCTGACATCATCATTGAAATCTTCGACAGCATCTTTGATATTGTGATAGTGAATCGCTTGTTCAGTATGCATGTCAAAGACCTCATCAGTGACCCCCCTGTACAAAATGTTAGTGATCTTTTTGATGAATTTGGTGAAAACTTTCTCAGTGAGAGGAGCTTGATTATATCCTGAGGACTCTGATGTAGATTGAGTTTCAGCGGCCTCAGTGTCAGAGGGTTGAGGAGACTGATGAATAGGTTTAGGGACTGTCTCCTCAACCACCATATCATCTACAGCTTCAAAAATCTCCTCATCACTGTGAAATTCATCATCACTGAATAGGGCAGGCTGAGCATTAGCCAGTGAAGTAATCTGCAACAGGAGGTTATCCGGATCCTCTTCATAAGAAGACTTGCCTTCGTTTTGGCCAGGTTCTGACCCCTCAAATCCGGTAGATTGGGTTTTATCTACCTGGTCCTCAAGGTCAGTTCCCAAGTTGTGCGCACCTCCGGGGGTGGGTTATGGGTTCCATATCAGCGGGTGGCATTTGTCCCTCTGAATCTTTGTCAACCATGACCCCTTCAAACACCGATGGGTGTTTCTTAGTGCCATCATGAGGAGCCGTGAATGTTGTGTCCCTATCAGCGGGTTATATGTTTCCCTCCGAGTCTTTGGGATGAGTTTTTGTGCCCTCAGACAAAAGCTTTGATTTGCGAATGTCCTCATCAGGCACCTAAGTGGTTTTGCCCCCCTTTCCAACAGGCTTATACTGGCCTATCGAAGATTTAGGGGCGAGAACTCGCTGTTGCTTGGGTTGTGATATACCCAAGCCTTTGGCAGGATGTGATTGTTTGTGGATCCCCTTCTCAGTGGAGTAGTGCTGCCCCACCGAGGGTTTAGGACCCCTTACTCCCTGATACTTTGGTTGTGATTTGCCAAAGTCTTTAACAAGATGTGAAGGTTTGGTTGGTTCCAAATCTACTGACTTGTTTATGTCAGCAGAGCCTTTGGGAATGGGTTCGCCCGAGGACACTGAGTGTGATGTCTCAGTGTCCTCCGTTGGCCTTTGTTTTGGGGTCAGTGACTGGGTTATTATTCTCAGGGTGTTCGCAGTCAGGGTCTGTTGTTGTTGCCCCCTTTTGTCAGGCTTAGGGGCAGAGGTCTCAGTGGCGAGTGACTTGGGTTGAGCCACCTTCCTGGACCCCTGTCCCTTCTTCCTCTTCACCTTTTTGGTGGGAGAGGGAATAGGTGAAATGATGTTGTCACCCTGGATAGCAGTCAGCATATATGTGGTCAGGGCGACAGGTGTTACCTCAATAGGGTCACGTGAGTAATTTGCCTTATGTAAGACATCAGGTTCAAAGCCGACACTATCAGGCTTGATATACTCAGACCCTAATAAGTCATTCAGGGCACAGGAAATGAATCTAGGGTAAGACATGTGTTTTTGCCTAGACTTCCCACCAATTTGGCTATGAGGTCCCTGAAGATAATTTCTCCAAGGTCAATCTTTTTACCCTCAATGAGACAGTACACTATCATTGATTGGGTAGTGTTTAGTTGCTCAGTTGAGGATTTATTCCCCCTAAGGACCTGAATTACAAATGTCATCAGGATCCTCCAAGGGCAGGGAACCATGTTTTGATTATGGGGGTTTGGGACAGTAGGGCCCCTGGAGTAACATCAGGATGATGTTTATCATAGGGCCCAAGTTCCAAGAGGAGTTGTCTAACTTCCTCTTTAGTTGGTTTGGCAACAAAGGTCTCAGTATAGTCAAGGCCAGTGGCTTTGACAAAGGTTTTGTAGTCAAAAGTTAGGAACTTAGTTCCATTCTTCACTGAGAACCTGATTTTGGCCTCCTTTGGCGCATCAGGGTTTTCAATCACTGCTGTGCACCCAAATTCCATTAAGTAGTCATGATAGATGACTGAGGGGGTTTTTGTGAATGTAGTGGTGACAAAACAGTTTTGTAGGAACTTCACCACATCCCTGTATTCAGGGAACCTTTCAGGGTCGGCAAAGTTCCCCACCACATTATTTTTGGTAAGGTCTACGCTTTCCATTTGGAAATCCACATTGGGTGCATATTTTATGACCTTTGAAGATGCCATTTTTGTTTGATAAGGTCTGCTTTTGAACAAAAGAAGAAGCACACAAAGTTTTTGAAGACAAAATGATTCTTGAAATAATTTTGCAAGAGTTTTGTTAAGATTTTTAAAGCGTGTGTGTGTTCTTCTTTGTGGGGGTATTTATAGGGTGGGAATTAGGGTGGTGATGTTGCGGATACCAACAGTTTATATTATTCAACCGAAGCGGCATAATAATATGGGTTTGATATCCGCATTAAATATCACGATTCCCATTGCCCCTATTTTCTCTCACATCATGGGGTGAACAGTTGTGTGGCTCTGCAAATAATGCACTTTTGCAGAGAAAAATCATCACAACTATTGTGTGTGAAGGAGCATTTAATGCTCAGTGGTGTTTGGTGAGAGAGATGTGGGGGCCCAAGGAGTTGATGCCAGTTGTGTAAGTGACATATATTCTTATATTAAATAGGAATTAGTTACCTACCTGGGACATTTACTAACTAAGTACTTAGAGCATTTAGTTAGGGTATTCAATACCATTTTTCATCATGAGCCCCCTGAATGATTTTTCATTCAATAAAAAATTGGTTTTCAGGAAGGATGTGATCAGGGACCTAGAAAATTTACATCAGGTTGGAACACTTTTGATCAGTTTCCTGATTCTATGTCCAACATGCCCAATTCAGCTTTCAATCTTGTGAAAGTGGGTTCATCCAGGGGTTTTGTAAAGATATCAGCTAGCTGATACTCAGTGGGGATGAAATGTAGTTCAATTTCTCCATTTGTGATGTGGTCCCTGATGAAGTGGTATCTGATGTCAATGTGTTTGGTTCTTTGATGAAGTACTAGATTGTTTGAGATGGCTATGGCACTTGTATTATCACAAAAGATAGGTACGATCTTATACTGAATGCCATAGTCACTCAGTTGGCTCTTCATCCATAGTACATTTGCACAGCATCCTGCAACAGCCATATATTCAGCTTCAGCTGAGGACATGGCCACTGATTGTTGTTTCTTAGTACTCCAACACACAAGTTTACCACCAAGAAATTGGCAAGATCCTGAAGTACTTTTCCTATCCATATTACATCCTGCATAGTCAGAGTCATTGTACCCTTTGAGATCAAATCCTAAACATTTTGGGTAATACAAACCAAGGTTTGGAGTACCCTTCAGGTACCTGATGATTCTCCTGACAGCAGTGAGATGTGATTCTTTAGGGTCAGCCTGGTATCTTGCACACAGGCAGACTGAGAATTGGATATCAGGCCTTGAGGCAAGTAAGTACATCAGGGATCCTATCATTCCTTTATATTGGGTTTGATTCACTGATTTTCCAGTGAGGTCAGGGCCACGGTTGTTTGGAGGAACCATAGGAGTCTTCAATGAAGTGCAATCAGTGAGCTGATACTTCTTCAGTAGGTTCCTCAAGTATTTTTCTTGGAAAATAGATATTCCTTTTTTAGTTTGTTTGATTTGGAGTCCAAGAAAGTATGTGAGTTCACCCATCATGCTCATTTCAAACTTTGTGGTCATCAGTTTCTCAAACTGTTTGCAAAGTTTGTAACTTGTTGAGCCAAAGATGATGTCATCAACATACACTTGGACAAGAATGACATCACTCTTTGTTCTGTAGATGAACAGTGTGTTGTCAATTTTTCCTCTGACAAACTTGTTTTGGATCAGGAAGGCTGAAAGAGTTTCATACCATGCTCTGATACCACTTGTTGGTCCCTTTTACTTGGTTAACAGTAACTAAAAAGCTAATGTAACCAAGTTGTATGACTTTTATCAAAGATGTATAAATGATTAACAATAAAGCAACGTAAACATAAGAGACAATATTTTTCAACGTTTAATTCTTTATTAGAAGTTAATCAAAAAGACTCGTACCCAAGTGTTTGCGGAATAACACTTGGGATTGAAACGACAAGTGTGGTATTGACTCCTCTCTAAACTCAAACAATGTTGAGTGACAACTTTAGGACCCACTGAGCTATCTCAGGGGTTATGTTGTTCTTTGGAGGATTAAAAGTGGTTTGTGAATGCTTTGCATTAATTGCACAAACTTGTCAACTTTTACTCCTCACTTATGCTATCTATTTATACACAAATGTGAGCATCTCAATTATACAATGGACCTAAGTATTCCTTAATAAAATCTTTATAGATTTTATTCTTTGGCAAGGGAAACTTCTTTGGGTTAAGTCCAAAAGGCACTTTCTGATGACAGCCTGGTTTTAACCATTTGGGGAAAGTTTGACCTTAAAGTGATAAAGCACTTTAGTGAACTAGTTCAAACTTTCCCGCCCAGTCCTGCTAAAACTTCAGTCTTCAAGTCATCAGTCTTCAGTACCATGATAGTTGTTGAGGAGTCTTGGGGTTAAGTGAGTTATCGTCATCCTCACTGAACCTATCACCTTCTTCTTGGCTTAGATCACACTCACTGAGTTCCGCCTCACTGAATGGAGAACCTTTCTTCTTAGGCTCGGTCTATGCATCCTGAAGATGACTCACTGAGTTACTGTTCAGTCAGTGACTTTTTTATACTTAGGTTATTTTACGTTCAAATCCTTGTTTGAAGAAGATTGGGGAATTCAGTGACCCAACATTGACTAATTCACCTAATTCAGATTATAGCATGTAATAGAGCAATTAAGCAAATAAACACATAATTTTTTGAATCTAGGGTTTCAAAATGAAAACTTCTAAAATTAAGTGATCAAGGTTATCCTAAAGGTTCTAATGCATGTTCTAAGTGTCCTAGGTCTATTCTAAGCTTACTAGATCAAAATTTAAGGTTTACCTAGATCGTATAAGGTGTAACATAGCAACTAGGGTTTCTAGGGCTTCTCTCGGCTCAAACCACAACTCGAAACTATCAAGGCCTTGCTACTTGTCTTATATGGGTCTCATAATACAGAATGTATGTGAGGTAGAGAGGAGAAGGGGTTTGGAATGAAATGGAGGGGAGGGGAAGGGTATTTATACTCGCGTAAGGAGTAGCGACCAAGGCAAGGGCTGCCATGAGTCGAGGGGGAGGTGGAGTAAAAAAGGCTATGGGGCATTGTGGAAGGTCTAGGTGGTTATGAGGAGAGGCTATGGAGTAGCTAGGGGATGAGATAGGCCGGTTGTGGTAAGGGGAAGCCTAGGGAGGCGGTTTGGGAAGAAGGTGACAAGTAGGTGATCCACCTACTTGCTTGGGTGGTTAGAGGTGTTAGGGTGGTTTCTTAGTTATTAGGGAGGTGCTAGGGTGGTTTCTTGTTTAATTTAAGGTCCTTAAGTAGCTTAGTTTAAGTGTTTTGGTCAAATTTTAACCTTGTTTTGTTCAGTGAGAGTTTAAGGTTTTGCCTAGGGTTTAGTGTTTTATTTAGGGTCTTAATGATGTTTAGTAACTAATATAATGTCTTACGTAGCTTATACTAAGTGGGGATAACTTATGGTAAAGATTTGGGATAGTTTAGACCTAGTTTCAGGAAGTTATGACCTAATTAGGGTTTTGTGCTTATATGACTTGTACCTAAGTTCTAGGGAGTTGTACTATGATCTAGGGAGTCTATATATCCTAAAGTAACTAATGTAACTCATATATAAGTTTTAAACACTTTCATGTTAGTTCAGATAAGCAGTTAGGGTTTTAAAGTTAACCGGGAACACATAGGTGCATTTGGGGTTTTCGAGCAAGTATGGTGTATTAGAGTAATAGTTTTCCTAGTAAAAATATGTTTGTAACCTTGACTTGATATACCGGGATGTTTACATCAAGTAAATATGGTAGTGGTTGGCATGGGTGGATACGTGAGCTTGTCTAAAGGTTAGTTAGGTTATAAGGATATAGTAAAGCAAAAATTTAGCTCTAGAAAATCCTATAGGCATTTCTAATCCTAGTTTGTGCTTAGTGAGGGCCTAAGTTAAGTAAGTAAGGCATTTCTAATCCTAGTGTGCTTAGTGAAGGCCTAAGTTAAGTTAGTAAGGCATTTCTAACCTAAAGGGAAGTTAGTGGGTTGTTACAGTCTCCCATCCTAAAAGAAAATACCGTTGATGAGTGCTCAAACACTCATCATTTTTGGTCAAATCTGAACTGCAAAACATACAAAAACACTCAGAAATGCATCAAAATACTGAAAATATTTCAAAATTGTGTTTTATATGTTTTAGATGCAAAAAGAGTAAAAACAGATGAAAAACGTACAAAGTTTGCATAATTGGCAGTTTCAGTCCCTCAACTTTCAAAAATTGGCAAAAATAGTCCCTGAGCACATATTTTAAAAGAAAAATCACCAAAGGTCCTTTTGAAATCATAAATTGTCATATTTAGTCCTTTGGTTAAAAATATCAAAAGTTTTGGAAAATTTACAATTTTGGTCCCTGGAGTTTCAAACTTTGGCAGGATTGGTCCCTGGTGAAATATTTTTGAAAGAAAAATCATTTTGGGTCCTTGGGAAGTCACAAAAGTCATTTTTAGTCCTTGGTGTGAAGTTTGGAGAAATGTCAATTTTGGTCCCTCAAGTTTGACAACTTGGCAATTTTGGTCCTCGGGTGTTTAATTTTGGAAATTTATTATTAAAAGGTCCTTGTGGAATTACAAAGTGGCAGAAAAGACCCTTGGAATAACATTATGGAAGTTGGCAGGTTTGGTCCTCAGTTTCATTAATATTGCAAAAATGGTCCTTGTGTCTTAACTTTAACCAAACGGACCTTTTGTTATTATTACCCACCCAAAAACTTAACCTGATACACAAAACCTCCCAGCCCATCACCATTTACCCTCATCAGCCCACCAAGCCCACCTCCCCTAAAATATTAACTCCCCCGTTTAATATAAAATCACCCCAGTCAAACCCCCTTCGTTAACCCTTCATCCCCTCCACTTGACCTGGTAATCCCCTGCAACACTCAACCCATCCCCCCTCCTCCAGCTCATCTCTCCCATCACTTGTCTCCTCCACATCACACTAAACCCCAAACCCCATTAATTATCCTCAAATTGCTCCAAGAAATCCCACAACTGCCAAAAGTTAATTTCCCGCCAAAACCACTTCAATGGCTAGGATCAAATTAAAGCCATCCAATGGCTGGGAAGAGAGTGGGAAAGTCAAGAAAGTGCTCCAGGACTTATATAACTGAAGAAAAATGGAAGAAGGAGTAGTTAGGTAGTAGTTAGTGTAGAAAATAGTTTTATTGTTGTTTTTAAATGAATTTCCTTTTTTCTGATTTAAAAACCTAGTTTTAATTGTAATCTCAAGTTTGAATTGTAATTTGGAAGTTATTTGTATCAAATATTATCAGTTCTTGTGTTGAATTCAGTGTTTGGTAATTTCAAGTTAAAATTCAATTTTCAATTTAATCTGAGAATAGTAGTTGTTTATCATCTACTTATGCTCACTTTAGCTTATTCATAAGTTCCTGTAAGTGTTTGAAGCTTAAAAATCTAATACTACTCAGTTTCATACAAATTGGTAAAAATTCCAATAATTACTAAGTTAATTATTCCATAACATAAGAAAATGATAAGGGAGCTGATTCAGAATGGAATTGTGATGAATGATGGACTTATATGGTTTTAGTGCCTAGTGGTAGGCTTAGGTTGATCTTGGATACCTTGGGTACTCACCTCAGATTGGGATTCATAGTAAGCAAATTTTCATTCTTTTGCATTCAAAGTTCATTCACTGCCATGGTTGCTAAACTTAGTTCATTAAGGCTTATTTAAAGTTAGTATAAGTTAATTTTTTAGTTTCAGGGTTTAAATTGTAGGCTTACTTCACAAAACCACTAGACAATCACCTATAAGGGGGTGTTTGGTAAAGCTGGTATTTGTGTGCTCTAGTTGTTTGCTTGCATTATTCTTTGCATATTTAGTTCATATTAGGGTAATATTAGTTGTTCAAGTCAATAAATATAGGTCTCTTTCATTAAAAAGTCAAAATGCAAGTGTAATCCCCACTATTGCTTAACTGTTGAAATGTTAGGATTGGATAACCTAGGATTTACTTGCATAAGTTGTTTTAATGACTTGAATCAGTGTCACTTTAGCTTATATCATAATTCTAGACCATTAAGAACCAATCAAAGTTCAATATAGTCAATCTAGCAAGTTTTCATAAAAAGTCAAATATTCTAATTCTCAGATTTTGCAAATCTTGCAAGATTTTTGTAGAATTTTGTATTGAGAGTTAGGGCCTGAGTTTTTCAGAATATGTAGTCCCCCAGCTAGTCTTCAGTGTCTCATCTTTCTTTTATTTTTAGTAATTTTCTGTGGGCCCCACCATCACCTCAAACACACCTGCAGGGGGAGGTTATCCCCTGTTGCAGCAGCACCACAGCCCACACCACCACCTTGGTGGTGGTTTTTTGCCACCACAGTGGGTCCCACAAGCCACAAATAGTTTCTTTCAACCCCCCCCCCCCAGGTAGTCTCAACATTCTAGCTATTCATTTGAGCTTATAACCCTTGGGGCCCACTTGAATTCGGCCCTCAACTTTGTCCCCTTTCTGAGTTGAAATTGGCTTAGGCAATTGCTTATTCTGGCTTATAGGCTTATACTTTGAGCTTATTTGAGTGAAACCTGCTTAAACATGTCCAAGTAACTTAAGTAAACCAGAATCACCCCTTGTGGGCCCCACATGAGCTTATTTCAAGCTTTTGCCTACCACAGTCAACTAAAGTCAACTGTCACACCAATAAGCTTGTACTTTGCTTAATTTAAATTCCACAAAAGTTGTTTTTATAAAAGTTTCATGTTTTTAGTTGTAAAATAGTTTTCCAAAAAGAAAATACAGAAAATCCAATTTAAAATTAAGTGATAGTTTCTATTTAATATAATTTAAATTTTAATTTTTTTTTAGATTTTTATTAAGTACTTGGTATTTTTATGTTTTTATTAATTACCTTTTATAATAAAGTAATTTTAGTAAATTTTTCAGATTTTTATTTTGCCATTTAGTATTTATTAGATTTAATATTAGTTTTATTAATAATTAATTAATAATTAAGTTTTAAATAGCATAATTAGTATTTATTAAATAAGACCTAGTTTTTATATTTTTCCTAGCTTTTATATAATATAATATAATTTTAGGAATTTTTCTAGAATTTTTACTGTTCATTTGCTATTTTTTTTAATTTAAAATAGTTTAATTAGGTAATTAATAGTTAATTAGTAATTAATTAATATAAAAATCACAAAAATACATATTTTTTATTTTAATACTTATTTTTAGTTATTTTATAATTTTAGAAATTTTATTTTCATTTTTCTAGCATTAGATTAATATTATATTGTATTTAAGTATTTTAAATATTAATAATTAGAATTAAATAGTATTTAATTAATATTAAATAAGTAATTAATGTAAAAATCCATTTTCTTTTTCTAAAAATTTTCTTTCACCCTTAATTTTGTAAAAAAGTCATTTTCACCCCCTGGGGGTTTTCAGATTTCAGTTTTCACGTTTAATTTCGTACGTTCGCGTAAATTTAAATTGAACGTACGCGTTTTTAGGTTTTGAACGTTTCTGGTTTTTCAAACTTTACAATCTTGTTCATATAGCTTGTTTAAGCTATTTCCTTGTAGATTCCTTAGTGTAACCATCTCAAACCCCTTTCTGTCCAAATTCACCCGATCACAAACCCGTTTGATAACCATCCACACCTCGTCGGGACATAACGACCCGGGGAAACCCTATATTCCACGGAGCATTGACTCTAGGCAGTTTGACTTGGTTGACCATATCCTTGGTCAATTTAGGTTGACCGTTTGGAGCCAATCAATCGTCCCGAGAATTTTTTTTTGAACGGCAATCTCGTCCCGAGATTTAACTAGATTTAGTGTGCGAGGGTGAGAATAGATGGGGATATTTAGCACGGATTTGATCCTCTTGTTCCCAAGTATACTCTGGTCCTCTTTGGGAGTCCCAACGTACTTTAACGATAGGAATCCGGTGGTGTTTTAGATTTTTGACCTCTCGGTGCATAATTTCCACTGGTTCTTCAGTGAAATTGAGCTTATCATCCAATTGAAGCTCTTTTATAGGAATGGCGATTGATTCGTCCGATAAACACTTCTTAAGATTTGAGACGTGAAATGTGTCGTGTATATTACTTAGTTCATCTGGCAATTCAAGTCGGTATTCCACTTGACCAATTCGTTCTAAAACCTTAAATGGTCCAATGTATCTCGGACTAAGCTTTCCTTGCTTTTCGAGACGAAATACACCTTTCCTAGGTGAAACTTTCAACATAACCCTATCTCCGACCTGAAATTCTAAAGGCTTACGTCTTATATCAGCATAACTCTTTTGCCTATCCCTTGAGGCTTGTAAGAATTGTCGGATTTGAACTATTTTCTCATTTGTCTCATGGATTATCTCTGGACCCGTAAGTTGTACTTCTCCAACTTCGTCCCAGCAGACAGGGGATCTGCACTTTCTCCCATAAAGTGCCTCATACAGTGCTGCCTTGATACTAGCGTGATAACTATTGTTATACGAGAATTCTACCAACGGTAAGTGTTTCTCCCATCCTTTTCCAAATTCTATCACACACGCTCGAAGCATATCCTCGAGTGTTTGGATAGTTCTTTCACTTTGACCGTCGGTTTGTGGATGATATGCCATACTCATGTCTATCTGAGTACCTAAGGCTTTTTGCATAGTTTGCCAAAATCTTGACGTGAAATAAGAATCATGATCCGATATGATTGACATTGGCACTCCATGTCGGGAAACTATTTCCTTAAGGTACAACCTAGCAAGGGTTTCCATATCATCCGTTTCTCATATAGGAATGAAGTGATCGGATTTCGTAAGGCGATCAACTATTACCCAAATAGCATCATGCCCATTGGATGTTCTAGGTAGTTTAGTCATAAAATCCATCGTAATTCTTTCCCACTTCCAAATGGGAATCTCAGGCTATTCCAATAAGCCGGATGGCTTTTGACATTCAGCCTATACTCTAGAACATGTTAAACACCTGCCCACATATCTGGCAATGGATGCCTTCATGTCGGGCCACCAATAGTGTTTCTTCAGATCTTGATACATCTTGTCAGAACCTGGGTTGATGGAGTACTTAGATTTATGGGACTCGTGCATTATTACGTTCATTAAGTTACCATTATGAGCTAACCATCTTCGACCCTTAATACAACGAGTTCCGTCTAAACGTATCTCAAAAGCCTTATCCATCCCTTATAAATTCTCAAGTTTACAATCCTTCATTTTGAGGGCTTCATTCTGGGCTTTGAGTATTTGAGAAGGTAAATTCGAATGAAGAGTCATAACTAACGACGTAACTCTAAGAAGTTTGATTCGTTCCTTTCGGATCAAAGCATCTGCTACTATGTTAGCTTTGCCAAGGTGGTAACGAATATCACAATCGTAATCAGCGAACAGTTCTATCCATCGACGTTGTCTCATGTTCAACTCTTTCTGATTAAGAATATGCTGTAGTATTTTGTGATCTGTGAAAACTGTACACTTAGTGCCATACAGGTAATGTCTCCATATTCTTAGAGAGAACACTACTGCTCCTAATTCTAGATCATGTGTAGTGTATTTTTCCTCATGTGTCTGGAGTTGTCGTGATGCGTAAGAGATTACCTTATCCTTTTGCATCAACACTGCTCCAAGACCTCTACGCGAAGCATCACAGTAAACGACAAAATCATCATTTCCGTCTGGTAATGCTAAGATCGAAGCTTCACACAACTTCCTCTTCAAAAGTTGGAAAGCTATCTCTTGATCTTTTCCGCAGTCAAACTTCCTGTTTTTCTGGGTTAGTGATGAGGCGAAAAATGATCCGTTTTTAGGGGGTCATTTAAGCCCGAATTCGAATTTATTTGATCAAATATTGCCCTAAATCGTTCCTTTTGTGATTTTAGGTACTTTGGGAGTGAAATCTGGAAAAGGAAGCAATTCGGACGTTTTTGGAGCATTAAAGTCAAGAAAACGCCAAAGTCTTAATTTTCCATGCTGGGAACAGTAGCTGACGGCGTCAAGAGCAGAATTCCATGACGACCCAGTACAGATTTGACGGCGTCACGAAGGTAGGGCGTCAAGAGTAAAAGTCATGACGGCCTGGAAATGAGTAAGTCTTGACGGCGTCAAATGTAGATCAAGGCAGTCCGAAAATAGTTTTGGCGGCGAGGTGACGGCGTCATAATGTTGGTCTTGACGCCGTCAGACCCCTTTTCCTATATATAGTTTTCTAATTTTCACATTAAAAGAGAGAAGTTTTGGAGAAACCCTAAGTACGATTTTGGTGCAACTTTTACAGGTTTTTCAAGGGTTCCAAACCCTTGATACCTTTCATTGTAATTGAGATAAGTGTTCTTTTAATTCAATCAATATGTCTATGTGTTGGTTGTCTATATCTTGTTCTTGTCTTAATTCCATCATGCTAGGCTAGATCTATCTTGTGTTTGCTTGGATCTAATGAAACCTAGATGTTAATTATGTGTTGATTACTTGTTTATACTTGTCTTGGATGAATGATTTATATGTTAGGCTTAAGAAAACTGGCAGATCTCCAATTGGTAACATGCTTGAACGTCTTAAGAAACATGAACCAACGCGCACTAGGTCTTTATTGGTTGTATTTAATGCGTGAGCCACTGTTTACAATCCCTATAGTTGTGCCGGGCATGGTGTAGGAGGAGATAAGAGCTCATAGAATTGGGGAGTTAAGTGTGCCAACCATGAATGGTATTAAGGAATACGATCCGTCATCCATGCAATTATAACAAGTAATTAACGTGTAAAAGATGTCTAGGGAGTAGTGAAATCTAAGTAAACACATTTTCTCCACTTATTGCTCACAACTTTAGTATAATTTAGTTTATTTTCATTTTAGTATTTTATTTTGATTGCATATTTAGTATTGGGTTAGTTGATTAGCAACTAATTCCGCCCAAATCCTTCAAACCCGAGATTTTTAATTTCTTTCTAAAAAATAAAAAAAAAATACAAAAATAATCATCCCTCACCTTTAGAACTAGTATTTAGGCTTTCTAATCCTAGCGACACTATTCCTAAGCTGAACGATCAATCCCCCGGTACTTGTCACTATACTATACTATAACGATCAGGTACACTGCCTGGTGGGGGTTGTAAGCTTCTCAGGATCCCTTGAGAGGTAAAGCCTGGTGCAATTCCCATGCATCAAGTTTTTGGCGCCGCAGCCCGGGGAATAGTTATTGTCTAGGTTAGAATTTCTTTTTATTTGGTCTACTTGCTAGATTCCTTTCTAGTAAGATTTTATTTTTATTTTTAGGTTTCTTTAGTCTATCTATTTCTTTGTGTCCTTTGTTCGTAAACTATTTCGATGGATCACAAAAACATTGATCGTTTGATTCCTGTTATTCGTGTTTTTCGTCGTAGGATCTTCCAAATGCCCGCCCCACTTCCTTTAGCAGAAAATGAGAACCTACCTAACCTCTCACCCAACCACCACTTTGACAATAATTCTGAGTTAGAAGAGTCTGATCATGATGATGACTGTAGGGCTAGTCCTTTCTACTATTCAGACTCCGATGAGGATCTTGATGATGGTGATGTGATTAATGAGAATAGGATGGAAGAAGAAATAAACCCTCTTAGGTATGTTGACCCTAGAACTAGGATTGAGTGTGATAGTTCATTTAACATGCAATTCCCTTGTAAGATCGGATTTAAGAGCTTTAACGCCTATCTCAACTCATCTCTTCCAATGAACATAATCTCACGTAATGAATACAATCAAATCATGGTAGATGAGTTAGAATACAAAGGAGAAAACATTATTGCTAAGGCAATACCATTGCATGTGTTTGTAGGAAGCTTGGTTTATCTTGTTGAGTTCATGGTTATGGAGAATCTAGGAGAGTTTATTGATAATAAGTTGACCCAAGTTGTGTTTGGAAAACCCTTCAAACGGTTGACCAACCTCGATGAAAAACTCATAGAAGGGCTAATTACATTATCGGATGGGGATGAAGATTTTGTCTATCAAATGCCCCGCACACACCCTTGGTTCAAAGATTTTACCATGCAAAAGTGTAGTAGGTATCCGCCCATGGAAACTTTAAGTGAGAATGATAAGAGAAAAGGACTTAAGTACACGCATGAAAAGAATAAAAGATACTATCGCGGATGCTTAGAGTTAGGAGACGAATATAAGAAAGATGAAGCGATTATTAGATGGCTCACACTTGGTTATGTGAGCATAAGCGATACACGTTAACCCATGACCTTGAGTCTAGCTACAAGACTCATAAATAAAGAAAAGCACTTCTTGGGAGACAACCCATGTTTTGTGTGATTTTATTTGTTTGTTTGTTATTTGCTTCCGTATGCATGCTTTATTTTTATTGTTGGTTGGTCATGTTTCTAAAACATGTTTCTAAACTAAATAGTGAAAATACTTTACTTTGTTGTTTTGGCCTAGTCTTAACTCCACCTAAAGGTATTTTTGCAAAAGATAAGTGTAAGGGGAAACCCCAAATATGTTTTTAAGAAACAAACCGATCATGATTCTCCACAATATTAAATGAACATGTGTATTCGTATTTGTTAGAGTCAAATGCTTGTATTGAGTCATAATGAAGTTTTGCAGGATTTTCCAGGAAGTAGGACCAAGTTTTTCCAGAAATTTTTCGGAAACTTAACATAAGAATTTCTGCAGGTCACTTCTGACGGCGTCATGAGTTTACTCTTGACGGCGTCAAGTGTAAAAATCTGGAAATTTTACCGGTTTTGTTTTTCTAACGGAGTCTTATGGTTTTTGTGAATTATTAAGTTTTATAATCTCCAGGAGATCTGCAAACTTCATTCCACAAGCATTATATCTTATCTTGTTTTCTAGGATTTAGTAACTTATATAGGATGCCGCCGATTTTACGCGAGGTTGTCTTGTCTATTTTATCAGGTTTTACAGGTTATGTATGACAAGAAGATGATTTATATTCTGGAAGGGAAGCTTTGATTGTTCATTTTCTTGGAGGAAGATTTAACCTGGCCACCCTATTATCCATACCGAGCGAATCAGGGGAGTATTTGATTTCATTCTCTTTACTTTTTCACTTTTACATTCTTTACTTGAACATTGGGGACAATGTTCATCTTAAGTGTAAGGGGAGGGTAAAAAGATGATACCTTACATATGCACTTTCGCTTGAGTTTGTTTTGTTTAATGGTAGATGTGTAATAAAACTATGAGAAATACTTGTTAGTGCAATTTTAGCGCCAAATTTAAATTTTTTTACAACATTTAGAAGTGAAACTTTAGCCATAGCAAGCGTCTCATGGATAGGAGATTGTATGACTAGCACATAACCGTATATTCAAAAAAAAATTTCACCCAAATATGTGAGGTTCGCTTTTAGATTTGATAGGAAAAGCATTTATTATTAGTGCTTATGAGTGTACCGGTAGCATTTAGATTCTTGAACTTGCGTTAGTGATGCATCCCGAGACCGCTAGTGAGACTACATTCGTGTAGTAGGATTTACTACATGATAAGAGGCATTAGGATCACCCTTGTGTTAAACCCGTATAATAATTACTTGACCATTTAAGTCATATTACTTGGCTAGTTAAGTCAACTAATTTTTCCCACACCCTCAGCGTTGTACTCATTTTTAGTACACGAAACCCCTAGTACACCCCTCTGAGCCTATCTTTTCGTATCTAACTTTAAGCATTTTACTTAAAGGAAGAATTTGTTACACCCCACTTAAATGTACAACCAAATCGCCTTAGCCTTTCGTGTATGCGCTCATTTTTAGTGCATTATTGTTATTTGTTAAACCCTAAGTTAACTTTCTAATTGATTACATGGTTGCTAAGTCGAGTCATATCCTTGTACATATTGTTTTGGGACGATTGGG
This sequence comes from Artemisia argyi, assembly GCA_030686995.1. Classification (NCBI taxonomy): domain Eukaryota; kingdom Viridiplantae; phylum Streptophyta; class Magnoliopsida; order Asterales; family Asteraceae; genus Artemisia; species Artemisia argyi. The sequence goes on along the minus strand of CM060701.1, from coordinate 92,028,271 downwards.
ACTCATGGGTAAGTACTTATTGTATGGAGAAATGGGGAAGAACATCATTTATTACCCCCATATGTACGTTAATCTTAAAAGTGCTCCAAGTGTTTTGATTTTCTTAATTCGAGTCATTAGATTAGTTTAATGTAAAGTATGTAAAGATTCAAGTGTAAGGGGAATATTCATTCCCTATGATGTATTATTTTGGATGGTAGGGTAAGAGTGTATGCAAAAAAAAAAAAAAAAAAAAAAAAAAAAAAAAAAATCGAAAAATAATATATAGAAAAATCAAGAAAAAAGAAAAAAAAATAGAAAAAGGAAAAGAGAAAAAACATACGGACTACCATCCCTTTTTATTCTATGTTCATTTTATGTTTTTTGTTATTTTTCATTTATTAGCTTAAGTCGAGTCTAGTCTTGGCTTAGCAACGCCATATTGTACATGTAATTAACCAAGATTGTTAACTCGCCACCAGTAAAACTTCCTTTATCCAACAAAACCGTGTATTTCATATCCCTACACCTAACGTTACAACCCTTTAAAAGACCTCTTTGATAGTTTATCCTAGGTGCTTACGCCATGTGGTGGAGGTTTGATCCTTTCCCAAGCCTATGGTAATCTATTTTGCTATGACAGGTAGTGACAGATATCTTCCGTTTCCATATTATAATTTACATTTTATTACACCCGAGAGATGTGAGTATCTAAACACTATTTGTGAGGTGCTAGTATATGACCTCCGTGCTTGTCTATTGGTCTTTAGTGGAACGATTATTTGTTGTAATTACTTTTATATTAGTGTTAAATGACCCCTAACTTGTCTTTTGACTAGAATAAAAGCGCATTTGCTTAAGGACAAGCAAATCTCAAGTGTAAGGGTATATGATGAGGCGAAAAATGATCCGTTTTTAGGGGGTCATTTAAGCCCGAATTCGAATTTATTTGATCAAATATTGCCCTAAATCATTCCTTTTGTGATTTTAGGTATTTTGGGAGTGAAATCTGGAAAAGGAAGCAATTCGGACGTTTTTGGAGCATTAAAGTGAAGAAAACGCCAAAGTCTTAATTTTCCATGCTGGGAACAGTAGGTGACGGCATCAAGAGTAACTCCCTGACGGCGTCAAGAGCAGAATTCCATGACGACCCAGTACAGATTTGACGGCGTCACGAAGGTAGGGCGTCAAGAGTAAAAGTCATGACGGCCTGGAAATGAGTAAGTCTTGACGGCGTCAAATGTAGATCAAGGCAGTCCGAGAATAGTTTTGGCGGCGAGGTGACGGCGTCACAATGTTGGTCTTGACGCCGTCAGACCCCTTTTCCTATATATAGTTTTCTAATTTTCACATTAAAAGAGAGAAGTTTTGGAGAAACCCTAAGTACGATTTTGGTGCAACTTTTACAGGTTTTTCAATGGTTCCAAACCCTTGATACCTTTCATTGTAATTGAGATAAGTGTTCTTTTAATTCAATCAATATGTCTATGTGTTGGTTGTCTATATCTTGTTCTGGTCTTAATTCCATCATGCTAGGCTAGATCTATCTTGTGTTTGCTTGGATCTAGTGAAACCTAGATGTTAATTATGTGTTGATTACTTGTTTATACTTGTCTTGGATGAATGATTTATATGTTAGGCTTAAGAAAACTGGCAGATCTCCAATTGGTAACATGCTTGAACGTCTTAAGAAACATGAACCGACGCGCACTAGGTCTTTATTGGTTGTATTTAATGCGTGAGCCACTGTTTACAATCCCTATAGTTGTGCCGGGCATGATGTAGGAGGAGATAAGAGCTCATAGAATTGGGGAGTTAAGTGTGCCAACCATGAATGGTATTAAGGAATACGATCCGTCATCCATGCAATTATAACAAGTAATTAACGTGTAAAAGATGTCTAGGGAGTAGTAAAATCTAAGTAAACACATTTTCTCCACTTATTGCTCACAACTTTAGTATAATTTAGTTTATTTTCATTTTTAGTATTTTATTTTGATTGCATATTTAGTATTGGGTTAGTTGATTAGCAACTAATTCCGCCCAAATCCTTCAAACCCGAGATTTTTAATTTCTTTCTAAAAAATAAAAAAAAATACAAAAATAATCATCCCTCACCTTTAGAACTAGTATTTAGGCTTTCTAATTCTAGCGACACTATTCCTAAGCTGAACGATCAATCCCCCGGTACTTGTCACTATACTATACTACAACGATCAGGTACACTGCCTGGTGGGGGTTGTAAGCTTCTCAGGATCCCTTGAGAGGTAAGGCCTGGTGCAATTCCCACGCATCAGTTAGCTCTATCAAAGGTTTTGCTATTTTTGAAAATCTCTTAATAAACCTTCGATAGTAGCCTGCAAATCCTAAGAATTGTCGTATCTCAGTAGGATTCATAGGATACGGTCAATCCTTAACGGCTTTGATTTTGCTGGATTGACACGAAGTCCTTGTTTAACTATCATGTGTCCGAGAAATTGCACAACACTAATCCAGAACTCACACTTAGAGAACTTTGCATAAAGTTTCTCCATCTTAAGCAGTTCTAGGATTATTCTCAAGTGTATAGCGTGCTCTTCCTCGTTACGTTAATAGATAAGGATATCATCTATGAACACTATAACAAATTTTTCCAGGTATGGTTTACACACCCGGTTCATGAGGTCCATGAAAATCGCTGGTGCGTTTGTCAAACCAAATGGCATAACTTGAAATTCATAGTGCCCATATCTTGTTCTGAAAGCGGTCTTAGGGATATCTTCTTCCCTCACTCTCAGTTGATGATAACCCGATCGTAAGTCAATTTTTGGATATACACTCGAACCTTGTAGTTGATCAAATAAGTCATCAATCCTGGGTAATGGGTATCTATTTTTGATAGTAAGTTTGTTCAATCCATGATAATCGATACACATCCTCATAGATCCGTCTTTCTTCTTTATGAATAGGACAGGAGCTCCCCAAGGTGATGTATTTGGGCGTATAAAACCTCGATCAGTTAATTCCTGGAGTTGTTCAGAGAGTTCCTTCATCTCTGAAGGGGCTAACCTATAGGGTGCTTGGGCTATATGTGCCGCTCCAGGAATTAAATCGATTTGGAATTCTATCTAACGAACAGGAGGTAAGCCAGGTAAATCCTTAGGAAAAACTTCTGGGTATTCCCTGACAATAGGGATCTCCTCTAGTCGTTTTTCATCTGGCTTAGTCTCCATTACTTGAACCACGAAAACTTGACAACCTTGTGACATGTATCGTTCCCTTTTGATACATGAAATGAAGTTAAGTCGAGTTTTACTTTGGATGATTTTATCATCGTTGATAGTTGCATTTCTTACACAGAGGGGCATTCCCAGTTGCATTTCTTACACAGAGGGGCATTCCCAGCATAACCAATTTTCTCATTTAAATTGGTGGCATAAGCTTTTGCATTCTCTTGACTTGTTTGAGGATAGGGGTTTGTATGGTTACTACTAGTGGTATTACGAGTGTTACCGAAAGCTCTCCCATCGTGGAACTTTCGTTTAATATCGTAGGGCACTGGCACAGGGTTGTGCTTTGTTACTTGGTCCATTAACCTCAAAGTTATGTTAATGGCCTCCTCTAAAGTTTGAAGTTTAGAGGCTGTAACATTCCCTTCGATACTCCGGGGCAAACCTCCGATGAAAAACTTCTATCGTCTTTTCAACGGTTGGCACCATTGTAGGAAACAAAGTTTCCAACTCTTGAAATCTCCTAATATAAGTTTTAACATCGTTCCCCTTCACAGTCAAGTTATAAAATTCATTCTATATTTTCTTGACTTCCGTTTGAGGGCAGTATTTCTTATTCATAAGTTTCTTAAACTCAACCCAAGATAACTATTATGCGTCCTTTATTCCTATTAGTTGGGCATACGAGTTCCACCAAGATAACGCTTCCTCAGTAAGCGTACCAGTTGCAAACTTAACCCTACAATCCTCAGTACAGTTACTACGGGAAAATACCGATTCACATCTCTCAAACCAGTAAATCAATCCTATGGCCCCTTCTGTCCCCTTGAAATTGAAGGGCTGACAGCTCATAAATTCCTTGTAGTTACTCTTCTTCACTACAGGAATTTCGGGGTTTCTAGCCATGTTTGCATCCCTAGCTCCTAGTGCTGCAGTCACTAGTCGCTGGATGTCTTCCTGAGTCATGGCTGGAGTAGTGGGAGTAACGGGAGTGGTAGATCTTGTACGTGGCATTCTATAGGCAAGACGTGATAAGAATAGTGTCATAGTTTATGTTCTAAGTTCTTAGAACACTATCTGATACCGGATGGGTAGGGAATCCTAAAACTAAAAGGGAGAATTTCCTAAGAATCATTATACTTCACCGAAGATAGTTTCCCCCTTCTAAAGGCCTAGTGATTCTAAGAGATCCAAAATTTTTAGTGTTCCTAGGTATGTCTACTTGTTTTAATTTCCTATTTTTTCTAGTTCTTAAATCCTAAGGCAGTCTATAGTGTGTGCTAAGGCAATAGGGGATCCTAATATGGGATACTAGTTTTATTAAGTATGAGTAGCTTTAAAACTTTTATTTTATAAAGTGAAAATCTAGCAAGTACCTGTTTATAACTAAGTTATCTACCTATAAACCTATATTATCTAAGTTTATAACCTTATTTTATTTCTTTGTTACCCTTAAGTTCCTGAATGGCTTCCAAAAGATCATCTATGTCAGACCTATGATTATCCCTAATATCCTCGATAATCATTTCTAAAGTGGAAAGTCTAACATGTGCAATAACTACTTCGTTAGAGTGACCCTCATATTTTGTTTGTAACATAAAGATTTGATTAAGAGTTTTCTCTAATTCAATTTCTAACCTATTTCTATCTTTTCCTAATTCCCTAATCCTAGTTTCTACTTCTTCCATTCGTCCTAAAGATAATTTATCTAAATGACTAAGTATTTCCTCTATTTGTTCATCATGCCTTTCTAAAGGCGTTTTATATGAACTACTACCTGTTTTAAACCTAGGGGAGCTGATGGTGGTATAATACGTATTTTCTTACGGGGAGGTGAAACTATTTCGGGAACATAACGATCTTGACTATTATAGTGGGGTATAGATGGGGTAGGGGTTATAGTAGGTACGGTAGGAATTTCTCCACCATATGCTTGCATATACCCATTATATGCCTGCATATATGGATCATTCGGGGAAAGTTCTAAACCTAAGTTAGTTAAGATGTCCTGGGCTAATTCTTCCGGAGAATTAGAACCAGAAGATGAGTGATTAGGAGTAGCCGGAGCATACTCATAACTATCGGATGAAGTATCCATATCATCGGTATCCAACACGATGATAGGATTGTTAAAGGATGACATATCTAACTGTAATAGCCAAAAGAGTATCTCAGCATAATTCTAACCTAAGTAGGTATCCTAAAGGCAGTACTAATAGTGGGGATTCAATCCTAAAGGCAATAGTGAGGTATCTATCCTAGAGGCAATTTGGGGGTTCTAACCAAAAGGCAAGTGGAGAATTCTAACCTAAAGGCAAGTTGGGAATTCTAACCTAAATTAAGGCAAGTTGGGAATTCTAACCTAAAGGCAAGTTGGGAATTCTAACCTGAAGGCAGGTTGGGGATTCTAGCGGCATGGAGGACTTTTTCAAAAAGTGGTTATAGTTTAGTGATGTGCGTTTTGTTAGTGCAAGTTTTAAATTTATAAGGTTGAATTACCAAATCTAGAAACAACACATACGAGCAAGTGTACTCGTCCGTTATAGCAAGATATGATGGTAAGTCGGGATCGTTCGCAGGGATTTGTGAGTGAATCAAAATATAAGTCTAAAAGTAAATCTCTAATGTACGCAAATAAGATAATTAGCAAATTCAATAATTTAAAAACTACACTTGTTTAGACTAGTTTTCTACTTAATGACACACATGATTGTGATAACTTTTGATAACATGTTGGTTGTGAAAATTAGATGGTGGTCTAATCTATTGTTTCTACAAGTTAAATCATCGTCAAGATTTTAGTTCATAAAAACAAGCTTTAGGTGTAAACCAATCAATTCAAGATCCATCCAAGGTTCATAAGGTATGGTGAATATCTTAAACACAAGAACAAACTCTTATTACAAATCAAATACTCTTAGGAAATGGTCATTACAAAAGGTAACCCATTCATAGATAAAAAGGTTACAATTGTTTATAAACATCTAAACTTTCGTCTAACTAAAGGTTTACAAACAATCTAATTTTGTAAAACCCTAAAATTTCATTCATCTAAAATTCCCAAACTACCCTTATTCCACATGAAATTATAACAATCTTAAACCATACATGCGAATTATAAATTAAACCTTAAGTTAACTAATTAATTACCTAAGTTTCCTAAATATTACAAAATACAGTATAACTTAAACCATATATTTCATCACACATCTTCATGCCTATTTTCTTTAATGTTTATACGACACACCTAATACATACATGACAAAAGTTCAATGCAAAACAAGATTTGTTTAAAGAACAAAATAATCAATAATGACCATTGATTTAACTTTGATCCAATGGCTAGATTTAATCATTATTTAAATTAATAAAACATAAAGGGGCATTTTTGTAATTTCTCACTCATCATTCTTATATTCCTAAACTCATACAATCACCAGATTACACAATCTCTTTCTCACCAAAACCACACACAAACCACCATAAACCCATCGATCTGACGTTGATCGCGCCACCAATCAAATTTTTCAGAGACTTCTTTTTTTCGATGTTTGTATGTGTGTGTGTGTGTGAGGTGGGGACGGGGGTGACGAGATTTGTGGCGGCTGGATCTGTGGTGGTCGATCTGTGGCAGCGAGCTCGTTGATCCGCCATATCTTCGTTTCTTTTTATCTTAGAGTGAGATGAAAAAGATGGTAAATGAGGCTATGAGTTGTTGATTTTTGGTTTTAGAAGTTTGGTGGTGCTTTATCCTGAGAAACATCAAATCAGTTGTTGGTTTATCTTTGTAAAGGTGGAAGGGTTGTTGATGCAGCTATGTTGTTGTCAGTGTTGTCGTATATGGGGTTTAACCCTGAACCAAGAGTATGGAGTCAGCTTATTGAGGAATTGTGTAGGGAAAGAAGGTTACTAGTTACATTTGAACTTCTTGACTCACTAACAGAATATGTCAAAGATTGGATCACGCCACCGATCTAATGAAGTTTTTGCCTTGTGTGTTAATTTTTCTTTAATGGTGACACCTATGATCTTTGTAGAATACTTGAAATTCGATTGATTTTTGTTGAAACTCTGTTATTGAGTTTGGAGAAGCTATGTACTTATGCGATGTGATGGTGATGATTTTGATTTTTTTTTTAATTAAAGTTGTTACTAGCAATGTAACAGAAGATGTTTCTTTCAGTTTGTGAAGGCGCAGGTTCTATTTTGACCCATATGCACTACTTCATACTGGTGTTAAGATACCATCCAAGCGAATTACTTGTTTGTATCTAATTGACGAGTTGTGGCTGATATTAACTGAAGGTTACACCTTTGGTGGTGTTATGATTATTTGTGGGTTGCTGAAACATGGATTCCTATTGGCAGCCTTGTGTGATCCTTAAATGGGATTATGATAGTTTATGGATCATTTGATTGCTTTACATCATTAGTAGGAATAATAGACATGAGATTTTATGGATCATTTGACGAGTTGTGGCCGATTTGATTGCTTTACATCATCATTAGTTTATGGCCTCATTCTTAAGGTTACTAGCTACATTAAAATTTTTTTGACTCGTGTCAAAGATTGGTAAAAATCATCAAATGTACAATTTTGGCTACATGATATGCAAGTGAGAGTAGCATTTTTGAAAATTTTAATGTTTTAACTTATATAAATTATGTAATAAACCCATTTTGTAGCTTTGACAAACTTTAAAAATAAATTAAATAAATTAATCATGTATAGCCTTTTTTTAGTGTTTAGGTGGCGTATTGTAAAGCAATGCACAAGTATTTTAGACTTATTTTTATATAAATGGTAGATATTTTTTATGTTGGTTGCAAAGTCTACTAACGTCTATATGGTTCACTTAAATTGCAAAAAATGAGTTTGTCGAATCACATGAGATTCACACACGAATCACATGTGATTTACACATGAATTACATGTGATTTAAAAACGAATCACATGTGATTCACCAAGTGATCCACCTATAGCCTAATGAACAAGATAATGATGTGCCTTAAAGATGCCAAACAATGCAATTAGACCCCATTCTTGTTATCTACATTATTCACAGTGACCGTATATATTTTGGCCCTATACAAATGTCTAAAATTTATAGCCCTCTATAATATGTAGTACCTTTTCACAACACAATAAACAAAGAATTAGTTACTAGAATCACACATGATTCACCACAGAATCACATGTGATTTTTGAACAAATCACATATGATTGATGTATAAGAATCTCAGAACTAATAAAGAGTGTACATTTTAATATTTTATGAGAGAATCATATGTGATCCACCAAAGAATCACATGAGATTTTGTACAAATCACATGTGATTCCTGTAAAAAAAAATTCAGAGCTAATAAATGGCCACCTCATTATTGTGCTCTTTCGGTTTTCGATCCGGTTCGGTTTTTAGAAACGTATCGCAATGTTATTTTGCTCCTGTGTCATTTTGTGTGTTAAGAATGGAGCTTGTGGACCGTCACGTGGGAAGGGTTAATTATTTGGAATTTGGAGTCGGTGAGTATAATTGAGAATTCATCAATCATTTAATAGGAGGTGTTATACGCCTCTAGCGCGGAAATGAGGTCAGCTCTATTAGATGAAACACAAAATTAAATTAAACACAAAATTAATTGAAACACCTATGATTTATTTGGCATATCACATTGATTTTTTGACAACCAACATGTGCTTTATTAAATATATTACAAGAATTCCATATTTTCAAGTAAATAACAAATATAGTAGAATTATGCATAAATGTTTAACAAGAATTTCATATATCCAAGTAACTAACAAAAACTTTTGCAAAAGATTATAAAGAATTCAATGTATTCAAGTAAATGAAAATTCAAAACTCAAAAGTGTTCGAGCATCAATTGATGTTGCCTTCGGTACAATTGTTGTAGCCTTCTGCACAAATGTCTACAAGCACATACCACCAACCCATCTTCTATAATATGTAGTACCTTTTCACAGCACAATAAACAAAGAATTAGTTACTAGAATCACACATGATTCACTATATAATCACATGTGATTTTTGAACAAATCACATGTGATTGATATATAAGAATCTGAAAACTAATAAAGAGAATCATATGTGATCTACCAAAGAATCACATGGGATTTTGTACAAATCACATGTGATTGCTGTAAAAAAAATTCCGAACTAATAAAGAGTGTATATTTTAAGATTAATTGTTTTGATGCACGATTACATGTAATATTATGCCAAATAAAAATAGAACCACAGGTGATTTAGGATAACCAAAATTTCTCATTTTCAAGTCAAAAAATGTAAACCACTTGAGATTTATATTTTTCATAACAAAAAACTACAACAGAATCACATATGATTACTCTTTAACTAAGATTATATCACATGTGATTTACATTTTTTTTTCATAATAAAACATTACAACAACAAATCACGTGTGATTTATTTTTTATTTATTTATTTTTTTTTAATCAAAACGCAGTCAAATTTGATTAAGTTTACAACAACAAAGAGCAAATCATACGCGATTTACATTTTCTCATAACAAAATACTAAAACAACAGAATCACTTGTGATTTACTCATTTCTAGATCAAAATACAATCAAATTTGATTTAATTTACATTAATAACGAGCAAATCACACATGATTTACAGCCAAATACATCTAACATGTTACTAATCACAAGATTTGAGGCATGTCTATGAAGTCAAGCCCAACTAACCTAGCCCAGTTAACCAAACTTTCATTGTCTTCCCCAAAATTGTCCACCAACCAGAGAGAGGGGGAACAAAAAAACATTTCATACATTCATTTCCAATCTCCATGTAGGTCCCACTTTCTACCGTTAAGGGCGGCTCATTTCAATTCAAATCAGCCATTTTATAAAAAACCAAATCTTAAAAATAAAATAAAATAGAAATGGACCAAAATGAATGATGAAGTGCAACTAGGCACCAATGGGCTTGTGGTCCACTGGGCATGTCTTATTCAGTTAAGCGTGCCTAGTGGAGAGTAGTACCGGTTTGGGTGACCAAACCGGGAAGTCCTCTCTTGTGGACCACTGCCCTGTCGGTACGATTTCAAAGTCCTTCAATGAAGGTTTCAACCTACCAGGGTTCAAATCTGGAGAAGGCAGGGTTTACTTCAATTTAAATGTCGTGCCTTCGGGCGGCTTAAGTTGAAGGTTTTCCCCCCATCGGGTTTCAAATTGGACATGGATTTCCCTTAAAAAAAAGTAACCGTTCAAAAAAAAAGTGCAACTAGGCACACAATTTTTTTAACGGAACATATTTAAAATATTAAAATTGGTACCTTTTATCTTTTTATTTTTAATGTGATGCTAACTCATCAAATCCTTACTGGTTCAAAAAAATCTGCAAATGAGAACAAAATACATACAAATTCAAATTTAAAAAAAAAATAGAAAAAGCATTTTAGCCGCATAACAAAAAAAGTGACATAAAGCACACTCGACGCCGCTGCCGGAAAAATCCACACAGTACAAGCACACCGTGATTTGTAGTAAATTTGGGAAGTTGATATCTAATAAAGAAGCAAGCACATCGGATGATATGGAGGATTAACGGTGGCTTTTTACATTTAATCGGGAGTTTTTTTTAAGAACAACGACGGTTAACTGTAAAATCACAAAAAACACCATCGTTAACCGTCACAGTGGTGGCTGTGTGTGGCGGTGGCGGTCGATGACGTCACTGTGGTGGTGGTCAGTTGTGTTTTGAAGATATTGTGCGTGTTTTTGTTGAGAGAAACTAGATGTGTTTTTGGGAATTAAATGAGGGGCAGGTTAAATTTTTTGGATTTCTATATGATTGGGTGTTTTGAACAGAACCATTAGATCAAAATTAAATGAATGGACAAGATCGGCTCTTTTGTTCTTTAAAGATTACACGTTCTCTAGGGATCTCACCTCATACATACATACATATTATTTTGAGGGATAAGAACACAAGTGAACAAGAATATATATGAGCATTCAAAACCGAATATCATTCATAACCAAAAAGATACGATGTCACTTTCTTTCCTAAATTACTACACACGACATTCCTTATTTTTGCATTCCTTCACACGCTTCTAACAACCTTACAATACAATATGTATTCCATCTTTTTCAAACCAACACAGAGGAAGAAACCTAGCTACTATTATATTCGAGGGTGGAGAGTATTTTTTTCAGTGAGGGTTAGTCTAAGTCGTGCAGCCGAAGGTGGTGTCGCATTCTCCCTATTTCAATCTCCCTCTAGTTCCAGCCTAAGGTACCATCAAATCTGTTTTGATTTTCTTCGTAATACGTCTAACCTATCCTTATACGTGTATATATGATCAAAACATGTTTCGTTTCGTCTAATAAATATTATACAAAGAAGTTATGCATGCTACGTAAAACCATAATCACGACTCATTTATATGTCGATCACTAATATGCTATTCTCGTTTAATAACAAGTATGCGAAGATAACTACAACCTTGTCATGTTTAAATGTCACCGAATTTGTTTACGTTTCGAAGTGCTAGACCATGCTACGTTGAAGTATAAACATAACTTATATGATATGGGAACAACTAATATAAGTGCAAGTCGATTTCGGTTATAGGATCATATGAAGAAATAAATTGCGTACATATGTATTTTCGTGGGTAAAGGGTATGGGTCTATTTTGAAGGTTGAGTCGAATTCGGGTTGAAAAACATAGTAAACATGTATATACGTATGCATGGTTAAAAAGAATGATTAGTGTGCTCCTTTTGTTTATTTTAGACGAATGCATATATATATATATATATATATATATATATATATATATATATATATATATATATATATATATATATATATATATATATTCTGGTATTCTATAAACACTAAAATCAGAAAGAAGCTTGCATGGTGTGTCGTGTGTTTGCTTGTGTGTGTGTGTCGGAGTATATGAAAATGGGCAAATCAGCCTTGGTTGCTAAATTTGTGTCGTGTGTGAATATCTTGTGATGTGGTCGAAAGAGTTAAAACGTAATAACTAAATCGTGGTTAAAATATGTGGTCGGAAATACCTTAATATGAGTTAAGTGAAACGATTTCGGGTTATAAAATCTTGGGTCGTCGCGGCATAAATATTAATATCGTGGGTACGTTAATAAATTATATAAAATTATAACGACGGGGTCTAAAATTATTATCTTAATATAAGTTTATGAAATAAACTTTAAAATAATTTTATTTGACTTTTAATATTTAATTTTGATATTCTACATTTTGACCCTATATTTTGTTATATTGACACTTTAAACCCCGAGCTATTATAAGTTGTCATAATTACCCCTACACTATTATGTCACACCCCCAATTTACTTGACTTGCAGCGGAATGGAATACCTGGGGGTGTCTGTCATAGCACCACAGTTACAGTTACATTGAACGACCTAAAGTGTCGTTTGGAAAATACTGCATTTGATCATTGAAATAATTCAGAGTTTACAAAATGAGGTCCCCAAAATGTGTTGCATGTTTATGAAAAACAAGTCGTACTAGATCAAATGTTTACATAAGTGCATGAAATAATGATGAGACGCGTCGACTCCGCGACTCCATGAAGGTCCAAATGCATGTCACATGAGCTACCTTAATAACCTGAAATACATTGCTAAAACGTCAACACGAATGTTGGTGAATTCCATAGGTTTGTAAAATGTAATGATGTACGGCCACCACAAGTAAAAATGCAAGATAAAAATCTCGTGAAAATTGTACAATAGCCTTAAGCTCATGACACCGAAGCTATGACTGATGAAACTGTAAGCCCCTCCCGAATGTTCTGCCGAAACATTCAAATGTAAAAGACATGACATGCATCCGCTTACTGTTGGTATCCACTACCACGGATGGAGGCGTCACCCTCGATAGATCTATCCACTCACTCTCGCTTAGTACTTGAAATTAACGGTTCATGATGTTACAGGGGACTTTTCACATGGCAAGGTAACTTAAGCTATGTACATGTTTGAATACTTGGGCTCGTACTGAAATGATTGATGCAATGTATTCCCCCCGTGGGATTTGAAAACAATCAAAAATGTTGAATTGAAAACGGGGCTATGAAAACTCACCTCAACTGATGAAACCGTGATGAAATGAAATGAACACCAATGAACAATTTGCTGCCGCAACCCAATATGATGGTACCATGAACATGTAATGAACTGAAAGACAAGGCGCGCACACTAGCCGCAACCTAATGTAAATGATGAACGATCTACTTTAGATCATGAAATGATGTTATGAATGTCCATGCACATGTTTCCTATACCACTCTACTCTTTGAAAAACACTTGTTGTTATCAAAAGTATATATTCCAAAACTTAGGAAAATATGGCTATTAGAAAAATAAACTAGTTGTAATATATATACTTGTATATATATAACGTAAGTTTCCATGTTAGCGTTGAAATACTCGGGTTGTAATCCTTGAAATGATGAAAACATACTCATAATAACTAATACTACGTTAGTTATAAAGCTCGGTACCTGATATTATGTTTAGCTTGAAAATGTACTTCGTAGTTTTTGCGCCAAATTTAATAAAAGCTGTCAATTATAAAAGGGTTTTAGCCGATATTCAAACGTGTATATCTTTGTCGTTACTTGTCCGTTTTACTTGTTCTTTATATCCACGGTTACGTCTTAGTATGTAGTAATATATTTTGGAAAGCTCGGCTCCTCCGGGTTACGTCTAAAGTCTCTTTTTGTACCATGAAAAACGTCCAACAGCAACTATTTTCAGAAAAATACTTTTCGTCAACAATCTTGCAAAAATCATAACTTCTTCGTTATAGACTCTTTTTAATCCGTTCTTTCGCCTACGGATTCGTTTTTGAAAGTATTTTCTAAAAATTTTGCCAAAGTTTCCTTGGTGTTTACTGATTTTCCAGATTTTTACAAAACGGGACAGCATGTCTAAAATAGGTTCCAAATCATGTTTTCAAGGTTAAAAACCAATTTCTACCATCACCAAACCTCTTGTAATCACCACATGACTAATCTAATCTTACCATACACCTTCTTAGGGTGCCATGGACTCCTAACCAAGTTATTAGAGCTAGGGGATTCATAACTAAAAAGTTAGGGTTTGTATGTTCCTTTTTAGCCAAAATAAAGTGTGGTATAGCTACTTGTACATGGTTTTTAGCATGATACTTATGAAATACATGTAAAAATAGGATGATCCATGAAAAAAATAAAGATGAAAACTTACTTGATAAAATGAGATGATTATAGGATGATTATGCTTGATGTTCTTGTGTTTTTGTTGCTTGATTCTTGATTAGGCTTGTAAAATGAACAAGTTTGATGCTTTAACTTTTCAAAAACCTTCACTTGATCAAAATATGGAGCTTGGGTCGTGGGTTTTGTGGAGGAGATGAAGAAATGAGCTTTTGATTCAAAGATTTTGTTATGTATTATGAAAAAGGTGTTTGTAGAGATATTTATGCAAAGGTTCATAGTATAATAAGGTTTCATATATGCATGAGGTCAAGGAGGGGGGTTCATGGCTGATTTTCAAAGGGTTCATAAGCCATAATATGGACTTTGATTTATTAAGGATAATTAGTGGATGATTTGTAGTATAAGTATAGGTTTTTAGGTGTTACATTTAGGTAATCGTAGTTAGTTTTTTTTAGTTATCATTAAGTACCGGGTTTGCGAGAAATAAATTTTAACAAGTTAGTCGGGACTTAATAAAGTCATCAAAATGTTAAAAATACATTAGGTACAAGTATTGAGTGTTCGGGTGATTATTGTTTAGTTTTCACGAAAACCGTCGTAATATTATAAACTTACGTTATAAATAAAATATATTTCCAAAATACTGGGTAAATGAATGTAATAACTTTTATGATGTTAAAATGGATATAAAAATATGTCGGGACCATTGTGGGAATATTTAGATATATTCGTCGTGTATAAACCGTGTGTTAACGTTTATTTAGAAATCATAATACGTAAAACGTTAAATATACTGAATATAGTAATTTGAAAATCCTGAGAGTGGTATAACATGTGAATGACCTACTGATGATATGCAGACTATTCCCAGTCCGTATGAAGTGTTGTTACTGATAATGCATGAATTCGCACCTGAACCAATACGGTTACGCGAATTTGAATACCCGTAAACTAAATTTACGATGAAATGTGTAATGCACGTGAATGATGAAATCTTTTCCCGCAATGAATAGTGTTCCGTGAATAGTAAAATTTTTGAATGCTTCTCGGAATGTCAAACTGACACCAAAAATGATGAATAGTAATCTGATGAATAGTGTTTTGATGAATAGTGTTTGATGAATAGTGTTTTTCCAAAGTTCGGGAAATGACCTGAAATGGTGAGTTGTGACAGTCTTCCCCCCTAAAAGGAACTTCGTCCCGAAGTTCAGTTTATGTTGGTCTCTGAAAACATATTGGTGAAAAGGTGATGATATTCGAGAATTCCAGCGAACTCTGACGATAGGAATTCAACTCTGATTCAACTGTTTGACCACACGGTCCATGATTTCTGTTGGTTCTCTTACCAGGTCTGAGATTGTCATTTGGGTTGGATCCCTTCCAATGGAATCATGAGTGACTCATCTGAAAGTCATTTCTGGGGATCTGAAAATGTGAAATATGTTCGTGTAATCCTGTTGTTCTCTGGCAATGTTCAAATCTGACGGCCACTAGGCCTACCCTGTCTGAAATATAAATGGTCCAGTGTATATTGGTGTAACTTTCCAAGTTTTCTGAATGATAACATGCCTTTCCTAGGCAGAACTTTCTGCATAACTCTGCAGAACTTGAAGTTTTAATGGTTTACAACTTATTGAACTTGTAACTGATTCTTGACTTGTAGAAAATTTCTGGTTATCTCATGAATGCCTACTGAACTAGTGAGTTGAGCTTTTTCCAAGTTTGGCCCATCAATCGATGGTCTGCGCTTCTTAATGTTTTAAATGTGGTACTGGTAATATATACTGCTGGATTCTGCCAGAACTCAAGTTTGTATGCTAGTTGGTCGATTCTAAAATGAATCTTAAATAGTCCAATATGCTAAAGGTTCAACCTTTCTTGTTATCCAATTTGTATCATGCCAATCCAAGGCAATGCTTTTAACTTAGTTTGTTCTCCCACTTGAATCTGGATGGTTTGTTGTTCAGGATATCCAATCCAAATGATGTGTGTTATGTACCAACCTAACTTCTGCCAGTTTCTCATTGTTGTTGTGATAACTATTGTTGTAGATGAATTTGATTTATGTTAAATGATTAGTCCAACCATTTCCAGGGTTAATCACTCATGCTCTGAGCATACCTTCCTATGTTCGAATTGTTCTCTCGCTTTGACCATCGGTCTGAGGGTGATAGGTGATGTTCACATCTAAATGGGTTTCGGAAGGAAATCCTGAAATGATTACCTGAAGTCCAAGTTGAATCGGTTTCCTTAACAGGAAAAACTGAAATGGGTACAATAAACCTTTGTGACTAATTCCATAACGTTCGGTCCTTCGAACTTGGCATTATATGAAGGGATAGAATATAGGTAACAATTTGATTCCTTGTGTTTTGTTCCAACGGATGATAAGACATATGTCCTTCTTTGTCTAGTGGGTTTGGTCTCCACTACTGAAGTTCGTAATCAATTTGTGATGTTCCTCCTAATTCCTTCATCACATATTCCAAATATTCTCTATTGTCAAGTCACAAATCCTAAATGCATAAGCGATGTTGTAGAGAAGTTGGTTCTGGATATTTGTCTCGCGATTGTGAGTTTTGGTTGAAATCTTTTTCTGAATAAACGAACTTAGAAAAATGGAGCAAATGATTTACTAAGTAATATTTTTCCTGAGGATTCAAAATTTCAGTAGTTATGAAGTAGAAAAATGTTTTCAAACATGTTGTGATTAAGACTGCTTACCAAAGTTTGATGTTTATGTATATTTCTCATTGTACAATAGTGTTGCTAAAGTTTGATCAAAAGAATCGTACTTGTTCAGAATAGGAATTTTAGAAATCATTTTTCCACAAGGTATGTGATTTATGTAAACGCATCAACTTTATTTAAAAGTGAAAACACTGAAAAGGATAAAATGGTAGAATAGGAAATGTTCGCTTAAATGCATAGATGTCTAACGCTTAGTTCCTGAGGTTGGATAATGTCTATTGGTGGTTATCTGGCATAACTACAAGCATAGGTATTTAGACTAACTTAAGTCCTGAAATAGTTTATCGTTGTAATTGGCAAGACGAAGGTATCACTTGATGTTGTGTCGATGAATGTCTATTCTGTTTTCCCATGTAGATGAGGAGATATGTTCTGGTTTGATCCTTTGCTTGGTATGAAGGTGAGGTTATCTGAAATTTCTAGTGACATAAGGCCTTAGAGGACTCTACGTCGATATTCTTGATTCAAACAATTGTCCTTTGTGAAAACTTACTGCAGGAAAGTTTATGTATGGATGAGGCCATGTTTAAATGAAATGCTCTACAGTCTCAATTAGAACCTTGGTTTATTTCTATTATGTTGTCCTGCGGACATCTATATTGAGTTCAATCCTGTAGCTCAGTCTAGCTAGTACCTTTAAATGATAGAATTTGACAACTAAGTCAGAGATGGTGATTCAGATGGCCTCGTAGTATCTTAGGATTGTTGTTGAGTTATGAATTCTCTCACTATATACTTCTAGTTCTGTAATCCTTTCATTGTTTTTATTGTATAGAGGAATCCTCCATGTAATTGATATGGAAAGTCTCTTCTAGGGAAGTCAATGGGAAAATCCAACTTAATGTCTAAGTGAGTGACAGGTAGGGTAAGTATCCAAGGATAGTTCGGCAAAATGGATGTTTATGAAAGAGTTCCTTTGTTTACAAAACTTTTGGATGAAGATTGTTATTACAATCCTTTGAAAAGGTAATTATTTCCTTCATGGCATAATCCTTCCTGAATTTTACATAGGTGATCAGGCTATGTATAATTGAGGACTAATGATGCGATGTTAGATTTTTGTCAAAATATCATAACTTTCCTCAAAAGTTTTAGATGGTGTTCAACGCATTGTTATTAAAATGGTATCCTGATGTTTCCTTTCAAATAACATAAAAATTGCCTCGCGTAATAATAGTAAATACTTGGTGTAATGACAGAAAAATCAATTTATAGGATGGAAATAAAATAGCTTACTTCAGAAATTTTTCTGTAAAACAATTTCCCCATATGATAGTAAAATAGCTTGAATGGTGTATTGGATACATGGGTGAATCTTGTCGAATGGTAATAGTCTACTAATTCGTCAAAAACGAAATCAACCTAATTCCTGATGAGACAATGCTAAAATATTGCGAAACGATTGAAGTCTGAGCAAATGGGAATGGAAAAGGAAACGACAATGATGGTACTAGTGAATGGAATACTACCCTCTTTCGCGCTACCTCGCGACACCCAAAAGGTAAAACTAAAGTACACACTGTGGGAAGGCCAATAATGTAATAAGTAACTGATGGTGGTGATAATACCTGAGTAGTAAGTGCCCTACTAATGATGGAGAGAAAGCACACTATCTTCCTTGTAATAAGCATCCTAATAAGTCCATTAAGATTAATTCTGAATACACTACCAAAAGGCATTCTATGTACGGTCTGAATGATAGGAAAACCCTGTTCCTATGGCAAATCAATAGTACTAATGGTGGTGTAAATGCAACTGGTGGTATAATGGTAGTGTAAAATGACAAGGCATCTTCAATGTCGGAATACGATAAAAGGATGTCAGGGTGAGTATCTGAAGACATGTCACTTGTGAACCAGGTCAATAAAATGATATACATATATACGGATATGAGTATAAATAACTCGCACAGGGTATGTATGAAACAACATGTATCATGATTATGCACTTATGATGAAATGATGAGATGCTATGATGATGTGGTTATAGTCTAGGGTCCAAGATACATCCTAGTTCGCTATAACCTTAGCTCTGATGCCAATCTGTCACACCCCCAATTTACCTGACTTGCAGCGGAATGGAATACCTGGGGGTGTCTGTCATAGCACCACAGTTACAGTTACATTGAACGACCTAAAGTGTCGTTTGGAAAATACTGCATTTGATCATTGAAATAATTCAGAGTTTACAAAATGAGGTCCCCAAAATGTGTTGCATGTTTATGAAAAACAAGTCGTACTAGATCAAATGTTTACATAAGTGCATGAAATAATGATGAGACGCGTCGACTCCGCGACTCCATGAAGGTCCAAATGCATGTCACATGAGCTACCTTAATAACCTGAAATACATTGCTAAAACGTCAACACGAATGTTGGTGAATTCCATAGGTTTGTAAAATGTAATGATGTACGGCCACCACAAGTAAAAATGCAAGATAAAAATCTCGTGAAAATTGTACAATAGCCTTAAGCTCATGACACCGAAGCTATGACTGATGAAACTGTAAGCCCCTCCCGAATGTTCTGCCGAAACATTCAAATGTAAAAGACATGACATGCATCCGCTTACTGTTGGTATCCACTACCACGGATGGAGGCGTCACCCTCGATAGATCTATCCACTCACTCTCGCTTAGTACTTGAAATTAACGGTTCATGATGTTACAGGGGACTTTTCACATGGCAAGGTAACTTAAGCTATGTACATGTTTGAATACTTGGGCTCGTACTGAAATGATTGATGCAATGTATTCCCCCCGTGGGATTTGAAAACAATCAAAAATGTTGAATTGAAAACGGGGCTATGAAAACTCACCTCAACTGATGAAACCGTGATGAAATGAAATGAACACCAATGAACAATTTGCTGCCGCAACCCAATATGATGGTACCATGAACATGTAATGAACTGAAAGACAAGGCGCGCACACTAGCCGCAACCTAATGTAAATGATGAACGATCTACTTTAGATCATGAAATGATGTTATGAATGTCCATGCACATGTTTCCTATACCACTCTACTCTTTGAAAAACACTTGTTGTTATCAAAAGTATATATTCCAAAACTTAGGAAAATATGGCTATTAGAAAAATAAACTAGTTGTAATATATATACTTGTATATATATAACGTAAGTTTCCATGTTAGCGTTGAAATACTCGGGTTGTAATCCTTGAAATGATGAAAACATACTCATAATAACTAATACTACGTTAGTTATAAAGCTCGGTACTTGATATTATGTTTAGCTTGAAAATGTACTTCGTAGTTTTTGCGCCAAATTTAATAAAAGCTGTCAATTATAAAAGGGTTTTAGCCGATATTCAAACGTGTATATCTTTGTCGTTACTTGTCCGTTTTACTTGTTCTTTATATCCACGGTTACGTCTTAGTATGTAGTAATATATTTTGGAAAGCTCGGCTCCTCCGGGTTACGTCTAAAGTCTCTTTTTGTACCATGAAAAACGTCCAACAGCAACTATTTTCAGAAAAATACTTTTCGTCAACAATCTTGCAAAAATCATAACTTCTTCGTTATAGACTCTTTTTAATCCGTTCTTTCGCCTACGGATTCGTTTTTGAAAGTATTTTCTAAAAATTTTGCCAAAGTTTCCTTGGTGTTTACTGATTTTCCAGATTTTTACAAAACGGGACAGCATGTCTAAAATAGGTTCCAAATCATGTTTTCAAGGTTAAAAACCAATTTCTACCATCACCAAACCTCTTGTAATCACCACATGACTAATCTAATCTTACCATACACCTTCTTAGGGTGCCATGGACTCCTAACCAAGTTATTAGAGCTAGGGGATTCATAACTAAAAAGTTAGGGTTTGTATGTTCCTTTTTAGCCAAAATAAAGTGTGGTATAGCTACTTGTACATGGTTTTTAGCATGATACTTATGAAATACATGTAAAAATAGGATGATCCATGAAAAAAATAAAGATGAAAACTTACTTGATAAAATGAGATGATTATAGGATGATTATGCTTGATGTTCTTGTGTTTTTGTTGCTTGATTCTTGATTAGGCTTGTAAAATGAACAAGTTTGATGCTTTAACTTTTCAAAAACCTTCACTTGATCAAAATATGGAGCTTGGGTCGTGGGTTTTGTGGAGGAGATGAAGAAATGAGCTTTTGATTCAAAGATTTTGTTATGTATTATGAAAAAGGTGTTTGTAGAGATATTTATGCAAAGGTTCATAGTATAATAAGGTTTCATATATGCATGAGGTCAAGGAGGGGGGTTCATGGCTGATTTTCAAAGGGTTCATAAGCCATAATATGGACTTTGATTTATTAAGGATAATTAGTGGATGATTTGTAGTATAAGTATAGGTTTTTAGGTGTTACATTTAGGTAATCGTAGTTAGTTTTTTTTAGTTATCATTAAGTACCGGGTTTGCGAGAAATAAATTTTAACAAGTTAGTCGGGACTTAATAAAGTCATCAAAATGTTAAAAATACATTAGGTACAAGTATTGAGTGTTCGGGTGATTATTGTTTAGTTTTCACGAAAACCGTCGTAATATTATAAACTTACGTTATAAATAAAATATATTTCCAAAATACTGGGTAAATGAATGTAATAACTTTTATGATGTTAAAATGGATATAAAAATATGTCGGGACCATTGTGGGAATATTTAGATATATTCGTCGTGTATAAACCGTGTGTTAACGTTTATTTAGAAATCATAATACGTAAAACGTTAAATATACTGAATATAGTAATTTGAAAATCCTGAGAGTGGTATAACATGTGAATGACCTACTGATGATATGCAGACTATTCCCAGTCCGTATGAAGTGTTGTTACTGATAATGCATGAATTCGCACCTGAACCAATACGGTTACGCGAATTTGAATACCCGTAAACTAAATTTACGATGAAATGTGTAATGCACGTGAATGATGAAATCTTTTCCCGCAATGAATAGTGTTCCGTGAATAGTAAAATTTTTGAATGCTTCTCGGAATGTCAAACTGACACCAAAAATGATGAATAGTAATCTGATGAATAGTGTTTTGATGAATAGTGTTTGATGAATAGTGTTTTTCCAAAGTTCGGGAAATGACCTGAAATGGTGAGTTGTGACATATTATAAATGTCATTTTAACCCTTAAATATTATTTAATTGTCAATTATAACCTTGAAGTATTAAATTACTATTCTGGGAAAACCTACTAAATATGGAAACGAGCTAAAACGGGAAACTTACTACAAAAGGAAAGTTACTATTTTTGGAAAGTTGCTATGAATGGAAAGGTACTAAAAATGGAAAGCCGACTAAAACGAGTAACCTGATTTAAAACAAGTTAATAATCATTAGCCGATCATTAATTCATGTAGAATCGCTGAAGAATGATTGACCTCCTATACTTATGCTATGGTTTCATTGGCGGTTTAAGGTACAGATAATCTGACCTTTTCAGTAAAGGTTTCTCATGACTTTCTTCTTTCCTATATTTGACTGCTTGTTTTATTATGCTATGTTTGCTCTGAGCCTCTTTTGATGGCTTTCTTATATTGATCTGCCATATGCTATATTGAGCCCTGCTATGCTTCCTTTGATATTGAACCTTTGGCATTTGAACTTGATATGAACCTTTGCTTTGAATCATTTGATATGAACCTTTGGCATCTGAATTTGAGGTGAACCTTTAATTATGAACCTTTGCCATGAACCTTTGATATGAACTTTGTTATGATATGACATTTAACCCTTTAGTTTGATACCCGAGCCAAGTTCGTTTCCTAGCCATGAAGGTAACATGGCCGTGTCATTGATGCACCAGTGGCATGACTCACGTGTGGGTGAGTGATTTCTCACACCGTCCCCATTTGATATGATATGTGCACTTTATGATTATTATGATGACTATATGATTTGTTGGGGGGGCGTATGGATTGCAATCCTAGGTTCGCTTTGTGTTCGATGGATTTGACGTGACTATGATTATGATTATTATATGTTTGGTGAATGTGCATGGGTGCAATCCGTGTCTTCACACATTTTGAGAGGTCGCTCCTCTATGGTTACTATGATATGATATGTGGTATGATTTGTTCGGGCTCGGGATTTGATGACTGACCTTACACTTTGATTCATTTTTTTTTATTACCTTATCTTACACTTTGATTTGTTACTGATTATGTCATTCATTTGTTATCCTTTGATTATACCTTATGTTCTTCCCAATGCACCTTACATTATATCTTTGTTTGTTCGTTATCCTTTGTTCCCTTTTGTATATATCTATTCACTGGGCTTTTTAAGCTCAGCCACAATTCTTTTCCTGCGGCAGGGTTTTAGTAGGAAGCTGGGTTATAAGTAGAGAGTACTTTGGACTTAGAAGACTACACTTGCATAGCTATTCGGGATTAGAGATGATTAGAAGTGTTTACATTTTCAGACTTAGTATTTTATTGATTATTCTCATTTGTAACCTTGTACTTCAGATTTTTCCTTAGTAACCTTTGAGAATCTTTTGTATTACTATTTGTATGCTTGTGTTTGCTTTGATATGTCACCATAATGTAATACTTCTACCCTTATCAGGTTGGGGTGTTACAATTTTGGTATCAGAGACCAGGCTGCGACTTGTAGTGCATTAAATCTTGACCTGTGAAGTTCGGACCATTAAGTTTCCGCTGTAGGCACTCATAAGACAACCTCTGAGAATTTGCTTTAAGAACTCCCTATGGCAACCTAAGTTATTATCGGTGAGGAATGAGTAGACTGGGACATCAGATTAGTAGCACTGCTTCCGCATTACTCTGATTCGTACTTCTGCCTTCAGTTATGCCTTATGAGAAATTCTATTTCTGTGGCTAGAAAGTTTCGAAACCTAAGTTCAGTAACCAAGTAAGTTTGAAATCCCTCGAGAATGACATTGATACCGTATACCATTCAAATCCACTTTCTGATCCTCAGATTCCATTTCTGCCTGACAAACATTCTGATATTTTACCGACCATTCTGAAGGTTATTCAAACATGATGTGTTAGACACATTCTGTGAATTCATTTCTTATGCTGGGCATATAATGTATCATCTGATACTATTTGACTTTGCATAATCCTTTACTCTGATAATTGTCAATTACAGAAATAGGAAAAAAATTTGTTTTCCTCCCTCTGAATGATGAACTCTGTTTGCT
The DNA here is from genome assembly GCA_030686995.1 of Artemisia argyi. Taxonomy (NCBI): domain Eukaryota; kingdom Viridiplantae; phylum Streptophyta; class Magnoliopsida; order Asterales; family Asteraceae; genus Artemisia; species Artemisia argyi. The sequence goes on along the minus strand of CM060701.1, from coordinate 92,003,910 downwards.
AATCAGTTTCCTTTGGAAGGATATGATGTTAATATTATCTTAATATGGATTCGTTAACTTAGCAGGATGATGCTGACGACTGATATTCTATACATCTCACTTTTGACGATCATTTGATGTTGTAGTACCATTGATTTATAGTCCACCTATCACTTTGGTTTAAGACAAACGAGATTCCAATACCTAGAACTGTTCTCTCATCGATTTCAACATTTTGATGTATCATGTACTGGACTCTAAGATATATAAACCATCCGTCTGGTTTGATGACTGTGTTCGTTCTATGAATCCGTTTAATCTTGATATATCTGATTTTGAGGTCTCTTGATTTCGAGTTGCCTTTAGTGTGGAAGGATTTGATGTTCAAACACTTGGGATGTTTCTTAGTAATGTGTTTGGGATATTTATGAATGAATGTGATTTAGCACGCGGAATTTACTAAAACACACTAAAGGAACAAAGGTGGTGAATAAGTAAACGTGAATGATTTAGAGTAATGGACACAACATGAATAACACAAAACGATTCAATATTATTGATGAAATAATACAGGTGATCTAAACTATCACCAGGATTACAAGTGTAACCTTGAATCTTTGATACGTAAAAAGGATTTAGAGATGGAAGTTATGCATGGAAATCTATGAAAAACTACTTATAAGAAGGTGACTTAAGGGTTCCTTTTATAGTATAAGGAGCCCTTATTACAAGTTGTCAAGTTGCTTAATATAATATATTAGAGACTTATCTTATCCTAATATTACACCTTTCAAGGTAAAACACTCCATTATATCTACTGAGACTTCTGTACTACTTCTACTTAACGTATTTTGTACAAAGAATAATAATACAACTAAATATCTCTAAATAAAATATAACAACTTGTCGTGAAAACTGGCAGGACCTTCTTTAACTAGCAGTACCTTCTTACCCAGAAGGTACTGTTAGTACATCTTCAACATCAGCAAAACTGAAGAGGCAGGCTTAACTATCATCTAGCAGGCTCTTCTGGCAGACTCTTTAACTTGTGCATTTTATTCCCAACAATCCTCCCCTAAACTTGTTATTCCCTTTTAAAATAACCAAGTTTCTTTGTGAATAAAATTCATACCTTGAGGATTTGAGGGAACTCTTCCAAAAACCTTATCTCTTTCTCCTTAGGCTTTCATACTGATCAAATATGCTCTCCTTCAATCTTTTGACTGCATCAGTTTCTTCTTCACACAATAGCTTATTGGAGATCAAGACTGATAATACTTCATAGCTTAGAGGATACTCCTTCTCACCTAGTATAAAGAGTTCAATTCAACTTTGAGTGGAAAGATGATGAACATGGCTCATGCTGAAGAATTCCCATGTAACAGATAGATCATAGTAAGGAAATTTCCAATGTGTATCAGTAGGATCTGGATCATACAATCTGCTGAACTCTACCCATAGCTCTTTCTCCTTTGCATCAGGCTTAGACTTGGTTTTCAGCTTCTCTTGAACTAAGTCCCACAATTCATCTATATCCATTCTGCTACATACTCTAAGTAAATTTTCAAAATTCTTGAAAATTTCAACCTTATTTCCAACTCTTGATATCTTCCATGCTTTACCAAACTTGTCATTGTAGATTTCCCAATCTATGATTGGATGCCTTGCATGTAAAGGTTCAGCAAATACAACTTGTGGAACATGGACAACCATTTCTCTTGATTGAACATGAGGCAAATCTACTTTCTCTGCTTGATCCTTCTGATCATCTCTACTTCTTTTGGAAGGCCTTTCTTGTGTATCCATGAGAAAACTGGTTTTGTTTCTTCTGTAAGCCTCTATGTACAGAAGCTTCAATTCATCAAATGATTTACCTTTGAGTTGATGATCCTTCATGTTCACTTCTCTTTTCAGATATATCTTGAAGAATTTCTTCTGATCTGCTTCAGAATGTGGCATTTTAAATCCTTTCTTCTGATTCTTCTGGATCTGCTGATAGACATCATCAAATGCCTCTTGATTGTATATCCTAGTGATTAAATCATTGAGTTTAATTGTCATTTCATCTGAGCTAAGAGACTCATCACACACCAGAGTATAGGCTTCACCTCTTACAATTGGATCAATGGAAATGATGTATTGCAGCTGAGCATCAAACTTTTCTTGTAGCATTCTTGATTCTTCTTCAGCTCCTATTACTTTTTCTTCATGAAGCTGTTTGGATAACCTTTCATCTACAGCCAATTGTGCTTGCTCTTTCTTTTTCAACTTTTTAGGCTTTGGTTCATCTTTAACCACAATTTTCTTGCCCTTGTCTTTGGGTGATGATTCTAGACTTGGAGCAAAAGATTGTTCATCAGAAACAAGAAACCTCCCCTGAGGCTGTGATCCCCTCTTTCTTTTGTAAGACACTTGATCAGAACCTTTTAAATTCATAGCTAATAGCCTCTGAATCCCAGCAGGCTCTTGCTCTGCTTTAGCAGTATCTTTTGCAATAACAGGCTCTTCATCAATAACTTGAGTTCCTTCCTGAAATTGAAATTGAATCTCTTCTTCACTCTTAGAACTACCCATCCTCCCCTTTTTTGGAAGAGAGACCCAAACCTTCTTCATCTGAACTTGAGGAACTAGAAACAACCAACTGAGATGTTCATTTAGCCTTCAACAATTTCACCTTCTACTCTAATTTCTCAACCCTCTTAACTAACTTGGTGTTGATCTCTGTAAAATGTTTGTTTTGACTTTCAAGAGTAGTTTGCAAGTGCTGCACTTTCTCCTTTAATTCCCTTATAGTCTGAGCATCTACACTTTGTTGTGGAGGAGATTGTGGTGGTGAGTTATGATGTGATAATGATGGTGATGTTGCAGATGGTGTTTGTGTTGGTTGGTGAGATGGTAATGGTACTGGTGATGGTGGTGTGACTGATGGTACTGGTGATGGGTGTGTTGATGAATGATCAGATGATGTGGATGGTTCTTCAGAATGTTGTGGTAACATTTCCTCAAAAAGTGGTACTTCTTCTCCTTGAAAACCAATTTTCATGTTTGAAAACACCTTGTGTGTAAGTTTGGGAGTTTTTAAAAGGTTTGTTTAGGGGAAGTAACAAATGTTTGGATTTGTTGATGAGGCACTGAATAAACCTTGGGTATATCAAAAACTTTGTTTCACTGTCCACATTTTTAACCAATCCTTCAAAAATATATTTTGAAAAGTTGAATTTCTTGTTTGTTGCCAGGCAAATGAGAGCTGCAGCCATGTTACCACTAAACTGCTCCCATGAGGTTTTCTTTTGGCTTAAACAATGAAGGATGGTATGAATCAAAAATCTCCATTGAGGGGTAAAATGCTTTTTAAGAAATGTAAGCTTTGTAGAAGTTACATTATACCTCATTTTTGTCAAAATTTCAACGATTTTAGTATCAGGCAGTTGACTAATGCCATTTGAATCATCCAAATGAAGATGTCTTCTAATGGATGATTCGGTAAAAGTCAGAGTTCTGCCATCCACTTTGACCTCTAACTCTTGAATCCCATTCCTAAGAGTGTTAACTCTAGCAGTTTGCCAAAATTGTAAAATTTGAGATTCAAAAATAGTGGGATTCACAAGTAAAGCAAACCTGATATAAGAATTATTTAGAAAATCCACTGCTTGATGAAAAGTTTCATTGTCATCAGACTTTTCCAAAAATGCTAATTGGTTGTGACGTTTGACAAAACTTAGACGAGCCATGGTGAAAAGTTTGATGAAAAATTTGATTAGGATGGTGGGATTTTAATGTTGTACTGGTAGAAGATGAAAGGTGAGTGTGATGTGATAAGGATTGATTATAAGAAAATTTACTTTTGACCGACTATTAAAGATATGGATAAGTAATTGAAGAGGCGGTCAAAAAGATTTTTTATTATAATAACTATATCCTTAATTCGAGGAAAACATGAGTAATTCACAAAAATACCCTTCAAAACAACGACTATATTTTTAACCTGACAGACTCAACGGCTATGTAGCAGTACCATTTTACTCTACCAGTACTAAAAGTTGAACTACCAGTACCTTGTTTTTAGAAATATAACTTGGCAGTCTCTTTGAAATTTTAGTAAACATCCCTTATAGTTTTTAGCAAACTATCAGCTATCAACGGATTTGATAAGTCTTTACCAATAGCCGTTTGCTTTTGGACTAGTCAGCTCTTTAAATTTTGTAAAACTGGGTGAACTGATTACCTTATAGTTTTTAGCAAACTATTAGCTATCGACGAATTTGAGAAGTCTTTACCAAGAGCCGTTTGCTTTGGACTAGCCAGCTCTTAAGTTTTGAAAAACTTGGTGAACTGATTACCATTTCCACATCCTGATTTTGTTAGCAATCTTGAGTAACCTAAAATGGTTAGTTGTAGACCAAAAGAACAGAGTGTAAAGCACTTGTTTTATAGCATTGTTAACATTTAAGCATCAAAATGAGCACAAATAGAGCAAACTTTGAACTAGCAGTACCATTATGTACTGACAGTACCTTATGACTAACTAGTAGTACCATGTTTAAAGACCAGAATTTGTTTATTTTATGTACAAAAACACATGTTTTTCAAAGATTTATCATACCAATACCTGCTACCAGGTATTTAAACCTACCTAAATCAAAAGCTTTGGTGAGAAGGTCTGCAAAATTCTTTTCAGAATCAATTTTGACAACTTGAATTAACCTTTTCTCATTGCAATCTCTTATGAAATGGTGTCTGATTTCAATGTGTTTTGTTTTTGAATGTTGAACTGGATTTTTAATGATACAAATAGTACTACTATTGTCAATGTAAATAATGGTGTTAAGAAAATTGTACCCATAGTCAAGCAATTGATTCTAGATCCAAAGAACTTGGCCACAACAACTTGCACTTGCAACATATTCTGCTTCAGTTGTAGAATTGGCCCCCATTGTTTGCTTTTTGCATTGCCATGATATGAGTCTGCAGCCAAGAAATTGACATCCACCAGTTGTGGATTTTCTGTCTAGGGTTACACCAACATAGTCACTATCTAAATAAGCTACCAAATCAAAAGATGATTCCCTTGGATACCATAGACCCAACCTAGGTTGACCCTTGAGGTATCTGAAGATCCTTTTGACTGCTGTGAGATGAGAAACTTTTGGATTTACTTGAAATCTTGCACATACACACATTGAGAACATGATATCTGGTCTTGATGATGTAAGGTACATCAGGGACCCAATCATTGATCTGTAATTGTGCACATCAACATCTTCTCCCTCAGCATCTTTGAGTAACCCCTTTTCTGGATCCATTGGTGTACTTGCAACCTTTGAATCTGCAAACCCAAATTTTCTTAGGATCTCTGCTACATACTTATCTTGGCTGATAAATATGCCCTCATTTGATTGTTTCACTTGGAAACCCAGAAAGAAAGTAAGTTCCCCCATGGAACTCATTTCAAACTTACTATGCATAAGTTTTTCAAACTCCACACACAATTCTTGATTTGTGGATCCAAAGATAATGTCATCAACATAAATCTGCACCAGCAAGATGTCTTTCTTGGTTCTTTTGATGAACAAAGTTGGATCAATCTTGCCTCTTTCAAATCCATTTTCCAATAAATAGAAAGCCAATGTTTCATACCATGCCCTAGGAGCTTGGTGTAGACCATAAAGAGCTTTGGAAACCTTGTACACCTTGTCTGGATATTCTGCATCAATGAAGCCTGGAGGTTGAGAAACATACACCTCTTCTTCAATAGTACCATATAAACATCCATTTGGTAGACAGTGAATCATATGAAAGAAGCATAGGCCAAGAATAGTCTAATTGCTTCAATTCTTGCAACTGGAGCAAAAACTTCTTCATAATCCACTCCTTCTTCCTGAGTATACCCTTGGGCCACCAATCTGGCTTTGTTTTTTTTTATCACTATTCCCCTTTCATCTTTCTTATTCCTGAAAACCCATTTGGTTCCAATTGCCCTGTAACCTTTGGGCAAATCAACCAGTACCCAAACCTTCTGAAGTTTGAATTGAAGTAGCTCTTCTTGCATTGCTTCAACCCAGCTTGAATCATCTAAGGATTTTGTAATGTTTTTGGGTTCTACTTGTGAGAGAAAGCATGAAAACAGGCATATGTGGGCAACTTCATGGTTCTTTTCTTCATACACAGCTAGGATAAAGCCATCTTTGTCTGAAGATAAGACTTGAGTTCTTGTTTTAACACCAGAATCAATACTGCTAATTACATTATCAATGGAGTGATCTTTGAGAATTCTTGTGTTGTGTGTTGTAGGAACATCATAGGAAATTGGAAGGTTTCCAATCCCTACTGTTGAAAACTAGAAGGGGGGGTTGAATAGTTTTACGTCGTTTTTAAATTGTTATAAAAGTTTTTTTAAAAGTTTTCTTTGTTTTATAAAATATAGATTCGATGCTATATGAAATCAAGTCGTGCACAATATGAACAACACTAAGTATGTACGATAAAGCAATAATAACGTAAGTAAAGAAATAGATAAGGGTTGGAAAGATCGAACCGAGAGACAAGAGATTTATAGTGGTTCGGCTACAAGGTCACCTTCCTTGCCCTACTCCACTCCCCGAGCACCTAACTCGAGAGTTTTCTTCACTATATCAACAAGCTCCCTTATGGCGGAGAAAACCTTACACACCAATTTACACACCACAATAACTTCACAACTTAATCACAACTTCTACACAACTAGTTCACACCTATTCACTACTTAATCACACCACTTCTTCACACCAATCTTCTACACACCAATCTTCTTCACACCTATTCTTCTACACACCAATCTTCTTCCTAACTTATCTTCTTCACAACTATTCTTCTAACCAATCACACTATATATCAAACTACATTATCTTCTAACAAATATTCACAACTAATCACACAATGAAATAATAACAATGATGATTCACTAACAACTTAGATGTGGAGATCACAACAAGTTGTAATACTTCTTGTCATGAGGGATAGAAGTATTCTTCTCTTGCACTTGATGGGATGATGTTTGGATCACTTTGAAACAAAGATTTAAGAATGTATGATCAAAGGATTTATAGATTGGAAATGGAGATCTAGAACAGAAAGTTCTGGAGTGCAAAAGGTGAGAAAAAAATCCAGGTTTAAGGTGGTATTTATAGGCAAAAGATTCTGACAGAGGAGCGTGGCCGGTCCCCTTAAATCAAGCCTGGTCCCCTTAATTTTAAGGGGACCGCCCTTTATAATTAAGGGGGCTGCCCAGCTGAAACGGCCATAAACTTTGTCTTTTAGTGGGGAAAGTTTATTTGGTGAAAAACTAACTGATTTTGGTTAAAAATTTGAATTCATATATTTAGTATGAATAAAACATTTTTCTTTATTACCAAAAGTGTTTTTCAAAAATATATAATATGTTTATATAATTAAATAAACTTTGCATTAGTTAATTAAATACCCCTTTGATCATAAATTGCACTAAACACTTTGTTTATTCATACCTTAAGTGATTTGGATATAAAGAGAAATATTAATCACTAAATACTTGTTCATGTCACAAGTTTTAGTTCTATGAGTTTATATTTTGTGATAATTAAAACACAGAGATATTGATAACATGTTAATAATGTTTTTAGGTATTATTTATGTCAACAATCTCCCCCTTTTTGATTATTACAAAACCTTAAACTCAATATATCTAAAACTTGTTTTTAGACAAGTATTATAGAGTTTACATTTCTCTTCTCCCCCTTTTTGTAAAATTAGAAAGGTTAATCCGAGTAAGCTTCGCGAGGGAATTTTAAACGGGTAGAATGCTCCCCCTTGATGTATGCTCCCCCTCATTTGAGAGCACCAAGGGAACGAGCCATGGAGATCTTTGCTACAAAAATATTTGAAGAGAGCAAGATACACATATATGCAAGGCAACAATTATGCAACTAAACATAGATTCATTCAAGCATTATAGAAATGATAAGCATTACAACATTCAATATGCTTGAAGCATATTGATAAAAATAACACAAAAGAAAAGACATAGTCCTATATTGCCTAAGAGAGCACTTGGACTTGCTTGCAACCCATGGTTGATTGTTTTATTTGCTTGAAGGGAAACATAAGCATAAAGCTTAGATGTTTGATTGAGAGGGATATGGAGTGGAGTATGGAGTGGAAGAAGTGGATCTCACGATGTTGTATCGTGTTAAGGGTGGTATTGGATGATTACGAGTGAGAAGATATTCAATCCAAGAAATATCTTCACTCAAGTAGAGGATTTGTTTTTGAAGGAATATGCAACAAGGGCAAAAGTGAGTGTGGTTTGTAACTTGATCCAAGTTGAGAGAGTGGAGAAGGCAATTTGCATAGGGTGATGATGGAGGTTGCCCTTTGTTGCGTTGTGCAAGATGCATAGCAAGGAGATCACTAAGATCGTGGATTTGGTTTATTTCATCACGGAACTTTTATTTTTCCGTGGCAATGTGGAGGGGATCATAGGTTTGGTATGGATGAGTTGGGTTTGTGTAGTTGGAATTGTAGTTTGATGGTTGATCAAACTTGTATGGATCATTATAAGTGGTTGGAGGTTGAGATGTGTAATTTGGCTTGAAGGAAGATGTTTGGTCAATGTTGTATGGTTTGTAAAGAGGATCAAATGAATGACCTTGTTGGTTTGATGCAAAGTTTGGGAAGTAAGAAGTTGAGGGTGAGGAATGACTTCCAACTTCATTTATGATGATGGATTTGTTTCGAGGGCTTTTTCTTCGCCAAACGGGTTTTTCCGTCATCCTTGCTAGCCTTGAAGCTTTTGATTTTGGTTTGTTTGAAGAGTTCATGATGGGATGAATGGAGAGTTTTGAGGATTGGGGATATTTATAGTGTAAGATTTGTGTGTTTAAGGATGGATAAGGTTTGTTTGGGGGATTAGGACAAAATGAGTTGGTGAAAAATGGGAAATGTAGGTTGAAATGGGCTAAAAAGCAGAAAAGATTTTGTAAACCCGTCCATCAGATGGCCGGTCCCCTTAAAATTAAGGGGGCCGCCTTACATAATTAAGGGGGCCGCCCATCTGGTGATTTTCAGATTGCCAGAATTGGGTTTTTGGCAGAAAATTTGCAGAAAGGTTGTGTTTTTAGACTTGGATTCAAGCAAGTTCAATTCCTTTAGGCAATATAGCATCTAATCTAATCAAGATATAGTATGCATGCAAAAACACATAGGCAAAAGAGGAAATAATCAACACATAATAAGCAATAGGAGGTAAGTAAAGGCAAGCACACTTAAGCTTCCTAAGGCACCTATCTTAGATTAAAGGCAAAGGCAATTAGTGAGTGAAAAACTAGTGATGGATCAAGATGACACCATTATTTGTGAATTTGTCCTAGTGAGTGTCTATATGCAACAAATGTGGAGTTGTGATTGTTTCGACTCCTAGAAGTAAAAAGAAATAACGATCCTAAGAAACAATCCAAATGATCTCCTTGATTCAATTTTTTTGCTCGATCATGAATGTCAAAGATATGAATTAGATTATATACCTTGACAATTTATGTAAGAGTTTATGCATGATTTTGAAATACAATATTTTTAGAATTAGTCAACAATGCAAGGAAAATGATCTTCATGTGATTCCTAGATTGTGAGAATAATTTTTAGAGAAAATTGATTGAGTTTTTTTTTTTAAAAAAATTTATGCAAAGAAAATAAATCTTCTCAATCTTTAGTTTTGTGCGAAATAGATTCCTAGACTCAGAAAAGGTGGAATGGAAGAAAAATAAATTTCATGCAAGTATAAATTTGAATTAATTCAATGTAATTTAGTCAACTTGTTCCATCATTCCTAATCCCAAACGCAAGTGGTTGAATAATTCACGCTTAAGGGGTTTTGTGAATATATCCGCAATGTTGTCTTCTGATGCAACCTTTTCTATAGATATATTTCCTTTTTGTACATTATCCCTAAGAAAATGGTGACGTATTTCTATGTGTTTAGTCCTAGAGTGTTGCACCGGATTTTTACTTAAATCTATCGCACCTTTGTTATCGCACATAATGGGGACATTTTCTAACCTAATGCCATAGTCTACGAGAGCTTGTTTCATCCATAGTGCTTGTTGACATGCCTTTCCGGCGCTTACATATTCGGCTTCGGTGATAGAAATAGCAAGAGCGGTTTGCTTCTTCGAAAACCAAGACGTTAGACAACATCCCATAAACGTGCAAATACCGCTAGTACTCTTTCTATCTACGTAGTCTCCCGCATGATCCGAATCCGCATAGACAATGGTTTCTATGCCAGATTCCTTAGGATACCATAATCCTAAGTGTATAGTGCCTTTAACGTATCGGAAGATACGCTTAACCGCTTCTAGGTGAGAGGTTTTGGGATCCTCTTGAAAACGGGCACAAAGGCAGACACTAAACATGATATCGGGTCTACTTGCCGTCAAGTATAGTAAACTACCTATCATTCCTCTATACTTGGTGTTATCTACGTACTCACCTTCATCGTCCTTTGTGAGCTTTACCTCCGTAGACATGGGAGTTTTCATGGGTTTTGAGTCTTCTAGGCCAAATTTCTTAAGCATTTCCTTAATGTACTTAGATTGGTTAAAGAATATTCCATCTTCTAATTGTTTTATTTGTAATCCTAGGAAGAAGTTAAGTTCACCCATCATACTCATCTCAAACTCATCATGCATGATTTTGGCAAATTCATCACACATGTTCGTCAACATATATTTGGACAATGATGAGATTTGGGTCTTTCCTTTTAGTGAAAAGAGTGTTATCTACCATTCCCATGGGATAATCATGTTTAATAAGAAAAGCTTTTAATTGATCATACCAAGCTTTGGGAGCTTGTTTGAGTCCATACAAGGCTTTCTTTAACTTATAAATATAATCAGGTTTTGCGAAGTCAATGAATCCTGGAGGTTGTGCCACATATACCTCCTCATTGATAAAACCGTTAAGGAATGCACTTTTCACGTCCATTTGGAATAACTTAAAATCTAGGGCGTATGCATAGGCAAGTAGTATCCTAATGGATTCTAGTCTAGCTACGGGGGCATAGGTTTCGTCATAATCAATTCCTTCTTGTTGATTATAAGCTTGGGCAACTAACCTAGCTTTATTCCTAGTAACTACTCCATTTTCATCGAATTTATTCCTATACACCCATTTGGTTCCTATGATGGTCATGTTCATTGGATTTGGGACTAATTCCCAAACATCATTAGCCTTAAATTGATTTAATTCTTCTTGCATAGCTATAACCCAACTTTCATCTTTTAAAGCCTCGCTAATATTCTTAGGTTCTATTGATGAGAGGAAACAAAAGAAATTGTTTTTATCTTGGGCTTGTGACCTAAGGGTTCTTTGGTTAAGATGTCATAATATATTATCTAATGGATGTGATCTAGATTCTTTAATATTAACAGTTTCGTTATTTTCTAAGTGAATGTCTTCATTATCATTTCCTATGGGCTTTGTTTTACTAACTGTTGATACAAAAGTTGGGCGTTCCTGATTATTGGCTCTTGCTCTCGTACCAATTCGCTTCTTAGTACTTGTTACCTGCGCACTAAGAAAATAAACAACACCGTTAGGCTTATCGAGGGATTGTCTCCCCCGATTAGACTCCGGCGTGAGAGTAAGTAATCGATTTAGGGTTCTCGTAGAGAGTTAGGGTTTGTATCTCGTACCTTTGAATGAGAGATGTCATTCCTTATATAGGGGCTGAAACCGTGTAGGTTTCTTGCTCCTTACTCTTCGCACTCATGGTGCTTATCGGGGTAAGGATATCTATTCCGTAAATAGAAGATCCTTATCACATGCCCGGTTAGTTTAGTTGGGCTTTGGGCTTCGTGAGCCCAAGCCGTTATTATTATGGCCCGTCATTCGTTATGATAGCCCACTCATGGTGGGTTTGGGCCAAGTAATGTTTTTCAGTTGGGCTCATGGCCCATATATAGACTATACGTCATCATGTCCCCCCAGTCTAGTGTGCGCGGCTCGTAGCCGCGAATACTAGACTAATATTAACAGCGGTAAGCGTGGCGGGAAAACATTGAAATATTGCCGCCCATTTAAAGTGCAATGCACCTAGTCATGGGTATTTCAAACGTATGCCTCGAAAATTGGGGGTAGTGTCCACGTGGCCCTCGTAAATCGGAAAAAAGTGCATGTACCGGTTCAGTTCCAGCCACACGTTTTTGTTAGTGGGATCCACGTGGAGGTGATCTAGGGTTTTTTACTCCCTATATAAGAGTCACCGCCCCATTTTTTACGATCACACAGTAAAACACACACTCACCATTGTTCACTTTTCTTGAAAGCTTTTTGCAAAGAAAATACACATTTTCGTAGGTAATTTTTGTGCGTTTTACCCTTAAATTAATGAAGATGGTTGCCTAGTTACAGGATTTTCGTTCTGCGATGACTGTTGAGGATGTTACTCAATTTTCATCTGACTATTTTATTTCTCTGGACGTGCGTCCAGAGGCTCCAGACGTTGACGCGTGTATAGCTGATTTCCCCGAAGGGAAAATAGGGCTATACACGAAATTCTTTGAGTACGCGAATTACCGCGTGCCAATTTCTATTTTTCTGAGTGATTTGCTCAACCACTATCGCCTCCACATCTCACAGCTGCACTGTATAGGTGCGGCTAAGGTGTCGAATTTTGAAGTAAACTGCCGTTTACTTGCGATAGAGCCAACCATTCCCCTATTCCGCTTCTTTTACCACACGACGTGGTCAAATGGGTGGGTGTCTTTTGCGAAGCGCCCGGGGGCGCTTCAGTGCTACACTGATAAGGTAGACTCCCTAAAAAATTGGAGGGAGTATTTTTTCTGGGTTGATGATGTAGTCTTTCCATCGCCCTATGAGTTTTATACTCAGGACACTCTGCCAAGGGATGGGCGCCCTGCACCCGGTTCCTATAGGCTGGCTGATGCGCAGACTCTTGATGCCAACCGCCTGTCCATTAACCCTTATCCGGAGGCGTTTTTGGTTCACATGGGGTTGAGTCGCAATTATTTTGGCGCTGTAGATGAGGTGCCAACTTTAATTAGTGAGGACGGCCGGGGTGGGTGTTCGTCCCTTCTACTTCAAATTTTGTAAGTCCTTTTTTGTATGCGCATCTTTACTTAACTAATCCTTTCTTCTTTGTTGCTTTGTTTATGTGCGCAGAAATGGATTTGTTTGTCGTCGTTAAGCTGGATAAGCCAAAGTAGGTGACCATAGGCGTGCGCCCTCTGAGGGAGGGTGAGCAGCCGCTATTGGAGGCGACTGAGGGTCGCTTGACCGTGCTGCCAGCGGTGGCCCCAGAAGACACGCCGCCGCTACAAGTGACGCCGGTTCAGAGCGTGGCGCCCAATGTGGAGGTGGCGCAAGAGGAGGCGCGCTCAGAGTCGTCTGACATTATAAGGATCCTAAAGCCTGAGGAAGTGCTAATGGAGGAGGTTGCGCAGAATGTCAAGCGCAAGGGAGAGGCTGGGGGCAGTGGCACCAGGAAGAGACGTCGCCACCTTATTGGGGACGCGGAGTCTACCGCGGAGGAGACATCTACTTCTGGCGTGGGGAAGAAGGCTGCTGAGGCTTCTCCATTTCTGTAAGTGTCTGCACCTCTATCATCTCTTTTTTTCTTTGTTTTTGTATATTACTTGTCATAATATTTATTAACTGTTCTGTTTGTTTTTGTAGGGATGATGCCGCGAAGAATGATGGAATCTTCGTGGATGTGGATTCCTCTCCACATAATGAAAACAAGGAGGGGAAAGCCAAGGTGGATGAGGGTGGAGAGGCGCTACCTTTGATAGATGAGCTGGCTGCGACTGCCGTACGCCAGGCTGAGCTGGTGGCTCAGTTGAGGGAGAAGTATGCTGGGGAGAGCAGTACTCTCGCCCAGAAGGATGAGGAGTTAGCGAGGCTCCGTGCGCAGTTAGCTGATACGCAGGTGGAGTTGGAGGCCTCGCGGGTGTATACTGAGAAGATCACCCACGAGAAATTGTCCGCCTTGGCTGAGGTGGAGAAGGCGCGTGGAAAACTGCATCATTATAAGTCCAACCTAACTTGGGCCGTGCGCTTCTTGGAGGAGAAGAAGGTGGAGCACTTTGCTAGCATTGCCAAGTTTAAGGAGGATATGCTGAAGATCATCCAGGCGCAGGAGGACAAGCTGCGTGGCCTGAGCATTGAGTATGACGAGGAATTATATCCTCATTTGATGTCGACCATTGCTGAGCGCAGGTATTCCTTTTATATTCTTCTTCTTCATAATGACTTTGTTGTCATGCTTTTTACTTACACAAATTGTCTTTGTGAATGTAGGTGGTTGATTAGCCATGGGCTGCGCCTGGCAGCTATGGGCACGCTGGAGTCCCAAGAGGTGTTGGACGCCTTTGGGAAGGTGGTGCACTGTGCGATGGCGCGTGGGAGGTCGCAGGCTATGGAGGATCTCCATGAGGCCAAGCTGCTGAAGAAGGACTTGGCGGAAGTCCCTGGGTACAGTGCTACTGCTTATGATGAGTTGATGCAGGCAATGGCGGGGTTGAAGGTCCTCAAGCTGCCGCACATTGGGAGGTTGGAGCACGACCAAGACGACCCCATAGATGTACTTATTGCAGGGTTGACATTGCAGCGCCACCTTGGAGAGAATAGGGAAGGGCAATCAGATTACTATCTGAAGCCTGATGTGTCGCAGCTGCAGATTCCTGTGTTTGCACAGCCTCGCGACATCCTCAAACCCTTTGCTCTTGAGAGAGAGATTCCCTTGAAAGAGGTTCTGGAGCGTCACGAGCAGAGGGCTGCTCAGAAGAAGGTCATCAAGGGTAAGGCAGTGATGTGTGGCATTGGTGCTGCGCACATCCCCAGGTCTGATGGTGTGCCCGCGAGTGTTCCCACTGTATCTCCCAATGATGCTTTGCTTCTTAGAAAGCTTCAGGAAGCGGGGAGTTCTTCTGCTCCGCAAGATAGCCTTGAGCATCGCCATAGCGTGTAGGCTTTTTGTATATTTATGTATCTTTCCTTGTAATTTTTGTGAATAAATGTTGAATAAGATACCTTTTCGTTGTTTAAGTTCGTGACTTAAAATATACTTGCATTGTTTGCTAAGTTTGATTATTTAACCAAGTGTTTTAAGTTCGTGACTTTAAGAATTATACTTGCATTGTTTGCGAAATTTTATTATTTGACCAAGTGTCTTGGCTCGTTAAGTGCGTGACTTTAAAGAAAAATGTACTTGCATTGTTTGCGAAGTTTTATTATTTGACCAAGTGTCTTGGCTCGTTATTTGCTAAGCTTGTACGGTGTACTTAGTATATGCGCACCCGTCGTGGGATGCGCACGCGAAAGTTACCTCGACGTCTCAAAAGTAAGGCGCTTAGCAAGGATACGTGATCCAATGTTGATGGGTTTGCAACCCTCTTACTCAACGAGTGAATTAGTAGGTTAACTCATCCTTTATGCCTTCGTGGGTCTTTAAGTGGTGCATGCACGCCATGTAGGCAATAAAAATATAAGATAACAATATTGACATATATTAGTATGTATGCAATAAAGTAAAATACGCTATGGAGTTAGCTAAAAACCATAACATTTTATTAATACTTGCAAGTTTTTTAAGAAAATAAAAGTACAATTCCTAGGAAAGAAAAACAAACACTTATTGGGCATCTCGTAGGATGCGAAGGTGTCTGTGTAAGGGCCGTAGCCTAAAAGTAACATCTTTTAAGATTGCAGATGTTCCAGGTGCGCGCTAGGTCGTGACCTTCCATATCGCGCAGTCTGTATGCGCCGTTGCCGAGCGCGTCTGTGACCTCGTAAGGTCCTTCCCATTTAGGTCCGAGCTTGCCTGTGTCTTCTGCGTGGCTCGCATCATTGGCGCGGTAAACAAAGTCTCCTGGTCTGAATGAAGTGTGTTTGACCTTTGCATCATAATACTTCTTCATTTTTGCCTTAGCCTTTGCTTCGCGTATAGATGCGCGTTCGCGCCTTTCTTCCAGTAAGTCCAAGTCTATGCGCCGTTCTTCGTCATTTGTTGTGACGTTGACCTCTGCTGTTCGTATAGTTGGCATTCCTATCTCTGCTGGTATGACGGCTTCTGTTCCATAGACGAGGGAGAATGGCGTGTCGCCAGTACTGGTTTTGATTGTTGTGCGATGCGCCCACAAGACATGCGAGAGCTCATCTACCCACCTTCCTTTGTGTCTGTCAAGGCGTGCTTTTATTCCTTCCCCTAGACTGCGGTTTGCGCACTCGACTAGGCCATTGGTTTGTGGGTGTTTTACTGAAGCGAAGTGTTGTGTGATGTTCAATTGTGCGCACCAATCTTTGAATGGGTTATCACAGAATTGTTTTCCTTTGTCTGATATAATCGCACCCGGTAGTCCGAAGCGACAGACAATTGTTGTCCCAGACAAAGCGTTTGACTTGGTTTCCTGTGATGTTCACCACCGCCTTTGCTTCAATCCACTTCGTAAAGTAGTCTATGGCTACGATGAGGAACTTTACTCCTCCCGCTGCTACAGGGAAGGGTCCTGCGATGTCAATACCCCATTTGTAAAATGGCCATGGTGAGGTAATTGGTGTTAGCTCTTGTTGTGGTCGGCATGGGATTGGCCTATGTACTTGGCAATTGCTGCATTTTCTTATCAGATCGCGTGCGTCGCGATGCATTGTTGGCCAATAATACCCTGACCTTAGAGCGCTTGCCACAACGGATCGTGGCCCTGAGTGCATACTACATGATCTAGCGTGGATTTCTCGGAGTACGTAGTCTGCTTGAAGAGGTCCAACACATCTGAGCCATGGCTGCAAGAAAGAGCGTCGATAGAGTACGTTGTCTCGTAGTTCAAATCGTTGCGCTGTGTGCTGTACTCTTCGAGCGTCCTTATGATCTTTGGGTAGGTTCCCTTGCTAATGAGTTCAATGATAGGTGTCATCCACGTAGGATCTTGTTCTTCTATGACCGTGGATATCTCCATTTCCAAGATTGACTTGTTTTTTAGGGTTTCTACCAATACCTGTTTTGAGAGGTGCACGAGGCTTGTGGATGCGATCTTGCTGAGTGCGTCCTCCTTCCTGTTATCTCCTCTAGGCACCTGTTTAATTGTGAACCTGTCAAAGTTTTTGATCAAGGATTTTGTCTTTTCTAGGTATTGGATCATGTGTTCATCCTTGGCTTCATATTCGCCCAGCACGTGGTTAGCGACTAGCCGCGAATCTACGTTTGCTTCCAGGGTGCGTACACCCATTTGGATTGCGATGCGTAGTCCGGCTAGTAGGGCTTCGTATTCTGCCTCATTGTTTGTGGTTGTGAATTCAAAGCGTAGCGCATAGGTGAATTCCATACCTTCTGGATTTGTAAGAATAAGGCCTGCGCCTGATCAATCTACACATGAGGACCCATCTGTGAACAGAATCCAGGGTTCCTGAAGATCTGTTTTAGTTGTAGATGTCGGGCTGTCGCTATCTAGCTTCTCCACGATGAAATCGGCTAGTACTTGTCCTTTGATTGCAGTGCGCGGTCTGTATAAGATGTTATACTCACTTAACAGTACACTCCACTTCTGTAAGCGTCCTGATGCGTCAGGCTTAGAGATAACTTGTTTGATTGGCTGATCAGTGATTACAGCTATTGGGTGCGCTTGAAAGTATCTGCGCAACCTTTTGGCTGCGAATACTAGAGCTAAGACCAGCTTTTCAATAGCACTGTAGTTAGTCTCTGTTTTCTTCAGGGCTTTGCTTACAAAGTATATGGGTGTCTGGACGGAGTTCCTATCTGTCAATAGTACTACGCTAACTGCTCCGTGAGTTGCCGATAAGTACATGATTAGTTCTTCCCCTGGTCGCGGTGCGACAAGTCTGGGAAGAGATGCCAGATGGTTTTTAAGTTGTTGGAAAGCTTCCTCCGCTTCTTGAGTCCAGCGAAAGTCTCCCTTTTTAGTACACTTCGTGAGTGTTTTAAAGAGATGAAGGGATTTGTCTGCTGACTTAGATAAGAAACGGTTTAGCCCTGCTAACTTTCCATTCAATGACTGGACTTCTTTGAGTGTGCGCGGTGAGGGAAGATCAATAACAGCCTTTGTCTTTTCTGGACAAGGCTTGATTCCATCGGGTTCTATCAAGTATCCAAGGAACATGCCCTCGGTTGCGCCAAAGGTGCACTTCTTGGGATTCAACTTCATGTTTATTCGCCCCAATGTTCTAAATGTCTCCTCGATGTTGCGCACCAATTCATCCTCTGTGTGGCTTTTGATGACAAGGTCGTCAACGTAGACTTCCAAGTTGCGGCCTACTTGTTTTTCGAAAGCTGTGTCCACCAGTCGTTGGTATGTCGCGCCTGCGTTCTTCAGGCCAAAAGGCATTTTTGTGTAGCAGTATACTCCTTGACTGGTGTGAAAAGCTGTTTTTTCTTCATCTTAAACTGCCATCTGGATTTGATGATACCCTTTATATGCATCTAGGAAGCATTTGAAAGGGTATCCGCACAGGGATTCTACCTTCCAGTCTATCTCTGGCAGTGGATAGCAGTCCTGTGGACATGCTTTGTTGAGGTCCGTGAAGTCCACGCACATTCTCCAACTGCCATCGCTCTTCTTTACCATAACTGGGTTAGAAAGCCAGTCATGGTAGTATACTTCGCGCATGATGCCTGCGTCTACGAGCTTATGTACTTCTTCCAGAATAGCCTTTGCACGATCTGGGGCCTGGCCGCGCTTCTTTTGTTGTATTGGAGGATATCCTTGTCGGATTTGTAGCTTATGCTCTGTGATAGAGCGCGGTACTCCCGTCATATGTTTTGGTTCCCATGCAAAGATGTCTAGGTTCTTTTGCAAGAGTGCGCATACGGCTGCTTTACCTTTGTCAGATAAGGATCCCCCAATCGAAACTTGTTGTTCCGGGTAATCGGGATGAATAGCGACTTTTAGATTTGGCGTTTTCTCTGTGCGCTGTTCTGGAATAGTCTCTGCGTCGGTTGTTACCGCATTGCATTCTCTTGGTGGTACTGTTGTGTTATAGAGAGTGACAACTCCTCCTTCCACTGGAAACTTAAGCATTCCGTGCGCTGTGGATGGTACAGCGCGCATGGATGATATTCCCGGTCTCCCAATGATACCATTGTATGGTGAAGGGGATTTTATTACCATAAAGTTTATCCATGTTGCGGTTGAGTGTTGTTCATCTCCTACGACCACCAACAAGCGTAACTGCCCCATGGGCCCGATCTTTTCTCCTGTGAATCCTGTTAATGACGTTGTTGCTGGTATCAATTGACTTTGGATTTTAGGTCGTAGTCTTTTGAAACAGTGATCGTACAGGATATCTGCGGATGCTCCTCCGTCAATGTACATGCGGTGGATATCATGTCCTCCCGTATGTATTTCAATAGTTAGAGGCTCCGCGACTGCGTTGTCCGCAGCTAGAGTAGGGAAAGATATCTCTTTTTTTGGAGAGAATTTTTGGCTGACTTTTTGCTTTATCTTGCGCTGCCATGACTGTATCATGTATATAGTATCAGCTTTTTCTTTGAGGGGTTCTTTCTTACTCCCGTTTCTCTGTTTATCTTTTCCCTCTTTGATGTTTTTTACGAGGTGGTCCATCCTACCTTCTCTTACTAACTTTTCAATTAGTTGTTTTAGCTAGATGCACTCATTAGTTGTGTGGCCTTTTTGGCCATGGTACTCGCAGTATCCGCTCCCTATGCGCTTTTCCTCTGCAGTGCGCATTGGTGGTGGTTTTGGGAAGTTTGCACCTTCTGTTACAAATATTTCCCTCGGAGTTTTTGTAAGAGGGGTATATTTGTCATTGTCTCTTCCACTGCGGTAATTCCTGCTGTGGTTGTTATTCTGATCATTGGATTGTCTCCGAGGCTGCTCTTGCTGCCTATAGTTTGAATAACCCTTTTTGCTGTCCGCAACAGCTGCTTCTCCTTGTATAAAGGATCTAGTGCGCTTTGTTAGCTCATCAAAAGTCTGTGGAACTTTGTCGTTCAGCTTTCGGATGAGTTCTGGGTTATTAATCCCATTCATGAACCCTGAAATTTTTAGGATTTCAGGACATGCTTTGACTTGTATGCACTCATCCTTGAAACGTTCCATAAAAGCGCTGGTTGATTCCCCTTGACGCTGTTTCACTCTTGCTAGCTCAATGGGGTTTTTAGCCCACTTCTTTCGCTGGGTGAAGTTGAGACGGAATGCTTTCCGAAATTCCTCAAACCCACCGATGCTCCTACGTGGGAGTTTGCTAAACCATGTGCGCGCATTTTCTACTAACGTAGAATTAAACATGTGGCACCACACAGGCTGTGGCCAGTTTTCGATAGTGGCGGCTGATTCGAAAACTTTTAGGTGATCATCGGGATCACCTGTTCCATCATATGTTTTCACGTTAGTGGGCATGCGCCTGCGTTTGCGGTCTGAGTAATCGCCGATGCGCCGTGTAAACGCATCAACTTTCTGGCGACGCCATGGAAGAGACATATCTTCATTCTCTTCTTCGCGATGTCTTCCTCTTGACTTCCAGTGTCCTGTTTCTTTATCCTCGTTGTCCGAGGAGTCACTGAAAGAAGAGTACTCTCTTTTTTGGCGCTTGCGCCGGCTTCTTTCAGAAGAAGAGCTTGAGGGATCTCTGCTTGGGAATCTTGTTTTCCCCAATCTGTCTTGAATCCTCCTACTCCCAGGTTTGGAAGATCCTTGGCTTGGCGAATGTTGAGGCCCTAATCGGTCTTGTACTCCCCGACTGCCAAGTATGGAGTGAACATTAGTGCGCCTCTCGCTGTCTTCTGAGTATTGTGAATCAGATATCGTACCCAGACTTTCATGGATAGTGGTACGTTCTGCGCGTCTTCCTCGTGGGTGGCGCAGTGGTGATGGTTCGCGTTCAGGACCGAAATTGAGTCGAGCTTGTAGGCTCGTACTTGCCCTTCTCCTTGCTTCTTCATGCATGAGGGCGGTTAGGGTTTCATAATTTTGGGATACAAAGTTTCCCAAAGTTAGATCGGGTGCGCCCTCAGTTGTTGCAAGAATTTCTTCCTCAGTATTAGGCACCCTATCTCGGTTAGGCGCGCCTGGTGGCACAGAGTTGTTCACTGTGGGTACAGTTTGATGAGGAGTTGTGAAGAGAGTGCGCTGGAGTTCCTCAACGCTTGGAACCACTGGGTGACTTGGGTAGTCCTTATAGGTAGTTCTACCGCTGGAAGAGGTTGGGTTGTCCCAGCCTCTTGGTGACCAGGTGCGCTGGTTGTCCCAGCAACCTGTCTGGAGGTCGGATCTTGTTGATTCTTCCTCTGATGGTCACGTTTTTCTGACTGCGGAGTCCGCTGGCTTGAATTCTTATGCTTTGTCATTCTAGTTCTTAGTTCCTAGTAGGGTCCCACGGATGGCGCCACTTGTTGATACAAAAGTTGGGCGTTCCTGATTATTGGCTCTTGCTCTCGTACCAATTCGCTTCTTAGTACTTGTTACCTGCGCACTAAGAAAATAAACAATACCATTAGGCTTATCGAGGGATTGTCTCCCCCGATTAGACTCCGGCGTGGGAGTAAGTAATCGATTTAGGGTTCTCGTAGAGAGTTAGGGTTTGTATCTCGTACCTTTGAATGAGAGATGTCATTCCTTATATAGGGGCTGAAACCGCGTAGGTTTCTTGCTCCTTACTCTTCACACTCGTGGTGCTTATCGGGGTAAGGATATCTATTCCATAAATAGAAGATCCTTATCACATGCCCGGTTAGTTTAGTTGGGCTTTGGGCTTCGTGAGCCCGAGCCGTTATTATTATGGCTCGTCATTCGTTATGATAGCCCACTCATGGTGGATTTGGGCCAAGTAATGTTTATCATTTGGGCTCATGGCCCATATATAGACTATACGTCATCACTAACCTCAATAGCTTCATCTTCGACTAAATCATCATCTTCAAAAGGTAATGTTTTAGGAGGTGGTGGTGTTTCATCAAATGTTACATTTAGTGATTCCTCTACTTTCATGGAGTGTTTGTTAAGTATTATATATGCTTTGCTATTTTGTAAGTATCCTAAAAATATTCCTTCATATGATTTTGGATCAAACTTAGTGTGATAGTCCTTAGTGTTTAAAATATAGCATTTACTTCCAAATACCTTAAAGTAGCTTAAGTTTGGTTTTCTACCTCTTAATAACTCATAAGGAGTTTTTCCTAGAATTCTTCTAATTGATAACCTATTTAAAATATAAGTTGATGTATCTACGGCGTGACACCAAAATTTTTGTGGGATGGATTGTTCATTTAACATAGTTCTACTCATTTCTTGTAGTGACCTATTTTTTCTTTCTACTACGCCATTTGATTGAGGAGTACGAGGAGCGGAGAAATTGTGAGATATTCCATTTAACTCGCAATATTTTCCAAATTGTACTTCGTTATCAAATTCCCTACCATGGTCCGTCCTAATGGCAACTATTGAGCATCCTAATTTATTTTGAATCATTTTACTGAATATTTAGAAATTTTTCAAAGGCTTGGGTATTGTCACTTAAAAACCTAGTCCACGTGTATCGTGAGTAGTCATCTACTATTACTAAGGTATATTTGTTTCCTCCATAGCTCCGCACAGCGGATGGACCAAAAAGATCCATATGTAATAATTCTAGGCACCAAGTAGTGGATACTATATTCTTGGCTTTGTGACTAGCATAAGCTTGTTTTCCAATTTTACATGCATCACAAAAATGCTTGTCATATTTTAGATTAGGCAAATTTCTAACTAATTCCTTAGAGGCCAAAGATTGTATTTGTTGCATGTTAGCATGTCCTAATCTCCTATGCCATAGTGTTGAGTTTTCATCTAGGGTTGTTAGGCATATCCTATCCTCAGGTTTGTTTCCTAGTTTCATAACATATATGCCACCTTTTCTAATTCCTCTACCTATAATTTTTCCATTCTTAACTATTTCGCTATCATCTTCGGTAAATGTGACTCTACATTTATTATCACATATTTGTCCTACACTAAGCAAGTTATATGTTAATTTATCTACATGCTCTACATTTTCAATAGTAAGTGAGTCTTGAGAGATCGTACCTTTGCCAATGATTTTTCCACGTAAGTCACTACCGAAAATAACGTTACCTCCATTGTATGCCTTGTATGTAGAGAATAGATTGCGATTCCCTGTCATATGCCTCGAACATCCGCTATCTTTGATCCATTCGTCAGGTTCCAAGTCAATTCCTAAACATATTTCGTCGGTTTCTTTTGCCATAAAACACTTTTCGTCTCTTGGCTTTTCAACTTCTTCTTTGTCACTATCACTCTATGTTCCACTAACAAAAGCACCTTGACTTTCATAACCCGGTGGCTTTAGACATTCGCCAATGAGATGATTTGGACTTCCACATCTAAAGCACTTTCTTTTCCCGTAGTTGTCTCTTCTATTCCTTTGGAATGCTTTTCTTTTGTCTCGTGATGATCTAGTAAATCTTCCTCGTCTCTTGAAGAACTTCTTGAATTCTCTTACGGCCATTGCATATTATTTGTCTTCACTTTCGTCACTTGAATCATCATCATCACTAGGTTCCTTTTTGGCTTTTAGAGCAATGGATTTGGTTTGTTCTTTCTTGACTTTGACCGTTTCCGAATCTCTTCTTATGATTTCTTCATGAACCTTCAAGTTGCCAATTAGTTCATCTAGTGATAACGTCATCAAGTTCTTTGATTCTTCGATTGCCGTGACCTTAGATCGCCATTTTGGATGCAATGCCCTAAGAAATTTCCTAACACAATTTTTACTAGAAAATGTCTCATCAAGTGCTTTTAAACATGTGATGATAGTGTTAAACTTAGCAAAAGCATTATCAATTGATTCCTCTTCCGGAATCGTAAATTGTTCATATTGTTGTACAAGAAGATCTATTTTATTATCTTTGACTTGGCTATTACCTTGGTGAGTAATTAGTAAAGAATCCCAAATTTCTTTGGCGGTTTTACACATAAAAATTCTTTCATATTCTTTGCGTGGTAACGCATTATAAATTACCATTTTAGCCTCATTATTTTTTGCTAATTTCTTTTTCAAATCATCATTTTGTTCTTCAAAAGATACAATTTCATTCATTTTAGTTTCAACATTATATTGAATAGGAGGAAAATCACCAAAGGTAATAATATGCCAAAGATCAAGATCTTTTGATTTCACATACGTTTCGAATCTATTTTCCAATATAAAAATCCATCACTTTCAAATAGTGGTGGTCTTTGCATAGATTGCCTTTCTAAATATTTTTCAGATTCCATAGATCGTTACAAGTTTTAAAATACAATATATTTTAAAAATCTTGCTAGACGTGGCTCTTGATACCAATTGTGGAAAACTAGAAGGGGGGGTTGAATAGTTTTACGTCGTTTTTAAATTGTTATAAAAGTTTGTTTAAAAGTTTTCTTTGTTTTATAAAATATAGATTTGATGCTATATGAAATCAAGTCGTGCACAAAATGAACAACACTAAGTATGTACGATAAAGCAATAATAACGTAAGTAAAGAAATAGATAAGGGTTGGAAAGATCGAACCGAGAGACAAGAGATTTATAGTGGTTCGGCTACAAGGTCACCTTCCTTGCCCTACTCCACTCCCCGAGCACCTAACTCGAGAGTTTTCTTCACTATATCAACAAGCTCCCTTATGGCGGAGAAAACCTTACACACCAATTTACACACCACAATAACTTCACAACTTAATCACAACTTCTACACAACTAGTTCACACCTATTCACTACTTAATCACACCACTTCTTCACACCAATCTTCTACACACCAATCTTCTTCACACCTATTCTTCTACACACCAATCTTCTTCCTAACTTATCTTCTTCACAACTATTCTTCTAACCAATCACACTATATATTAAACTACACTATCTTCTAACAAATATTCACAACTAATCACACAATGAAATAATAACAATGATCATTCACTAACAACTTAGATGTGGAGATCACAACAAGTTGTAATACTTGTTGTCTTGAGGGATAGAAGTATTCTTCTCTTGCACTTGATGGGATGATGTTTGGATCACTTTGAAACAAAGATTTAAGAATGTATGATCAAAGGATTTATAGATTGGAAATGGAGATCTAGAACAGAAAGTTCTGGAGTGCAAAAGGTGAGAAAAAAATCCAGGTTTAAGGTGGTATTTATAGGCAAAAGATTCTGACAGAGGAGCGTGGCCGGTCCCCTTAAATCAAGGCCGGTCCCCTTAATTTTAAGGGGACCGCCCTTTATAATTAAGGGGGCCGCCCAGCTGAAACGGCCAGAAACTTTGTCTTTTAGTGGGGAAAGTTTATTTGGTGAAAAACTAACTGATTTTGGTTAAAAATTTGAATTCATATATTTAGTATGAATAAAACGTTTTTCTTTATTACCAAAAGTGTTTTTCAAAAATATATAATATGTTTATATAGTTAAATAAACTTTGCATTAGTTAATTAATTATCCCTTTGATCATAAATTGCACTAAACACTTTGTTTATTCATACCTTAAGTGATTTGGATGTAAAGAGAAATATTAATCACTAAATACTTGTTTATGTCACAAGTTTTAGTTCTATGAGTTTATATTTTGTGATAAATAAAACATAGAGATATTGATAACATGTTAATAATGTTTTTAGGCATTGTTTATGTCAACACCTACATCTTCTGGTAAGGAATCATCTGATAGAAAATTTAATGGTTCAGCAGGACCAATTTGTGAACTGGCAGTACCATCTGTTGAACTGGCAGTACCATCTTGTGAATTGGCAGTACCATTTTCATTTTCAGAATTTTGTTGATTCCCTTGATCTTGAGTTCCATGATCATCTCCAACACCTTCATTTGTTGTATTTGTTGTATTTGAAGGCTCTCCATT
Source organism: Artemisia argyi (assembly GCA_030686995.1). NCBI lineage: Eukaryota > Viridiplantae > Streptophyta > Magnoliopsida > Asterales > Asteraceae > Artemisia > Artemisia argyi. Next base: position 91,978,040 of record CM060701.1, on the reverse strand, counting down.
ACTTGAAGATGAATCCAATCCTGTCCAAATTGGCATCAGGATGTAATCTTGATCCTCAGTTGTTTCAACATTGTCTTCAAGACCTGCATTATCATTAGTATTTGTACCTATAACAGGCACATAATTCATAGATTCTGAAAGCTTATCAATGTCAAAACACCAATCTGGTCCAATGCCTGCAACATTTGGTAGTTTTTCTTGAAACTCTATGTGCAGGTTTTCTTCCACTAGCCTAGTGCATCTATTATACACTCTATAGGCCTTACTTTGCAAAGAATACCCTATCATGTAGCCTTCATCAGCTTTTCCTTCAAACTTTCCTAGATGATCTTTGGTATTGAGAATAGTGACATGACATCCAAAAGGTCTCATAAAACTTAGAGATGGTGTTCTACCAAACAAAAGTTCATAAGGAGTCTTTTTATGAGGTTTAATCACAAGAACCCTATTCTGCACATAACAAGCAGTACCTACAGCTTCAGCCGAAAATGATACAGGCAACTTGGAGTCTACTAGCATTGTTCTAGCAGCCTCTATAAGAGTTCTCTTTTTCCTTTCTGCTACTCCATTTTGTTGTGGGGTTCTAGCTACACTATATTCTCTTTTTATTCCTTTTTCTTTGCAAAATTCATCCGTAACTCTATTCTTGAATTCTGTCCCATTGTCACATCTAATTACTTTTACTTTCTTATCAATTTGGTTTTCTATCCCTGTAATGTAGGACTTAAGGATCTCACTTGTTTCATCCTTAGTTCTTAAAAAGAAAACCCAAGAAAATCTGCTGTAATCATCAGTAACTACAAGACAATATCTTTTAGCATTCAAGCTATTCACAGATGTAGGACCAAAGAGGTCCATATGAAGCATGTATAAAGCTTGAGAAATTGAGTTATGGGTCTTGGGCTTACAAGAAGCTCTATGTTGTTTGCCTTTTAGACAATCAACACAGGTTTGGTCATTTTGAAAAATCTTTTTGGGTAAACCTCTAACTAAATTATATTTTGCAATTGTATTGATTGTTTTAAAGTTTACATGACCAAGCCTTCTATGCCAAAGCATAGATTCATCCAATGAGGCTTTTGCTACTAGACAGGTTAAACTCTCTTTAGGAACAATGTTCTTTAAATCAACAATGTACATATTGTTCTTTCTAGGGATTTTAAGAAGAATCTGACTTTCATCAGAAATTTTAAAATTAGGAGAAAGTACAATGCATTCAGTGTCAGTAAAAAGAACATTGTTCTTTGTGTCACACATTTGTGAGACACTTAAGAGATTAAATTGTAGTTCTTTCACAAAGTACACATTTTCAAAATCTAATTTACTGGTTTTAATTGTACCTTTACCAGTAATCTTTCCTTTGATTCCTCCCCCAAAGGTAACATATCCTCCATCAAATGATTTGAAGTCTGTGAGGTAAGGCATGTTGCCTGTCATGTGGCTTGAACATCCACTATCTACATATCCTTGATCAGCAATATCATTTGAATGTTCCTGCACATGTATACACATATTAGTTTCCTTGGGGTACCCAAGCCATGACTGACTTGGGTTTGCCTCGTGCATCAATGTAATCAAACCTTTTTAGGACTGTTGATGCACCATTTGATTGGAGTGGTCTCCAAATCCAACATGCTGAGGACTTAACAGCATTTTCATTTTTAACACATTTTGTGGTTTTTGGTCTAACAGTACCAAATTTGGTAGTACCAGGTCTAGAAGGACCATTTGGCCTAGCAGGACCATTTGGTTTTGGTCTCCAGTCTTGTGTTTTAACCACAAAATTCCATTCAATGAGACTTTTCACAACTCTTGGTGTATGTTTGAAAATATTACTTGCACCCTTAGTAGTGAATTTTGGGTAAACAGGCTCATTTGGTCTAACATTATGATTGACTTTTGGTGTATTAGATTTCACAAAACCTTTTCTGGGGTTTGTTTTATTTGTTTTAGACTTTGATGTACTCCCAGAAACCCAATTGTTACAATAAGCATGAGTATGATTAAAACTACCACAATAATAGCATGCCTTGTTGTACAAAACAAAGTTATCACCAAGTTGGTGTGACGTAAGATTGTTCCAATTTCTCTGACTACCTCTAGGTTTGCTATTACATTTAGCACAACATTCAACTGTTTTTAGAACAACTTTGGTCTTTGTCATACTTTCTACACTTTTAGGACTGGTTGGTCCTACTTTGTTTCCTTTCTTGGAAACATTCTCTTTTTCATTCTCATCAGATGTCAAATCTTCAATAGATGTATCATCTGAGCTTTTATCAGTGAGCACCTTTTCTTTAGAGAGTGAAGTATCACTTGTACTCTCAAAAGGTTCACTATTTTCTATAGGTTTTACATTTTCTACTTGTTTGTTAGTGAGTTCATGTAAACCTGATTCAGCAAGATCTATACCTGGGGGACAGGAAATTCCTCTGTAAGGAGGTGGGCATGTGTTGTATCCAATCCCAGATTTTATTTTCTTGTTTATTTGGTTTTCAACTATACTTTTAGTACATGCAGAAGCATTTTCTAATGTTGTAACAGTTAGTTGAATATTATCTTTTGCTTGTTTCACTTTAGCAAACTCAGTTCTTAATAGGTTTATTTCAGCATCTTTAAAAAATATGTCTCTATTAAGAATAGCTTTTGTGTCAGAAAAGGTGAGTTCATTTTCTCTAAAGTGAATTATCTGCTTTTCAAGTTTGGCCTTACCACACTTATGATTAACTAGATCTTGATGAGTTTTTCTTTCTTCTACTTTCAGTTCATCATAAAGTTTTCTTAAGATTTCTAATTCTTTAAAAACTTCACAAGTAGCAGAACATTTAGTAATTTGTACCTCAGGATTGGAGAGAGCCATTAAAGCCATTTCATTTGAAGCTAACTCTTCTTCACCCATAAAGCTCCAATCAAAACCTAGCCCATCAATAGCTACCATGGCTTTTGTTTCAGTGGTTTCCACTTCCTTGCTCTTGTTCTCATAGTTTCCCCTGTTCTTATTCTCAAAACCTCTTCCCTTATCACCCTGCTTCTTTGGTCTTCTACATTCTCTTGAGTAGTGACCCTTCATGTGGCAGTTGTAGCACTCCACTTTAGACTTGTCATACCCAGCAGGTTCATTGCCATTGATGACAATCTTCTTTCCAGTCATCATTAAATATTTCTTAGCCCTCATGTTAAGAAGTGAAAGCTGCCATTTTATTTCCATTTCTTCAAGATCATCATCACCGATCTCTTGAAGATCTTCAAAGGTCAATGTGGAACCGTTGTGTTGTGATGTTAGGAAAGCACAACCAATTGTTTCATCTAAAATGGTTTTGGTACTGCTGGAAGTACTGGCAGTACCAAAATTTGTGTTGCCAGTACCTTCTTCTCTACCATCTTTTTCTTCATCAACTTTCTTGGAGGTACCATGAGATGACACAAATGCCATATTTCCTGAGCTTGAACTAGTAGACTTCTTTAGTTCATGCTCTACTATTTTGAAGTTGCTGTAAAGATCATTGAGACTCATGGAATCAATATCTGGTTTGTTTTTCCAGACAATGACATGCATGGCCCATTCAGAGGGTAGACTTCTAAGGAATTTGGAGTTTAAGTCTTCTTGAGATATTATCACCTCATGAATGGCTAACTGACTAGAAAGCTTTTGTAGTCTACTGAACATGCTGTCCAAAGACTCATTTGTTGTGGCTGAAAAGTTTTCAAACTGTTGTTTTAAAAGTGTTTTCTGAGTTTTCTTTGTGGCATCATTACCACCAAATCTAGCCACAATAGCTTGAAGCACATTTGTACTTGTTAAAGATTAAGAGCTGGTCATTTGGAATAGACATGAGAAGCATACTCCCGGCTTTAAGATCATTTCTCTTTTGAATTGTTTCTTCTGCGCTTGTTGGGTTTACTTGCACAGTTGTGACAAGTGCATCGTTTACTGTGGAGGTGGTGGTTACTGGTTTAAATGAGTTTCCTTCTTCAATAATCTCCCAAAGTGCATAGTCTTGCACTTGGAAGTATTGTTCAACCCTCAATCTCCACATCTCAAACTCATTCTGTTTGAGTAATGGAAGTTTTGCAGCCACATTGGTTTGAATGTGCTCAACATCCATTTTTGCTTTGTTCTTTTATGTCGTAAATCTCAGCCTTGCTCTGATACCACTTGTGGAAGGATTTGATGTTCAAACACTTGGGATGTTAGTCTTAGTAATGTGTTTGGGATATTTATAAATGAATGTGATTTAGCACGCGAAATTTACTAAAACACACTAAAGGAACAACGGTGGTGAATAAGTAAACATGAATGATTTAGAGTAATGGACACAACATGAATAACACAAAACGATTCAATATTATTGATGAAATAATACGGGTGATCTAAACTATCACCAAGATTACAAGTGTAACCTTGAATCTTTGATACGTGAAAAGGATTTAGAAATGGAAGTTATGCATGGAAATCTATGAAAAACTACTTATAAGAAGGTGACTTAAGGGTTCCTTTTATAGTATAAGGAGCCCTTATTACAAGTTGTCAAGTTTCTTAATATAACATATTAGAGACTTATCTTATCCTAATATTACACCTTTCAAGGTAAAACACTCCATTATATCTACTGAGACTTCTATACTACTTCTACTTAACGTATAACTTTGTACAAAGACTAATAATACAACTAAATATCTCTAAATAAAATATAACAACTTGTCGTGAAAACTGGCAGGACCTTCTTTAACTAGCAGTACCTTCTTACCCAGAAGGTACTGTTAGTACATCTTCAACATCAGCAAAACTGAAGAGGCAGGCTTAACTATCATCTAGCAGGCTCTTCTGGCAGACTCTTTAACTTGTGCATTGTATTCCCAACATTTAGTAACTTGTTTCATTCTACTCCTAGTATGATGTTTCTGAAACACATGAATCTGTTAAGATTGATGCTGCTATGAAAGTACAAAGCTCTGATCTCTTATGATTTACAAGTTTCTCCTAGCACCTAATAGTATCCATTCTTGAAAAGCTCTAACACTGGAAGGATTTTGTAGTACAAAAGTTTTCAATGTTCTTTGATAAACCTTTTGGTATTCCCTCCTGCTTGAACAATAGAATCTAAACTGATCTCAGTCGAAGAAGCCATGGAAGTTGAGAGATTGAATGAGCTGACGTAATATGATGTTAATCACCCTGATATTTTATTCTCGGATGATCCGGTCGATTTATGAAGAAGAGAAAGAGAAATATATGACGGTGGATCGACTATCGTGAACCTAACTAAATCACTATCTGAAATCATTAATCCTTCCCACATATTAATAAATGATTTAGTCTACCTTTGAAACTCAGCGATCTGATTACATTTGATGGACTGAAGAAGCAACCTTAGGAACTTCTAAGAAATGGGTTAAATAATCAAGAATAACCTCCGTAAAGTATTGCAGTTGTTATGAAGAAGGAAGGTAATGAGAAGTGATTCTGAAGCTACCTTTGTGCTCATTATTGCGAACCCTGATGATGCCAATTGTATTGGCAAAATTGTCAACTATTCTTACGCGTCAAATGGAATTTATGTTTCTCGAATGTTTAGACAAATGGTCATTGTATGACTCATTAGTACGTTTAGAAACAAGGAAGAACATGAGAATCAATTGCGCAAGTTGTTAGAAATCTGACAATCAGTTGTGTATTCTGGAAGTTTGATGTATGTTGAGGCAATGGTGTTCTTAATTGAGAAAATTACTATAAACTCCGACAGTAGATTAAAAGAAGCTGGAATCTTCTGGATCATGTAGAAAATTTTGGAGGATGCTTACAAATTATGTTACTGTTAATAAATTTCGTGAACAGAGAGAAACAACTCAGTTTGATTGAGAACGGAGTTCTGGAAAAAGCTGAAATAGAGATATGCTTCCGCACTCGCAAGTGGTACCTGACTTGGAACGCTTCTAAGAGAGACTCAGACATGAACGTGTACATCGCAGAAAGATGATTGTTTATGCATCAAGTCAACTATAAACGTATGAGAAGATTGTTCACTGCATGATCTAGAATTGACAACAGTAGTGGTTACCCCGAAGAGTGGAAAACGATCCCTACCTTACAGAAGTGTTGGCGAGCAGAGGACAAGATCTAGTCAAGACGGCGGACGTGGAGCTGATGAAGACATATAGTCCCACTTCCCTATTCATCTTGGTTGTACTAAGATGTATTGAGAGCGGAAGCAGACTGGATGATGAAGGAATTCAAAGATCGTGCTAGAAGTTCACATCACTCCATCACATTCCAAAAGGAACTGCAGAAGGATTGACGAACCAGACTCAAGCTCATGATTTCGTTCACCCCCAGGTTGATGGACAAATAAAGATAAATGACTGGACTTGAAGAGATGGGAGACAGTAAATTTCTGAATAAACTGATATTGAAGCAAACCTCTATGTTTGGATGGACTGATTCTGTGAAGGAAAAAGTTGACGATGAATTCTCATTTCCGTTGACCCACTTAAGTTTCGTTATCTGATTATAAATCTTGTAAAGATTTCAAATTCTCTAGAAACATCTCAGTTCCGTGTTCATTCTGTGTTTTCTTGATAATGGCCTCGTTTTGAGAATTTTGGTGAATTGTGAAGACCTATGTTCTTGAACGCAGTACGTTACTTCTGTTAGGAAATTTTGGAATTTCCATTACTCTTTTGAGCATTCTGTTTTCCTCTAAGCTATGATATCTGATTCTGTTAATCTCTGGACTGTAGAAGTACTAGTGGACTAAGAATAGGTTGTTTGTTCACGACTCGAGATAAAGTATGATCATCACGAGGGCATAATTATGCGGTGCTCGTATTATGACGCTTGATCAATGTGATAATACTTACACCATATAATGTGCACTTATCGTGATCATAGGATATCCGAGGAGTGCCTTTGAAATCCTAAAAATTCTGATATCTTATCTAAATTATCCGCGATTAGTGAAACTCTGGATCCTTTCTCCCTATGCTTATGTTGTCTTTGATTCGTTAGAGATCTAAATAAGTTTGAAACTCTGATTTTCATTATGCTAACATCTTTATATCTGTTAAAAATCTTAAGCTTCATTATGGAGCTTTCCCACTGTCTGAATATCGTCATTTACTCTGATTTCTGTCTATATTCAATATGTATTTCTGATAAGATTCACCTAGCGTCATCTGTGATACGTTGCATTGGTTTGACATGATTCACTCTGAATCGTTTTGTTCTGAGGGATCCTAAACCTTTTAAATTTGTATTGAGTCATGAGAAACTAGTCTGTTTTTGGAAGATTCTGTTGGGAAGAACCTCCCTTAGCGTGGGGATATCTGCGACGATCTTTTGTATTCTGCTACGAATCCTTCTGACTTTACGACTTCAAATTTCGCAGACGAAAATTTTCTTTTTAGATGGGAAGAGTTGTAAAACCCTAAAATTTCATTCATCTGTAATTCCAAAACTACCCCTATTCCACATGAAATTATAACAATCTTAAACCATACATGCGAATTATAAATTAAACCTTAAGTTAACTAATTAATTACCTAAGTTTCCTAAATATTACAAAATACACTATAACTTAAACCATATATTTCATCACACGTCTTCATGCCTATTTTCTTTAATGTTTATACGACACACCTAATACATACATACATATTATTTTGAGGGATAAGAACACAAGTGAACAAGAATATATATGACCATTCAAAACCGAATATCATTCATAACCAAAAAGATACGATGTCTCTTTCTTTCCTAAATTACTACACACGACATTCCTTATTTTTGCATTCCTTCACACGCTTCTAACAACCTTACAATACAATAAGTATTCCATCTTTTTCAAACCAACACAGAGGAAGAAACCTAGCTACTATTATATTCGAGGGTGGAGAGTATTTTTTTCAGTGAGGGTTCGTCCAAGTCGTGCAGCCGAAGGTGGTGTCGCATTCTCCCTATTTCAATCTCCCTCTAGTTCCAGCCTAAGGTACCATCAAATCTGTTTTGATTTTCTTCGTAATACGTCTAACCTATCCTTATACGTGTATATATGATCAAAACATGTTTCGTTTCGTCTAATAAATATTATACAAAGAAGTTATGCATGCTACGTAAAACCATAATCATGACTCATTTATATGTCGATCACTAATATGCTATTCTCATTTAATAACAAGTATGCGAAGATAACTACAACCTTGTCATGTTTAAATGTCACCGAATTTGTTTACGTTTCGAAGTGCTAGACCATGCTACGTTGAAGCATAAACATAACTTATATGATATGGGAACAACTAATATAAGTGCGAGTCGATTTCGGTTATAGGATCATATGAAGAAATAAATTGCGTACATATGTATTTTCGTGGGTAAAGGGTATGGGTCTATTATGAAGGTCGACTCGAATTCGGGTTGAAAAACATAGTAAACATGTATATACGTATGCATGGTTAAAAAGAATGATTAGTGTGCTCCTTTTGTTTATTTTAGACGAATGCATATATATATATATATATATATATATATATATATATATATATATATATATTGGTATTCTATAAACACTAAAATCAGAAAGAAGCTTGCATGGTGTGTCGTGTGTTTGCTTGTGTGTGTGTCGGAGTATATGAAAATGGGCAAATCAGCCTTGGTTGCTAAATTTGTGTCGTGTGTAAATATCTTGTGACGTGGTTGAAAGAGTTAAAACGTAATAACTAAATCGTGGTTAAAATATGTGGTCGGAAATACCTTAATATGAGTTAAGTGAAACGATTTCGGGTTATAAAATCTTGGGTCGTCGTGGCATAAATATTAATATCGTGGGTACGTTAATAAATTATATAAAATTATAACGACGGGGTCTAAAATTATTATCTTAATATAAGTTTATGAAATAAACTTTAAAATAATTTTATTTGACTTTTAATATTTAATTTTGATATTCTACATTTTGACCCTATATTTTGTTATATTGACACTTTAAACCCCGAGCTATTATAAGTTGTCATAATTACCCCTACACTATTATAAATGTCATTTTAACCCTTAAATATTATTTAATTGTCAATTATAACCTTGAAGTATTAAATTACTATTCCGGGAAAACCTACTAAATATGGAAACGTGCTAAAACGGGAAACTTACTACAAAAGGAAAGTTACTATTTTTGGAAAGTTGCTATGAATGGAAAGGTACTAAAAATGGAAAGCCGACTAAAACGAGTAACCTGATTTAAAACAAGTTAATAATCATTAGCCGATCATTAATTCATGAAGATTCGCTAAAGAAGGATTGACCTCCTATACTTACGCTATGGTTTCATTGGCGGTTTAAGGTACAGATATTCCGACCTTTTCAGTAAAGGTTTCTCATGACTTTCTTCTTTCCTATACTTGACTACTTGTTTGATTATGCTATGTTTGCTCTGAGCCTCTTTTGATGGCTTTCTTATATTGATCTGCCATATGCTATATTGAGCACTGCTATGCTTCCTTTGATATTGAACCCTTGATATTTCAACCTTTGGCATTTGAACTTGATATGAACCTTTGCTTTGAATCATTTGATATGAACCTTTGGCATCTGAATTTGAGGTGAACCTTTAATTATGAACCTTTGCCATGAACCTTTGATATGAACTTTGTTATGATATGACATTTGACCCTTCAGTTTGATACCCGAGCCAAGTTCGTTTCCTTGCCATGAAGGTAACATGGCCGTGTCATTGATGCACCAGTGGCATGACTCACGTGTAGGTGAGTGATTTCTCACACCGTCCCCAGTTGATATGATATGTGCACTTTATGATTATTATGATGACTATATGATTTGTTCGGGGGGCGTATGGATTGCAATCCTAGGTTCGCTTTCTGTTCGATGGATTTGACGTGACTATGATTATGATTATGATATGTTCGGTGAATGTGCATGGGTGCAATCCGTGTCTTCACACATTTTGAGAGGTCGCTCCTCTATGGTTACTATGATATGATATGTGGTATGATTTGTTCGGGCTCGGGATTTGATGACTGACCTTACACTTTGATTCATTTTTTTATTACCTTATCTTACACTTTGATTTGTTACTGATTATGTCATTCATTTGTTATCCTTTGATTATACCTTATGTTCTCCCCAATGCACCTTACATTATATCTGTGTTCGTTCGTTATCCTTTGTTCCCTTTTGTATATATCTGTTCACTGAGCTTTTTAAGCTCAGCCGCATTTCTTTTCCTGCGGTAGGGTTTTAGTAGGAAGCTGGGTTATAAGTGGAGAGTACTTTGGACTTAGAAGACTACACTTGCATAGCTATTCGGGATTAGAGATGATTAGAAGTGTTTACATTTTCAGACTTAGTATTTTATTGATTATTCTCATTTTGTAACCTTGTACTTCAGATTTTTCCTTAGTAACCTTTGAGAATCTTTTGTATTACTATTTGTATGCTTGTGTTTGCTTTGATATGTCACCATAATGTAATACTTCTACCCTTATCGGGTTGGGGTGCTACAAATTTGATGTTATAAAAGCATTCTCATTACAATCATACTTCTTGTTTCTTTGTTTAGTCAAGAATAATTATGGTGAAAAACAATCATTCATAGACAAATGATTATAACTAGTTGAATAATAACAAATCTTTCGACCCTTGAAACTGTTATCAATTAGTTAACCTTGGCTCAACAAATGTCACTATGAAACTTAAGGTACAATTGGTTATTAGGATTGACTTGAAATTGAATTAAAACATGTTATGACAATCATAACTATCACTAAGCATAAAACATCATCAAAACAAGTGTGAAAAGACTACTAGCCACTCATAGCAAACATGCAAATAAACTCAGAATATTTAACATTAGAATCCATGGTTTTAAGTCTTACAATGCTTTGGAATTGATAACAAATGACAAGGTATTGATAACCTAAGTATTGGTGATGATTTCTTGAGAGTTTTGGCCTCCAAATGTTGCTTCCTTAGTCCTCCAAAGTTCCTGGTTCTTTTTGCACAAATTTTCCTTCTTTGAGAGCTAGATGATGATAATAATTGAGAGTAGTAATGATAGTAAATGATCTCTTGAATTGTGTCTTCAATTGTGTACTCTTGGGGTCCTTTTTGGCTTGTCAAATACTCCTAGTAATGAATAGGGACATAAATGCTGGAGCTTGGACAACAAGACACTAAGAAGGGCCTAGAACAATGGGACAAAAGACCAAGATTCATGCACAAGAAGTTGGTATAAACAGGCAGAGATGTCCATCCGATTGGTTGCGGGTTGGCACCGATCGGATGGATGTGGTAATTGTGGTTATCCGATCGGTTGTACTCCAACCGATCGGATGGTAGGTTCTGGTTTCTTTGGACTTTGACTTTTCCTTGTGTAGTTCTTTATGCACTATCCAAACTTGATTAACTCTGAACTTGGAACTTTGAGATGACAAAACTTAGGTTCTTGTTGGATCATATGTTTATGTTGATATTGTGGTTCGGGAGGTCGGGTTAGGTGGAAGAAGATGAAAGCCATAGTTAGAGAGAGAGAGTAGAGAGAGAAGGGAAATACTATGTGTTTTATTGAAATAAGAAAGATGAAAGGTTACACACAAAGTCTCACCCCTCCATGGAAGTATGGAGGGGGTATTAATAGGTCAACAAACACACAAATTTACAATAATGACGCTTCTAGTCCATGTGTTTGTGCCATTCAAGATAGCTAATGTAATCCCGTAAATGTCGTTCCATTTACGTGTTAGGATTATAAACTTTGATCCTAATAATCTTCCCCCAATGGGGCGACATAAGGGATTACTTACAACATTTCCTACAAGTACAAATACAAATAATGAAAGGTCTTCATTGGCTCTTCAAGTGCGGAGGATGACTACAGTTGATGCTCTTTGTCTTCTTCTTGTACCTCGGCTTGAAAAACTTTATCTTCACTTGTAGGCAAATGATGTAATATGCATGAAATGGATTAACTTCCCCCCAATTCATGCTGCATGTCTTTAGCGGGTTCTTCGTACACTTCTTTTTGGCGAAGTTTCTGAATCAGCTTCCCCCCAAACTGACAACCGTCTTCAGCAGATTCGAAACTTTGATGTAGTCAACATGTCTTCTAGCTTTTGAAGTTTTGAGTACGCCGCGGAATTTGTAGATGACATCATAAACCACACCAAGCAAATCTGACTAGTCACTTAATCACAATTGTACTTAACGCGAAAGCTCCGTTCGGGGGTAACATGCAAGAAATCAACAAGATCTTCTCACATATGCAGGCTACTTCACACTTCAACCCACGAGAGTTGAAACGATTACACCAAAATCACAAAAGCTGAACCACTGATCATCTCTGCGGACGTCTCTCTGGTAGTAATAAAATTGTAAGCTCGATCATGTGAGTCTATTATGCGTCCCTGATGTGCACATTTCTTCCCCCTAATTGCAGAACCTCGTGGAAAATGAGTGTTTTCGCAAAGAAGTCAAGAAAAGTCAAAGAAGCAAAACAACACCCACTCTCTCTTCCCCCACGATGTCTTCACGGAATCGGAAGCATACACACTATGTTTATGATGGAAACGGAGGTAGCGTAACCCCATATGTCCAATCAACCGATTATGTGTGAAGTATCATAAATAGCCTGTGAGAATCAACTGCTGATAAACATCTCTACTCTTTGTTACTCTTCTCAACTAACTATTTACCAACCCCATTATCATTCTGTCGGCTCTTTGTAGTGACCACTGATGGAGAAAATCCAATATGACAAACTTGAGACTGAAGTAAAATAACCCGAACTTGTGACTTAAACTAGCACTATTGTCTGACTAAGAACCAATACTGAGAATTTCAATAATGGTAGGAAATCATATACCCATCCAACCTTCCTTAAATGTATATGAACGTCTCTTGAATCATCCACATCTTTTGGTGACACTTGAGCACTACAACGTAACTCCTTTAAAGTGATAGCTATACTCTGTGAGCACAACAACGTAACTCCTTACATCAGGTATAACTAGACAACTCAAGTGTTTGTCATTCGTACGGATAAAAGCTCGAACAAGGATCTCGAAGAATCATGCATCCAACCAACCCCGATATCTTCAGATACTAAGTATACGCACCCGTGAAATTCCACTTCAACCTCAAATAAATAATAATGAATTAGCGTCGTAGTCACATCTTGCGGTTAAATGCCGAATTCTATCCTTTTGACGATTTAATGAATTTGATAATGGTTTCCCGATCTTGTCAAAAAAATGTGTCCCCGTGAAAATTTGTACCACCAAAATACCACTCATTTCAAATATAATAAAAAATTTGTATCCACTAATTTTTTTGTAAGACATATTAGTATACCAATTTTTTTATGTCCAAATTTGGCAGAACAAGATGCTCGGACACATCATATATCATATAACCCACATCGGATCCAGCATAAGCCCAACAAATCATTTCAGTAAAAAACCCATTAATCGAATAATATAATCAAAAGCCCAATACCATATTCTGATATAAGCATGTCACATGCCACATTTTATCCTAACCCTACAACACACTAATAATTTTATCCGCCCCCTTCTAACTCCTGTATCAAATAACATCTCAAAATAAATGTTTCAAACAAATTCAATCAAACAACAACTCTCCTTCATCCTTACTAGTTTCAATCTTGCATAGACTGAACAACAAACATCACCATGAGAATTACTTCCTGTACCAGATTCGAAGGACACTAGTATGATACGCATGGCTTCAAGATCATTGATGGTCTCGGGTAGGTGTTATGTTGTGATTGCGTTTTGTTTTTTTTTGACATGAACGAACCAAAGAAAAGTGAATAACAAACATGTTATCTTACTAGTATTTTGTGTGTCGGATATTATCACAAGTATATGTGCGAGTCAAGTTTAGATGTAGGTATGGATTTGATATGGGTTTGTGGACTTGATATGGCTGCTGTGATGTATCAATTTCTATTATTTTCGTTTTTGATATTGGACCGATGATGGTTAAGACTGAGGTCACGATGAGTCATGATGGTATTTGGTTTGTAGTCAAGTGGTATTCATCTCTTTATCTTAATCTCTTTACACGTTTTCGAAAAGTTTTCCAACTTGTATTTTCGAAACATTGACATTTATCGAGAACATGTTTTATCGAGAACATGTTTATCGAGAACATGTTTTCGATAAATATGTAATTGTGTTCTCGAAAGCCACATGTGTTCTCGAAAACAAGTACATTTCAAAAATTTCTTATACAAGAAATTCCGACCAGATTCCGGCGACCCATTTTTCCAGTTTTCTGATGAGTTTTCCGATTAACTTTTATGACCAATTTCTGGACCATGTATAAGCCAATGTTTTGACCACAAATATTCTTCACGGGGATGGTACAACAAGTCATTAAAAGATGATAGTTACATTAAACTATTAACGTGACACAAGATGACCACAAAAAATAGATGAATGAAACTGATGGTGAAAGGAAAGGACTTTTTGACCAATTGTACCCAAATAAACTATTATAACCAAAAAAATATATGTAAAAACAGTCGAAGGACGTGGTAGACAGTTTCAAGATGACACTTTTATTGACAAGATTTGACCACAAATCAACAAAGAAAAAACCTTGGCTCTGATGCCACTTGTTGGATCATATGTTTATGTTGATATTGTGGTTCGGGAGGTCGGGTTAGGTGGAAGAAGATGAAAGCCATAGTTAAAGAGAGAGAGAGTAGAGAGAGAAGGGAAATACTATGTGTTTTATTGAAATAAGAAAGATGAAAGGTTACACACAAAGTCTCACCCCTCCATGAAAGTATGGAAGGGGTATTAATAGGTCAACAAACACACAACTTTACAATAATGACGCTTCTAGTCCATGTGTTTGTACCTTTCAAGATAGCTAATGTAATCTCGTAAATGTCGTTCCATTTACGTGTTAGGATTATAAACTTTGATCCTAACAGTTCTCCTTATGAAATGCGTCACAGATTGGACTTTTGAACTTGGGAATCTTCGTGTAATCGCATATACTTCATTTCCTTCACTTTTTCTCCATTTTTCCTATATTTGGCTACATATGCTACAAAAACATACTTTGATACGATTTAGTGGCAAAAGCATATAAAAACAACCAAATAACATACAAAAAAACACTAATAACACTTATAAAAACATGTTAACTTTGAGAGTTATCAAATCCCCCACACTTAAACTTTGCTTGTCCTCAAGAAAATCTAGAAGAAAACTAAATATCCACATGGTAACCGGAAGTGATTTCTGAAAATTGTGATGAAAATCCTCCTTATACAAGTATAAGTTAGATCATCCTTATTAAGCTTTTATAATTGAAATACTTAGATGTTTGATTATACCCAACGATTTTCTTGCTTGATTAACACTTCTAAAACACCTCACGAAAGAAGAATAAGATATAATTCACTCATAACACTCATATATGGGGTAGCGTATATGATAAATCACACTCATTGCTCAGTTATGATCTAATTATTACTATAGGCTTGTACAAGAAATAAAACTACCCTGCAATGGCGTAAGCACCAAGTCTACATATCAAAGAGGTCTTTTATTCGGGTTTAGGCTAAAAAGGGTTAAGGGTAGGAATAAGTCATGGGATTATTGAAGGGTAAGTGATGATTAAGAATATACAAACTAGTCCAAGTCTATAGATCAAATGTTATTAGCTTTTCTTCATTGAATCATAACCTCGTAGTCTTTGAGAACTCCATTCTTTCGCAATCAATGCTCTATTTTATAGCTTCATTGGCTATACATAAAACTATACATATCAAACTAACAACTTTTTATTTTTTATTTTTTACTTTTACTTGCTTCAATCGCTGATTCCTGAATTTCCACTTTCTCATTTCTTTCTTCATGATTCATAATATAATACCTCATAAAGCTAACAACTCACCAAGACTTGACTAAAGGGTAAGGCTAGGCTAAAAAGTGTAAAATCTTTTTGTATTTTTTTAAGGTTTCAATCAAAAGAAAAGGAAAGGCTCAGAAGGTGTAACTAAGGGTATCTAGCGTTAAAGATGAACGCTAACAAAAGGGTTTAAAAATTGGAAATTAACTAATCAATGTGAGTAGCTAAAAATCAATAAGGAAGGCTATTTGGTTAAAATCCTAAGGTTGCCTCTTATCGCGTATGTATACTTATATTACAAAAATGTAATCTCACAATGGTCTCGTAATGATTTACATGTACAAGTTCTAGAATAAATAAAATCACCGGCACACTCATACAGGTACAAGTTCTATGAACAGGCTAAGATCTTCACAATTTAGTGGAAAGGGTTATAATGTGTGCTAGCAAATGTTATCGATCCAAAAGTGGATTGCAATATTAATCGGGACACATCTCAATTCTTTCAAAATTACTGATTTTTCCAGTGGATAGATCCAGTTATTCTAATAAATTACTCCTAAAAGTGTGAAAACAACTAGATTATAAGGACAAACAAAATTTAAAAATTCACTCGATATTAGACTTAATTTCTTATTTACCTACTCACCCCCCCCCCCTACACTTAAGTTAAGCATTGTCCTCAATGTGATAAACGAACTTAAAAGTATGAAAGTAGGGAAAATGAGAAAATAAACCATGATATCCGGTTTTATGTTTCTATCCAATCTTCTGTTTCTTGCAATCAACACCTGCATTATTAGAAACAAAAACAAACAAACAAAAAGCATTGCAATTTTATTCAAGTTAGTGGCACACCCCCACACTTATGTTTGACCAAGTGGTAAAACTTTGGGGTCTAGATACTGAAAAAAATTTATATTAAAAATAAACACACGGGTTGCCTCCCGAGAAGCGCTTGTTTTATTAACGAGTCCTCAGCCGGACTCAAACTTCGAATAGATTATGTAGTTGTAGTGTTACATTTCCTTTTAGGGATGTACACCACATTTCCTATCACAATTCCCTCCCCTGTTTCATCTATATTTTCCAATGTAACTTTTTCCCATGCTCTAGGAAGAGCATCATAGATAAAACCATTATTGTGTGCCCAAGGGATCATTCCCTTGCGTGGAGCCATGAATGTGATAGATTCATATTCAAATTCGGATGGAATTTCTTCATTATAAATTATGTTTAATTGCTCTTTATCATAACAGAGTTTAATTCGGTGCCCATTTACAATGAAACTTTCACCATATTTGTCATAAAGTTCAACATAACCTGATGGAAATCCATGTTTCACTACTTATGGTCCAAACCATTTTGGCTTGAGTTTCGGAGCTTTAAACTTGTATTTCATATTGAAGATCAGAACTTTATCTCCAGCTTTGAATTGTTTTTGAATTCTCAACTTTCTATCGTGGTAAGCTTTGGTTCTTGCTTTGTATAGCTGGGAGTTCTCATAAGCTTGAAGTCTTAACTCATCGAGTTCATGAAATTGCAAAAATCTCTTTTCTCCAGCTATTTTTAGATCAGGATTACAGCTTCTTAGAGCCCAGTAAGCACGGTGCTCAAGTTCGAACGGTAGATGACATGTTTTCCCATACAAGAGTCTGTATGGTGTTGTACCAATTGGTGTCTTATATGCCATACGAAATGCCCATAGAGCGTCTTCTAATTTCCTTGACCAAACGGAAGGATTGTCCTTAACCGTTTTTTCAAGTATTCTTTTTATAGCTTTATTGGTATTTTCGACTTGACCACTAGTTTGTGGATGATAAGCTGTAGCAAAACTATGATGAACTCCATATCATTTCATTACTTTCTGCATTTGTTTATTACAGAAATGGGATCCTCTATCACTTATTAAAGCTTTAGGAATTCCATAGCAAGCGAAAAGCTTTTTGAGTAAGTTGACAACAACTCGTGCATCATTAGTAGGAAGAGCTTCAGCTTCAACCCATTTGGAAACATAATCGATTGCAACGAGGATATATTCGTATTTGTGTGATTTAGGGAAGGGTCCCATAAAACCAATTCCCCAAATGTCAAATATTTTGCAGACTTGAATGCTCTTTTGAGGCATTTCGTCTCTTCGAGAAAGGTTACCGAATTTTTGGCACGCATCGCAGTTTTGAACGAGTGTATATGCTTCTTTGAAAATTGTAGGCCAATAGAATCCAGCATCAAAAACTTTTTTAGTTGTAGTGGAAGGATCATAATGTCCCCCAGTTGGGCCATGATGACATTCATCAAGAATTTTTCTTGTTTCGGTACCCGAAACACATCTTCATATCATTCCATCCTGCACATTTTAAAAAGGTAAGGTTTCTCCCAACAATAGTGTTTTAGTTCTGAAAAGAACTTACTACGTTGGTAGTGACTCATCCCTTTTTTAAGAATATCTCCTACAAGATAATTTGCGTAATCTGCAAACCATGGTACTTCCTCATCATCATCTTTATCTATCGTCATGAGAGTTTCATCAGGAAAATAATCGTGAATTTCATTTTCTTTTAATTCTTCCAAATTCGGATTCTCAAGACGTGACAAATGATCAGCTGCAAGATTTTCTGCTCCTTTCTTATCTTTTATTTCGATATCAAATTCTTGCAGTAGTAAAATCCATCTAATAAGACACGGTTTTGCATCTTGTTTGGTAAACAGATATTTGAGTGCGGAATGATCTGTAAAAACTATCGTTTTTGAAAGCACGAGATAAGATCTGAATTTGTCGAATGCAAAAACTACGGCTAATAATTCCTTTTCCGTAACCGTATAGTTTTGTTGAGCATTGTTGAGTGTTTTACTAGCGAAGTATATAGGACGAAAATGTTTTCCTTCACATTGTCCTAAAACAGCTCCAACAGCGAAATCGCTAGCATCACACATGAGTTCAAATGGTAGTGACCAATTAGATGCAACCATAATTGGGGCACTAGTCAATTGACTTTTCAATGTTTCGAAAGCTTTAATGCAGTCTGCATTGAAATCAAATATAGAATCCTTTTCTAAAAGTTTAGTCATAGGACGTGATATTTTTGAAAAATCTTTGATAAATCGGTGGTAAAAACCGGCATGTCCTAGAA
This sequence comes from Artemisia argyi, assembly GCA_030686995.1. Lineage (NCBI taxonomy): Eukaryota > Viridiplantae > Streptophyta > Magnoliopsida > Asterales > Asteraceae > Artemisia > Artemisia argyi. Next base: position 91,959,011 of record CM060701.1, on the reverse strand, counting down.
AACTTCTAACGGCTTTAACGTTAGTTGGTGGTGGTAACTTGGTGATAACATCTATTTTAGCTTTGTCTACTTCCATTCCTGAACTTGATATCTTGTGTCCTAACACAATTCCTTCAGTTACCATGAAATGACATTTTTCCCAATTAAGAACTTGATGTGCAGTTTCACATCTCCCAAGCATTTTATCGAGATTGGAAAGACAAGTTTCAAAAGAATCACCAAAAACTGAAAAGTCATCCATGAAAACTTCCATAGATGTCTGAAGCATGTCTTGGAATATTGCGATCATACACCTTTGAAAAGTTGCAAGTGCATTACATAGACCAAAGGGCATACGCCGGTAAGCGTAGGTTCCAAAAGGACATGTAAATGTGGTTTTCTCTTGATCGGCTGGATCGATAGGAATTTGGAAATATCCTGAAAAACCATCAAGGAAGCAAAAGTATTTGTTTACTGCTAATCTTTCGAGCATATGATCCATGAACGGTAGAGGAAAATGATCTTTCCTTGTGGCTTTGTTAAGCTTTCTGTAATCAATACATACTCGCCATCCAGTGATAGTTCTAGTAGGAACTAATTCATTCCTTTCGTTAGTCACTACAGTCATTCCTCCTTTCTTCGGACCACAATGAAATGGACTCACCCATGGGCTATCCTCGATAGGATAAATAATTCATGCGTCAAGAAGTTTGATGATTTCCTTCTTAACAACTTCTTTCATATTGGGGTTGAGTCGACGTTGTCTTTCTACAACGGGTTTAGTACCTTCTTCACAATTGATTTTATGTTTGCAAAAATCTGGGCTAATTCCTGGAATATCAGAAGTTTTCCACGCAAAAGCGCGTTTATGCTTCTTAAGAACAGAAACGAGTCATTCTTTTTGATTTGTTTCGAGCAACGACGATATGACTACTGGAAGAAGTGAATTTTCTTCTAAGTAGGCGTATTCGAGATTATTGGGAAGGGGTTTGAGTTCCAAATCAGTGGGTGGTTCTTCTAGAGATGATTTGATTTTCATTTGATCTTTTTCAGTGATATCTTCAAATTTCTCTTCTTTCTCTTCTTCTAATTTTACTTCCATGAATTCCTCAAATTCTTTATTAGAATCTATTTCACTGATATTTTCTGAAGTAGTCATGAATGTTTCGAATCCTCAAGTAATGCATCCAATTCTTCTTCGGTGACTTCATCAATTACATCGATGTTATAACATGTGTCATCACTGGAATTTGGATATTTCATTGCTTTATCGATTAAGAATGTGATTCGATCTTCTCCTACTCCAAGATTGAGTTCTATGCCTTTAACTTTGATCATGGCGTCAGCAGTGTTTAAGAAAGGTCTTCCTAAGATTAAGGGTACTCGACTATCTTCCTCCATTTCTAAGATAACAAAATCCACAGGAAAAACAAATTTACCAACTTGAACAAGCATATTTTCAGCAACCCCAATAGGATATTGGTATGTATGGTTGGCTAATCTTATACTCATCTTAGTAGGTTTCAATGTACTGATGGAAAGTTTAGAATACAACGAATAGGGCATCAAATTGATACTTGCTCCTAGATCGGCTAAAGCATCGCATGTGATGTTGTTTCCTAATGTACATGGTATAAGAAAACTTCCGGGATCTCCTAGTTTTGGTGGAATTTTATTTTGAATGATAGCAGAGCATTCTTCATTAAGAACGGTAGCGGAAATTTGTTCCAACTTGTTTCGATTATTAAGAAGTTCTTACAAAAATTTCCCATAATTGGGCATTCCAGCTAGAACATCAATGAGGGGTACGTTAATTCTAACTTCTTTGATCATCTCTATAAACTTCTTATTTCGCTCCTCTCTTTTCTCTTTTCTTAGGGCTTGTGGATATGGTATTTTCGGTGTATAAGGTTTTATTGGTGGAATGGTATTTTCTTTGGTTGATGTTTGGGTTGGTTTTTCTTTAGCTGCTTCTTCTTCAGCTTCTTCCTCCTCCTCATCTTGAATGATAGTATTATCGGTAGGAATGGGTGGTGGATCATATGAGAGACCACTTCGAGTAAATACAACATTGATATGCTCATTTCTGGTTTGTGGTGGACGATAACTCTTATTGTTTGATCTAGACGGTTTTGGATTGGATTAGGTGTTACTTGGTAATGTACCAGGAATTCGAGAAGAAAATTGATCAGAAAGTCTACCAAATTTTTGTTCAAGATCCTGGTTAGAAGCTTGATGATTTTTCTGACCTTGCTCAACTTTGGTTTTGAGATTGAAAAATTGAGTTTTTACAAACTCATTTGTAGCTCTTTGAGCAGTTACGAAATCTCGCATCATTTTTTCGAAATCAGATTCTTCCTTTTTATCGGAATTTGGTGGGTTTGGGTTGTCTGTTCGGGGTTGAGAATCACTGTTGTTATCCCTTTGTTGGTGGTCTTGCCAATTTCCAGAACTTCTTCAGTAATAATTACCACGAAAACCTCCTCCACGATATCCTCCTTGGACATAATTGGCTTCCATTTCGTTGGGTCTATACATAGGTTGGTCATCACATTCGGATGATGTGTGATTTCCTCCACAATTATTACAGCCATCTCGCATTTCTTTCATTTCTCCTTTTATATCTTTGTATTGCGAGTCGATTTTAGAAGTCAAGGCTTCTATTTTCTCCATGAGTTTCTAATTATCTGAACTTTTAGCAAAAGCAACGGTTTTCCGTAGGGGTTTGGTTTTGGAATCTTTTGACCAATCGATTTTAAGGAGTACTCGATCTTCGAGAAGTTGATATGCCTCGTTAATATGCCTCGTTAAGTGTTTTGTAAAGAAAAATTCCTCTGGCATCAAGGATTGCTTGGGATGCTTCATCAAGACCATGATAAAAGATTTGGATTATTGTTCCTCGTCCTAAATTATGACCATGACAACTTCAAAGCAAATCTTTCTTGCGAAGCCAAGCTTCAACAAGAGATCCATTAGGATTTTGTGTAAAAGCACAGATTTCTCCCATTAGTCTATCATACATGGCAGGTGGAAAGAATCGGCTTACAAAAGCTTGCCTCATCGTCTCCCAATTATTGATAGTTCCGGGGGTTAATTCGTTATACCATACTTTGGCATCTCCGGCGAGTGATGATGGAAAAGGTTTGAGCTTAATAGCATCGACATTGGTATTTCCATAACGAAACATGCCACAAATTTCAATGAATTCGGCAATTTGTTTATGCGGATCGGCCCGCGAACGGCCATCAAATTGACGGTCTTTGATCATAGAAAGATGGTGACCTTTAACGGTAAAGTTTTAACCAAGGTCGGCGACAACAATAGCAGCTCCAAGAGTAGGTGCTACGGTTCGATTGGTGGCCCACATGGGTTGATCGTCAGCCATGGGTATTGGTTTAAAAAGATCAGAAATCGGATGTTCTTCGGAAAGATTATTAAACCAATTAAGAATAGATGAAGATCTCTTCTTACGAAACAAACTTTCGGGATTGGATAAAGGTGTACTAAGCTTTTCAGTAGTAGAACGAGTGTTCATACAAATACCAAAAGAATCGAGTCAATTACCTAAACAAAAGAACAAGAAAATAAAATTTTCGAAAACAGAGAGTTCTATCCGAATCGGTTGGATGTCAAACCGATCGGATGGATGCTACGGTAAAATTAAAAAAAACTGGGAAAACCTGGGAAACCGATTGGTTGGATACTTCTGTTAACTTTTTTTTTCTTTTTTTATTTATTTTTTATTTTTTTTATTGAAAACGAACACGAAAAGAAACGGGCTTTTAAAACTTAAAAGAAACACAATCAAAATCCCCGGCAACGGCGCCAAAAACTTAATGTGCGTTTTGTTAGTGCAAGTTTTAAATTTATAAGGGTGAATTACCAAATCTAGAAACAACACATATGAGCAAGTGTACTCGTCCGTTATAGCAAGATATGATGGTAAGTCGGGATCGTTCGCAGGGATTGGTGAGTGAATCAAAATATAAGTCTAAAAGTAAATCTCTAATGTACGCAAATTAGATAATAAGCAAATTCAATAATTTAAAAACTACACTTGTTTAGACTAGTTTTCTACTTAATGACAAACATGATTGTGATAACTTTTGATAACATGTTGGTTGTGATAATTAGATGGTGGTCTAATCTATTGTTTCTACAAGTTAAACCTTCTTCAAGATTTTAGTTCATAAAAACAAGCTTTAGGTGTAAACCAATCAATTCAAGATCCATCCAAGGTTCATAAGGTATGGTGAATATCTTAAACACAAGAACAAACTCTTATTACAAATCAAATACTCTTAGGAAATGGTCATTACAAAAGGTAACCCATTCATAGACAAAAAGGTTACAATTGTTTATAAACATCTAAACTTTCGTCAAACTAAAGGTTTACAAACAATCTGATTTGATGTTATAAAAGCATTCTCATTACAATCATACTTCTTGTTTCTTTGTTTTGTCAAGAATAATTATGGTGAAAAACAATCCTTCATAGACAAATGATTATAACTAGTTGAATAATAACAAATCTTTCGACCCTTGAAACTATTATCAATTAGTTAACCATGGCTCAACAAATGTCACTATGAAACTTAAGGTACAATTCGTTCTTAGGATTGACTTGAAATTGAATTAAAACATGTTATCACAATCATAACTATCACTAAGCATAAAACATCATCAAAACAAGTCTAAAAAGACTACTAGCCACTCATAGCAAACATGCAAATAAACTCAGAATATTTAACATTAGAATCCATGGTTTTAAGTCTTACAATGCTTTGAAATTGATAACAAATGACAAGGTATTGATAACCTAAGTATTGGTGATGATTTCTTGAGATTTTCGTCCTCCAAATGTTGCTTCCTTGATCCACCAAAGTTCCTGGTTCTTTCTGCAAGAATTTTCCTTCTTTGAGAGCTAGATGATGATAATAATTGAGAGTAGTAATGAGAGTAAATGATCTCCTGAATTGTGTCTTCAATTGTGTACTCTTAGGGTCCTTTTTGGCTTGTCAAATACTCCTAGTAATGAATAGGGACATAAATGCTGGAGCTTGGACAACGAGACACTAAGAAGGGCCTAGAACAATGGGACAAAAGACCAAGATTCATGCACAAGAAGTTGGTATAAACAGGCAGAGATGTCCATCCGATCGGTTGCGGGTTGGCACCGATCAGATGGATGTGGTAATTGTGGCTATCCGATCGGTTGTACTCCAACCGATCGGATGGTAGGGTCTGGTTGCTTTGGACTTTGACTTTTCCTTGTGTAGTTCTTTATGCACTATCCAAACTTGATTAACTCTGAATTTGGAACTTTGAGATGACAAAACTTAGGTTCTCCTTATGAAATGCGTCACAGATTGGACTTTTGAACTTGGGAATCTTCGTGTAATCGCATATACTTCATTTTCTTCACTTTTTCTCCATTTTTCCTACATTTGGCTACATATGCTACAAAAACATACTTTGATACGATTTAGTGGCAAAAGCATATAAAAACAACCAAATAACATACACAAAAAAACTAATAACGCTTATAAAAACATGTTAACTTTGAGCGTTATCATTTAGGAAAATCCTTTGTTCTCTATAACCAAGGCTCTAATGCCAATCTGTAACACCCCCGTTTTTCACTGATCGCAGCGGATTAAGTGTTTGGGGTATTACTCATGGAAACAAAGACAAGATAATAGAAAACGACTTGAAAAGTGACGTTTTTGAAAAAGGTGTTATCATTCATTTATTCATCAGAGTTTTTACAGTATAAGATCTAATTTTACCAAAAGAGAGGTCCCTAAGATACGTTTTATGACACAAAACTTGATGAATGATAACTATTCTGGACGTCCTCATGTCCAGTACTTCTCCGTGCCAGGGTTCCTATAGTGCCTAATTACCTAAGATAACATGCTTAAAAGTCAACATGAATGTTGAGTGAGAGTCATAGGTTTAAGTAGATAAGGTATGAATACAAGTTCCACAGGGTTCAGCTTAAACCCTATGTGTGGAAAGGTTTTAGTGATAGAAGGTATATTGCCTAAGCTCATGAACCACACGTTAATAGTCCGGGTCATGAGGTCTGAAGACCAAACTATGATGGGACGGGAAGGATAACTTGCCAAAGTTAATCCTTCAGTGGGTTCAAATATAGTACTTATTGTACCATCCAGTGAGATGTTAATACCAACGGGAGTTGTCAAACTCCAATAGGTCTATCAACTATATTCGCGTTCGCGTGGGTAAAACATCTCAAACGATTTGATTCATGAATTTTTGGATATGTAGTGATGGCAGATAGTTTACACGTGCAATAACCAAGGGAAAAGACTTGTACTTGGTTTAAAGCATGTATCCCCCTCACAGGGTTGTAAAACATTTAAAAGTGAGGCTATGAAAACTCACCTGGGTCTTAAGGTAAGTAAAGTAGGGGTTTAGACAACTCACTCACGTATCTTGGTGGTAGTGTAGGTGTGTGTATGTCAAGTCTTAGTCTAGGTTTTCTTAACTAACCACTATTAGGTTTTTATATATAACATAACACCGTTCGGGCCATCGTAATTCAGAAGTACATGACTTCTCACATGAAGCTCCCTACTTTTGTATTATGTTATCAACATAATACCGTTCGGGCCATCATAGTTCAGAAGTTAATACTCCTCACACGAAGCTCCCTACTATTGAGTTATGTTGTTATTAAGGTTTAGTTATAACATAACACCATTCGGGCCTTCATATCTCAGAAGTATATGCAATAATCGTTTGAGGAACCAGGGCACTTTAATTCGTAAACCCAGCAAACTCGTCAAAACGAAATATCCACATAGTACTCCTTGTATGAAGCTCCCTAGTATTGTGTTATGCTTCTAACTTAAATAGGTTTTATATTTATATGAAAATACTCCATTTTTACCCTTTAAGTTTATATATTTACATTTTCTACCCTATACTTATAACCTTTTAACAATTAAGCATATAACTTTCTAACTTTTGCACATTTAGTCCTCATACTTATATATTTTGGATAAATGACAAAAATAGTCCGTAAACTATACTATCATTCATTATTTACCTTTTTTACCCTTAACTTTATAGTATTTGCAATATTAGTCCTTTTTAGTTTATAACTTGTTTTAATTTCTATCCTAAGGTTTTAATACTTTGAAAAATGAGTCCTTACACTTAAAACTTCTAGGAAATGTCAAAAATAGTCCCTAGACTTTATAGTTTCAGGAATTTACAATATATACCCCTATGCATGCAAAGTTTTGCATAACTAGTCCTAAATGAATGTAATTCATATTTTTACATAGCAACTAAGTTTCTAAGCTTATGTTTAGCTAATATATGCTTAACTAAGTCACCTAAGTCAGATTATAGCATGTAATAGAGCAATTTAGCATATAAACACATGATTTTCTAAATCTAGGGTTTCAAAATGAAAACTTCTAAAACTAAGCGATCAAGGCTATCCTAAAGGTTCTAATGCATGTTCTAAGAGTCCTAGGTCTATTCTAAGGTTACTAGATCAAAATTTAAGTTTTACATAGGTCTTATAAGGTGTAACGAGGAAACAAAGGTTTCTTGGGATTCTCTTAGCTCAAACCACAACTCGACATTATCAAGGCATTGCTACTTGAATTCTATGGGTCTAATACTACAGAATGTATGTGAGGTAGAGAGAAGAGGTGTGGAATGAAATGGAGGGGAGGGGTATTTATACTCGCGTAAGGAGTAGCGACCAAGGCAAGGGCTGCCATGTGTCGAGGGGGAGGAGGTGGAGTAAGAAAGGCTATGGGGCACTGTGGCAGGTCTAGGTGGTGATGATGAGAGGCTATGGAGTAGATAGGGGGCTGAGATAGGCCGGTTGTGGTGAGGGGAAGCCGAGGGAGGCGGTTTGGGGAAGAAGGTGACAAGTAGGTGATCCACCTACTTTCTTGGGTGGTTAGAGGTGTTAGGGTGGTTTCTTAGTTATTAGGGAGGTGCTAGGGTGGTTGCTTGTTTAATTTAAGTTGCTTAAGTAGCTTAGTTTAGGTGTTTAGGTCAAATTTTAACCTTGTTTTGTTTAGTGAGAGTTTAAGGTTTTTCCTAGGGTTTAGTGTTTTATTTAGGGTCCTAATGATTTTTAGTAACTAATATAATGTCTTAAGTAGCTTATACTAAGTGGTGATAAATTAAGGTAAAGATTTGGGATAGTTTAGGCCTAGTTTCAGGAAGTTATGACCTAATTAGGGTTTTGTGCTTATATGACTTGTAACTAAGTTCTAGGGAGTTGTACTATGATCTAGGGAGTCTAATATATCCTAAGGTAACTAATGTAACTCATATCTAAGTCTTAAACACTTTCATGTTAGTTTATATAAGTAATTAGGGTTTTAAAGTTAACCGGGAACACACAGGTGCATTTAGGGTTTTCTAGCAAGTATGGTGTATTAGAGTAATAGTTTTCTTAGTGAAAATATGTTTGTAACCTTGACTTGACATATCGGGATGTTTACATCAAGTAAACATGGTAGTGGTTGGCATGGGTGGATACGTGAGCTTGTCTGAAGGTTAGTTAGGTTATAAGGATATAATAAAGCAAAAATTTAGCTTGGGAAAATCCTATAGGCATTTCTAATCCTAGTTTGTGCTTAGTGAGGTCCTAAGTTAAGTTAGTAAGGAATTTCTAATCCTAGTGTGCTTAGTGAGGGCCTAAGTTAAGTTAGTAAGGCATTTCTAACCTAAGGGGATGTTAGTGGGTTGTTACAATATAGTGGTAAGTAGAGTGTCGAACACTAAGAATGGAATGTAATATCTAGTTGATTTGATCAGTATTTTAATATATAAGTTAGTTTTACAATCTAATCTAATAAAAGGGGGTTAGCCTGAGAGACTAGCACGGATTTGAATTAATCATAAAGGTAAAACTGATGAGAACAAATCATTGAAGAGCAATCACCTATACAGATAGATAATAGAAACACGTAGAAGACCTGTCTTATGGTTAAGTAGCTTGTCACTTGTTTTATTGCTAGTTTTATATGATAAGTATCATAATCTAATCTATCTCGTTGGATCCTAAATATCGGCGACTAAACTCTTAATGATTACTTATGTTTATCCTACCTTTTAGACACCAGATAAGTAGGCGAGGAACAGGTATGGTAGCCCAGAAGACTCAACTAAACATAGAGCTTATCAATGCACAAATACAAGTCACCAAAAACATCATCATATAAACTTTAACCGATGGGAAAGAAATTTTAAGGGGAGTAGTATGGTGGCCACAAGCCCATCAATCCTGATGGATTAAAGCTTACTAATACAATAAACAATCTACTTAATGAATTATACACATGCAGGACCTTCTTACGGCTCTAAGATCTTCGTTTTAGGTGTTTCTTGTGATGCTTCTTCGACTGGATTCATCTCCTTAGGCTTTTGTTGCACCCAAAATATGTATATGGCTTGGGGTATTTATAGCTTCTGTATGAGAGATCGATGCGGCGCATCTTGATGATAGATACGGCGCATCTACTTAACTTCGCGTGGGGTCCAAGATTATTATATTTTGGAATATTTGTACACCGCCTTCGGATGCGGCGGCGTAACTTGTTTCTCTAGGTGGCACATGTCCTTTAATGTCTTGGACAGTTTCTGGTGAAGTCTTTAGCTGATACGCCGCAAGCTATAAATGAGATGTGGTGTGTTTTGGAGTAGAACAAGTCAGTTATCCTTCGTTGACCAAAGTTTCATATGTAGTGCATGTTGTAATTAGATGTGGCGCATTCTTCAAAGCCAGGCAATGGTGTTCGAATTCATCTAAGTAAGATGTTGCAGCGTGTCTGTTGAGAATGATACGACGCATCTCCTGCATTTCAGCAGACTTTTCCAATCTTGGTCATTTAGCTCCATGATTTGTCCAAAATCATCAACTTTCACCAATTGCTTGTTTTTACTTGAGAATTACTGAAGTAAAAAATTAAGCATCGATTCTCATACAAAACTATATAAAACAAGTCAATTAAATAGTATAAATGATTCTAATAAAATGTACTTATTTGATTTCATCAAATATCCCCCCACTTGAACTTTACTTATCCTCAAGTAAACCTTTAGATTAAACATGATGAAAATGTATCCTTGATAGGATGTTTTCACATTTAAGCACTTATTCGTTTTATCGTAATTGCTCGGCCAAACACTTAACCAATTAGAAACAAAATATATATATATATATATATATATATATATATATATATATATATATATATATATATATATATATATATATTTAATAAAAGCAAATCTAATTGTTTAATTGTCTGGACGTGATGAATATTCTATAATATGCTTGACAAGGATACGCATCTCCCCCACTAAAGCTAAGGAGTAACAAGTCTAAAGCAGTAAAAGGGGTTTTTTGGTTCATGGATTAAACCTAGCTTTGCTTGAACATCTCCTGCATAAAATTAGTAGATCGCTAGCGCAATCCTCGACACTTAAACTAATGGATGGTCACTAGTATCCTTTATGGATCGCTAGCGCGAGTCCTTGACCTTTCAAATGATGGATGGTCACTAATGTGTTCCTTGGATCACTGGTGCGTTATTTTCATAACGGATGGTCACTAAGTTGCACACCAGATTGCTGGCGCATCATTTAATCAATCTAAAACTCGGATGGTCACCAATTCACACACCAGATCGCTGGCGCGTTAGTCAATTAATCTAATACTCGGATGGTCACTACCTTATTCATACATTTAATATTCTTACTTGGCCATCATCATATCCAGATGCTTGAAAGCTAACAACAAATATAACAATACGGTTGAGTATGGATAACATTTAGGAAATAAATTGGTGTAAAATAAAAAATACATAACAAGAAACAAATAGATTAAGTCCTAAGTGTGGTTAGAATACTTCCCTACCATCTCATGAATAAGACTCATATCATTGAATAACTCACCCTTTGACTCTTTTGTAACTCATGCTTTAGGTAGACACGAATTATACTCAATAAAATCTTAAACAAAGAATAAACATCCTTAGTTGGCGTTCGCATAACGGCCAACTCCCTTTCAATCCATAAATATAATACAACAATAGTGGCGATATCAACCACTTACTACAAACTTTAAAATGTTGGATTAAAACAAACTTCCAACTCCTTCTTTCTTTTTCTTTTCCCATTTTTTTGATTTTTTTTACAAAAACATAAATAACTAATGGTGTAAAATTTCACCACATTACCATCACAGTATTTCTGGATAATTTTTCTTTACTTTTCAGACTTTCAAACATAACGTAATAGTGAAAGTAGTGAACACATGAAAAACTGACTAAAAATATACAATATGTACTTTCACTCCAATTGCATTGTGCAATTTCCCGACCTAATCAAAGATAATGAATTTACGCACACGAACACAGGTAACACAAGGAAACACACTTTGCCTAAGCAACTAACCACGGACTTAAATCTATAGGGTAGGCTAAGGTGTAAGGTGTAACGAAAAACATAATAACAAGGGTGTATAAAACCTAAAGGAATGGCTCTACGGGTTTTTGTAGGGGTATCTTACTCTAAAATTAAGAGTAACAAAGGGTTATACAGGGGTTAACTAACCACTGTAGTTAGTTAATAGTACATGACATATGTAGGCTTTTTGGTGTAATCCTAGATTTTTACCAATTTAGACAAGTCACTCCAATTATAAAAGTAATACTAATTATGGTGGTCTCAAATAGTGTACAAGTCAAGTTCTAATGTTTACAAGTCACTGGCACACTCATAGATTTGTGAATTTTGATAAACTGAAATCAGAATATTAGAAAATAAAGTCTTTTATGCAGCTATGCAACTTAGATTAAACAAAAAACATGCTAAAAAAATTTTAAATTTTGATATTTTAAGCGCAAATTAAAGCATATTCTTGAAAAATAAGGACAAGTAAGTGTTCTAATTCTCCATCCCCCCACTTAAGTTAAACAACGTCCCCGTTGTTTATTGAAATTAAAAACAGGAATTTAAAAAGAATTAGAACTGACAAACTCCCCTGATACTTGCTCGGTTTGATCCTCCATTATGCGTTTGCGAGCAATAATTTCTGTGGATGTTAGGCTTTCGGCTTTCCATGATTCTTGTATCCACAAAAAGTGTAGAAAAATATAAATACCGCCAATTATATATATTAATTTAAGAAGATTGATACTTGTACAAAATTCATTAGTGGTTAGAAAATAAAAATAAAACTGTAAATCATCAGGTCAGTCAATGCGCCGCATCTTATGGAAGAAGATGCGCCGTATCGATCCTGGAATTGGTACGGAATAAAATAATAGCAAAAGATAGGATGCGTCGCATCTGTTTTACTAGATGCGGCGCATGTGTTTACCAAACAAACTGTTAGCAGTTTGTTGTAAAAATGGTAATAATCCACGGCTCATCTTTCGGGTTCTTTCTCAGACTCTTATGCTGAACTTAATGCTAGTCTTAATCACAACATAATCCAAAAATAAAACTGCAATAAAAAATATAAACATAATAATAATATTATCAAATACAATCCCAAAAGAATAATAGTAATGTACGTGAAATCATGTCCATAAATCCAAACAACGATAAAATCAAGGATGAGGGGGATCAATATCCTCAGTTGGAGGTGTGGAGATGCTGGCCCCATCGATCCTCTATCGGAATCTGCGTCTTTGTCTCTCGAAGTGTATGTTCGTGTCAGTCACCACTGGTCCATCGTACCTCTGGTACCTCATACCACGCTCCTCCATCACCTCTGTCATCCTCTCGACCAACCATGATTCCAACCACCTCCGCTCATCTCCAATAGCCTGGATGGTCTCTCTATGATCCTCGATAGACCTACAAAACAACCTAAGATCATCCTCAATCCTATCTTATCTCTAAGCAGAAGTACGGGGAGCTGGCTGTGGTGGTGGTGGTACCTGTGGTCCCTCCTGAGCTGGAGCAGTAGCCCGGACATCCTGATTTGCCCCCTGCTCCTGCTCAACCACAACTGGTCGAGGAGGACCTAGTAGCACCATGACTTGCCTCAAAATAACTAATTAACCAAGGATGGTTAAGAAGTCAAACCTGAGTATGTGTACAAGTGATCAATTTATGATCCGGTGTATGCACAGTGTTTTCCCAGGTCGTTATATCCCAGCGAGGATTGAAATTGTATTTAGAATACGTTTACGGGATTGAGTGATTTGAGGAAAGTAACAGGAATATGATTGGAAATTGATTACACTAATCAGATAAAACTTTAACAATTACAGGAAATCAGATACGTATTAAAATTAAAAACGTAAAATAAAATTAAAATAAACGTAACTATATTAGCTAACCATAAGCTTAGAAACTTAGTTGCTATGTTAAAATATGAATTACATGCATTTAGGACTAGTTTTGCAAAACTTTGCATGCATAAGGGTATATATTGTAAATTCCTGAAACTATAAAGTCTAGGGACTGTTTTTGAGATTTCCTAGAAGTTATAAGTGTAAGGACTCATTTTGCAAAGTATTAAAGCATTAGGATAGAAATTAAAACAAATTATAAACTAAAAAGGACTAATATTGCAAATACTATAAAGTTAAGGGTAAAAAGGGTAAATAATGAAGGCTAGTATAGTTTAGGGACTATTTTTGTCATTTCTCTAAAATATATAAGTATAAGGACTAAATGTGCAAAAGTTAGAAAGTTATATGCTTAATTCTTATAAGTTTATAAGTATAGGGTAGAAAATGTAAATATATAAACTTAAAGGGATAAAAATGGACTATTTTCATATAAATATAAAACCTATTTAAGTTAGAAGTATAACACAATACTAGAGAGCTTCATGCGAGGAGTACTATGTGGATATTTCGTTTTGATGAGTTTGCTGGGTTTACGAATTAAAGTGCCCTTGCTCCTCAAACGATTATTGGATATACTTCTGAAATATGATGGCCCGAACGGCATTATGTTATAAATAAACCTTAATAACAACATAACTCAATAGTAGGGAGCTTCGTGTGAGGAGTATTAACTTCTAAATTATGATGGCCCGAACGGTATTATGTTGATAACATATTACAATAGTAGGGAGCTTCATGTGAGGAGTCATATACTTCTGAATTACGATAGCCCGAACGGTGTTATGTTTTATATAAAAATCTAATCATGCTTAGTTAAGAAAACCTAGACTAAGACTTAACATACACACACATACACTACCCCCAAGATACGTGAGTGAGTTGTCTAAACCCCTACTCTACTTACCTTAAGACCCAGGTGAGTTTTGATAGCCTCACTTGTAAATGTTTTACAACCCTGTGAGGGGGATACATACTTTAAACCGAATACAAGTCTTTTCCCTTGGTTATTGCACGAGTAAACTATCTGCCATCACTACATAACCAAAAATTCGTGAATCTAATCGTTTGCGATATTTTACCCACGCGAACGCAAATATTGTTGATAGATCTATTGGAGTTTGACAACTCTAGTTGGTATTAACATCTCACTGGATGGTACCAATAAGTGCTATATTTGAACCCTATGGAACTTGTAATCATACCTTATGTACTTAAACCTATGACTTTCATTCAACATTCGTGTTGACTTTTAAGAATGTTATCTTAGGTAATTAAGCACTATAGGAACCCTAGCACGGAGAAGTACTGGACATGAGGACGTCCAAAATAGTTATCATTCATCAAGTTTTGTGTCACAAAACGTATCTTAGGGACCTCTCTTTTGGTAAAAGTACATCTTTTACTGTAAAAACTCTAATGAACAAATGAATGATAACACCTTTTTCAAAAACATCTCTTTTCGAGTCGTTTTCTATTATCTTGTCTTTGTTTCCATGAGTAATACGTCAAACACTTAATCCACTGCGATCAGTGAAAAACGGGGGTGTTACATGTATGCTTAGCCTAGAGCTTGGTATTTGTATATCTGTCTTGCAGGGAGCGTATGGATGCATCCTGGGTACTTTGTTTCGTTTTAAATTTGGTGAATGGGTATATGTGTGTGCAATACACTCCATTTAGCATTTGGTTCATCGAGCTAGCTACTCTATGTATAATTTGATATATGTGTTCCTTGTTGTTCTACCTTCCTTATTGTTATTGACTTATGCTTTCCTTAGTTCATTTGCCTACACTTATGATTCGTTCCATTTTCCTTTTGTTCATTTGATATTCCTTATACGTATTCCCTTTGTTCTTATTCTGTTGATTCTATCATATGTTCCATATTCTTTTATATTCGTCTCAACAGGTTTGCTTGGATTCATTTCGGATTCACTTTTGTTATTAGCTTTTGTTTATTTATATCTGTTCACTTGATAGCTCCCCATGGATTAGAGATGGACTTAGAGATTCCTCTTTTGGTTCTTAGTTTGTAATTAGTTTAGAAGATATTATGCTTAGTTTTAGCACCTTATCATTTATTAGATTTGGTTTATAACCATTGTATTATTTAATGTATTCCGCTTGTTTATGTTCTGATTCGACCCAGTAATGTAGTACTTCTACCCTTATCGGGTTGGGTTGTTACAGCCATTACCGTCCCAGGAGGAATGAAAGTCTGTGGATCGCTGAGGAGGTGAGCAACGCTTGGCAACCTGTCAATAATAGGGAAGCGCAACACAGCTAACTCAGCCTTGAGCAGATCAAGCTCACTCCTCAACTTCAAATTCTCTTCCGCCAAAGTAGAAGTGCCAGCTTCAGGAAAAAGAGTGGCGGACTTCAAAGAAGAAACCTCCATAATCAGACCAGACACTTGCGTCTTTATAGCCTTAATCTCTGCATCCTTCACTTTAAATTGCTCGGCTAAACGACAATAACGGGATATATATTTCCTCTTCAAAGCACTGTTCCTTTCAGTACACGCCCGCGACTTAGCACAAAAAGAGGTCTGGCGTGTGGTCAAATAATTAAACTCATCAAAGAAATCCTTGTCATCCATCTCACGGATTTCATAGAAAAATCTAGGTAGAGCAAAACCGTCGACCATCTCGCGGCAATCCCCAGCGGTCTCCAGCCGAGAACCGCAAGGCACATTCCATTCCGGAATATAAACCTCCCCAAAAATATTGCGTTCATCATCTGCAACAGAATGAACATGACCAAACAGAGGCTCACCTTCGGAACCGACACTTAATTTAGAACCACCAATAGACACGGAAGTGGGCAGAAGAGCAAATGACTAGGTAGCAGCCTTCTTCTTTTTCCTCTTTAACAAAGGATGGGCGGAAGACTCTACGACCTTAGTAGCAACTGACATCGAAGGAATAGAAGACCTGGCAAAAGCATCAACCTCAATACCAAAAGTACCCGAAAAAGACGAAGAGTCAGAAGAAACAACGAACCTGTCTGTAGGATGCACGGTACAAAGGAAAGAGTGAATGAATCATCAGAAGGGGCACCAACATCTCATTTTGAAACAAAAGATTACGAAGGCACAGGGAGTGATGACCCAAGAAAATGATGTGAACCTTCAAAATAAGATGACATCATGCTTTTAATAGTGGCTCTAGACTTACCAGAAGTAGTAGGATGATTCAAAAGACCATGATCGGCCCTAAGCTTCTTGGAAGGTAGAGTCACGGCACTAGGCCTCACCGTCACCATGACCAGCTTCATAAGCAAAACTTGGCCCTGCGCCATCAACTCCACCATCATGGCCCTCTAGCCCATCTTCTGCATGATCATGCGGAGGTGGAGAGACCGAAACAACGAGATCACGAGTCACATCAAGAAGCCTCGGCTCACCCTCTGCCAACTACCTCACCTCAACACCCACCTCACTCGGATCAACATGAGTGATGAAGGCGCGCACTAATATCAGAAAAACAGAGAAATAATAAAAAAAGGGAGAGAAGAAAGCGAGAAATGATGACAATAAAAGTATAATGTTAGGAATATAAATATTCCTATAAAAGACTCGGTCACCTAAATATTGTAATAGCATTAAGTTAGCTCGTAGTTAGTTTATTTATTAGTTAGTATTAGTTTAAGTAGCACCGTTGAAGAAGGACGGGTCTTTACCCATTGTATGCCTAATCCACAGCCCGGGTGTGGGCGTTTTCTTACTTTGTTTAAGTACCCCTATCCCATCAAGGTAGAGGGTTGGACCTTTCACTTGAAGCTAATACATTTCTCTTGTTTCTCTCACTATAAAAGGCTCCCACTTTCTCTCTCTAAAACTCTTCTTCTAATCGAATCTAACACTAAACCATACATGTTTATGATTATGAATATCCTACAATTTGTATCAAGAGCCAAGGTTTCATCTTAGGGCCTTGTTGAATCGAATTTGTTGTGGTTTTGTGTAGTTTTTGTGAGTTAAAAGAGTTTTCTTGAAAACATCTTGGTTTGATCTTTCTAGTGTTATTTGATATGTTATGGGTGTACTTTTGTGATCATTGGTGTTAGTACAACATAGTTTTTCAGTTGGTTATGCTACATCAAACGTTTATTTGAAGTTGTGATTGATTTTGGGTCGTTTACTTGGTTGCGGTTTGCTATTCTGCCTAGTTTCTTAATTGTGGTTTACTAAGGGATCTTGTGGTTTGCTTGGTTGCGGTTACTTTATTGGGCATAAGGACAAAATGCAAAATAGTGATGGTTTTGGATTTTTGTGGTTTGCAGTTAAATCTTGCGGTTTGTGTTAACGGTTAGTTGTTTGTGGTTTGCTCCTAGAGTTTAACTCATTCTGCGGTATGCTCCATATAGCGGTTTGTTCCTAGCGGTTACCTTGCATCATCCTGCGGTTAACTCTGGTTTGCGTTTTGCTAAGGATAGCGATTACCTCATCCTGCGGTTTGCTACTTTTAGCGTTTACCTGAAGATAGCGGTTTGCTCAAACTAGCATTTAGCTCCAGCTAGCGATTAGCTCTTTTTAGTGATTTGCTAAAGTTGCAGTTTGACCAAAGTTAACCTTTTACGTCAAAACTTCAAATGGTCATAACTTTTGAACCGTAACTATTAGCTGTCAAAATGTTCGGAACAGGCTGAATATTGTGAGGTTTCATGGCAAAGTCATGAAAAGAATTTTTCGAGGCCTAAATCACCTCCGGAGTGAAGTTATTGAGGTTTTAAGTTTTAGGCCTAATTTTCACCAAATTTTCGAGGCCAAACTTGCATCAACCGAACCAAGATAAAAAATTAACAACATCAACTGATCATCAAGTTCATCTCCAGTGTCGGTGTTTCACGGTTTCTTCTTGATTTTGTAAAATCCCGCAAAAGAATCTATTTCTCGGTTTAAGTCATAGAAGTGTAAAATCCCATGCACGTCCACCTCATGTCAAACTCTTCAGATTCAGTCATACCTGATATACTCAAATTGTACGACATGATCGATGAACATAAAACTTCTAACCCTTCACAACAAATTAACATGTTTGAGTCTGAATGCTGCAATGGAATCTTCGTGCTCTAAGTCTCAAGAGAATGAACTTCATCAGCCAATTAAATTGCCCGATAATGCAAAGGATAGTTGCATTGATTGTTTTCGATTACTTCATTCACATCTCAAGGTTCTCTTTGCACAACCTGGATACTCGGTAGGTTACAATCGTGCATTCGCAACACTCTTCAGTCAAAAGGTTGAGACCTTTACAGGCAAAATGATTCTATACTTAGATCAACTTCAACAACAACTTAAAAAAGGTGAATTTTGTGAAGGAAGATCTATGGCTGCAATCTGTGTGATCAACAACCAACTCCAAGCGTTCATTAATTCGCGATTCACTGAGGAGTATGATCATGAGAGTCAAAGGACGAAAAAGGGCTTTGCTACTCACACGGGAATCGAAGTTGACGTGTTCAGAGTTACACTACTCCAACACATGGATAATGTGAAGGAGTACATCATGGAAAGAGCACAGCACAAACTCAAGTATGAAGACAAGGTGAAGGCATGTCGGGTGCAATCAAGTGATGTTATTGTGGATTCGGGTATAACATCAGATGTTGGGATAGTTGTCACCGATGACAGAGGATCAGAAACTGATAAGCTTGACTCTACCAACAATTCAATGACACTTCTTGCTACACAGGATGTGGATGCATATATCAGACCGATGAAAGAACATGTTTCATGTGCTAAGGTACTCAAACTGAATGACATGTTCGATAAACATGAGATTCCCAACGAATTACAACTGACAAACATTGTTGGTTCAAATACTGCTAATATGGGAAATAGCGATGTTTTCCCATGTGAACAATATGTGAAACACAACGAAGAGTCAGTTGTACCAAGTAGTGCATCTTTTGTTGTCGATAATGATTGTGATTTGCATGAGCACACTGGTTATATCCTTGATGACACTCTGACCACTAGGATTAATATTCTTAAGGATCAAGTTAGGTGTTATGAACAACGTGCAAAATTTGAGCTAACTGAACGTGAACAGAAAATGGAATGGCAAATGCATGCATATATAATTGAACGTAACTTAAAGGAAGAAACATTGAAACAAGAGTTAAAATCTTTACAAAATCAACTTGATCAAACTGTCAAACGTGAACAGAAGATACAAAAGAGTATGATTACTGAAAAACTTGATTTTTAGGATAAGGAAACAAAACACTTAAATGATTTTTCTAGACTTAAGACGTTAAAGAACAAGCTTGAAAACAAGTTGTACACACAAGGCTAAACCATTCAAACTGCTCAAATGATACAAAAGCATAGAAAGTTGTGTGATGAAAAAAGTGAAAAGTATGTAGGTGAACCCAAATCTAGTTGCCTTAGGAGCGTTAGAGATGCCCAACCTGCATTAAATGATGCAAATGTTATGCTTAAGCCTGGTCATGCCCCTCCTGATGTCCAATCCGATGATGAGACTAATGAGATAGAAGATAGATCTAGAGAGAAATTGGCTGAAAAATTAAAGGATCCCTAGTGCATTGCAAACAAAATTCTGTACAAATATGATTACTTTAAAGATAACCGATTAGCTCTTTTTGTCCCTCAAAAAAGGTTTACCCCAAAGCAAATATCTTGGAGTTTTGACTTTGAAAGAATGAAAGAAGAAAGAATTGTGGGTGAAACTCGTACCATGTTTAAGATAGCTAATCCAACGTTATACCGACTGAATACACCCAGGCATCTTGTACCTTTAACTATCCCCACCCAAAATAATACTCTAATTGCTCTATATGTTCTTGGTCTATTATTCACAGATTTTGATAAAACATGTAAAAAGAGAATTACGCCAACGGGTATTACTGATGGGGAAAGGGGTTTTGAACAAACAAAAAGTTGCTATTTAACTGAGGTCATGCCATTCTTTAAACTTCTCAAGGAACATTTTGAGGGTCTTCAAAAAACCTTAAATAAAGATGTTGATGATATGAAAAAGGTGTTTAAAGAAGTGGAAAACAAGGGAAAACAAACTGCAATAGATCTTCAATATAGTGAAATTGCGAGGAAAAATGCTCTTATCATGAATGATACCTTGATTTCTAAATCTATTGCTCAAGATGTATTCTATACTGCCACTGATTCTACATTTACTGCTTGTCAATTTCATGAAATGTCTATTGCTTTAAATGTTCTCCAGAATCGTGTTGTGGAGCTTGAGGGGGAGAATTTAAAATTGTGTGAGAAAATTCAAAACGATGACCATGATAACATGGTCAGGCATTTGTCAAAACTAGAGGTTGATAATCTTAATTTGCAACTAAAGTGTCAAAATTTAGAAGAAAGAATTAAAATCTCAAATGCCTAGACGTCTTCAGATGCTCCTGAATTTGATGCATATTCTGAATTAGCCAAACGTGATCAAAAAATTCAATCTCACACTAACACGATTCGAAAATTGAGGGCACAAATTGCCCAATTGAAGTCAAACAACAGTGATGTGATTGGCACCCAAAAACCACAGTCTATAGATTCTCAGAATTATCAATTTCAAGATGCCATCAATAAATTGCAACATGAAAATAATTAGTTTCGAGTTGAAAATTCAAAAGTTAAACAGCATTACAAAGAGTTATATGATTCAATTAAGATCACACGTGATAAAAACAATGAAAAGATAACTTCTTTGCTTAAAGAGATTGAGAATCTAAAGACTTAGGTGAAAGGGAAAATGCCAATCATCACTTGTGATAATGCTGTTCAGAAGGTTTCTGCTTGTAAGAAGTACGCAATTGATGTTGTGAATATTCCTCTTCCCCTTAGGAATAATAAGTTAGTTCATAGTGACTATCTTAAACATCTTAAGGAGTGCATTGACTTGCTTCATGAAACCATTGAAGAGGATAGGATAGCAAAACCACTTGATGATGCTATTGTAGGTGCCTGCTTTCTCACTAATAGATCTCAGGAACTATTAGAATATGCTATTGGTATATGTCCTAAGATTGATAGCAAGCAAGATAGGTCATCTGCATCATCCTCTATATCAACAAACAAGCATGTTACCTTCGCTGAACCTTTGGAAACTTTAGATCCCAACACATCAAAACATGTTCAGCAACTGGAAGTGAAAAAGACTAAGTTTCCCATCAGTCCTTCTATAGGAGTTAATAGTGACACTAAAGCTAGAAAGTCAAAACCAATGAGAAATATAAAGAAGGATAAGACTTCACCAGTTAAAAGTGTTCCTAAGAAGAAAGTAGAAGACCACATGAGGAACTATAAGTCTGAGTTGAACAAAAGGAACCATAATTCAAATCCTAATTCACTTTGCAAAACATGTAATAAATGCTTAATCTCGAGTAATCATGATAAATGTGTTGAGAAATTTCTGAAGTCGTTTAACAAACCCCCAGTTAAGAAAGTTTGGAGAGCTAAACAAATTAAGCAAATTTGAAAAGCAACAGGAAAACTGTTTGCCAATGTTGGTTTTCAATGGAAGCCCATTGGAAGGAAATTCACTTTAGGAGAACAGTGCCCTTTAACTAGGATAACTAATGCACCTAAGGTCTTAGTGGCTCCAGAACTTGTTTGCACTAACCAACTGGAACCCAACTCAAATTGGGGATCCGACACTCCAAATTTTCTGCTCTCGTCTGTTTTCAAGTGCAGGTCGTACATTTCGTCCTTTGGTATTTGGACTCAGGCTGCGCAAAACATATGATTGGGGATCGCTCAGGGCTTGAGAATTTCGTGAACAAGTTTATCGGGACACTTAGATTCAGGAACTACCATTTTGGGGTAATTATGGGTTATGGAGATTTTGTTTCTGGTGACTGCTAATTTCCTGGGTATACTACGTGGAAGGACTTGGGCATAGTCTGTTCTCTGTTGGTCAATATGTTGATACCGATCTTGATGTTGCCTTCAGAAAACACACATGCTTCGTCTGAGAATTGGATGGTATTGATCTTCTTAAAGACAGTCATGGCACAAATCTATACACCTTTTTTATCGAAGACATGATGCGGTCGTCTCCTATTTGCTTTCTCTCAAAGGCCTCAAAGAACAAATCGTGGCTGTGGCAACAAAGTTTTAATCACTTGAACTTTGGTACCATCAATGATCTTGCTCGCAATGATCTTGTATGAGGTCTACCCAGATTAAAGTTCGATATGGAACATCTTCGTTCGGCTTATCAACTGGGCAAAAGAATGAAGCATACTCACAAACCCAAAATTGTCAACACCAACATGGAAGCTCTTTACACCCTTCACTTGGACCAAGGCAGACCAATGAGTGTGTGGAGTATTAATGGGAAGTAATATGTTCTCGTTGTTGTCGACGAATACTCTCGGTTTACATGGGTAAAGTTTTTGAGAACCAAGGACGAGATTCTAGAAGTTATCATAAAACGCATTTAACAGCTGCTTGTAAGACTCTACAAAAGCATCAGAATCATCCAGACAAACAATGGAACGGAGTTTATCAACAAACAACTCGGTCAATTTTACAAAAGTATTAGCATCACCCACCAGAAAGGTGTTCCATGCACTCCTCAGTAGAATGGAGCTGTGGAAAGACGAAATTGTTCTCTTGTAGACGTTGCACGAACCATGCAAATATTCTCCAAGGCACCGATGTTCCTATGGGCGGATGCAATTGCTACAGCTTGTTACCCCCAAAACTGATACTTGATAAATACTCCTCACAACAAAACTCCATATGAGCTGATACATGTCAAGAAACCGGATCTCTCCTGTCTATATGTGTTTGGTTCTTTATGCTACCCTACGGATGATAGTCAAGATCTGGGAAAGTTAAAAGCTAAAGCTGATATTGGATTCTTCGTTGGTTATGCTCCAGATGGTAAAGGATACCAAGTCTACAACAATCAAACCTAATTGATAAGGCGAAAAATGAACCGTTTTTAGGGGGTCATTTAAGCCCCCGGAATTTAATTTATTTGATCAAATATTGCCTTAAATTGTTCCTTTTGTGATTTTAGGTATTTTGGAGTGAATTATGGAAAAGGAAGCATTTTGGACGTTTTTGGAGCATAAAAGTGAAGAAAATGGCAAAGTCTTAATTTTCCTTGCTGGGAACAGTACCTGACGATGTCAAGAGGATTTTTATGATGGCGTCAAGAGTAAAATTGGTGACGGTCCAGAAGAAACGTGATGGCGTCACCCTAGGCCGTCACGTGTTAACTTGTCAAAACTTGCGCGCAGAGTAGCTGATATTGTTTTGGTCATAACTTTTGCATACGAACTCGGATTTAGGTGATTCAAAAGCCCACGCGAAGAGGACGAATAGATCTACAATTTAGTGAAAAAATTTTGTTCTTGACACCGTCATGATTTGTATGACGCCTTAAAGATTGGGCCGGGCAGAAATAAGCCTATAAATATAACATCATAACTTCACTTTTTGTAAGCCCTAAACCCTAAGGTCGATTCCAGGGTTTAGGTAGGTGTTTTTCCAGCAACTTAGAGGGTTTCAATCACTCCATAAAGATCATGTATTGGTTTGATGATTCTATCTCAATTATGTCTTTCATTATTATTGTTGTTTGCTCTTCATTGATTATGTTTTGCTAATTCACCTTGTGTCTACTTATGATTGTGTGAAACTTGTATATAATTGATTAGATCTTATTGATTCCTTGTTGATGTTTGTGTCTATCTTCATCAATTAGGGTAATTTGATAGGTCTAGTTGATTTAGCTTATAATTCTTGATTCCTATTGTCTCTTGTTTGGTTGATTGTATTCGATGTTAGGCTTAAGAAAACTGGCAGATCTCCATTGTGTAACTTGCTTGAACGTCTTAAGAAACATGAACCGATGTGTACTAGGTTTTTATGGTTGTATTTAATGCATGAGCGAATTCTAGCGATCCCATGTTAGGAGCTTCTTAGCCGGCTCGACATAGGAGTGAAGTAGGAGCTTATAGAATTGGGGAAGTAAGTACGCCACCCCATGAATGGTATTAAGGAATACAACCCATCAATTAGAACAAGGTGTGACAATTCAATAGGTAGAATTGGATAGCTAGTAAGGAGTAACATATCATGGGTAGACATGCTTCACATCCCTTGTAGAACCTTAGTTTACTTTTCTTGTTTATTAGTTTAAATTAGTAGCTTTTGGGTTAGTTTATTAGCAACTAATTCCGCCCACCCTTCCAATACCCGAGAATTTTACTTGCTTTTCATAAAATATAAAAACACAAAAAGAATCATCCTTCAACTTTAGACCTAGTTAGATTAATTTTCAATCCTAACGACACTATTCCTGAATTGAACGATCAATCCCCCGGTACTTGTCACTATACTATACTACAACAATCAGGTACACTGCCTGGTGGGGGTTGTAAGCTTCTCGAGATCCCTCGAGAGGTAAAGGCTGGTGCAATTCCCATGCATCAAGTTTTTGGCGCCGCAGCCCGGGGAATAGTTATTGTTTAGGTTGAAATTTATTTTGATTAGGTCTACTCATTAGATTCCTTTTTAGTGATATTTTTATTTTCTTTTTATTAGCTTTCTCGTAGTCTATCTTTTCTTTGTGTGTTTGTTCGTAGAAA
Organism: Artemisia argyi; assembly: GCA_030686995.1. Lineage (NCBI taxonomy): Eukaryota > Viridiplantae > Streptophyta > Magnoliopsida > Asterales > Asteraceae > Artemisia > Artemisia argyi. The sequence continues at coordinate 91,934,064 of CM060701.1, read as the reverse complement.
CCTTGCCATTGACTCTTCCGTTCACCATTATGGAGAATGCGAATCCACCATACTACCGACCACGAAACCCATTCACTCCTAATGACATCTTGATGTTCAACCAATATCGAGATGAACCTATCTATGATGCATGGACTCGTTTTAAAAAATTACTCCGTATAATCCCTCATCATGGTTTCGATCTATGGTACCTAACTTAAATCTTTTACTATAGTGTCCACCCGTATGACCAAAGGTACATTGACGATTTTACCAACGGGGACGTTAGGGAATTAAATGCTGAAGAAGCATGGGATGCCATAGAAGATTGTGCCCAATATTATTATAGAGTAGACAACCCAACAAACAACATCACAAATCAATCAATAACAAGTTTGAAGGAGCAAACAGGAAGTTTGTCTAGGGATGATTACTCAAGGATACCTGTGTGGATGTCACCTAAAATCATAGTACAAAACAAAGGCATATGTAATCTAGGTACAATGGAGGATGAGGTGGACAATCCAAGCCCACAAAGTACCCCACAAGTCCTACCATCATTTGAGGCACATACACCGCCCGTGACTTACCCGGAAGAAGTAGAAGAGACTATAAGAACCCCAATTGAGGTAGAACCCTTGGACCAAGCACCACTAGAGGATATAGGTTTGAATACTTGTAGTGATAACCTTACTCCTAGTTCTAGGGAATCTCCTAATGTTGATGAACCGGAACCTCAACCTTTACACAACTTTCGATCCTTAGATATACATCTAGGAGACAAAAGAGGAACCGACCCACCCATCAACCAATATTATCCGTTTAGTTTTAGGATGAAGGAAGCCATTCACTCACCCCCTTCACCTCACGTGGCATATTTCCACCCTAAGGGTGTGTATCGCTACTTCCACCCGCACTTAATCCTAAGTGTAGGGAAAACCTCCCCTATTTCAGTTAAATAAGGGTAGAGTCAGACTCGTGACTCGAACAAAAACAAGCGCTTCTTGGGAGGCAACCTATGTTTTTAATTGTTTGATGTTTTTATTTTATTTGTTTGTTTGTGTCATATATGTTTAATCATAGTTGTTTAATTTTCATGTTTCGAATAATTTGTGAAAATGCTTTATTTGTTTGTTTGTGTCATATAAAGGTATTTTACAAAAAAGACAAGTGTAGGGAAATTTATATTTTGTTAAAAAGAACTAAATTCGAACATGAAAACTTCACAATTCATGATTAGCATATATACTATCTTGTTCGTGTGTCAATAATTGTGGATATGTTTTATGAGTTCCTATTTGTAATTCATTCCACAAGTATCCTATCCTTTTGTTGCTTTGTCTTGTTTCTATTTCTAAGTCTGGAATTACATCTAGTTGTTATTTTTGTTCGGTTTGATGCTTTGGTTTTTGTGTTTGTTGATTACAGGACAAGACGATGATTTATATTTCTGGAGGGAAGCTTTCAATTTTCATCTTCTTGGAGGTAGATTTAACCATGTTGTCACATTATCCACGGTGAACGAATCAGGGGAGTATTAGTTTCTTTCATTCTTATTTATTTTTACTTTTACATCTTTTATCTAGAACATTGGGGACAATGTTCGGTTTAAGTGTAGGGAGGGTATATTAGAAACTATTACTCCACTTGGTTTTTGTTTTGTTTGATAGTGAATGTGTAATAAAACTGAGAGAAATATTTGTTAGGGCAATTTAGCACCAAATTTAAAATTTTTTGCAACATGTAGTAGTGAAACTTTAGTCTTAATAAGAGTCTCATGGATAGGAGTTCTATGACTAGCACAAAAACCATACCACTCAAAAATTTCCACCCCAAATATGTGAGGTTCGCCCGTAGATCTTTAGGAAAAAGCATTCATTGTTGGTGCTTATGAGTGTACCGGTAGTATTTAGATTCTAGAACTTGTGATAGCGATGCATCCCGAGACCGCTAGTGAGACTACATTCGTGTAGTTAGGATTTACTACATGATAAGAGACACTAGGATAACCCTTGTTCTACACCTGTAATATAATTACATTGACTTCATAGGTAAAGTAATTCTCCCACACCTTTGCGTTGTACTCATTTTTAGTACACGATACCCCTAGTACACCCCTCCAAGCCTATCTTTTCGTTTCTAACTTTAAGCATTTTACATAAAGGAAGAATTTGTTTACAATCCACCCCAAATGTGCAACCAAATCGCCTTAGCCTTCCTTGTATGCACTCATCTTTAGTGCATTATTGTTAATTGTTTAAACCCTTTGTTAGTTGTCTAATTGATTACATGGTTGCTAAGTCGAGTCATATCTTGTACATATTGTTTTGAGACGATTGGGACTCATGGGCAAAGTACTTATGTTATGGAGTAATGGGGAAGAACATCATATATTACCCCCATATGTGCGTTAATATTTAAAAGTACTCCAAGTGTTTTGATTATCTTGATTCGAGTCATTAGAATAGTTGATTGTAAAGTATGTAAAAGCTCAAGTGTAGGGAGGAAACGAGCTCCTTTTGATGTATTATTTTGGATGGTAGAGTAAAAGTGTATGCAAAAAAAAAAAAAAAAAAAAAAAAAAAAAAAAAAAAAAAAAAAATCGAAAAGAAAATAATAAAAAAAGGGAAAAAAGAAGAAAAAAAAAAAAAAAAATATATATATATATATATATATATATATATATATATATATATATATATATATATATATATATATATATATATATATATAGAAAGAAAAGAGAAAAATATACGGGCTACCATCTGTTTCTTTTATTTATGTTTAAGTCAAATAGTGTCTTGAAAATCCAAAAAGAGTTGTGGTTAGTTTAAGTTGAGTCGAGTCTTGGCTTAGCAACGCCTCATTGTACATGTAGTTAACTAAGACAATTGACTTGCCACCAGTAAAATATCCGTTTATCCAACAAAACCGTGTCTTTCATATCCCCTACACCTAACGTTATAACCATTTAAAAGACCTCTTTGATAGCTTATCCTTGGTGCTTACGCCAAGTGGTGGAGGTTTGATCCTTTCCCAAGCGTATGGTATTCTGTTTGCAATGACAGGTAAAGAGTGATATTTCTCCATTTCCAATTATGACATATAAATTTACAACACCCGAGAGATGAGAGTATCCAAATAGTTAATGTGAGGTGCTAGTGTATAATTTCCGTGCTTGTTTTGACTAAGGTGGAATGATCATTTTTTGTAATTACTTTTATATTAGTGTTAAATGACCCCTAACCTGTATTTTTATTGGTGGAAAAGCTCATTTGCTTGAGGACAAGCAAACCCCAAGTGTAGGGATATATGATAAGGCGAAAAATGAACCATTTTTAGGGGGTCATTTAAGCCCAGAATTGAATTTATTTGATCAAATATTGCCCTAAATCGTTCCTTTTGTGATTTTAGGTACTTTTGGAGTGAATTCTGGAAAAAGAAGCATTTTTGACGTTTTTGGAGCATAAAAGTGAAGAAAATGGCAAAGTCTTAATTTTCGTTGCTGGGAACAGTACCTGACGGCGTCAAGAGGATTTTTATGACGGCGTCAAGAGTAAAAGTGGTGACGGTCCAGAAGAAACGTGATGGCGTCACCCTAGGCCGTCACGTGTTAACTTGTCAAAACTTGCGCGCGGAGTAGCTGATATTGTTTTGGTCATAACTTTTGCATACGAACTCGGATTTAGGTGATTCAAAAGCCCACGCGAAGAGGACGAAGAGATCTAAAATTTAGTGAAATTTTTTTTTTCTTGACACCGTCATGGTTTGTATGATGCCATCAAGATCGGGCCGGGCAGAAATAAGCCTATAAATATATCATCATAACTTCACTTTTTGTAAGCCCTAAACCCTAAGGTCGATTCATGGGTTTAGGTAGGAGTTTTTCCAGCAAATTATAAGGTTTCAATCACTCCATAAACATCATGTATTGGTTTGATGATTCTATCTCAATTATGTCTTTCATTATTATTGTTGTTTGCTCTTCATTGATTATGTTTTGCTAATTCACCTTGTGTCTACTTATGATTGTGTGAAACTTGTATATAATTGATTAGATTTTATTGATTCCTTGTTGATGTTTGTGTCTATCTTCATCAATTAGGGTGTGACACTTCGATAGGTCTAGTTGATTTAGCTTATAATTCTTGATTCCTATTGTCTCTTATTTGGTTGATTGTATTCGATGTTAGGCTTAAGAAAACTGGCAGATCTCCATTGTGTAACTTCCTTGAACATCTTAAGAAACATGAACCGATGTGTACAAGGTTTTTATGGTTGTATTTAATGCATGAGAAAATTCTAGTGATCCCATGTTAGGAGCTTCTTCGCCGGCTTGACATAGGAGTGAAGTAGGAGCTTATAGAATTGGGGAAGTAAGTACGCCACCCCATGAATGGTATTAAGGAATACAACCCATCAATTAGAACAAGGTGTGACAATTCAATAGGTAGAATTGGATAGCTAGCAAGGAGTAACATATCATGGGTAGACATGCTTCACATACCTTGTAGAACCTTAGTTTACTTTTCTTGTTTATTAGTTTAAATTAGTAGCTTTTGGGTTAGTTGATTAGCAACTAATTCCGCCCACCCTTCCAATACCCGAGAATTTTACTTGCTTTTCATAAAATATAAAAACACAAAAAGAATCATCCTTCACCTTTAGACCTAGTTAGATTAATTTTTAATCCTAACGACACTATTCCATAGTTGAACGATCAATCCTCCGGTACTTGTCACTATACTATACTACAACGATCAGGTACACTGCCTGGTGGGGGTTGTAAGCTTCTCAAGATCCCTCGAGAGGTAAAGCCTGGTGCAATTCCCATGCATCACCAATAAATCTTTGAAACCATTCACGTCACATTCGTTGAGCTGACTGAGCATATGGCTTATGTACACATCAGTGCAGGACCCGTGTTTAAACTTTTGTCTCCTGAGCCGATCAGTTCAGGTCTTGTACAGCATCCCACTCCTGCAGTACCTTATGTACCAACTACAAATGAGATCTTGAAGATCTTGTTTGACCCAATGATTGTTGAATACTTTGAGATACCTACTGATGATACACTAACACCACCAGCTGCCGCTGCTCCGGTTCTGTACAACTCAAATGGTCCATCAGTGTCTACTTGACTTGATCAAGATGCTCCATCTGTATGTTATTCACCATCATCATCAAATCTTCAATCTCCTTCAGTACATCAAGGCACTGCAGACAACAATTCTTTTGAAGTGAATTCTTTTGCTCCTCCAGATGTGGCTTCGTTCGATAACATACTTGCTCCTGAATCTTCATCAAAGGCATTTTCTTCTGGAGATCTTAACATGGCTACATCAGTTCCCTACCCTCAACCACATGAGTATCTCTGATAATGGACCAATTATCATCCGATTGAGAAAGTTATTGGGAATCCTTCTCAACCTATGTCCACACGAAGGCAACTTGTCACATATGCCTTGTGGTGCTTTTATAATTCTGTACTATCCAAAGTCGAACCTAAAGATTTCAAGACTACTATGCCTAAAGACTGTTGGGTTAATGCGATGCAAGATGAAGTTCACAAGTTCGATCGACTTGAGGTATGGGAATTGGTACTACCTCCAGACTTTGCAATGATTATTGTTCTTAAGTGGATCCCCGAAGTGAAACTTGATGAGCATGATGTCTTTCTGTATACAAGGCAAGGTTTGTTGCTAAGGGATATCGTCTAAGGAAGGCATTGATTTTGAAGAATCTTTCGCTCCAGGTGTTCGTATAGAAGCTATCAGAATATTTTTCGCCAATGTGGCTTGTCAGAACATGACGGTCTATCAAATGGATGTGAATAATTGCATTTCTAAATGGCGAGCTGAATGAAGTTGTTTATATCAGTCAACCTGAAGGATTTGTGGATCTTAATAGTCCTACCCATGTCTATCATCTGAAAAAGGGCTCTCTATGCCCTAAAGCAGGCTCCTAGGGCATGGTATGATACACTTTCAAAGTTTCACCTGGTAAATGGATTCTTCAAAGGTGTGGTGAATTAAGTTGAGAAAGGGGTAGTGGAACTTTTGCTTCATGAGGACAGAATCTCAGCTGGCGGATTTCTTCACAAAAAGCACTTCTAAGAGAATGGCTTCAATTCATTCTCCCGTGATTTGGAATGAAGAGTCCTTCGCCAGTGCCACTCAAATGTCTTCAGGTAGAAAATGAGGAGTAAGGGATTTATTTCATATATCCTTTGTACATAGCTTAAAACGAAAAGAAAATAGAAAAATACAAACCTATAAAAACCATAAAAATAAAAAAAACTACAAAAAATCCAAAAATATTCCTCTCACGACATGTCTCTTGTGTAATCAATATTATGTACGTTTCTAGAAATGTCATTCAATAATTACACGGAAACATAGATATGCTTGAGCAAGAGTTTTTCTTTTAATGTCAAATAATGATTTTCTAAAACATGTTGTTTCTCAAAACATTCTTTCAAATTATGGCTTCCAGTCATTTCAGGCTGTAACCCGGACTTCAAAAATATGGCTTGCTATTACTTCAGATAGCAACCCGTTTTTCAAAATGGGGAAAACTAGTCGCCAAAAAGACGGTTGTTCTTTTTACCGGGTGAAGTTCACCTGGGCATGGATTACTTTATATTGATATTTCCTCGATCTAATGTACGCTTTAGTGCATTATTTCTTGACAAAGAAGAGAAATCTTCTTTTTATCGCCAATACTTTCACTTCTATGATTTTTCCGGAAAGTATTTGTTCAAAACTTGGTGGTACCATGAGATTTTGTTTGGAAATCAATTTGAACTCAAATTTTGATAAAATTTTCACTCAATCAATGACATCACCTATTTAAGTTTTAACATCCGTCATTGATTGAGGGGGAGAGTGATTTCTCAAAATTTTATGTATCGTCAAAACTCTCCACACTTTGTACAAAAACCTTGCATTAAAACAATTTGTGATGGTTATGTGTCAGAATGAGAACATTTTAAAGAGTTTTTCGTTAAAACTTCAAATCTTTTGTAAACTCATCAAATCTGACACATAATAACCTCCCTCACAGATTGAGGGGGAGCAAGAAAAAGGTTCCTTTTATCAAAAAATATTAAAACTGACCGCATTTCTCTCCCAAAAGCTTTCTAACTTATTTAAATCAATTGAGATCCAAAATCTCGAAAGATTTGAAATTTTTGATCGGGGGAGAGAGTGTGATTTAAATACGAAATCTGATAATCAAAAGTGATCTTTTGGACTCAATAAATAGGCTCCTACATATGTGCTAAACTCTTTCGAATATCGATGCACATATTGAGCGGGAGCAAAATGCGTTTGTGGAAGTTATGCCAAAGACCGACCATTTATCTTTATGCATGGAGTTATAAGGATGGATAAGGTTAGGTATGAGTTCCCATGATCCACCAGAACCGGAAAGATCTTCCCAGGGACAATCCTCTAGATAGATTAGAAGTCCTTAGGAAGGGAAGAGTGCGGACTGAGATAGAGCTAGGACTGGAACAAACCCAACAAGGTTCTAGTGATGAAGTCTCGGCAAGCACTGAAGGGGTTGAAGAATGAAAAAGAAATGTAATGAGAAAGGGTGAAAAGAAATAGCCCTCCATATATTCAACCTTAGGGCAGAAACCGGGTTCAATTCATAAGCTACTGGTGGTTACTAAGGTAACACCGGTATTGAAGACAAGACGTCATGGACCCAGTGACGCACTGCACTAAACTTCCCAACCACTCAAGTTCTCTTGAAAGAGCTTGTTTCATTCTCACGGGGAACCCTATGCAATGTATCGACCGTTCATTGTGAGCTATGTTGATACCTAAACAGGAGACGCCTCCCCAGTCTCCAGGAGCGGATCAAAACGCACTATTGAGTCTAGTGCCATGAAATCATCCATAAGTGTCACTAGGACACACTTCCAATATGCTTATTATTTCACACAATGTGGAAAGTAAGATAAATATTTAGAGTCCTATGCATTATCCTTGTGGTATTGCCAGAACATCTAAGTGATATGAAAATATTCACAATGACGATGGAAATCCTTCTAGAGCGAACATCTCTCAAGCTCTTGGTAGGTGACATGTGACATCCATCTTGGATCAATGATCAAGTGACAACTGGAAAGCAACAATGGTGGGATTCAAAATTGAATCAAACTTGTTCCAGGAAATGGATTGATGGATACTTTTGCAAAAACCTTTCAATGTTCTCATAAAATAACTTTCGAGCACATTGATTGTGTAAAATCTTTCAAACAAAAGTATTTTTGATGGAAATGTGATACAATGTATAAAACTCTCGTCGTGTGTCAAAAATGTTTATTAAGTGACACGCGAGTGATTTCTATAAATCTATTTCTCATCAATCCGTGAATATCAATTCACCAATTCACTCTATCGTGCTGTCTGCTTTGAAACGTTCCGGTATGAGAACATGCTTAGTATGAAGATTCCGAAGTGGATTCTTTGGAAAATTCATTACTACAAGCTGGAAATTCCTGTCAAGGAGAGTCCTCTTTAAAAGAGACTCTACCTGATCACAGGTCGGTTTTCACAAAACCGGAGGGTAGTCTGTCCTCGCAGAACGAATGACAAAGCCATGTTCGTTCTCTATCTTTATTGCTAACTATTTTATTTCTGGGACACATATAAAGATGGCGTTGATGGCTCGTATTTCCTGCTGAAATGGGTCAATTCATACCTTATGCTCACACATCATCCTCACTATCAATGATGATCATGAAGGATGAGAGACTCCCTACACTGAATGTTGAGAGACTACCAATAACGCTTCTGCAACTCTGATGAAAAGTCTCCTAATACTGAAGGGTGTGAGCATGACGGTCCTAATGTCACTACATCACATGAAGGCAATACGACTAAGGATGAGCTTGGAGATTTACTGTGGCTGATGATCTCAAAGAAGCTCAAAGATCACACATCTGAAAGGAACTCAAATCACAAGTTCATTGCTTGATGTACAAAGTGTGCTGAAAAGTGAAGAATCAGAACCTACGAGCTACAAAGTCTAAAGAATGCTTAAAGAACAAAGAGCTCAATTTCCAAAGGTGACCTGGCTTAAGGGGAGATTGTTAGGAATACAAATATTCCTATAAAAGACTCGGTCACCTAAATATTGTAATAGCGTTAAGTTAGCTCGTAGTTAGTTTATTTATTAGTTAGTATTAGTTTAAGTAACAACGTGGAAGAAGGACGGGTCTTTACCCACTGCATGCCTGATCCACAGCCCGGGTGTGGGCGTTTTCTTACTTTGTATAAATACCCCTCTCCCACCAAGGGAGAGGGTTGGACCTTTCACATGAAGCTAATACATGTCTCTTGTTTCTCTCACTAGAAAAGGCTTCGACTTCCTTTCTCTAAAACTCTTCTTCTAATCAAATCTAACACTAAACCATACATGTTTATGATTATCAATATCCTACATATAAGCACACAAACCTCTTCCATGAAGATGGAATACTGGGCACTCGTCGTCAATAAAAGGATAAGCATGGCTCAAACCAACCCAAAAAAGGAAAGCTTCCAGATATCTACGGAATGGGGCATGCCCCTCAGTAATAATCCTATACTCTTCCGCGCTATACTCATGAGGGCTAGGACGAGGATCCGCCTCGGCACCATCAACTGAGCACCAAGGGAAACTGACAAGACAAGCAGAAGCGTCAGCCTAGAAAAAGCGGTTCCTCCAACCTTTCATAGAATCCAAAACCTTGTCATAGCAGGTGCCGGTATTAGGGCACTTACCAAACGACGCCCACCCATTCTTTATAGACTTAACATAAAGATGACGGAGCAGACCAACCGACGGAGCAAAATTACGAGCACGGTAAACAACTTCAATGTGAGAAATCTCACAGGGACCAAAAAGGGAAAGCTGAGAGATGTTAATATGATAATGTCTTAAAACATCAACAAAGAACACAGAAAAAGGCAAGCGAAGGTCAGCATAATCAAAAAATTGACTGTATAAACCAATCTTCCCTGGAGGATACTGGTTGATGGTCTGGCCGGGATCCGGCAAAATAGTGTTGACGAATGATGGAATATGATAATCACATCATAAGTCGTTTAATTTCCCTTGCAACAGATGGCATCCAATCTCCGTGATTTTGGCTATTGTCATAACTAACGACTGCAAGGTAGAAAGGGACAAGATAACAAAAAACAAAGCCAAGACAAATCTTGCAATAGTGCGGAGGAAAGAGAAAGGAAAGGAAATAATGGCAACACGTTACATTAGGTATTTATAAGTGATTCTACCAAGGGATCGAGATAAATGCCGTGTGCGATAAAGGCGCCTAAGATCAACGGCCGCAATCGAAAATAAAAGATAAGGATGACAGCTAACAAAGCAAACATCCGCTCCTTCAAAAAATGGTCGATCCTGCCATACAAACCCGTCCGCAGATAACTTAAGATATGTAAAGCAAAGGGTCAATTCCAAGAGATGAATAACTAGCTATATAGTCTAGAAACATTCACCGCACGCTAACAAAGCACGCATAAAATGAACGCACTAGACTAGGGGGACTTGATGACGTATAGTACGGATAGCAGGCCTACTGGGCCTGGACTATCTCACACAAATTGCGCTCCAGCCAAACAAGCATAAATGGGCTCCAATCCAACAACCAACAAAATTGGGCTCCGGTCCAATCAGCAAAGACGGGCTCCGGCCCCATAAGTACAATGGGCTCCGACCTTATAAGTACAACCAGGCTCCATCCTAATAAGGCTAACAACGCTGAAAGCCCATGTCACGAGCATGGCACGGTCCGGACAAACCCTGACATATATAAGCGGCACTCCCGAAGTACGACCGTGGAATGGACCCAGATACCTTTGCATCCATAAATAATTGATTAAGCTCCGGACTGTTTCCCAACAAGGGTCCCACCTCGGCCATTATAGCAGTACGTGAAATATTAAGAAACCCTAATATTTCCACTACCTATAAAAAGAAGCCTCTGTTTACATTCTCGAGGTAATGACTTTCTCACTCATCATAACTTAGACATTTCCCTGACAAACATGAGTACTTACTCTCACGTCGAAGCTTAATCGTAGGGTCTGTCCCCACGATAAAGCTAACAGTTTACTTTCATTTATGCAGGATACTTCATCCTCTATTTGGATTAGTGCATAAGTGATCTGTGGAATTGCGCCCTGCAAAAGGTTTTACTTCTTAAGGGATCTTGAGAAGCTTGCAATCCCCACCAGGCAATGTACCTGACCATTGTAGTATACTATAGTGACAAGTACCAAGGGATTGATCGTTCAACTTAAAGAATAGTGTTTCCTAGGGTTAAAACACAATTAAACTAGGTCTAGAGATGAGGGATGATTCTTTTTGTATTTTTATATTTTAAAGAAAGCGAATGAAAATCTCATGTTTTAAAGAAGTGGGCAGAATTTGTTGCTAATCAACTAACCCAAATAACTACATATGCAACCAAAATAAAATAAAATGAACCTAAAGTAAATGTGGCGAAAACAATTGATGAGGCGAAAAATGATCCATTTTTAGGGGGTCATTTAAGCCTGGAATTGAATTTATATGATCACATATTGCCCTAAATCGTTCCTTTTGTGATTTTAGGTACTTTGGGAGTGAAATCTGGAAAAGGAAGCAATTCGGACGTTTTTGGAGCATAAAAGTGAAGAAAACGCCAAAGACTTAATTTTCCATGCTGGGAACAGTGTGTGACGGCGTCAAGAGGAAGAATTTGACGACGTCAAGAGTAAAGATCATGACGACCCAGTACAGAAATGAAGGCGTCACAAAGTAGAGCGTCAAGAGTTAAAAGCGTGACGGCCTGGAAAAGTGGACTACATGACGGCGTCAGATGTAGATCAAGGCAGTCCGAGGATTATTTTGACGGCGAGATGACGGCGTCACAAGGTTGTTCTTGACGCCGTCAGCCTCTAATATCTGTATCTAGTTTTCTAATTTTCATTCATTAGGAGGAACAAGTTTGGAGAAACCCTAAGGCCGAACCATATACGAATTTTACAGCTTTTCAAGGGTTTTCAACCCTTGAACCCTTACATGTGTTATTGAGATAAGTCTTTTCTTAGTTCAATCAATATGTCTATGTGTTGGTTGTCTATATCTTGTGCTTGTCTTGATTCCACCATGCTAGGCTAGATTTATCTAGTGTTTGCTTAGATCTAATGAAACCTAGATGTTGATTATGTGTTGATTACTTGTTTATGGTTGTATTGGATGAATGATTTCAATGTTAGGCTTAAGAAAACAGGCAGATCTCCGAATGGTAACATGCTTGAACGTCTTAGGAAACATGAACCGATGTGTACTAGGTTTTATTGGTTGTATTTAATGCATGAGTAAATTCTAATGATCCCATGTTATGAGCTTCTTGCAGGCTCGACATAGGAGTGAAGTAGGCACTCATAGGATTGGGGAAGTAAGTACGCCACCCCATGAATGGTATTAAGGAATACAATCCGTCATCCACGCAACTATAACAAGTAATTAACGTGTAAAAGATGTCTAGGGAGTAGTGAAATCTAAGCAAACACATTTCTTCACTTATTGCTCACAACCATAGTTTAATATAGTTTTATTTTCATTTTAGTATTTTATTTTGATTGCATCTTAGTATTGGGTTAGTTGACTAGCAACTAATTCCGCCCAAATCCTTCAAACCCGAGATATTTACTTGCTTTCTAAAAAATATAAAAATACAAAAAGAATCATCCCTCATCTCTAGAACTAGTATTTAGGTTTTCTAATCCTAGCAACACTATTCCTAGCTGAATGATCAATCCCCCGGTACTTGTCACTATACTATACTACAACGATCAGGTACACTGCCTGGTGGGGGTTGTAAGCTTCTCGAGATCCCTCGAGAGGTAAAGCCTGGTGCAATCCCCACGCATCAAGTTTTTGGCGCCGCTGCCGGGGAATAGTTATTGTCTAGGTTAGAATATCTTTTTATTAGATCTACTTGCTAGATTCCTTTCTAGTAGGATTTTATTTTTATTTTTAGGTTCTCTTTAGTCTATCTTATTTCTTTGTTTCCTTTGTTCGTAAATTATCTCGATGGATAACAATAACATTGATTGTTTGATTCCTGTTATTCGTGTTTTACGTCGTAGGATTTTCCAAATGCCCGCCCCAATCCCTTTAGTGGAGAATGAGAACCCACCTAACCTCTCGCCCAACCACCGCTTTGACAATAATTCTTAGTTAGAGGAGTCTGATCATGATGATGACCGTAGGGCTAGTCCTTTTTACTATTCAGACTCCGACGAGGATCTTGATGATGGTGATGTGATTAATGAGAACAGGATGGAAGAGGAAGTGAACCCTCTTAGGTATGTCGACCCTAGAACAAGGATTGAGTGTGATAGTTCATTCAACATGCAATTTCCTTGTCAGATCGGATTTAGGAGCTTTAACGCCTATCTTAACTCATCTCTCCTAATAAACATAATCTCGCGTAATGAATATAATAAAATCATGGTAGATGGGTTAGAATACAAAGGGGAAAATATTATTGCTAGGGCAATACCATTGCATGTGTTTGTAAGAAGTTTGGTTTATCTTGTTGAGTTAATGGTTATGGAGAGTATAGGAGAATTTGTTGATAGTAAGTTGACCCAAGTTGTGTTTGGAAGACCTTTCAAACGGTTGACCAACCTCGATGAAAAACTTATAGAAGGGTTAATTACATTCTCGGATGGGGATGAAGATTTTGTTTACCAGATGCCCCACACACACCCTAGGTTCAAGGATTTTTCCATGGTGAAGTGTAGTAGGTATCCACCCATAGAAATGCTAAGTAAGAATGATAAGAGAAAAGGGCTTAAGTATACTCATGAAAAGAATAAAAGATACTATCATGGATGTTTAGAGTTAGGAGATGATTATAAGAAAGATGAGGCGACCATTAGATGGCTCACGCTTGGTTATGTAAGCATAAGCGATACACGGTAACCCATGACCTTGAGTCTAGCTACAAGACTCGTAAATAAAGAAAAGCGCTTCTTGGGAGGCAACCCATGTTTTGTGTGATTTTTATTTTGTTTGTTTGTTATTTGCTTCCGTATGCATGCTTTATTTTTATTGTTGGTAGATCATGTTTCTAACCTAAATAGTGAAAATACTTTACTTTGTTGTTTGGCCTAGTCTTAACTTCACCTAAAAGTATTTTTGCAAAAGATAAGTGTAAGGGGAAACCCCAAATATGTTTTTAAGAAACAAACCGATCATGATTCTCCACAATATTAAGTGAACATGTATATTCATATTTGTTAGAGTCAAATGCTTGTATCGAGTCATAATGAAGTTTTGCAGGATTTTCCAGGAAGTAGGACCAAGTTTTTCCAGAAATTTTCCGGAAACTTAACATAAGAATTTCTGCAGGTCACTTTTGACGGCGTCATGAGCTTGCTCTTGACGGCGTCACGTGTAAAAATCTGGAAATTTTACCGGTTTTGTTTTTTTAACGGATTCTTAAAGTTTTTGTTGAATTATTAAGTTTTATAATCTCCAGGAAATCTGCAAACTTCATTCCACAAGCATTATATCTTATTTTGTTTTCTAGGAATTAGTAACTTATGTAGATTGCCGCCGATTTTATACGAGGTTGTCTTGTCTGTTTTCTCAGGATTTACAGGTTATGTATGACAAGAAGATGATTATTTTTCTGGAAGGGAAGCTTTGATTGTTCATTTCCTTGGAGGAAGATCTAACCTGGCCACCTTATTATCCATACCGAGCGAATCAGGGGAGTATTTGATTTCATTCTTTTTACTTTTTCACTTTTACATTCTTTACTTGAACATTGGGGACAATGTTCATCTTAAGTGTAAGGGGAGGGTAAAATAATGATACCTTACAAATACACTTTCGCTTGAGTTTGTTGTTTGATAGTAGGTGTGTAATAAAACTATGAGAAATACTTGTTAGTGCAATTTTAGCGCCAAATTTAATTTTTTTACAACATTTAGGAGTGAAACTTTAGTCTTAGCAAGCGTCTCATGGATAGGAGATTGTATGACTAGCACATAACCGTACCATTTAGAAAAATTTTCCACCCAAATATGTGAGGTTCGCCTTTAGATTTGATAGGAAAAGCATTTACTATTAGTGCTTATGAGTGTACCGGTAGCATTTAGATTCTAGAACTTGCGTTAGTGATGCATCCCGAGATCGCTAGTGAGACTTCATTTGTGTAGTAGGATTTACTACATGATATGAGGCATTAGGATCACCCTTGTGTTAAACCCGTATCATAATTACTTGACCATTTAAGTCATATTACTTGGCTAGTTAAGTCAACTAATTTTTCCCACACCTTAGCGTTGTACTCATTTTTAGTATACGAAACCCTTAGTACACACCTCCGGGCCTATCTTTTCGTTTCTAAATTTAAGCATTTTACTTAAAGAAAGAATTTGTTACACCCCACTTAAATGTACAACCAAATCGCCTTAGCCTTCCGTGTATGCGCTCATTTTTAGTGCATTATTGTTATTTGTTAAACCCTAAGTTAATTATCTAATTGATTACATGGTTGCTAAGTCGAGTTATATCATTGTACATATTGTTTTGGGACGATTGGGACTCATGGGTAAAGTACTTATTTTATGGAGTAATGGGGAAGAACATCATTTATTACCCCCATATGTACGTTAATCATAAAAGTACTCCATGTGTTTTGATTTTCTTAACTCGAGTCATTAGATTAGTTTATTGTAAAGTATGTAAAGATTCAAGTGTAAGGGGAACATTTATTCCCTATGATGTATTATTTTGGATGGTAGGGTAAGAGTGTATGCAAAAAAAAAAAAAAAAAAAAAAAAAAAAAAAAAAAAAAAAAAAAAATCAAGAAAAAGAAAAGAAAAAAATAGAAAAAGAAAAAGAGAAAAAACATACAGACTACCATCCCTTTTTATTCTATGTTCATTTTATATTTTTGTTATTTTTCATTTATTAGCCTAAGTCGAGTCTAGTCTTGGCTTAGCAACGCCATATTGTACATGTAATTAACCAAGATTGTTAATTCGCCACCAGTAAAGACTGCCTATATCTAACAAAACCGTGTATTTCATATCCCTACACCTAACATTACAACCCTTTAAAAGACCTCTTTGATAGTTTATCCTAGGTGCTTATGCCATGCGGTGGAGGTTTGATCCTTTCCCAAGCCTATGGTAATCTATTTTGCTATGACAGGTAGTGAGAGATATCTTCCATTTCCATATTGTAATTTATACTTTATTACACCCGAGAGATGTGAGTATATAAACACTATTTGTGAGGTGCTTGTGTATGACCTCCGTGCTTGTCTTTTGTCTTTAGTGGAATTATTATTTGTTGTAATTACTTTTATATTAGTGTTAAATGACCCCTAACTTGTATTTTGATTAGAATAAAAGCGCATTTGCTTGAGGACAAGCAAATCTCAAGTGTAAGGGTATATGATGAGGCGAAAAATGATCCGTTTTTAGGGGGTCATTTAAGCCCGGAATTGAATTTATTTGATCAAATATTGCCCTAAATCGTTTCTTTGGTGATTTTAGGTACTTTGGGAGTGAATTCTGGAAAAGGAAGCAATTCGGACGTTTTTGGAGCATAAAAGTGAAGAAAACGCCAAAGACTTAATTTTCCATCCTGGGAACAGTGTGTGACGGCGTCAAGAGGAAGAATTTGACAGCGTCAAGAGTAAAGATCATGACGACCCAGTACAGAAATGAAGGCGTTACAAAGTAGAGCGTCAAGAGTTAAAAGCGTGACGGCCTGGAAAAGTGGACTACATGACGGCGTCAGATGTAGATCAAGGCAGTCCGAGGATTATTTTGGCGACGAGATGACGGCGTCACAAGGTTGTTCTTGACGCCGTCAGCCTCTAATATCTATATATAGTTTTCTAATTTTCATTCATTAGGAGGAATAAGTTTGGAGAAACCCTAAGGCCGAACAATATACGAATTTTACTGCTTTTCAAGGGTTTTCAACCCTTGAACCCTTACATGTGTTATTGAGATAAGTCTTTTCTTAATTCAATCAATATGTCTATGTGTTGGTTGTCTATATCTTGTGCTTGTCTTGATTCCACCATGCTAGGCTAGATTTATCTTGTGTTTGCTTAGATCTAATGAAACCTAGATGTTGATTATGTGTTGATTACTTGTTTATGGTTGTATTGGATGAATGATTTCAATGTTAGGCTTAAGAAAACTGGCAGATCTCCAAATGGTAACATGCTTGAACGTCTTAGGAAACATGAACCGATGTGTACTAGGTATTATTGGTTGTATTTAATGCATGAGTAAATTCTAATGATCCCATGTTAGGAGCTTCTTGCAGGCTCGACATAGGAGTGAAGTAGGCACTCATAGGATTAGGGAAGTAAGTACGCCACCCCATGAATGGTATTAAGGAATACAATCCGTCATCCACACAACTATAACAAGTAATTAACGTGTAAAAGATATCTAGGGAGTAGTGAAATCTAAGTAAACACATTTCTCCACTTATTGCTCACAACCTTAGTTTAATATAGTTTTATTTTCATTTTAATATTTTATTTTGATTGCATCTTAGTATTGGGTTAGTTGACTAGCAACTAATTCCGCCCGAATCCTTCAAACCCGAGATATTTACTTGCTTTCTAAAAAATATAAAAATACAAAAAGAATCATCCCTCATCTCTAGAACTAGTATTTAGGTTTTCTAATCCTAATGACACTATTCCTAGCATAACGATCAATCCCCCGGTACTTGTCACTATACTATACTACAACGATCAGGTACACTGCCTGGTGGGGGTTGTAAGCTTCTCGAGATCCCTCGAGAGGTAAAGCCTGGTGCAATCCCCACGCATCAACAATAATAAGAGAAAATGTGTTTACTTAGATTTCACTACTCCCTAGCTATCTTTTACCAGTTGATTAGTTTGTTACAATTGCATGGATGACGGGTTATATTCCTTAATACAATTCATAGGGCCGTGTACAATCTTCCCTAACTCTATAAGCTTCTACCTCTTCCTATGTCGAGCCGACTACTAGCTCTTAACATGGCCTCATTAGTAGTTACCTATGCATTAAATATAACCAATTTATCGTAGTACACCTCCGATCATGTTTCTTAAGACGTTCAAGTAAGTTACCAATTGGAAGTCTGCCAGTTTTCTTAAGCCTAGCACCGAAATCATTCATCCACAACAATTATAAACAAACAACCAACCAATAATCAATATCTAAGTTTCATTACATCTATGAAAACACAAAGATAACCAAGCCTAGCATGTTAAAGAGAAGACAAGCATAAGATATAATCAAACAACACATAGACATATTGAATGATTGTTGGAAGACTTATCTTCAATTACGCATGGATGAAACAAGGGTTTGAAACCCTCAAAAATCTAGTAAAATTCGTCTAGGGTTTTTCTCCCTTCGAAGTTGCACCCAATGAATGAAAACTAGAAAAGTATATATAGATTTTACACTCTGACGGCGTCACGTTATGCTTGTGACGCCGTCAACTCGCCGCTAAAATAATACTCGTATTGCTTAGATCCACTTCTGATGTCGTCATGTGTAAATTTGGTCTTGGCCGTCATGTGCAAATTACTCTTGATGGCCTTGGTGACGCCGTCATGTACAATTCTTCAAAAACCTCTCCGGCGCGTCATGTGTAATTTGATTTATCCACCTCTTTGTCAAGTCTTGACGCCGTCACTAGTAATCCTTGACGCCGTCAGGTACAATCTTCAGCGTGATTTTGGAGACTTTGTCGTTTTCCTCACTTTTTTGCTCCAAAAACGTCCAAAATGCTTCCTTTTCCAAAGTTCCTCTCAAAAGTTCCTAAAATGACAAAACGAACGATTTAGGGCAATATTTGATCAAATAATCTCGACTTTGGGCTTAAATGACCTCCAAAAGCGGTACACTTTTCGTCTCAAGCAAATGCGCTTTTATTCTAATCAAAATACATGCTAGGGGTCATTTAACAGTAATATAAAAGTAATCGTAACAAATAATCGTTCCACTTCAACAAAAAACAAGCACGGAAATTATACACTAGCATCTCACAAATAGTGTTTAGATACTCACATCTCTCGGGTGTAATAAAGTACATATCACAATATGGAAATGGAAAACATCTCTCACTACCTATCGTAGCAAATAGATTACAATAGGCTTGGTGTAAGTACCTAGGATAAACTATCAAAGAGGTATTTTAAAGGGTTATAACGTGAGGTGTAGGGATATGATAAACACGGTTTTGTTGGATAAAGGCAATATTTACTGGTGGTGAGTTAATCATCTTGGTCAATTACATGTACTATATGGCGTTGCTAAGCCAAGACTCGACTCGACTTAAACTAATCAAAAACTAATCAAAACATAAAATAAACATAAAAGGAAACGGGATGGTAGTCCGTATGTTTTTTATCTTTTTTCTTTTTCTATTTTTTTTCTTTTTCTTGATTTTTTCGATTTTTTTTCTTTTTCTTTTTTTTTTTTTTTTTTTTTTTTTTTTTTTTTTTTTTGCATACACTCTTGCCCTACCATCCAAAATAATAAATCATAGGGAATTTGCATTCCCCTTACACTTGAACTTTTACAAACTTTACAATCAACTATTCTAATGACTCGAATCAAGATAATCAAAACACTTGGAGTACTTTTTAAGATTAACGCACATATGGGGGTAATCATAACAATAGTACTTTACTCATGAGTCCCAATCGTCCCAAAACAATATGTATAAGATTGTAAGGAATTATTGAAGATACTACTGAATGATACTGCTGAGAGGTTCCTGTGGAAGGCTTAGTGACTTTCTGTTGATAACTGGTTCCTGCGGACGTATAGAGATCCTACGGATAGAGTTTAACCGTGGATAAAACTTATGTAATTTAGGACAAGATATGTAGAATATCTTTTATTTGTTTATCATTATTCGTTTCTTGTAAGAAAGGTTAGGGTCTCCATTAGTATATAAGGAACCCTAGGTCATTGTAATACGTACGAGTTTCATTAACATTATTAGTAAAAGTTTATCGATCCATAGAGGATCAAGTTTTGTATAAGTTTGTTTTTATATTCCGCAATAATTACAAGCTCACAGAGATTATCTAACTTAGTCTTACTAGTGATTACATTAGTTTCCTAACGATCTATTGGCTCGTGATCTATCAAGAAATAGATCCCTACAAGTGGTATCAGAGCCACTAGATACTCTCTGTAACCTCAACACAATCACATAACTTCTCAATCTGAACCAATGGGAGACAAACCAGGCAGTGATGTTGCTCTTTCAGAAGCAGGCTCTCTTACTCAACAACTACAACAGGTGGCCTTCTCCAACAGCAATGCCAAACTTCCTTTTCTTAGGAAGGATGAGTATGAGATCTGGGCCATGAAGATGCAAAACTGGATTGCAAGTGTTGACTATAACCTCTGGAATGTTATACTCAATGGCTGTCGTCCTAAAAAGCAAAGTGTAGATGCTGATGGCAAAGTTAAGATTTTGGAACCTGTTTCTGCTGAAGAAATTCTTGCTATACAAAGGGAAAACAAAGCAAGAACCATATTGCTTCAGGCAATCCCTAATGACCACATGGGAGATTTTCATTCCATGACTGATCCAAGAGAAATCTGGTGGGCCATCAAAGCTAGATTTGGTGGGAATGAAGAATCAAAGAGGATGAGAAAGAGTATGTTAAAACAAGAATTCCAAGAATTCAAGATAACTGAAGAGGAAGGTCTCCACAAAGGTTATGGCAGGTTTCAGAAGATTATGAGTCACTTGAATCAGCTTCTTGCCACACCTGACAATGAAGAGGTTAATTCCAGATTTCTAAGAGCCTTACCTCCCTCATGGTCTCGGGTGAGTATATCATTGAAAACCAAAGGTGGCTTGGACTACCTCAGTTTTGATGATTTGTACAACAAACTCAGAGCTTTAGAAGGTGACATAAAGGGATTCTCTCCATATGCAGCAACTCCTTCACAATCTGCATTTGTCAGCTCTAACTCAAACTACATGCCACATACCTATACAAGTCCATCCCCAGTCCCACAAGTCTACTCAAGTCCATCCACTCCAAGCCAAAGTCTTCCAATGACCACATTGTCCTTTTCAAATGCTAATCCTATAACTCATCCAAAGATCAGTAATGTGATGGAAGATGTACTTCATTCATTTGTTGCTGAAGTTGATAAACAGCAACAAATAGCTTATGAAGATTTTGAGCAGATTGATGAACTTGCTTTAGAAGAGTTGGACTTAAAGTCGCAAATGGCCATGCTCACCCTCAAGGTTAGAAGATTTGAGCAAAAGGTTGGTAAAAAGCTCAATGTTGAAGGTAGAGATGCAGCCAGGTTTGACAGAAGGAAAGTAAAGTGCTATGCTTGTGGAGAAATTGGCCATTTTGCAAGAGAATGCACTGCCAAGAAGGGTGAAGCCAGTATCAGATATTCATCATACAAGAAGAAAGAAGTGGAGGCTGGAGAATCAAAGGCCTTGATCACTTCTATAGATACTAGTGTTGACTGGAATGAGCATGAAGATGCTACAAGCAGCTCTCCTCAAATCTCTTGCATGGCTAGTTGTGATGATAGCTTTGGTCTCATGGGAATCTCTCCTCAGGTATCTACTTGTGTTTGTGATTGTGATTCTAAATATACTACTCTAAAAGAAGCTTATGATGATATGAAACCAAAATATAATGCTTGTTTTATTGAAGCTGCAACTTATAAAGAAGCTTTTAAAACTTTAGAACAACAAAAGGTGTGGTTTCAACAGAATCAATTGGCTTATGAGGAAAAGATTAGAGTTTTAAGT
Source organism: Artemisia argyi (assembly GCA_030686995.1). Classification (NCBI taxonomy): domain Eukaryota; kingdom Viridiplantae; phylum Streptophyta; class Magnoliopsida; order Asterales; family Asteraceae; genus Artemisia; species Artemisia argyi. Next base: position 91,912,215 of record CM060701.1, on the reverse strand, counting down.
AGAGATTTAGAATGTGCTAGCAATGAATTAAAGTTTTCTGAAAAAGAAAAAGCTAGAATTGAGTCTGAGAAAAGTGTTTTGCAAGAACAACTGGATAAAGAAGTAACTAGGCATAAAGAATGGCTAGTTTCTGGTGATAAATTATCTAGGTTACTCTACAGTAGTAAGTCTGTTACTTCTGAGATAGGTCTAGGGTTTAAGAAATATGTAGGTCCAGAAGCTAATCACTATTTAGATAAGAAGAATCATAATTACTCTGTTCCTATAAACTATCTAAAGGAAGGTGAGATGCATGCTGTACCAGGACCTATCAGAGGCGTATTTATGCCTACTACCAAAATTTCTGACTTTGATGGTTCACACCATCTCTTTGGCAAAAAGTCTAAAGACTTGCCAAATAGGTATGAAGACTCTCCAACCATAGGAACCCCTAAGCCCACATCCCATAAGTTTGACTTACCAAAATCAAAGGAAACCACTGGCATTAGGATCAATGACTCCCCTAACACTAGAAGTATATCTAGTAATGATTCTAGCAATTATGTCTCTTGTTCTTCCAGGGACAAGACCTTAGAGACCTCTAGTTATGCCAGCTATGATTCCAAGACCAAGTCAGACTCACCCAAGTCCTCAATAAAGATTTTTGACAAGTCATCTTACAAGTCTGTGGACTCTGAAGTTGCTGCTGATGAAGTTCTTTCTAAGACAGCCTCTTCTAAAGACTTGTTATTTACTTCTTTTGAAAACAATTCCTTTCAGTGTTTACAAAACAATTCTATTTCTGGTTTTTATTTGAATAATTTTATGTTTAATAAGACATCATTTGGATTTAATAAATCTTCTAAGAAGAAGAAGTGTTTTGTTTGTGGTAGCAAATTGCATTTAATTAAGGATTGTGATTTTCATGATAAGAGGATGGGTGTTTCAGTTGTTGATAATAGACCTAGCCAAAAGTGGTTTAATAGCTGTTCCAAACCCTCAGCAGTTCCACTGGCAAAGTATAATTTCAGCAGAATGTATTCCACTCCTGCTGATTGGTCTGTTCCTTCTGATAGGTCTGTTTTTCATAATAGATATACGAATACCAATAGAAATAGATATGGGTCACAACCATTTTATGGTATTAATCATTGGTATGAATATACTGACCAAATGTTTATGGGAAGGGGTAATTAGGATTATGCTGAAAAGTCCTCAGCAGATTGTTCTTGGACATACAAAAGACCATATAAATACAGGGATTCCAGGAACAATTGTGGATCTAACTCATCTTCTTGGGTACATCATAATGATCCACAGGGCAAGCTCAAGTCTTTTATGACTTAAGTCTCATAACATATTTATGTTGTTGTATATTAACTTTCTTTGTTGTAGGAACATCCTCTTCTTAATAAAGACTTAGGTATTGTTGATAGTGGCTATTCAAGAAACATGTCTGGAAATCAAGAGAAGCTGCATGACTTTGTGCCTATTAATGGAGGCATAGTGAGGTTTGGAAGTGGAGTAGGAAAGATCACTGGCAAAGGAACCATTAGAACTCCAAAGGTGGATTTTGAGAATGTCTATTATGTGAAGGAGCTTCAAGGATTCAATCTGTTCTCAGTTTCACAAATATGTGACAAGAAGCTTCCTGTACTTTTCACTGAAGAGGGTTGTCTCATTCTTTCACCTGAGTTCAAAATACCTGATGACAATCATGTATTACTAAAGGCTCCAAGAAACCATAATCTTTATACATTTTACTTGAATGATGTCAAGCCAGAAGGTGATCTCACATGCTTGGTGGCTAAAGCATCCTTAGATGAATCTACTAAGTGGCATAGAAGGATGGCACATGTTAATTTCAAAGTCATCAACAAACTGGCTAAAGATGGTCTGGTTCATGGACTTCCTTCCAAGATCTTCACCAATGAGCATAATTGTGTGGCTTGTAACATGGGAAAGCAACACAAAGCTTCTTATAAGGCCATTACTACTGTGAGCACAATCTCAGAACCATTGCAGCTACTTCACATGGATCTTTTTGGTCCAACATCCATCAGGAGTATTGATCATAAGTACTTCTATTTGGTGATCACTGATGCTTTCAGCAGATTCAGTTGGACATTTTTCTTAGTGACTAAAGATCAAACCTTTCAGGAACTCAAAGAATTTATAGCTCTAGCTGAAAATCAACTTAACAAGAAGATTAAAGGTATAAGGTGTGACAATGGGACAGAGTTCAAAAATGCTAATCTCATCGAACTTTGTGGTTTAAAGGGTATTAAAACATACTATAGCACTCCTAGGATTCCACAACAGAATGGAGTTGCAGAAAGGAAGAATATAACCCTTATAGAAGCTGCAAGATCTATGCTTGCTGACTCTAAACTTCCCACCATGTTTTGGACTGAGGCAGTTGGCACTGCCTGTTATGTATTGAATAGGGTGTTGATTACTAGACCTCACAATAAGACACCCTATGAGCTATTGACAGGGAAGAAACCTACCATTGAACACTTGAAACCTTTTGGTTGTCAGGTGACCATTCTTAACACAAGTGATCACTTAGGCAAATTTGAAGCAAAAGCTGCTGAAGGGTATATTGTTGGTTACTCAGCTCATAGCAAGGCTTATAGGGTATATAACTTGGCTGCTAAGAAGATAGAAGAGACTCTTAACCTGAAATTTTTGGAGGAGAATGTAAATGTTCAGGGCAAGGGTAGTGAATGGTATTTTGACCTTGATTACCTTACTGATTATTTGGGGTATGCTAGATACACAACTAACCCATCTGCAGGTATACAAGTGTCATCTTCTAACAATGTAGGTACCTTACAGGATGATTCAGACAGTGATTCAGAATGTGATGAACCCACTATTGTTGTAACCACTCTACCAATTCAGATAGCAGATCCTCCTAACAAAGAAGCCTCTGATGCCAAATCTGCTGATGATGTGGAAAATTCAACCTATGCAGAAGATCTTGTTAGACTAAAAAACAAGAGCATACAGCTGCTGAGGAAGCTAAAAGACTTGGTCTTGAATTTGCTCAAGACACTGAAGCCCTCTTAAAACAAGCTGCTGTTGAAGAAAGCAGAAAACCTATTTCTGCTAATACATCTGCTGATGCAGTTGTTGATTCTGCTGATTGAGATTCTGCTGAAGGCATTTCAGCTGCAGTTCCTGTTTCCACTGATACTTCCACTAGTTTGGATGAACCTTATGGCAGGTTTCCAATTCCCTCAGATCTTGCTAATGTTGAGCAAAGTGATGGAATTTTTCAATTAGCCTCTTATGATGAAGACTTTGCTCCTACTTTAACCAATCTTGATACCTCAATTGATGTTAATACTATTGCAATTAAAAGGATCAACACCATTCATCCTTAAGATAATATACTTGGTGATCCTAATGCTATGGTACTCACCAGGAGTGCCATTAAGAATACCAAGTTTGGGCAATGTGCATTTTTGACTTATGTATCCACTCAGAAGAGAGACAACCACACAGATCAGAAACATTGTTTGTTTGCTTGTTTCTTGTCTCAAGTTGAACCCACAAGCATTAAACAGGCTCTGAGTGAGCCTAGCTGGGTTGAAGCTATGCAGGAAGAGATGCAACAATTCAAGAATCAAGATGTTTGGGTACTTGTTGATCTGCCTGCAGGGAAAATTGCAATTGGGACCAAGTGGATCTTAAAATGCAAGAGGGATGCCAGAGGTATTGTGGTCAGAAATAAAGCAAGATTGGTGGCTCAAGGTTTCAGACAAGAAGAAGGGATTAACTACACTGAGGTCTTTGCACCAGTTGCAAGGGTTGAGGCAATTAGACTATTTTTATCCTTTGCCTCATATATGGGGTTTAAGGTCTATCAGATGGATGTCAAGAGTGCCTCTCTCTATGGCAAAATTGAAGAGGAGGTATATGTTACTCAACCACAGGGCTTTGAAGACCCCCATTATCCTAAGAAGGTGTAGAAAGTTGTCAAGGCACTTTATGGACTTCACCAAGCACCTAGAGCATGGTATGCTAGATTGTCTACACTTCTTTTGGAGCATGGCTATAGAAGAGGAGCTATTGACAAGACCCTCTTCATTAAGAAAAACTCCAGGGACATCATTCTAGTACAGGTATATGTGGATGACATTATTTTTGGATCCACAAAGGAGGCATGGTGCAGGGAATTTGAAGATTTGATGAAAGGTGAATTTCAGATGAGTGCAATGGGGGAGTTAACCTTTTTCTTAGGGTTGCAAGTCAAACAACAACCTGAAGGAATTTTTATCCATCAGGAGAAGTATGTTAAAGACATTTAGAAAAAGTTTGACTTTGAACTTCTGAGGACTGCTACCACTCCATATGAACCACCCAAGCTGAAGAATCCAAATAAGCAAGATGAGGCTGTGAATGTTCATCTTTATAGGTCCATGATTGGCTCACTCATGTATCTCACAGCTTCTAGGCCTGACATTACCTTTGCAGTCAGTGCTTGCTCAAGACATCAAGTCACTCCACTGACTTCCCACCTAAATGTTGTGAAGAAAATTTTCAAGTACATCAAGGGCCAACCCAAACTAGGCTTTTGGTACCCAAGGGATTCACCATTTGTGTTGGAGGCTTACAGTGATAGTGACTATGCTGGAGCTAATTTGGATAGGAAATCCACAACAGGAGGTTGTCAATTTCTTGGTAGAAGACTCATCTCTTGGCAGTGCAAGAAACAAACCATAGTGGCTACTTCTACTACTGAAGCAGAATATGTTGTTGCTGCTAATTGCTGTGGTCAGGTACTTTGGATTCAAAATCAGATGTTGGATTATAGGTTTAACTTTATGAACACTAAAATCTACATTGATAATCAAAGTACTATTTCTATTATTAAAAACCCTGTTTTTCATCAGAGAACTAAACATATAGAAATTAGGCACCATTTCATAAGAGATGCAAATGAGTAGCATCTAATTCAAGTGCTTAAAATTCATACTGATGAAAATGTGGCTAATTTATTAACAAAAGCTTTTGATGGACCTAGGTTTAATCACCTAGTTGTCAATATTGGGATGGTTAACCCTTGAATGCTCTGATTGAGGGGAGGCATAAGCCTTAGGGGAGGCATATGCCTCAGGGGAGGATTGTTATTGTTGTATATTATGTAGATTATTATGTTTTCTAGAATTATGTTTACTAACTTTGTTTTGCAGGTTTCTTTCTAATTTTGTATATTATTTTGGTTGTTCTTTTGTGTTTTGTTTGAATGTTTGGTCTCAGGTCATGTTCCTGCTGATGCACATTAATCAACATTACTTCAATCAGTGGAATCAGATGTAAAGACATAAAAATAAGATATTCTATTCATCAGAAGATAACATGGTACATCAACAACAAAGATCAGACATCAGGAGAAACATAAAAGGCTTTAATAAAAAACAACCAACCACCATCAAAACCACCACATCCCTAAGCAACAACCCCGTACTCCATCTTCCTCTTTCCTTTGCCCAAGTCCTTTGGGTCTGGCATTTTCTTGTGAACTCCTCTGAATTGCATATCTTTGTTCCAGATCTTGGGAGCAGCAAGACCAAGGACCACCTTCAATGGACCCTTGCTTTTTCTTGAGGACTGTGGCTCTTCAGGGACTGCAATCCTCCTAATATCTGCACATACCCTTTCCATTTCACTGGTCAAGAATGCAGTGACAGGAGTGAAATCAGGGACAACCATAGCTAGAGGAGTTGGAGTTTCCTCAGCTTCAGTGGTTTCTTCTGAAGTGGTAGGAGATGGACATAATTCTGAAGGGCCTTCACCTAGGTAGTAGTAGGATCTTTGGATTTGAGGTATATCAAAGGTGGAGTCTGATGAATCAGAAGAAATTTCAATGACTTTGGGGGATGGCTTCATGATTTGAATGTGAGAAAGACTTTGGGACATGTTATTTGTGGAATGGTGACTTGCTTATGACTTGAAGACTTCTTTATAAAGACTTGATTTGGGTTTAATGTTAGTTAATGCAAGTAAATGGGAGGTAGTTGAGTCAGTAGCAATTACTAATTGTGCAAGTTGTCCACTTAAGTGGATTCTTCGGATGAAAGTCAATGGTTTGACCAACATGTTGCTGATACTATCTATTTTGTTGTTAAGTGTGTTCCTGCTAATGGCTTATTAAAGATCAATTTATTCAAGGGAATGCTAATCTATCAGAAGAATTAAAACAAGTAAAAATTAACAAGGCAAGTTTTTATTGATTCTTCAGAAGTACAATACAAGACAATGAAATTGAAAGATTAACAACAAAGTTCCTATTCTACTTTGCCCGTGCCCTTGCCTTCCACAGTCTTTTCCTTGCCTTTGTTGTTGATGTTAAAGATTCCTTGCCACTGAGGACAGGGCAAACCTATCATAACCTTTCTGGTTTTTTGCAATGGGGGATTTACTTTTCTTCCTCTTGGACGAGAGGATTGAGGTTTCTTAGGGGTTGTGGGATTGTAAAGTGCATCATTCTCATCATCCTCTTCATCAGAAGATGTGAAGATGAAGAGAGACTCATCAGGATTGGGAACTCTGTTTGCCCTCTCCAATGCATTCCACCTTCTCTCCATCTCTCTCTGGTACTCAGGATCATCAATTTCAGAGGGATATGGTTGAAGATCTTCAAATGATGATGAACTTGGTGCAGGTACATCATGTTTCTTCTTTTTGGCTTGTTCCTTTGTGAGACCACGGGGAAGTGTTGGCATTCTGAGTGGAGGTGGAGATGTTAGTGAATCAGAAGTATCCGAGGAGTCAGAAGAAAGGTTGATGATACGTTGATTGGAAGCCATGGTTGTATTGTTGATTGGAGGAATTGTAATTAGGGATTTGATTTGTGTGGAGAGATTTGAGGATAATTAACCTTTATTTATAAGATCACCCAACCGCGTGACTTTATTACCATAAATGCGAGGTGGTTTGGAGATAATTAAGGATTATTCGAAATTTGTATAAAGAGATTTTTTTAAAAAAAGATATTTGGTTTCCACTGAAGGGAAGATTCTGCTGATATTTTATGCGGAAGGTTCTATTGAATGAATGGTTGACCGTAGTCAATGATTGACTATTTTTCTGCGGATTGACTAATTGCTTTCTGCCGTTTGACTTGGTTTCTTCGGATGAATCAGTTTAATTGGGATTTTCTTTAGTTGATTATTGGTCAAAGATTTCTTTCCAATAATTCATATCAGTTTCATTCCACGTTTGGTAACTTCCTTAATTAACCAAGACGTGCATATCCCACTCACAAATTAACTGATTCCCTCTCTCTATAAAATTTCAAAAACCATTTCAACATTCTTCAGCATTCCCAACCCTAATTTCTGATTCTCAATCAATGGTTGCACTACTTTTCAAAGGAGATCATAACAAACATGCCTTTCTTGGTCGTGGTAAGGGTGATGAAGATTATGTGGGCATGATCGAATTTCTTCAAAGGTCCAAGATTCGTTATGCTCTGCTCCAATACCCAAGTGTTATTCATGAATCTCTTGTTGTACAATTTTGGGGAACATCACAAACAAGCACTGTTGAAGAGGGACCAACAGAGATTGTTGTTGTCATAGATGGGGAAGAATATGTGGTTACTGAGTCATTGGTAAGAACTCAATTACAATTGGATGATGAAGGTGGGGCGACTGATTTGCCTAAGGATGAGATACTTAGAGGTCTTCAGGCTGCTGGTTATAGTGGAGATGGGAAAGTGTGGTACAAGAATCTGTTTTGTCCAAAATGGAGGTTTTTAACACACACTTTGCTTCAGTGCATGGGTTCTAAGTCTGGTGGATGGGACCAATTCTCTACAGACATTGCTCTTGCCATTATGTGTCTCTCTCAGGGAAGAACATTTAACTTTTCTAGGTATATCTTTAATGCTATGCTTGAAAATGTTAAGGATACCAAACTTAAATATTTAATGACCCTACTCATTTTCCTGTTAAGGGTTTATCTAAAAAGTTGTTTACCCAAATGAAAATTAAATTTACTGGTGAACACAGACCCTTACTTCCAGCTATGTTGCCAGCTTGCAATGCTCCTGATGGAGTAGCTGCTGATGCAGCTGCTGATGCCCCGGTGGGCAATCCTCCTGATGGAGTGGCTGCTAATGCAGCTGCTGGTGGTCAGGATTCTCCTGATGCTCAAGCATTAGAGGATTCCCCTGACAGAACTACAGTTGTTCCTGATGCAAGTGCATCAATTGCTTCTGATGTTCAGCCACCACCTCCTCCTAGGTCACCCACACCTGTACCTTTACCAATGGATATCAATTCTCCTGAGCATAAGCTCAATGAGAATTTAGGCTTTGACCAACCTGTACACTCACCACAATTTACCAGACTTCCAACACCTAGTCCTTTGAGACCTCATTTTGAGGATCATGTAAATGTAGATGTAGATGTAAATTTAGATTATTCTACTCACAGGACCAATGATGCTTCCAATGCCACAGATATCCCTGTTGGTGGAGCTGAAGGTCCTGTTACTCTCACTTCTGTATCTGCTTTGTTGAACAGGTATGTATCTAAGGTGGACAAGTTGGAGAATGATCTGAACTTCACCAAAAAGAATCTTAGCAATGCTGTTCTGACTCTAATTGGAAGAGTTAAGAAGTTGGAGGGTAAGCTTAAGCAAAGGAAGAAACAAGGTGTGGTGTATGAATCAGATGAGGAATCTACTAAAGCCTCTGACAACATTTGTAACAATTCGCAATTTCAGGTTAACTTTTATTCCCGAAAATTTTACTATTCACTTTTTACTATTCATATTTTACTATTCACTTTTTACTATTCACTTTTCACTATTCATCTCAGAAATTTTTATTTCATATTCTCGTAAGTTAAACTATTTTAACGATAATCCGAGAGTTTGACGCTCGTCGGATCATTTCTGCAAAACTCACAAAGCCGTGTCCGAGATTTACTTTTAGGTTTAAACGTCCTTCCAGCATCTCGATATATCCATAAAACATTATAAACAATAGAAATATGATTTTCTATCATTTTAGGACAATTCCAAAAGTTTCGGAATTTTACGTTTTTCAGTTCAGCGTTTTACGCGAATTACGCGTTTTAGACCCGTGTTTCCAGTTTTTAGCAGGGTTTTAGCACCCGATAGATCCTACCACTCATTTTATATTTTATTATGGACTATATTGACATGTTTAACAATACTTTCAAGTTTCATATTTTTACGATACCCGGTTTTACGTTTTGTGACTTAAGCATTTACGGTTAGCAACTTACGGAGTCAAAACTAGCTACATACTTAGGATAATACCATCAAAAGTCCACACCTTGTTCTCCAAGTTCTTGAACCGCCACTAGGGGGGGCATTCACACTTGTGGCATGATCTTATGACTTTAGCCATTAGATCAAGACTTAATTACAACTTTGTCACCAAGTTATGTAACTTTCCTAGCCACCTTCCTAACCTCCTCATTCATAGTATAAAAGCATGCTCATGTCTTCCTTTCTTCACCACAAAAACGCCACAATCTTTATTCATAGCACCATGATCCTTTGATCTTCAATATACAAGTTACATTACAAAGTTCAAGGTCTTAGTATTCTCTACCTAGTTCTTAAGTTTGTTTGGTGATTCCATGGTTGAATTAGGAGCTACACAAGGTTACTAGGGCTGAAGTTAAATGGTTTTCACAAGGGTTAGATCAAGGCTAGCAAGGGTTACAAGAGTTATGGTGAAGGGTTTACAAGCTTAGGTTTAGTGTCCTAGTTCTATACTTGACTTCCTTTCTTTAGAAAGCCAAAAGTTGTAAGCAAACCCTTATACACTTTCTTGCTCAATATCATTTTCATGCTTATTATGTTTCTTTCATGCTATATATGGTCTTTGTATTGTGTTCATGATGTTTAAAAATGGATAAAACAAGTATTGGTATACATATGTTAACTTATGACAAGTAAACAAGCAAACTAGTGATTTTTATGGAAAACCACGACCACAATAGTATAACTTTGATATTTGACACTTACTTATTGTTAAAGAGGACTTAACAAGGAAAACATAGCAATTTGAATCACCCAAAACGAGTATACGAGTCAAAAGTTATGACCGTTTGAAGTTAGCGAAACCAAAACGGCAAAACTGCCTAAATAGCATTCTGATCAAATTATGATTTTGAAAGTCCCACTTCTGGTCCGATTCATCAAAAAGTTAAAACACGAAAGTTGTCCGGAACGACATTTTCGTTCAGGAACAAAGAAGCTCGAGCCCTGAAAATGCTTTCTGAGTGATAATTTTCTTCAAATTCTTAACAGCCCATTTTAGACCAAAGTTACTATATAATCATTATAATTAGATGAGACCAAGAGGTCTAATGACCTAAAGCCAAGTCCACAACCATGGCTAAAGCCAAGGTTGAGTCTCAAGACCATGGTAACAATGACCAAGGTCACGGCAAAGCCACGGCTAAAGACCATATAACTTTTAAAGATCAAAAACTTATATATATATGTTATCAAATACTACAATAGTAGGGAGCCTCATGTGAGAAGTTCATTGAGTAAGCCGTCGAGACGAGTTGTGGGTTTACGAGTTAAAGTGTCCTGGCTCCTCGAACGTTTACTCCATGACTTCTGAATTATGTCGGCCCGAACGGTAGTAAGAGATGTACAACCTATACATGTTTCATAAACCATTTATATTCAAAGACTTACACTATATACTAAGTACTACATCATGAACATTATGCAAGACATATATTGGCAATTCTTCGTATTCTTAGACGTTACTCCAAACCTAAGTCGCAACGTTCTATTATAGGCTGCTCTTAGAGACTGTTACGATTCGACTATCATACTCACTACATAACTTAAGGTGAGTCATAGCCCCTACTCTTTTCGTACTTGTTTTAACTCTTGGGGGGGATACATGCTCAACTACTTGCTTACTTGTACAAATACTCAAAACATTTATACTTGATTGTTTTATACTTGATTGTCTTATACTTGATGGCATTATACTTGATTTCATACATACATGACTGTCTTTTATCTTTGGGAAGTGGCTCCCAGTAAACTTATATCTTTGGGAAGTGGCTACCAGCAAACTTTTATCTTTGGGAAGTGGCTCCCAGTTTTCTTTGGGAAGTGGCTCCCAGTTGTCTTTGATACATCCTAACATTTGCGAATGTTGGATACATCATAAAAGTGAGGTCTTCGGAGATGAAGTAGAGACTCACTACTAATTGCTTAATTGTCTTGATGAACTTATACATGTCTTTATTATACTATATGTTAGCAGTGGGTTGTGAACACACAGGTTACAAGTCTCTTATGGCGGGACTTGTAACTGAGTGGATTCTCAATGCCTTTGCTGTGTGAATATTCTTTTAAGGCTTTTCAACTGTTTTAAGACAAACTCTATGAACTCACCAACCATTGTGTTGACACTTTAGCATGTTTATCTCAGGTTAGTAAGGCGATAGCTAGTGCGTGGAACTTAGAGTCATGCTGCATATTCTGAAGACTTATGCTTTTATCATTTACCATTCAAAACTTTGTATACATTTATGTATCATACTTTGGAATCTCAAGTTTGTAACTCGGAATTTATTAATCGAATGGTAACTTTTCAAAACGTCTCATTTAGAGTTCGTTTTCTATACCTTGTACTTTGTATTATGAAGTAGCACCCCTATGATACAGTCTTCCGCTGCGGTATTTTGGGGGTGTTACAGATTGGTACCAGAGCCTTGGTTATAGAGAACTAGGTTGCATTTAGTGCCTAGACTATAACTGCTATATACGTTGGGACCTTCCTCTTTATTTGTCTTACACACAATGCATACACATATGCTTTTGGTTAGAGGTTTGCTTAGTTCCACGCTGTTAGATGATGTGACTTTAGTATTATAAGGAGCCCCAGAGATTCGTCGAGTCATTAAAAACATGGAGCTCAGTAATAACTAATTAGTTAACTTGATCTTGTGACAGTTCTTGTTTGATTAGACACAAGATTTGAGTTAAATAATATTATTGCTTAGCTTTAGGGATTTGATGGCTTGATTATCTTACTATCGGCCTCAGAAGGCGGATTTTGTGTCGGAAATTCTTAAGTAGGATGTTTTAGAATCTCCTTATTTAAATGGATTGGGACGCCTCTTCAGTTAAATAAAGAAATTGTAAATCACCGAACCATAAGTTTATGAGACCTTACTTACATAAATTTGGACGCTTCTTTATGTAAGTAATGTGTTATAAATAAGTGGGCTTAATTGTAGCCGATACGACTCCTTAACCAGAATCTTAGACGAATCAGAGTGAACACCACTATATTAGAGATCCCGAATTCTTTTAGACACACCGTAAGTAGTTAACATCAACAGAACTTCGGGACGAAGTTCTCCTTAAGGGGTAGAGACTGTAACAATTCGCAATTTCAGGTTAACTTTTATTCCCGAAAATTTTACTATTCACTTTTTACTATTCATATTTTACTATTCACTTTTTACTATTCACTTTTCACTATTCATCTCAGAAATTTTTATTTCATATTCTCGTAAGTTAAACTATTTTAACGATAATCCGAGAGTTTGACGCTCGTCGGATCATTTCTGCAAAACTCACAAAGCCGTGTCCGAGATTTACTTTTAGGTTTAAACATCCTTCCAGCATCCCGATATATCCATAAAACATTATAAACAATAGAAATATGATTTTCTATCATTTTAGGACAATTCCAAAAGTTTCGGAAATTTACGTTTTTCAGTTCAGCGTTTTACGCGAATTACGCGTTTTAGACCCGTGTTTCCAGTTTTTAGCAGGGTTTTAGCACCCGATAGATCCTACCACTCATTTTATATTTTATTATGGACTATATTGACATGTTTAACAATACTTTCAAGTTTCATATTTTTACGATACCCGGTTTTACGTTTTGTGACTTAAGCATTTACGGTTAGCAACTTACGGAGTCAAAACTAGCTACATACTTAGGATAATACCATCAAAAGTCCACACCTTGTTCTCCAAGTTCTTGAACCGCCACTAGGGGGGGCATTCACACTTGTGGCATGATCTTATGACTTTAGCCATTAGATCAAGACTTAATTACAACTTTGTCACCAAGTTATGTAACTTTCCTAGCCACCTTCCTAACCTCCTCATTCATAGTATAAAAGCATGCTCATGTCTTCCTTTCTTCACCACAAAAACGCCACACTCTTTATTCATAGCACCATGATCCTTTGATCTTCAATATACAAGTTACATTACAAAGTTCAAGGTCTTAGTATTCTCTACCTAGTTCTTAAGTTTGTTTGGTGATTCCATGGTTGAATTAGGAGCTACACAAGGTTACTAGGGCTGAAGTTAAATGGTTTTCACAAGGGTTAGATCAAGGCTAGCAAGGGTTACAAGAGTTATGGTGAAGGGTTTACAAGCTTAGGTTTAGTGTCCTAGTTCTATACTTGACTTCCTTTCTTTAGAAAGCCAAAAGTTGTAAGCAAACCCTTATACACTTTCTTGCTCAATATCATTTTCATGCTTATTATGTTTCTTTCATGCTATATATGGTCTTTGTATTGTGTTCATGATGTTTAAAAATGGATAAAACAAGTATTGGTATACATATGTTAACTTATGACAAGTAAACAAGCAAACTAGTGATTTTTATGGAAAACCACGACCACAATAGTATAACTTTGATATTTGACACTTACTTATTGTTAAAGAGGACTTAACAAGGAAAACATAGCAATTTGAATCACCCAAAACGAGTATACGAGTCAAAAGTTATGACCGTTTGAAGTTAGCCAAACCAAAACGGCAAAACTGCCTAAATAGCATTCTGATCAAATTATGATTTTGAAAGTCCCACTTCTGGTCCGATTCATCAAAAAGTTAAAACACGAAAGTTGTCCGGAACGACGTTTTCATTCAGGAACAAAGAAGCTCGAGCCCTGAAAATGCTTTCTGAGTGATAATTTTCTTCAAATTCTTAACAGCCCATTTTAGACCAAAGTTACTATATAATCATTATAATTAGATGAGACCAAGAGGTCTAATGACCTAAAGCCAAGTCCACAACCATGGCTAAAGCCAAGGTTGAGTCTCAAGACCATGGTAACAATGACCAAGGTCACGGCAAAGCCACGGCTAAAGACCATATAACTTTTAAAGATCAAAAACTTATATATATATATATGTTATCAAATACTACAATAGTAGGGAGCCTCATGTGAGGAGTTCATTGAGTAAGCCGTCGAGACGAGTTGTGGGTTTACGAGTTAAAGTGTCCTGGCTCCTCGAACGTTTACTCCATGACTTCTGAATTATGTCGGCCCGAACGGTAGTAAGAGATGTACAACCTATACATGTTTCATAAACCATTTATATTCAAAGACTTACACTATATACTAAGTACTACATCATGAACATTATGCAAGACATATATTGGCAATTCTTCGTATTCTTAGACGTTACTCCAAACCTAAGTCGCAACGTTCTATTATAGGCTGCTCTTAGAGACTGTTACGATTCGACTATCATACTCACTACATAACTTAAGGTGAGTCATAGCCCGTACTCTTTTCGTACTTGTTTTAACTCTTGGGGGGGGATACATGCTCAACTACTTGCTTACTTGTACAAATACTCAAAACATTTATACTTGATTGTTTTATACTTGATTGTCTTATACTTGATGGCATTATACTTGATTTCATACATACATGACTGTCTTTTATCTTTGGGAAGTGGCTCCCAGTAAACTTATATCTTTGGGAAGTGGCTCCCAGCAAACTTTTATCTTTGGGAAGTGGCTCCCAGTTTTCTTTGGGAAGTGGCTCCCAGTTGTCTTTGATACATCCTAACATTTGCAAATGTTGGATACATCATAAAAGTGAGGTCTTCGGAGATGAAGTAGAGACTCACTACTAATTGCTTAATTGTCTTGATGAACTTATACATGTCTTTATTATACTATATGTTAGCAGTGGGTTGTGAACACACAGGTTACAAGTCTCTTATGGCGGGACTTGTAACTGAGTGGATTCTCAATGCCTTTGCTGTGTGAATATTCTTTTAAGGCTTTTCAACTGTTTTAAGACAAACTCTATGAACTCACCAACCATTGTGTTGACACTTTAGCATGTTTATCTCAGGTTAGTAAGGCGATAGCTAGTGCGTGGAACTTAGAGTCATGCTGCATATTCTGAAGACTTATGCTTTTATCATTTACCATTCAAAACTTTGTATACATTTATGTATCATACTTTGGAATCTCAAGTTTGTAACTCGGAATTTATTAATCGAATGGTAACTTTTCAAAACGTCTCATTTAGAGTTCGTTTTCTATACCTTGTACTTTGTATTATGAAGTAGCACCCCTATGACACAGTCTTCCGCTGCGGTATTTTGGGGGTGTTACAACATTGACTTGGAAGGCCTTGAACTTCTTGCTGCTACTACATTGGAGAGTGTTCAGAAGAATACTGCTGATGCCAGGCCTGCACCATCTATTCATTCTACTGATGATGTTGATCCAACTGTTGATGTTGCTCCAACTGCTGATGTTGCTCATACTGCTGATGCAAGTGTTCCAAAGGATTCCAGAGTCATTCATGTCAGGAGAAAGCATTCTGTTGATAAGAAGTCTGCTGATGCTCCTAGAAAGAAGACTTCTACTGATCTTCATAGAAAGGAATCTTTTCCTACTACTATGCCAGAAGTGGGCACTCATGCTCCATCAGCAGATATCCATGCTGATCTCCCTCATGATTCTCCTGATAAGGCTTTTGTTCCTCCTGAGAAGAAAGACAAAGGAAAGTCTATATTGGTTGATCAAGACGTTTCTTCCAGAGTGAAATCCAAGGTGGAACTTGCTAATGAAAAAATTAGTGAGATTGCTGCTGCACGTTTGCAAGCTAAAGAGGATGCTGCAGCTACTAAAGTTCAATTGGATTTAAAAGCCTCAGTATCACTTGCTAGGAAAATTCAAGATGATTTGGATAAGATGGGAACTCAATTTACTAGCACCTTGCCTGCTGAAAGACAAAAGGAACTTGATGAAATAGCTAAGAATCTTACTGCTGAACAATGGGAGAATTTGGTTGAATAGGCTGCTTCCAAGCCCAATTTGGGTGAATCTGTGCTTGGAGTTGACAATCTTGCTTTTGTTCAGATGATGGTTGAAAGAGGAAAGTTACAAAAACAACAGGAGGAAGAGAGAAAAGCTAAGCATCTCAGGGAAAGACCTTGGACAAAAGCTGAAATAAAGAAATACATGAGGAATTTTGTGAAGAATTAGGGATGTTCTATGTTTGGGTCAGGCTGGACTCAAAAGAGGGTTTGGGGTTTCTCAGATAAACCGCTCACCTTATACTATGACAAGATCATTTCCAATCTTCATTCTTCTGGTATACATGTTCAAGATGTTCTGGAGTTTAGAGGTAGACTTTTGGATAGGCCTGAAGCTAAGAGAGCTAAGCTTCATGATACTGCTGATCAACCTGCTGAGTCCATTGGGTCCTTTCATGGTGGTCAGGAGAAAGTGCAATCTCCTTCAGTCTTGCCCAAGATGGATGATACTCCTGATGCACAGATGGATGATATTCCTGCTGCTTCTCATCATGATACTGCTGAATCTCATCCTGATACTACTGAAGCTCCACATGATGTGTTCAATGATGCTTCAGCAGATACTCTAATAGAAGTTCCTGATGATGATGATTCTGCAGATGTTCCTGCTGATACTTCCACACAAGTGCCTAAAGAAGAACCTACTGATGGTCATTCTATTCCTGTTACTACTAGCACTAGGAAGAAGACTAAAGCTATAAAGAGGAAGGCTCCAAAAGATATTCCTTTAGAGGATAGTACTACTTTCCTTGATTATGCTTCTGATGATGGTCAAGACCCTATTGTTTGGGAGAAAATTGTGAAGTGGGAACTTGTTGATTCTGAGCTTGGTCAAGGACAAGTGAATGTCATAACTAGACAAGATGGAACTACTAAGACATTCTTGTTTCTTAGCCAAATTTTACATATGGTGGACAAGCAAGACCTTCTTTCACTTTATGACTGGGTTACCAAGTATTATCAAACTCATTCCCCTGATGAAATTTGAATGTATTTGATGGGTGATTTGCAGATTTTGTGTGATTATTATAAAGGTGATTCTGGTGTGAAGTTTCAAGTATGGAAAGGTCAAAAGACATGGGTGGTTGACTATTGGAAGTTCTTTCCACTTCCCAATGTTCATATGATTGTCACAACCACTGGTAAGACCTTATACTGCTGGGCTGATGTTCTTTACCAATCATAAAGGAAGTAATGAATCTCATGCTGGAGGCAAAGCTTTCTGTTCCTTTGGATATGACTGAGAATGATCTTCATCTTGCTGAAC
Organism: Artemisia argyi; assembly: GCA_030686995.1. Lineage (NCBI taxonomy): Eukaryota > Viridiplantae > Streptophyta > Magnoliopsida > Asterales > Asteraceae > Artemisia > Artemisia argyi. Next base: position 91,894,838 of record CM060701.1, on the reverse strand, counting down.
AATTGATAAGGTTCATCAGAAGAAGTATCTTGACTAAGCAGGAACTGGCAACCAAGCATGGTATTCAAATGGATTCATATCTGCAATAAGCTGTTCTTGGTTTGATATTTTGTTGTATATTTTTCTTTTCTTTTAGTTTTGTACAAAAAAAAAAAAAAAAAAAAAAAAAAAAAAAAAAAAAAACATATTTGTATAGTTTTGTGTATGTTGTATGCAGGTTTGATGTTGCTTCTTATCACACTCTTTCTGATCATCAACTTGCCTGATGTTGACTATTCCATCAAAAAGTTGGCTAGTCCAAAGGGTACAGCTTTGGTAAAGACTCATCAAATTTGTTGATAGCTGTAATGGTTTGCTCAAAACCATAGGGTTTTCAACTCACCCATGCTTTATTGCTGAGTAGTTGAAATGGTTGTCAATTGACCATGGATTTTTCCTTTTTGGATTCCAAATAATTGGCTAGCCCACATGTATATGGCTTGTGGTAAAGGCAGTGGAAAACCATATTTGGTATTCAATTGACCAAGATGATATTTTATCAATAATTGACTAGTCCTGAGCAAACGGCTACAGGTAAAGACTTCTCAAATCCGTTTATAGCTGATGATTTGCTAAAAATCATATTCTTTGGGTTATCAGTGTACCATAGTTTCTAACTGAGAACACTTGGCTACTCCAGTAGTGATGGCTATTGGTAAAGAGACATCAAATCCATTATTTTCAATGATTCACCTCTCACAGGAGTTAACACACCTGGATGTGATGAGAATAGTATGCAACTTATATGTTTTGATGTACATTTAGTCTTGTGTTGCTGCAAAGAATGGTGCTTTTCAAATGTTTGCTGATCATAGAGATTCTACTTATGAAGATTCTTTGTTGCTGATGTTTCTCCTCAATCCTCTGGTTTGTGCTATTGGCGATCTATCAAGAAATCTTGAACTTAACTGTGTCAAATTCAAGATTAGGGGAGGATTGTAAGGAATTATTGAAGATACTACTGAATGATACTGCTGACAGATTCCTACGAAAGGCTTAGTGACTTTCTGCTGATAACTGGTTCCTGCGGACGTATAGATATCCTACGGATAGAGTTTAACCATGGATAGAACTTATGTAATTTAGGACAAGATATGTAGAATATCTTTTATTAGTTTATCATTATTCATTTCTTGTAAGAAAGGTTAGGGTTTCCATTAGTATATAAGGAACCCTAGGTCATTGTAATACGTACGAGTTTCATTAACATTATTAGTAAAAGTTTATCGATCCATAGAGGATCAAGTTTTGTATAAGTTTGTTTTTATATTCCGCAATAATTAGAAGCTCATAGAGATTATCTAACTTAGTCTTACTAGTGATTACATTAGTTGGCTAACGATCTATTGGCTCATGATCTATCAAGGAATAGATCCCTACAAAGATATGACTCGACTTAGCAACCATGTAATCAATTATACAATTAACTAAGGGTTTAAACATATAACAATAATGCACAAAAGATGAGTGCATAGAAGGAAGGCTAAGGCGATTTGGTTGCACATTTGGGGTGGATTGTAAACAAATTCTTCCTTTAATTAAAATGCTTAAAGTTAGAAACGAAAAAGATAGGCTCGGAGGGGTGTACTAGGGTTATCGTGTACTAAAAATGAGTAAATCGCAAAGTTGTGGGAAAAATAAATTGACTTTACTAGTCAAGTAATTATGACTTTATTGGTCAAGTAATTATGATACGGGTTTAAACACAAGGGTTATCCTAATGCCTCTTATCATGTAGTAAATCCTACTACACGAATGTAGTCTCACTAGCGGTCTCGGGATGCATCACTAACGCAAGTTCTAGAATCTACCGGTACACTCATAAGCATCTTTTCCTAACAAATCTAGGGGCGAACCTCACATATTTGGGTGGAAACTTTTTTTTTGAGTGGTACGGTTTTTTTGCTAGTCATACAACTCCTATCCATGAGACGCTCATTAAGGTTAAAGCTTCACTCCTAAATTTTGTAAAAAAATTTAAATTTGGCGATAAAATTGCCCTAACAAGTATTTCTCTTAGTTTTATTACACACCTACTATTGAACAAACAAACTCAAGTGCAATTGTATTCTCTACGGTATCATCATTTATCCTCCCCTTACACTTAGGCTGAACATTGTCCCCAATGTTCAATAAAAAGGATGTAAAAGTAATGAAGGTAAAAGAATGAAACAAATACTCCCCTGATTCGTTCGGTGTTGATAAATGGATAACATGGTTAAATCATCCTCTAAGAAAATGAACGTAGAAAGCTTCCCTCTAGAAATATAAATCATATTCTTGTCCAATATAACCTGTTAAACCTGAGAAAACAATCATGGCAAACCTCGCGTAAAATCGGTGGCAATCTATATATATGATAAGGATATAATGCTTGTGGAATGAATGTTTGCAGATTTCCTGGAGTTTATAAAACTAAAGAATTAACAAAAACTTTAAGACTCAGGTAGAAAAACAAAATTTGCAAAAATTTTCAGAATTTTACACCTGACGCTGTCAGGTTATAATCCTGACGCCGTCAGAGTGTTCTGACAGAAATCTTATGTTAAGTTTCTGGAAAATTTCAAGAAAAACTCACGCCTTAAATCCTGCAAAACATCATTATGACTCGATACAAGCATTTGACTCAAACAAATACTAATATACATGTTCATTTAATATTGTTGTGGTTCATGTTCAATTCCGTTCTTAGAAACAAATTTAGATTTCCCTTACACTTATCTTTTGCGATATACCTTTTTATGAAGTTAAGACAAACAACAAGGTAAAGCATTTTTACAATTTATTTTGAAACATGATCCACAAACAGTAAAAATAAAACATGCATACGGAAACAAATAAAATCATACAAACAAACAATCAAACAAATAAAGCTTGGGTTGCCTCCCAAGAAGCGCTTGTTTTTGTTCGAGTCACGGGCCTGACTCTACCCTTATTTAACGAAAATAGGGGAGGTTTTCCCTACACTTAGGATTAAGTGCGGGTGGAAGTAGCGATACACACCCTTAGGGTGGAAATATGCTACGTGAGGGAAGAGTGGTGGATGAATTATATGCTTAAACGGGTATGCTCCTTTTATCATAACCTTTCCTAGTTTATTTGTGTCAATGGATGAGTTGAAGTTTTCTCCAAAAAAGGGATCATCTTCTATCAATTTTGAGAGACTTCTAGTTGGGAATCCCTCTTAACCTAACAAACCCGGTTTAAACCCATAATATTTCTTGTGATTAATCATGAATAGGTGATGTAAGCATGTAAGGTTATGTTCCACTCCTATATTGGCTTCCACTCTACATGGCTTAAAGTCTACCACCTTTATCCTAAGACTACCCGGACTACATGGGTTGATGGGTGGGTCGGCTCCTCTTTTGTCTCCTAGATGTATATCTAAGGATGGAAAGTTGTGTGAAGATTGAGGTTTCGGTTTATCACTACAGGTATTCAAACATATGTCCTCTAGTGGTGTTTGGTACAAGGGTTCTACCTCCATCGGGGTTCCTAAAGTTTCTTCTACTTCTTCCGGGTAAGTCACGGGTGGTGTGTGTGCCTTAACTGGTGGTGGAATCTTCCCTAACTCTATAAGCTTCTACCTCTTCCTATGTCAAGCCGACTACTAGCTCCTAACATGGCCTCATTAGTAGTTACCTATGCATTAAATATAACCAATTTATCGTAGTACACCTCCGATCATGTTTCTTAAGACGTTCAAGCAAGTTACCAATTGGAAGTCTGCCAGTTTTCTTAAGCCTAACATCGAAATCATTCATCACAACAATTATAAACAAACAACCAACCAATAATCAATATCTAAGTTTCATTACATCTAAGCAAACACAAAGAAAACCTAGCCTAGCATGTTAAAGAGAAGACAAGCATAAGATATAATCAAACAACACATAGACATATTGAATGATTGTTGGAAGACTTATCTTCAATTAAGCATGGATGAAACAAGGGTTTGAAACCCTCAAAAATGAAGTAAAATTCGTCTAGGGTTTACTCCCTTCAAAGTTGCACCCAATGAATGAAAACTAGAAAAGTATATATAGATTTTACACTCTGACAGCGTCACGTTATGCTTGTGACGCCGTCAACTCGCGGCCAAAATAATACTCGTATTGCCTAGATCCACTTCTGACGTCGTCATGTGTAAATTTGGTCTTAGCTGTCATGTGCAAATTACTCTTGATGGCCTTGGTGACGCCGTCATGTACAATTCTTCAAAAACCTCTCTGGCACATCACGTATAACTTGATTTATCCACCTCTTTTTCAAGTCTTGACGCCGTCACTAGTAATCCTTGATGCCGTCAAGTAAATCTTCAGCATGATTTTGGGGACTTTGTCGTTTTCTTTCCTTTTTTGCTCCAAAAACGTCCAAAATGCTTCCTTTTCCAAATTTCCTCTCAAAAGTACCTAAAATGACAAAATTAATGATTTAGGGCAATATTTGATCAAATAATCTCGACTTTGGGCTTAAATGACCTACCAAAAGCGGTACACTTTTCGTCTCATCAATAAGCCTATAACAGACAGCCCACCAAGGACAGCTCACACCTAACTAAACCTATTTCCATACTATCCACACTTTTTGCACTAACACTTTTGAACCAACAAATCTCAATACATGAATCAAGTGCAAGTATTTCATGTACCCTATCTCGAGAGTATGGTTATTTTGTGCATAGATGTCAAGTGTGTTAAATTTGGGTACACAAACTAGATCCTATAAACCATCACACATTGTATAGAGAGTCATTATAAAATGTTAGACATATTCGGTTTATAGTTTGTTGTGTAGTGTGTCGACTTTAATAATCCTTACTTGTTACTTTCATTAACAAGATAAGTTTCTAAGATCTCGGATGAGACACTTAGATTATTAAACCTATTAAATGGGTATTTTAGTTTGTTATGCAATACCATACCAAATTTAAACCACTAAAATCCTCATCAACTACGCAAGTAGTTTGTATGTTTGCATAAAGTATGTTTTTCTTTTCTTCTCTAACCTACAACACAAAGCATACCATTATCACATAAAATGAACAAGTAGCGTTAGATATAAAATCTTCAACACAAGTGTGAGTTGTGATCCAATAATTTTATCTAATCTTGGTAATTTAACACAATCAACTCTCAATCTTATTAAGTTTTAATAAGATATTTTTGTGTCAAATTTTCTTGTTTAACACACATAGTATAGACATGTAGAATCTAGGATATTATCAATCATTGTTTGAATAATGAATTGATACATATCTTTCTCTTGGAAAACATTTATTAGTGCTCCCTTTCATGCCTTCACATAAGTCCTAGTCACATAAGCTCTAAGAGCACCTAAAGGACTTGCGAATGACTCCTAGACATTTTATTCTATCTTAAAAGAATTTTCCCCTAAGATGCATGTCAACCACGATCATCTAGATCTATCCAAAACCAATTTTGGATATTTAAAAAAATTTGATGCCAAAAGTTAAACTTATTAATTTTGAGACCTAAGTGTCCTTTTATTTAAGTTATCAATGATTTGCTCAATAGGATGACCCCTCACTCCTCTCAATTCCTTAGGATTTCCCTCAACCTAATCATTAGCATGTAATGACGGCGACCCTTTTTGATCTTGAACTATGTGTTCTTTGATCATATCATCTCTTACCGAAAAAGATGATTTAGGCTAGGGCATGCTCTCGTCAAATGTCACATTGAGCGATTCCTCAATCCTCATTGTTTCCTTATAAAGAATTATGTATGCTTTGCTAGTTTGAGAGAATCCTAAGAAAACACTTACATATGACTTTCGGTCAAATTAGGTGAGATACTCTTTGCTGTTTAGTATGATTACTTTACTACCAAATATCCTAAAATACTATAAGGAAGACCTTCTATTCCTAAGTATTTTTTGTGTTTTATTAATGACCTCTCAAATATAGATTCTAATAAAAATATTGCATGTGATACGAAGGGCATGGCACCAATACTTTTGTGGAATGAATTGCTCGTATTGCACGATTCATCTTTCTTAACTTACGATGTGTTTTTTCAACAATATCTAAGTAATTGAGAAGTGAACGGGTCCAATAAGTTATAAGATATTCCATGTTGTTCACAAAAGCTTTCAAATTTCATTTTGTCAAATTCACTACTATGATTTGTTTTAATTGAACAATCAAGTAGGTTTTCAAGTTTCTTTCTTAAAATATCAAATTTCCCTAAGACTTTATTTTCTATTTCTAGACATAAGACCCATGTATAATTTGAATAGTCATTGACAAATATCAAATTATAGATGTTTCCTTCGTAACTTTAGATTGGAGATGGACCATACAACTCTAAGAGCAACTATTCTAAAATCCTTTTAGTTGCCACTCTATTTGTATCCTTAATGTTCGCTTGACCTTGACTCCCTAAGCACGAAACATAATAATGTCTTTTAAAAACACAACATTGGTAAATTGCTTACTAGCTTGGTGGCGAGACTTAACCTCCTATGCCAAAGCGTTGGATTATTTACCATAATTGAAAAGACATATGTTGTTTGAAGTTATTACCAATTAATATGTATACAGGTTGTTTCGCCTATGACCTTTAGCAAGTATGTTACCGTTCTTACTAATAGTGCAATCCACATTGGTAAACATAATGCCAAAATCGTCATCATTAAGATTACTTGTACTACAAAACTTAGAGTTTAGATTACTACCATGCTCATCATCGTTATATTCTATAAAGTTATGAAGAGTATTGTTATGGGTGTTTTCATAAGGAGTTTGAGGAAAGAAAGGTTTAGCAAAATCATTTAGTGATGATCCATTTTACTCAGACTTCTGGCGCATTGACCATGCATTGACGTGTCAGCCAGCGCGTCAAGGTCGATAATTTTTTATTTATGACCTTCTTTTATAGTCAGCCAGTGCATCAGGGTCGATAATTTTTGATTTATGACCTTCTTTTATAAACACAATGGATTTGTTTTGACTTGTAAATATATTTTTATCATTTCTAGAAAAACCAAGACCTCCCTTGTCATGAAAGGGTTTTTGTTCACTCAAAATTTTGTTTATGTCAATACTACTTTTATTAAATTTAAGTAGTATCAATTTACTTTCAAGTTCACTAATATCTTTCTTGAGTTTATGTTTATCCAGTTCATGTTTTTCAATATTTCTCAATATGTGTTTATTAAGTTTAGTTAATTCCTCATTTGCTTTTTGCAATTTATGAATATCTAGATTATTATTAGATGAGGAAGGATTAGATGATACCTCAAGAGCTTCAAGTGTCATGAGGCAAGTGACTTCTTCATGCGAATGATCTTCATCATCACTATTTCTCCAAAGCACTCCGACGAGTGCCATCTCTTGACTATTACAATCTTCTTGTTCATCATATCTTCTCGATCGCTTTGTTGACGCAATGGCTTCTTCGTCTACTCCTTCATCTTTATTAAAACTAATATTTTGATTACTAGAATGGTTTCTAGTAACTTCATCTTTTAGATCAAGTGAATCGGTCTCTTCTTCGGTGATGACCATAATATTTCCTAAAAACTATTCATATGTATTAAGATCGTCAATTATCTTCTCAAAAGATAATTGTGCCGAATTTCTTGCCTCTTCAACTTCCGCTTCCTTAGATTCCCAATTTGTCGGAAGGGCATATAAGAGCTTCTTTAAATAAATCTTGCTAATATTGCTTAGATCTAATGAGTTCTTTCCTGTGGTGATAGAATTGAATCTCATAAGACCATCATAAATAGTTTCATCATTGGTGATAGAGAAATTCTCATATTGTTGAGTGGGAGAATCTATCTCATTCACATTGACTTGTTTGGTGTTGTGATAAAGAATAAGGAGTAAGTCCCAAATCTCCTTTGCGGTCTTGCACATGCACACCTTCTCAAGCTCCTTTTGAGGTAGGGCATCATAGATCATCATTTTAGCTTGATCATTCTTGTCGGCCATCTTCTTTTCTTTATCATTCAAATCCGAATATGGTTTATCCATTGTTAACCTTGTTTCAAGGTTTTGTGCCGTGAAAACAAAGTTACCATTTTGAATGATATACCATAAGTCAAGATCCTTAGACTTAACATATGTTTCAAATAGGATTTTCCAAAAACGAAATCCTTCGTATTCAAACAATGGTGGTCTTTCCATAGAACGCCCCTCTCTATAGTTTTTCTTGAGTCATGGATCTATACTCTACTTTACCAAAAATCTTTGTTAGGATTTAAGATTTTTGGGTAAGAAGTTTTTGACATAAAAGGACTTCTCGGGAAGGTTTTAACACTCAAAAACTTGAGTATTCCGCTCTGATACCAATTGTAGAACCGTAGAGGGGGTAGTGAATACGGTTTCTTCGACTTTTAGAAAGTTTAAAAACTTTAAGCCTTGAAGACAACCAAGTGGTCTAGAATATAACCACTATTACAAACTCAAGCAAAGTATATAAAGCAAGTAAAGAACACCAGGATATATACTAGTTCGGGATGGGGGGTTAATACCATCCATACGTCCAGTTGCGAATCCACGACATGATACCATTCACTAGTATAATTCTTTCGGTGGATACAAACCGTTACAATTTAGTGCACCGATATTCACCAATATTGATGCTCAAAAAGGAGTTACTCCCATAGTATTCCGCCCTTAGAAACCACCTAAAAGAATCTCACGATTCGGCTTCACCTAAGGGTCACCAAGACCACTACCAAGACTTCCCACCAGAAGTATCAAACCCCAACTAGATCCTCAATGATCTAGGCTTGGTCACCAAGACACAAGACTTCCATTACAACCAACTGAATGAATGAATAAAGTTTCTTTGAACCAAGCCCTAACCTAACCTAGTGAATTGATTCTAATAGAAAGGGTATAGATAGAAGACCCTCGACACAATCACAAGAGTGGATTAAGTTCTTGTGATTCTTCTCTTGCAAGGAGATGTGTTCTTTCAAAGATGTTAGTGTGTTTAACTAAGAACACAAGATAGAATTAGAGGATTTAGAGAGAAAGAATGTAGAGAAAAAGAATAATAGCAAGGGGTGAGGAATACAAGAGCCAAGGGGGGTATTTAAAGGCCAAGACCCAAACTTGGGAAAATTTTACCGAGCCCGGCGCGTTGCCCACGCGTCAACGCATGGGTGATGCGCCAAAGGCTCTGTAACATTTTTCCCAAATGTTGAGTTTTGGTCTTGTAAATACCTTGCCTTGCTAAACCCCCAATTGTACTTCACACTAAACCTTAACATTAATCAATCTAAGGTTTACCAACTCAAATAGCCAATTTAGAAAATGTTTTGTGAAGTGTTAATTAGAAAACCAATTATCAAAGATAGAAAGAAAGAAGAGATAATTGAGTAGGGGTAGAATGGGTATTCCTCACATGGCATAAAAGAGAGAAGAGAATATGCCATGGGATATTCCTGTATAGGGAAGAGTGAGTGAGGTTAGGTTAAGAAGTAACCATGGTTAGGTTTAGAAATAAGTGTATAGAGATTAAACCATGGTTAGGTTAGAAGGTAAACCATGGTTAGGTTAGAGGGTGTATCCAAGGGAATGTTCCATCCTTGGTGTGGTTAAAAGTTAACCATAACTGGATGAGAAATGGGTGAGTTGGGAACTAACCATAGTTTAGTTAGAAGTGAATCATGGTTGGGTTAAGAGAAGCATATTCCAAAGAATATTCTATTTCTTGGGGAGGAAGGAGAAATGGATGGTTGAGATGTGTTGTAAAGAAATGGATGGTTGTGATGAAGAGTGTGTAAGGAATATGAGAGATGAGTTGGATTGTGTAAGAGTGAAGGGATGTGTGTAAGGGAATATGTAAGAGATGGATGTGATGGGGAGCCTAGTGTGTGTAGAGAGTGAGATGGTTGTGAGTAGTGTGTGTATTTTGAAAATAAAGTTATTGGATGTGTAAGGAATATGTTGTAAGGATGGGATATGTGTAAGGTTCTAAGGAATATGTAAGATTGATAAGATGGGGAGCCTAGTGTGTGTAGAGAGTGAGATAGTTATGAGTAGTGTGTGTATTTTGAAAATAAACTTATTGGATGTGTAAGGAATATGTTGTAAGGATGGGATATGTGTAAGGTTGTAAGGAATATGTAAGATTGATAAGATGGGGAGCCTTGTGTGTGTGAAGAGAAGTATGTGAGTGAAGTGTATGTATTTTGAATGAAAAGGTATGTGTATGTAAGTAGTGTGTGTACAAAAGGTGTATATGGGGAATGTATAAAGTGGAGGGAATATTGTAAAAGGGGAATCTTTTGTGCGAAAGTGTGGGAGTCAAAGTTGTAAGAGTGTAAAAGATGTAAGGGAATATTTAGAAGATGTTAGGAGGTTTGGAGGCTTTGTCTCTTGTGATTAAGAAGGTGATCAAGAAGAGATTAAGAGATAATCAAGTTGTCATTAGAAAGAAAAAGTTTTGGACAAGTAACTCAACGTCGAGAACTCACAATCTCATAACTCATGACTTTCCATGACTCGACGTTCTCAACTAACACCTTGGTACAAACAAGCCAAGCGCTTTGCAGCAATGTAAAGCATATCCCATGCGGGAAAGGATGCGTTTACGGGAAGTGACCGTTGACTTAGTTTAACCAATAAGGGAGTAAACCCATTACGTGATTAGAGAGGACGTAAGTATGGGCTATGACCATATGAATGCTTTCACTTGATGTTACGTGAAATAAATATATAAGCTCCTTAGGTTTAGAAAAGCCTTGGCTAGAGGCGAGAGTAAGAAAACATGAGTTGGCGTTTTCCCGAAAACGGGTATTTAAAAAGTTGGATCTCTCTAATCCCAAAACTCATTTCGAGTGTTCTCAACTAAGCACATAACATATTCATACCTGTTTTGAAAGATCCACCTTTTTCGGGTAAGGGGAAAGCCAACTTTCAAAATTCGTCCCGACAACAACAGATGCCTAGCGTGTCGCCCACGCGTCAACGCGCGGGCAGGGCGCCAACATCAGATATTGAGTCGGGGAATTTTGGCTAACGTTTGTTACTTTATGTTTTTCGAAGGTTTATTTTTCATCTTTAAAACTTTAAGGGATCTCGTCAATGTTGCCTCAATAATATTTATAATTTCTACCCTAAACTTATATACTTTAAGTTATTTATATTTCTAACTATCTAGACTATACACAATTAGCCCCTATACTTATATATTTTATGAAAATGACAGAAATGACCCTTAGACTTATCAGTTTTCAAAGTTTACCATTTATACCCTTGACTTACTATTATTTGCAAAACTAGTCCTTATACGTTTATAACTATTATAACTTTTATCCTAAGGTTATATAACTTTCTAAAAAGGGTCCTTATACTTAATACTTTTAAGAAATGTCAAAAGTAGTCCCTAGACTTAATATTTTCAGAAATTTACCATATATACCCTTATGCATGGAAACTTTTGCAAAACTAGTCCTAATTTCATGCAAACTATATTTTTATGAAACAAAAGTGTTTCCTAGCTTATGGTTTACTAATATTAGCTTATATAAGTTTCCTAAATTATCTTATAGCTTAAGTTAAGGTATTATAGCATGTATTTAGCAATTTGTCTCAAACTAGGGTTTTAAAATACAAACTAGTAAATGAAAGTGATCAAGGCTCAAGCAAGGGTTCCTAGGCATCCTATAACTATCCTAGTACTGTAATAAAGCTATTAGAGTAAAAAATGAAGCTTACTTGATAAGTGTAGGGTTAACGTGAGAAATAGGGTTTTCTAGGCTAAAAATGGAACTCGACAAGGATGCATGGTTTAACTAGCTCGTTTTCGAAGGCTTCTAGGACTTGTGTCCTTACTAACTACATAATGTTTAAGGTGGAAAAGAGTGGTCGTGTGATTTGAAGTGAAAGAATGTGTGGAGGTATTTATCAGGTCGAATGGACTTGATCAGCAAGAAAAGGGTGTCGAGGTGGCATGAGGGGGGTGACTACTTGTAGCTATATGTGACTCATCTAAGCTAACATAGTGACTAATGGTGGCTAGTGTAGCGTGTAAGGGTGTTGGTGGTGTGGTTTTGGCCGCGGCTCAAGGAGTTGATCCACCTCCTTGTGTACTAGCTTGGGAGGTGCTAGGGAGCGTGCTTAGGGTGACCAAGGTGCTAGGCTACTTGGTTGAGGTGCTTGAGGTGCTTATGTTTAGATTTTAACTAGTTTAGGTTCAGTTTAGACCTAGTTTTGTTTAGTATGAGATTAGGGTTTTGCCTAATGTTTAGTGCCTAGATTAGGTTCCTATGGGTGCTTAGTGACTAATTTTATGTACTAAGAAGCTTATACTAATTGGTGGTAGGTTATGGTAAAGGTTTGGGAAGGTTTAACCTAGTATTGGGGCTTATAAGACCTAGTTAGGTTTTTATGCTTAAAGGACTTATGCCTAAGCTTCTAAAGGGTTGTACTAAGGTTTAGGGAGTCTAAGATATCCTAAAGTGGCTAATATAACTCCTACATAAGCGTTGAGTACTTTCAAACTAGTTTAGATAAGCAATCAGGGTTTTATAAACACATAGGGCTTAATTAGGGTTTGTTTTGGTATTGTGGTAGATTTAGAGTGTTGTGACGATAGATTACTTATTCTGGTGTTGTAGTGATCTTAGATTAGGAGTTCATGTGTTATGGTTGTAAGGTTATTTGGTTTAAAAGGATACGTGAGTAAGTCTAGTGAGTCATCACGTGCAATGCAAAGAAAAGAAAAGCAAAAATTTACCTGAAAGAATACCTACTATTGGTATTGTGGAGGAAATGATATTGATGGATTTTATGAGTGGTTACATCTGTGTTACGTATCTCTGATACCCACAATTGGTATCAGAGCTTCGAAGTGTTATTGGTGATTTGTAACTGTGATTTAAGGGTTACGCAGAAACTAATCACAATCCAGGAAACTAACCTGCGCATAAGGGGTTAGTCGTGTGTTGATCCTTCGGCTTGAGTGTAAAACCTAAAATTTGCCAAATATGTAAAATGACCAAATTGCCACTATAAATTAAAAACTAAATAAATACTTAAATAAAACACCAAACAAATCCCAAACACTTGGAAATGAGTAACATATGAGCAATATTATTTTCGTAGGAACTTTTGTAATATTTGAAGCTTATAAAAATTATATAACACGCCTAATATATATATATATATATATATATATATATATATATATATATATACAAGCGTTCAAATGAGAAGTCTAATTTTTGTGAGAACGCGAGAAGAGATATGGACCATTGGATCAAGTTAATCTGATTTTGGGCGGAATGGCATTTTTGTAAATATTGAACGAAATGTTTAAGGGTCAAAGTGTATTATCCTCATTTGCTTCCACACCCCTAAACTTTATCCCATTTTTCTCTCCCACTTTACAAATATCACACGACACAAAATAGATCTGTCATCCGCCTTCATCTCCGGCGTTTCTCCGTCATCTCCGTCATCTCCGTCACTGCATCTCCTTCATCTCTGTTATCTCCGTTACTGCGTTTAATCTCCGTCATCTCCGGTATTGACTCTGTTATCTCTAATTTCTTTTCGGTTACATAATTTCGTGATTAAATGATTAACAACTATTTTTTCCGGCGTTGATTCCGGCGTTGACTATATCATTTATTTTTTAATTGATTTATTTGATTTATTACACATCCATTTTTATGCACATGTGAAGTTTATTGTTTTATTAGTTACTTTTTTTATTGTGAAGATTATTTTTTTGCACATTTTTTTTTTTGCACATGTGAAGATTATTGTGAAGATTATTTTTATTTTTTGCACATATTCAGATTATTATAGTTTACGGATTAGGTGTTTTTTATTTTTAGATATGAAATTATGTTCGTTTGAAGAAGATTGATATTAGCGATTATTTGTTTATGTAAGTTTTTAAAAATTATCTTCACGAGTGAAGAATATCATTAAGTAATGAAGTTTTGAGGTTATTAGAGGTTTAAGTGTAGTAAAATTTTCTTCACGAGTGAAGAATATCATTAAGTAATGAAGTTTTGAGGTTATTAGAGGTTTACGTTTAGTAAAATTTTCTTCATGAGTGAAGAATATCATTAGGTAATGATGCTTTTATGTTATTAGAGGTTTAAGTTTAGTAAAATTATCTTCACGAGTGAAGAATATCATTAAGTAATGAAGTTTTGAGGTTATTAGAGGTTTAAGTTTAGTAAAATTATCTTCACGAGTGAAGAATATCATTAAGTAATGAAGTTTTGAGGGTTATTAGAGGTTTAAGTTTAGTAAAATTATCTTCACGAGTGAAGAATATCATTAAGTAATGAAGTTTTGAGGTTATTAGAGGTTTAAGTGTAGTAAAATTTTCTTCACGAGTGAAGAATATCATTAAGTAATGAAGTTTTGAGGTTATTAGAGGTTTACGTTTAGTAAAATTTTCTTCATGAGTGAAGAATATCATTAGGTAATGATGCTTTTATGTTATTAGCAGATTTTTGGATTATTTAAGTTTAGTTAGAGTATCTTCGCCAAAATTTTTGAAAAATGATAATAATGATCGAGTTTATCAGCAAAATTTTCATTAGTTAATGATATTATTCAATCTGTTTTGTATAAGGGAATAGGTTAAGCTGCCAAAATTTTTGATATATCAAAATCAGAAGTTAATAAAATAGTTTTGAAAGCAATAAAAGGCCATCAAAACATGATAAAAACTCTATAGCATGGTTAAATAAGCGTATGGAAGGATCCAAAGAAAGGACCGTAAAACATGTCTTTACCAGGGTAATGTATGTTGTTATTTCATTTAGTTAAGGATTGTAGTTGTTTTAAGTTTGGTGAGAATTGGCATTTAGCCAAGGACTGTAGTTGTTATGCTGGTTGTTGTGGTTGTTATAAGTGTGGTTAAGTTGGGCATAGAGATAGGAAATGTAACCAGGTTAAGTTGGGAGTGTAGTCAGTGTTGTTCTTTGTGCGGTAAGGGTTGGCATATGGGTAAGGACTGTCCTGAATTAAGTTGTACATGTGGTGAAGATGGACATTATCCATATGAGTGTCCTAGGGATCGTAGTGATTATGAGGATAGGATTTGTTGTTATATTTCTGTGGGAAGCATACGGCGAAGAACTGTAGTGGTGTTGGTTATTACAAGTCTAGTAAGGTTGTGCATCTCTGTAGGGATTGTGGTCAGGTTTGGAGTGGGGGTGGTGGTGACATGTTTGTTATTACTGTGTCTGAGGTGGAATATGGCTGTTTGTTCTCTGTGTTGTAAGACAGGGAATATGGGTAAGGACTGTTTGTAAATATTAATGTTAAGTATGATGTTTATGAATTAAAGGTGGTTGAACCATGTTTTGAGTTTGTAAGTTCAATTCAGTTACTATTTCATCAATATAGTAGTTTAGATCTGATTTGGTTTGTTTAATATTTGTTTATTGTTGCTTATTTAGTCTGATATTTGCTTAATACTTGTTTATTTAGTCACTTTTGATAAGTATTGGTTGATATGTACCTAGTGTAACTGTTTCATATATTTTCTGTCAACATCTGTGGATCTGAGTTATTTGTGGTTTCTGAGTAGTAGTATATTTGAGATCTGTTTCTTTGAGTTCATTAGGTAGTTGCAATCATATTGAGCATATAAGAGTTGGTTTGAATTTAGTTGGATCAGATTTGAGTAGTGTTTTGGTTGAGACAGTCAACAAATGTAGTGTTTGGATCAGTGTGGTTTGCTTGTCTCTTTGTTTGTTTCAGATAGTATTGCTGGTTTAGTCATCTCACTTAGTCTACACTAAGGCTTAGTTAAGCATAAAATCAGTTAGTCATAACATAAAAAGTCTAAATTCCTTTTCATTGATCATCACAGTTAGTAGTCTTAGTCTTAGGTTGCATAATCTCATAAAGTTATTGTATAAGTATTAGTTATAATTTATTTCATTTAAAAAGCAGCTTAACAACAACATTTTCAGTCAAATTTGCATAATCAAAATCCATTTTAGTCAACATTTCTATCTAATTCAAAAGTCAAACATATTTGAAATTCAGATTTTGGCCTAAACTTTTTGAGAGGTTGTAGGATTCAATTTTTGTTGGAAATTGTTTTGGTTTGTTGTTTTGATATGTTTAGCACTCAGATAATACACATCTAAAAGAAATTTCAAATTTGGAACTTATTTGCTTATTGAAAAAGACTTTTGAAGTTGACTGTTTGGGCAAACTAGTGCTCTGCATTTCAGCTATTGACCAAATTTCTAGGCTACTTTTAGTTAAGAGAATTGGATCTAGTATCTGTTTTCAAGGTGATTTTGTGTTCTCAGATTGTTAGTGAGTAGTTTGCCCCCATAAGCTTGCATCTCTAAGCTTATTTGATCAGCTTATTTGGTTCATCTAGTTTTCATAAGTAGGGCTGCATGTGCCTAAGATTGATCATACATTGAGTTTATTGGTTTACCTGAGCTTAATATTGCTTATAGTAACTGTTTCAGTTTATATTTGGCTTCTTGATTAACTGCTTGGCTTATTGCTTATCTCTATATTGCTTATTCCATTTGTTTTTGCCTTTATCTGTGTTTCTGGGTTTCCATTGGCTTTAGTACTGTTCTATTAAGCTTATTTAAGTAAAAAATACATCTTGTCAAAGTTGGGTACTGTTTGTTCAAGTTTTGCTTATTATTAAACAATTTGGATAAGCAGTTTCATAGCTTATTACATCTTGTCAAAGGTGTTAAGATGTTTGGAATGTATTAATGGTAAATTTTATCTGCTGTGTAAGTTTCAACAGCAGGCATAAGTTTATACTGATTTGGAATTATATACATCATTCTAGAAGACCTATTGAAGAAGTTAATTTTTATATTTATCAGCTTAAACCAAGTCATGATGATTTTGAAATTTTTTATATTTATCTGTTATTAAACACTAATCTGAATATTACTTGTTGTAAGATTGATATTTTAAATGACCCTGCTATTTGACCATCATTTTCTATTTTAAGTTCATTCAGATATGTTATATGTGGTTGACCCAAAAAAGTTTCAGGTCAACAAAACTGATTTAACCATTATTTTGTTGCATACTTTTACTTTACTTTGATTGTAATTCTATTGGTTTAACTTTGGAACTTGCTAGTTAATTGTTAGTTTCAATACGCTATTGTAGGGCCTGTAAGAATGGTTTCTTAGTTAGAATTAGGGGTTGTCGCATGTGTCAAAAATTCTGCTGCAAGGGCTGCTGTTTTCATGTTGTTTTGTCGATGTGGTTTTTTGTTATATATATGTTGGTAAGCATTCTAAACCATACATTACCAAATCTCACTTTGATATTTTTAGCTTCTTATTGTATGAGATGGACCCATAGGACCTTTTTATAATTGTAGGCTTTGTACATTGTCATAATATTTCTTATCTTCAAATACTTTAACATATTTCAATTATCCATCCACCTCACACATTTTTGATATCTTTCTTATCTTTAAATCCATCCACATCACAAATTCTTATCCATTTCTTATCTTTAAATATGCATATCATCATTACAGATTCTAATTCAACACACACAGCCATATATTTTTCTTATGTTCAAATAATATCTTATTCATATTTCTATGTTTAAATGCTTCCCCTTGTATTGAAGGTGTATACTGTTGATTAGCTTATTAATCTATTGAAACAGTTCAAACATACAAACATCTCCCACAACTAGATGATTAATTGAATATATATATAATTAAATAATATTTAACATCTATTGTTGGGAGATGTTTGTATGATTTAACTAATTCATGAGCTTCGAAAAGCATCTCACAGTTTCCAATTTCCATTCCTAGGGAATAATTCTAATTACATAGTTAAATATTATTCAGGGCTCATTTACTGCAAATTTATTTCATGTTTATATCTTTCATTCATGTGATTTAAGAAAGCGATGGTTATAATAACTAATATAGTAGTGTTACTTGTAGAAGTTTGGTATATAGTACTTTGAAATTGTATCTGTTGTTAGTATAATATAACTACATTTATATGCTTCACTTATTTTACAAAATTTGTAAGTTAATATTTCGATCTTAGACTTATGGTAAGTTTCAACTGTATTCCTAAGGAAAAACGAGAGTCAGATGTTGAAAATGAAAATGTGAATCACAAGTCATAATCTTTGCATTTTTCTGACTTTAAGTTCAATCTTTTAGTCTTAAATACACATCTGATTTCTCTTAAGTTAAGTGTCTGGAAGCATTGTGACGTAAAGTATATATTTGTTAAGAATGACACTTTTAAGTTAGAGCATGACTTTTATCCAAATGTTTTCTTTCATCTCTAATTGAGTTTCTATTGTTGTTATTTTGTACAGATCATTTCTTTCATGATAAAAACTCTATAGCTGGTATTCTAAACTGTTCAAATGGCTAATGATGGAAAAAGGAAGTGTTCAATCTGTGGAGAATATGTGTATCATGATGCAAGACACTGTCCATTAAAAAAATAAGTTATATTATTATCTTTGTGTGACAATATGGATTAATTTTTTAAATTTTTCTTGAAATATTACTGATGAGTTCATAAAAACTCATCATTTCTGTCAAATCTGAACAACAAAAACATGTAAAAACACTCAGAAACACCACAAAATACTACAAATATCATGAGAAGGTGTTTTTATATGTTTCAAACATAAAAGAACTAAAAACAGGGAAAAACCGCCAAAGTTTACCAAATTGTCAAAATCAGTCCCTGAACTTTCAAGAAATGTCAGAAATGGTCCCTGGATGATTTATTTTAAAGAAAAGTCAAAAACAATCCTCAGGAATCATGAAATAACAATTTTTACCCTTGGAAGTTCAAAATATCAAAATTGGCAAAACAGGTCCCTGCAGATTCAATATTGACAGAAAATACCCCAGAGTCTAAAAATGGAATTTTATCATCAAAGGGTCCTTGGTAATTCACAACTTGATAAATTTGACCCCTAGATGATAAATTCAAAGAAATTACAAAACCAGTCCCTATACTTTGAAAAATTGGCAAAATTGGTCCCCGGTTATTTTTAATTTGGAAAAATATTAAAAAGGTCCTTAAAATATTTAATCATGGCAAGAAAGGCCCTTTTTAATATACTTTGTAAAATTATAAGTTTGGTCCATGAAAAATCAGATTTTGCAAAATAAGTCCTTGGGCTTATTACCATTCAAAACCAAACGGATCCAATATAAATAACTAAAATCCAATTCCAAATCCAATCCAAGAAAAAAACCTGGTCCAATCTTTTATCCTAAGCCCAAATACCACAAGCCCAAACACCCTTTTTAAATAACATGGGTCTTTGACCCGCGTTGACTCACCATCACCCCCAACCTCACCTCTGCAACCACCACTCCACCTCCACCTTCTTCACCCACTTGCCCACTTTCCACCTCACTACTCTACTTACCTCCACCTCCACCACCTCTGAGTCTACAACCCACCACAATAAATGCTCTTCTCACCCAAAAATTCCCTCCAAACCAGTTCCCTCCTCTGTTTTCCATCCTAAGCCCCAACTTGCATCAAAATATCTCCATTGTGTCCCCTTAACCTTCCCTTGTCACCTCAATTGCATTTAATGCACAGAAATCGGCTGCAAGTTACCTATAGATATTTTGGCGCCAAAATATCTTTTGAACAGGTGTGTTCAATAAAGATACGTGTCAAGGGTAAAGAATGGTGGGATTTGCATGGTTGGACACCTGGAACATTGAAGCTTATAAATAGAGGAAGAAGATGAAGAGTAGAATAGTTAATTTTGTACTTAGTTTTCTTTTCAAATCGTATTAGCATAACTTAGTCTTTCAGTTTAAATTTAAGCTTTGAAGCATTTTCATATTGTTGTAATGTTGTAAGAAACATCAGTTCAAGTTTTAATTCAAAGTGAAGTTCCATTTCAAGTTCAAGTATCCTTGTTTTAATTTCAAAAATCTTATTAAGTTTTCTAGTTGTAATCTGAGGTTGTTTATTATCATTAAGATCATATAAGCTATTGATATAGCTTATTTAAGTTATTAGAAGCTTTAAATTCTAGTTTTACTTGAAAAAGAAAAAAATAAAAAAAAAAATCATGAAAAATAGTTTTTAAATAAAAAATTGAAGGTTTGAATGCATCAAGAAGGAGCAGGGTAAATTGTGGATTGCCCTAGGTAGTAGAGGCTTGTGGAAGCCTATAGGAAGTGATTTTGATCTCTAGTACTTGGTATAAGCAGGATTGCATATGGTAAGCCTTCAAATTTATTTTTAACTTTTTACTGTAGCATTGCTTATTATCTGCTTATTTTTGTTTCTTTAAGTTTAATTAGTACTTGTTAGTGATAATCTTGCATAAAATCAATAGCTTGTTAATTGTTATTCATAGTTGCTTAAATTTCATTAATTGACAGTTAAAGTAGCATAAGTGGTAATCTTGATTAATTGTTGTTATATCCTGTTTCAAAGAGTTAATTTAAGCTTAATATATCATAAAAAGTTGTTTTGAACCTATTTCATAAGCTCTTGAAGCCATTTGCTTTGTAAATCATAAAACAGACAACTTTAAGGAGTGTTTGGATCATGTTGTTAATCTGTGTTGTGGTGTGTTATAGTTGTTGTTTTTGCTTGTTTTATGTCACTTAGGTATTATATAGCTCAGAACAACAATAATATATAGGTCTTATTAGGTTAAAAGTCAAAATAGATTGTAATCTTACTTAATTTGTAATCTGTCAAAATATAATACTCCATATTCATCATATTAGCTTAAAAGTTAATAACATAGCTTAATATAGTTTAATTATAACTTATTACAACATAATAAGTCAGTAAATTTAAGATTAGAGTTCAATATAGTCAAACTAGAGTTTATATTAAAAAGTCAAAATTGCTTACTTAGTTAAATAGCCAATTTTTCTTTGTGACCTGTAGGATTCATTAGGGATTGGAAATCCAAAATTTTTGTTGTTTTGTGTTATTTGGTAGCCTATGAACTTATTTCAAAAAGAAAATAAGAATTTGGATCTCATTTGCTTATAAATAAGCAGTCTTGAAATTGGCCTTTAGAGCAAAAAGCTCCCCTGCACCACAGGCCATGATCCATTTTCTTGGATTTGTATTGACTGGCATAGTGGACCCCACTTCAATTTTATTGGCTTTTTAGAAAGCTTATTAATCAGACTTTAAGTTCTAGTGCTTATTTCATAATTTCTTGCTTATTTGCTAGGGCTGCTCATAGCTTTTTGTTTGACCATTTACATCTAATACACTGATCACTTAGTGTTGAAAAGCTTTTTCATAAGCTTGTGCAAAGTAGCTCAGTGGACCCCACCCTTAGCCCTTTGGCTTATTGAGAGCTTATTAGCTCTAGTTTTATTACCTAGCTTTAGTTTGGACCCTAGCTTATTGAGTATAGCTTAATTGTACCCAATTTGTGACTTGACCTCAGGTTGCATACTGAGTCACTCAGTATTGATCACCAAATTTCACAAGCTCTCCAAAAGCTTAATAATAAGCCATAAGCACTGCTTATTGGCTTATTGGGAAGATAAATAGACCAGCTTTTAGGAACAATCTTAAAATTGGACCCTTGTGCTTATTGTGTGGACCCCACACAAGCTTGAAACTTGTCCATTTGAACCAAGTCATCTGAGCAACTCAGGTTGTTGAGCCTATTTCCTAAGCTCATTCTGAGCTTATTAGTGAGCTTATTGGTTAGCTTATTGACCTGATTGATAGTTTACCAGTCCAACTTTAGAGTTCAAGCATAAAATTGAACTCTTGAACCCCTAGTGGACCCCACACAAGCCTGCACATTGGCCTTTGGCCTGTTTGGCTGAGCAGCTCATTAAGAGTGCTTATTTGAGCTTAAAGCTCATTTCTTTAGCTTATTTAAATTAGTTTAGCTTATTTTAGGTGTAACTCATTAGTTTGTAGCTTATTTAACCCTTAGTAGCTTGTTGGTAGCTTTTAGCTTATTAAAAATCCAAGTTTAGCTTCTTAAGCCAACTGATAAGCAAATAAGCTCATACAGAGCTTATTTGGTTGATATAAAAAGTTTGTTTTTTTTTAAAGTTGCTTATTTTTATCTGTTTAATAGGTTTGTAAAATAAAAATTGAAAAAAAAATAAAATAGCAAAAAACGTGGGTGTGGGATTCGAACTCAGGACCTCTTGGCTAGTATACATGCTTAGTGCCCACACCCCTTCCACAAGCTCTGGGGCACCAGTTCCGTCATCCTTTCCTCACTCAATATACTTAACACCATTTTGGCCAAATAAGCTTAAATAAGCCGTTTGGCTTATAACTGCTTATTTGAATAAGCTGTTTCCCCAAGCTTATTTTTCCTAGGCTTGTCATCACTTAATATACTAGCTGTAATTTTTTCATAATTTTTACTTTTGAAATACTAATTATTTTAATTAATCCGTGTTTAATTAGTAATTAGGTAATATTAGATAATTAAATAGTTTTAATAATTTTTATTTAATAACAACATCTTTTTATATTTTTTAAAAGTCTTATAGACCATAGGGTCTTTGTAAAAAATAATTTCATAATTGTTACTGTTCATTTCCTATTTTCTTTAATTAAAATTAGTTAAATAAATATTAAATAATAAATAAGTATTTAATTAGTAAATTAGCCTAAATATAATTTTTAGAATAATTTTATAATTTTTTAGGATTCCTGAGATGGTTAATTAGTTTTATAAATTTTTTCATAATTTTATAAGTCATTTTGGTAATTTTAGTAATTTAAAATAGTTTATTTAGTTTAATTAAAATACTTAGTAATTAATTAATAAAAAACACATAAAAAGACAAAAATATTTATTTTTAATTTTTTATACTTTCTTCAAGTTCATTTAAGTTTTAGAAAATATTTTTGCAAGTTTTTAGTTTAATTTGTAGTTTTTATTTGTAGTTTAAATTAAAGATAGTTTTAAATTAAATAGATAAATAGTTTTTATTTAAATAATTAATATTAAATACTAAAATAATCTAAAAAATAATTTTCTTTTTAAATTAAATTTTCTTTTAAATTTAAGTTTGTAGAATTTTCAATTTTACCCCTGTAGTTTAAATTTGCATTAAAACTCACCTTTTTCCCTGTACGTAGACGTAAGTTTTAATTTGTATACGTTTGTTTTGTTTACGTAACTGTTTAAAGTTTATTTGTTTATTTGTTTAAATTGTGTAAATCAGTAGTATAAATCAAACTCACATTTGCCCATTCATAATCACCCGATCCCAAATTTCGTTTTATTACAGATTTCACGCCTCGTTGGGAAATACGACCCGAGGATACATTGTACTCCACGGAGCATTAGTCTAAGCTGTTTTTGACTTATTAACCTTTGTTAATAATAATCTGACGGTTCAGCACTGATCAAAATTTTGGCGCCGTTGCCGGGGAGGTGTGCTGCGTACAACGAATTTGGAAGCATACGTGGTTCTGAATATCAACTCACTGTACAAATATCATCAGTCTGTAAATTTTTGTGAAAATAAATATCATAACTGAAAAGTTCACTAACACTTTTCCTAAAGTGTTAAAAACACCAAAAAAATTAAATAACAAACAAAATAAATCGTGAAGTTAAATTACTTCGTTTTCTTTAAAATCACAACCTATACAGCTGGTATAAGGTAAGTTCTGACATTAAATTGCGAACTGAAGAGGAATCCATTTATTTCCTCCCGCTAGCCTGCGAGTGATTTTAAAAGAACGATTTCGGTTAACGAATCGATTCCAAAAATATTTTCCAAGTTTTCACCCATACACATATACCCAAAAACATTTTCTTGTGAATAAATTAAATAACCTTCAGAATAAGTTCCCAAACATAAGATAAAAAATTTAACGTAATATCCGTGTAAGTGGTGTACCTTTTATAAAGAAGCCATTTTACCCGTGATTATTGGGTTAAGTTTACTGTGGTTTTGCCTCGATCTTGTTTTGAAAATTTTGTTTTTAGTACATGCACACACGTTCTTCTAGGTCTACAAGTCCTCATCGCGAGCTTGTCAGTATTCCTCGAAAACGTACACAATCTGCCCCGAAAATTGAAACTCAAATACAGACTGAACCTAAAACTACAGTCATCATGGCAGAAGAACGCCCAATGTCAGAGCTTCTCCAGGCACCCATCGAGGGTTATGGAGATGCTATTATTGTACCCGCCATAGTATCTGATAATTTCGAATTAAAAACCGGATTACTTAATCTGGTTACTTCTAATCAGTTCTATGGTTTCGAAAGGGACGATCCTCATTCACATATAAGATGGTTTAACAAAATTACATCTACCATCAAATATAAGAATGTCCCGCCGGAGGCTATTAAACTACTTCTGTTTCCATTTTCTCTCGAGGGAGCAGCCAGAGTCTGGCTGGAGAAACAACCCCCTCGATCCATAGAAACATGGGAAGATCTAGTTAAAAAATTTGTGAATGAATTCTATCCACCATCCAAAACTGCCTATCTGAGGAATGAGATCACCAAGTTTTCACAAAGACCTGGTGAGACATTCAGTGAAGCATGGGATAGATTCAAAGAGTTGCTTCGCAAATGCCCCCACCATGGATTTTCTGAGTTGATGCAACTCGACACATTTTATAACTGAGTAAGCCAAGCAGACCAAGATTCCCTTAATGCCTCAGCAGGAGGAAATTTTTTGAGTCGTACTGTCAAGGAAGCTTTAGCAATAATTGAAAATAAGTCCAAGGTTCGAACCATACGTAATAAACAGGTCGATCCTTCTTCTTCTACCGTGAATCAATTCAGCACCGATGCTAAGATTGATAAACTCACGGATGCTATACAAGCCTTGGTTCACTCCAATCAGAAGAAAGTCTCGTTCCCACAGAATCCTTCACATGTTGAAGTGAAGAAAGTGGATGTTTGTGTTACCTGTGGTGGACCACATGCCTACTATAATTGTACTGCCACAGACAATAACACATTTGAAACCAACGCGATTGCTGGTAGTTCTAGCCAAGGAGGCAATCCATATCGTCCTCCTGCTGAGCCACCATGGCGTCCGAGTACTTACTCTGTACCACCTGGTTTTAACCAGAACACCCAAAACCGTCCCCAAAACCCAAATAGAAGTAACCAAGGTTATTCTAACCAAGGTCACTTTAATCAAGGTTATCCCCAAAACTTTCAAAATCAGGGGAATAGAAATCAGGGACCGAGTAACTATAATCCTGGCTACTTTCATGGAAACCCTAATCAGGGACAATTCCAAAATCAAGGGTTTCAGCAGAACACTCGAGGGCAAACCCCTCCCGTTCAAACACCAGCTGTTGTTCCAAACCCTACCCCTTCTGATGAATTGTTAAAACAATTCATGAAAGCACAGGAAGAAACCAACAGGTTGTTGATCAGCCAAATTTCTGATATAAAGAAATCTTTAAATGATCGACCCTCGGGCTCAGGTACTTTACCTAGCAACACGATCGCTAATCCGAGGGGCGATGTTAAGGCGATCACCACAAGAAGTGGAGCTTCTTACAAAGGACCTAAAACTCCATCTACCTCTTTCTCTTCTCCTGAGGTACAGGAAAAAGAAGCTGAGATTACAACGGACACGATACCTCCTATTGATAAAGGAAGTACCGACGACGTCCCACCTCCAGTTATCCCGACTCCTCCTAAAAGAGTCGTGTTTGAAACTACCGAAGGTACTGTTGAAAATCCAAAAGCCAACCCAAAACCAACAATTCCATATCCCTCACGATTGCAAGACCAGAAGCTCCGTGAAAAAGCTAATCATCAGATGGAAAAATTTTTTCAGATTTTTCAAGAACTACACTTCGATATTAGCTTCGCGGATGCTCTTCTTTTAATGCCCAAATTTGCATCGACAATCAAAAATCTGTTGAGCAATAAAGAAAAACTGTTTGAGATGGCACGAACTCCACTCAACGAGAACTGCTCTGCAGTTCTGTTGAAACAGCTTCCCGCGAAGCTAGGAGATCCTGGAAGATTTCTAATACCTTGTGTATTTCCAGGAATGGTTGACTGTTTTGCCTTGGCCGATCTTGGTGCAAGCATCAACTTAATGCCCTACTCAGTTTGGAAAAAGCTCTCTCTTCAGGCACTTAGTCCCACATTCATGACTCTCGAGCTTGCAGACCGTTCAATTTCACGTCCCCTTGGTATTGCCGAGGACGTATTTGTAAGAGTGGGAAAGTTCCATTTTCCGGCAGACTTTGTCGTTGTTGATTTCGATGCGGATCCAAGAGTTCCTCTCATACTAGGGAGGGGATTCTTAAGGACGGGTCGTGCATTAATCGATGTTTTTGATGAGGAAATCACATTACGAGTTGGCACTGAAGCGATAACGTTTAACCTTGATCAAACCTCGAGATACTCCTCGAATTATGATGCTGAATCGGTCAACCGAATTGATGTCATTGACATTGCATCCGAGGAGTATGCTCAGGAAATCCTTGGTTTCGCTGATAGTTCTCCGAGTGGCAATCCCACTCCCTCTTCTCACCCCATAATCGCTAATTCTTATCCTTCCCTCACTCCGTTTGAGGGAAGTGATTTCGTCCTTGAGGAATTAGAGGCCTTTCTCAAAAGTGATTCAGTTCCCGAAGGGATTGATAACCAAGAGATTGACCCGGAAAGGGATATACTTCTCCTTGAGAATTTATTGAACAAAGATCCCTCTCCCATTCCTGTTCTACCTCCACAACTTCATAATGCGGAAGTCAAAAATGTTGAGAAAACTGATGATTTCCTCGAGGTCGAACTTAAGGACCTGCCTCCTCATCTAGAATATGCATTCTTGGAAGGTAACGATAAGTTACCGGTCATTATTGCCAAAGACTTAAAAGATGAGGAGAAAACCGCGCTGCATAAGGTTTTAAAGTCCCACAAGCATGCAATTGCTTGGAAGCTTTCAGACATAAAGGGTATTAACCCGGATTTTTGTACACACAAAATCCTAATGGAAGAGGACTTTAAACCTACCGTGCAGCATCAAAGAAGGGTAAATCCAAAAATTCACGAAGTTATCAAACAAGAAGTTCTTAAACTTCTCGATGCGGGATTGATTTACCCTATATCAGATAGTCCTTGGGTTAGCCCAATACATTGTGTTCCAAAAAAGGGTGGCATCACGGTTGTCACAAATGAGGATAACGAGTTGATACCAACTCGTTTGGTTACAGGGTGGCGAGTATGTATCGATTACAGAAAGCTTAACGAAGCCACCCGTAAAGACCATTTCCCTCTGCCCTTTATGGATCAGATGCTCGAGAGACTAGCGGGGAATGAGTATTATTGCTTCCTCGACGGATTCTCGGGTTACTTCCAAATTCCCATTGATCCACAGGATCAAGATAAGACTACCTTCACATGCCCTTACGGAACATTTGCCTATCGTCGCATGCCTTTTGGGTTATGCAATGCTCCGGGCACCTTCCAGAGGTGCATGATGGCTATTTTCCACGACATGATCGGGAAAACTATGGAGGTATTCATGGATGACTTCTCAGTCATTGGGAATTCTTTCGACTCATGCCTCTCCCATTTAGAAAAGATGCTTCAACGTTGTGAAGACACTAATCTTTGTCTAAACTGGGAGAAGAGCCATTTTATGGTTAAGGAGGGCATTGTCCTCGGCCATAAAATTTCAAAAAGTGGGATCGAGGTCGATAAGGCCAAAATTGATGTTATAGCTAAACTGCCTCATCCCACCACTGTTAAAGGAATCAGGAGTTTTCTTGGCCATGCCGGGTTCTATCGGAGATTCATTCAGGATTTCTCCAAAATAGCCCGGCCCATGACTCATCTTCTTGAAAAGGATGCTCCTTTTATCTTTTCCCCCGAGTGCATCGAAGCTTTTTCTACTTTAAAGAAAAAGCTTACCGAGGCACCAATCCTTGTTGCCCCCGACTGGGACTTACCCTTCGAACTTATGTGCGATGCTAGCGATTTCGCTATTGGTGCAGTTCTGGGGCAACGCAAATCCAAACATTTTCAGCCAATACACTACGCAAGTAAGACCATGAGTGAAGCTCAAGTACATTATACCACCACAGAAAAAGAATTATTAGTTGTGGTATATGCCTTTGAAAAATTTAGGTCTTACTTAATCCTAACTAAATGCGTGGTGTACACGGACCACTCGGCTTTGAAATACCTGTTCACTAAACAGGATGCAAAGCCAAGACTGCTCCGTTGGGTCCTGCTCCTTCAGGAATTCGATATACTCATACGAGACAAAAAAGGAGCAGAGAACCTTGCTGCTGATCACTTATCCTGGTTACAGAATCCTCATCAGGATATTCTCGAGAGAAAAGAAATTAATGAAACTTTTCCTCTGGAGAATCTCAATCTAATCTCTACCCGAGATGATACTTCTACCCCATGGTTTGCAGATTTTGCAAACTACCATGCGGGTAATTTCGTTGTGAAAGGGATGTCGTCCCAACAGAAGAAAAAATTCTTCAAAGACGTTAAACACTATTTCTGGGACGACCCCTACCTCTTTAAGATATGTGCGGATCAAGTCATCCGACGGTGTGTCCATGGTAATGAAGCCATGGAAATCCTCAAAGCATGTCATGATGGACCCACTGGGGGACATCACAGCTCAAACTACACCGCCAAAAAGGTGTTTGATTCTGGTTTCTATTGGCCCACCATCTATAAAGATGCCCAAGAACTTGTCAAAACTTGTGATGCTTGTCAGCATCACGGGAATGTTTCTAAGAAGGATGAAATGCCTCAAAACATCATCCAAGTCTGTGAAATATTTGATATCTGGGGCATTGATTTCATGGGCCCATTCCCATCTTCAAGAGGTAACAAGTATATACTCGTGGCTGTAGACTATTTGTCTAAATGGGTTGAGGCGAAAGCTTTACCCACTAATGATGCCCGAGTTGTTGTGAAATTTTTGAAGTCTCTCTTTGCTCGATTCGGGACTCCTCGTGCCATTATCAGTGATCGTAGTACACACTTTTGCAATGATCAATTTGCAAGAGTGATGCTGAAATATGGTGTAACTCACCGTCTTTCTACTGCATATCACCGCCAAACTAGTGGGCAGGTGGAGGTCTCAAATCGAGGCATTAAGAGAATTCTGGAGAGGACGGTTGGTGAAAACCGTGCCTCTTGGTCGGACAAATTGGACGACGCACTCTGGGCTTTTCGTACAGCTTATAAAACACCCATTGGGTGTACTCCATACAAGTTGGTGTACGGAAAGACATGTCATCTTCCGATCGAATTAGAGCACAAAGCCTACTGGGCTTTGAAACATGCAAACTTTGACATTCAGACAGCTAGTGATCACCGTAAGGTTCAGCTAAATGAACTAAATGAATTACGTGATCAAGCTTACGAGAATTCTTTAATCTATAAAGAAAAGACTAAGAAGATACATGACTCAAAAATAAAGAACCGCGTTTTCAACGTTGGTGACAGAGTTCTTCTTTTCAATTCAAGATTGAAAATTTTCTCGGGCAAGCTAAAAACCCGTTGGTCTGGACCATTTACTGTAGCAAAAGTATACCCATACGGAACTGTTGAGTTATTACAACCCGACGGTCCCAACTTTAAAGTAAATGGACATCGTTTGAAACACTACTTTGGAGGGGACATACCACAAGTGGTTGTCCCAGATCTCCAAACTTTCCCCACGGACTAATTAATACAGGGTCGAGTCAAGCTAGTGACTCGGAAAACAAAAACATTAGTATCATGTACATAATAATAATAATAAATAATGAATTGTAAATTTTGTTCAAATATCTATCCTTGTATGTATATTATATACTTTATCATTCAACTCCCGGGCTGTCAGGACATATTTATTACAGTTAATCATTCACAAGTGATTAGCTAGCGTGGTAAACCTGACACAAGCCTGGGAGGTAGTGATTACATATACTATATCATATTTCATTTCATAAACAATATAAAATACAAAAATATTTTTCCTTTGCACACAACTTGCCCAGTTTGATTAGTCTCTTAGTTACAACATTTGGTTGTTGGCTGTTTACAGTTACTGAGCTCTATCAGACCCAGATTCCCTTTCGAGGGGCGGTTGTTAGGAATTTTCTTTCTTTTGTACATATATATAAAATTTAAAAATACAAAAACATTTATAAAAATTAAAAATCAAAAAACAGTAGCATAAACATGGGTTTTCACCCGTGTGTACCACCCAAGTGTATGGGAGTTTCCCTACTGTAAATAAAGTACATAAAATAAAAATGAAAAAAAATTCAAAAATAAAATAAATGTTGTTCCTCCATTTAGCTTGTAATATTGCCTTTTTATGTTCAAAGAGTCGGCATAATAGCCGGGACTTTGAATATTGAGGACAATATTCATTTCTAAGTGTAGGGGGGAAATTCTAGCGAATTTAATCACATTATACATCTAGTACCCCCGTTTTTGCCAAAAATTTAAAAAATTTTTCAAAATTTTCACTTAATGAAGTACTTGGCATTAACGCAACAAATGGTTATTAGTCCACCATGTCTAATCCACATAAGGACTGGCTAATCCAGGAGCAAACGGCTCTTGGTAAAGATAACTCAAACCCGTTTATGGCTTGCAATTTGCCAAAAATTGTATGGTTCCTCAACTCCCCATCATCCTCAAAAGATAATGAGTTGGCTAGCCCGCAAGATTATGGCTTGTGGTAAAGGTAGTGAAAATCCATAATTGGTAATCAGCTCACCAAGATGTTGACTTTGTCCATCAAGAGTTGGCTAGTCCAGAAGCAAACGGCTTTTGGTAAAGACTAATCAAATCCGTTGACAGCTGGTGGTTTGCTAAAAATCACACGGTTATCAGGTGTACCACAGTTTTCACACCTGGCTACTCCAGAAGTAATGGCTGTCTGGTAAAGAGATATCAAAAATCCGTTAAATTTTAAAAAAATGGGTTTTTAGTGGATGCCAGATTGCTAGGGACTAGCAATAGTTAAGTGTAGGGGATTGATGAGTTCATAAAAACTCATCATTTCTGTCAAATCTGAACAACAAAAACATGTAAAAACACTCAGAAACACCACAAAATACTACAAATATCATGAGAAGGTGTTTTTATATGTTTCAAACATAAAAGAACTAAAAACAGGGAAAAACCGCCAAAGTTTACCAAATTGTCAAAATCAGTCCCTGAACTTTCAAGAAATGTCAGAAATGGTCCCTGGATGATTTATTTTAAAGAAAAGTCAAAAACAATCCTCAGGAATCATGAAATAACAATTTTTACCCTTGGAAGTTCAAAATATCAAAATTGGCAAAACAGATCCCTGCAGTTTCAATATTGACAGAAAATATCCCAGAGTCTAAAAATGGAATTTTATCATCAAAGGGTCCTTGGTAATTCACAACTTGATAAATTTGACCCCTAGATGATAAATTCAAAGAAATTACAAAACCAGTCCCTATACTTTGAAAAATTGGCAAAATTGGTCCCCGGTTATTTTTAATTTGGAAAAATATTAAAAAGGTCCTTAAAATATTTAATCATGGCAAGAAAGGCCCTTTTTAATATACTTTGGAAAATTATAAGTTTGGTCCATGAAAAATCAGATTTTGCAAAATAAGTCCTTAGGCTTATTACCATTCAAAACCAAACGGATCCAATATAAATAACTAAAATCCAATTCCAAATCCAATCCAAGAAAAAAACCTGGTCCAATCTTTTATCCTAAGCCCAAATACCACAAGCCCAAACACCCTTTTTTAATAACCCGGGTCTTTGACCCGCGTTGACTCACCATCACCCCCAACCTCACCTCTGCAACCACCACTCCACCTCCACCTTCTTCACCCACTTGCCCACTTTCCACCTCACTACTCTACTTACCTCCACCTCCACCACCTCTGAGTCTACAACCCACCACAATAAATGCTCTTCTCACCCAAAAATTCCCTCCAAACCAGTTCCCTCCTCTGTTTTCCATCCTAAGCCCCAACTTGCATCAAAATATCTCCATTGTGTCCCCTTAACCTTCCCTTGTCACCTCAATTGCATTTAATGCACAGAAATCGGCTGCAAGTTACCTATAGATATTTTGGCGCCAAAATATCTTTTGAACAGGTGTGTTCAATAAAGATACGTGTCAAGGGTAAAGAATGGTGGGATTTGCATGGTTGGACACCTGGAACATTGAAGCTTATAAATAGAGGAAGAAGATGAAGAGTAGAATAGTTAATTTTGTACTTAGTTTTCTTTTCAAATCGTATTAGCATAACTTAGTCTTTCAGTTTAAATTTAAGCTTTGAAGCATTTTCATATTGTTGTAATGTTGTAAGAAACATCAGTTCAAGTTTTAATTCAAAGTGAAGTTCCATTTCAAGTTCAAGTATCCTTGTTTTAATTTCAAAAATCTTATTAAGTTTTCTAGTTGTAATCTGAGGTTGTTTATTATCATTAAGATCATATAAGCTATTGATATAGCTTATTTAAGTTATTAGAAGCTTTAAATTCTAGTTTTACTTGAAAAAAGAAAAAAATAAAAAAAAAATCATGAAAAATAGTTTTTAAATAAAAAATTGAAGGTTTGAATGCATCAAGAAGGAGCAGGGTAAATTGTGGATTGCCCTAGGTAGTAGAGGCTTGTGGAAGCCTATAGGAAGTGATTTTGATCTCTAGTACTTGGTATAAGCAGGATTGCATATGGTAAGCCTTCAAATTTATTTTTAACTTTTTACTGTAGCATTGCTTATTATTTGCTTATTTTTGTTTCTTTAAGTTTAATTAGTACTTGTTAGTGATAATCTTGCATAAAATCAATAGCTTGTTAATTGTTATTCATAGTTGCTTAAATTTCATTAATTGACAGTTAAAGTAGCATAAGTGGTAATCTTGATTAATTGTTGTTATTTCCTGTTTCAAAGAGTTAATTTAAGCATAATATATCATAAAAAGTTGTTTTGAACCTGTTTCATAAGCTCTTGAAGCCATTTGCTTTGTAAATCATAAAACAGACAACTTTAAGGAGTGTTTGGATCATGTTGTTAATCTGTGTTGTGGTGTGTTATAGTTGTTGTTTTTGCTTGTTTTATGTCACTTAGGTATTATATAGCTCAGAACAACAATAATATATAGGTCTTATTAGGTTAAAAGTCAAAATAGATTGTAATCTTACTTAATTTGTAATCTGTCAAAATATAATACTCCATATTCATCATAGTAGCTTAAAAGTTGATAACATAGCTTAATATAGTTTAATTATAACTTATTACAACATAATAAGTCAGTAAATTTAAGATTAGAGTTCAATATAGTCAAACTAGAGTTTATATTAAAAAGTCAAAATTGCTTACTTAGTTAAATAGCCAATTTTTCTTTGTGACCTGTAGGATTCATTAGGGATTGGAAATCCAAAATTTTTGTTGTTTTGTGTTATTTGGTAGCCTATGAACTTATTTCAAAAAGAAAATAAGAATTTGGATCTCATTTGCTTATAAATAAGCAGTCTTGAAATTGGCCTTTTGAGCAAAAAGCTCCCCTGCACCACAGGCCATGATCCATTTTCTTGGATTTGTATTGACTGGCATAGTGGACCCCACTTCAATTTTATTGGCTTTTTAGAAAGCTTATTAATCAGACTTTAAGTTCTAGTGCTTATTTCATAATTTCTTGCTTATTTGCTAGGGCTGCTCATAGCTTTTTGTTTGACCATTTACATCTAATACACTGATCACTTAGTGTTGAAAAGCTTTTTCATAAGCTTGTGCAAAGTAGCTCAGTGGACCCCACCCTTAGCCCTTTGGCTTATTGAGAGCTTATTAGCTCTAGTTTTATTACCTAGCTTTAGTTTGGACCCTAGCTTATTGAGTATAGCTTAATTGTACCCAATTTGTGACTTGACCTCAGGTTGCATACTGAGTCACTCAGTATTGATCACCAAATTTCACAAGCTCTCCAAAAGCTTAATAATAAGCCATAAGCACTGCTTATTGGCTTATTGGGAAGATAAATAGACCAGCTTTTAGGAACAATCTTAAAATTAGACCCTTGTGCTTATTGTGTGGACCCCACACAAGCTTGAAACTTGTCCATTTGAACCAAGTCATCTGAGCAACTCAGGTTGTTGAGCCTATTTCCTAAGCTCATTCTGAGCTTATTAGTGAGCTTATTGGTTAGCTTATTGACCTGATTGATAGTTTACCAGTCCAACTTTAGAGTTCAAGCATAAAATTGAACTCTTGAACCCCTAGTGGACCCCACACAAGCCTGCACATTGGCCTTTGGCCTGTTTGGCTGAGCAGCTCATTAAGAGTGCTTATTTGAGCTTAAAGCTCATTTCTTTAGCTTATTTAAATTAGTTTAGCTTATTTTAGGTGTAACTCATTAGTTTGTAGCTTATTTAACCCTTAGTAGCTTGTTGGTAGCTTTTAGCTTATTAAAAATCCAAGTTTAGCTTCTTAAGCCAACTGATAAGCAAATAAGCTCATACAGAGCTTATTTGGTTGATATAAAAAGTTTGTTTTTTTTAAAGTTGCTTATTTTTATCTGTTTAATAGGTTTGTAAAATAAAAATTGAAAAAAAAAATAAAACAGCAAAAAACGTGGGTGTGGGATTCGAACTCAGGACCTCTTGGCTAGTATACATGCTTAGTGCCCACACCCCTTCCACAAGCTCTGGGGCACCAGTTCCGTCATCCTTTCCTCACTCAATATACTTAACACCATTTTGGCTAAATAAGCTTAAATAAGCCGTTTGGCTTATAACTGCTTATTTGAATAAGCTGTTTCCCCAAGCTTATTTTTCCTAGGCTTGTCATCACTTAATATACTAGCTGTAATTTTTTCATAATTTTTACTTTTCAAATACTAATTATTTTAATTAATCCGTGTTTAATTAGTAATTAGGTAATATTAGATAATTAAATAGTTTTAATAATTTTTATTTTATAACAACATCTTTTTATATTTTTTAAAAGTCTTATAGACCATAGGGTCTTTGTAAAAAATAATTTCATAATTGTTACTATTCATTTCCTAATTTCTTTAATTAAAATTAGTTAAATAAATCTTAAATAATAAATAAGTAATTAATTAGTAAATTAGCCTAAATATAATTTTTAGAATAATTTTATAATTTTTTAGGATTCCTGAGATGGTTAATTAGTTTTATAAATTTTTTCATAATTTTATAAGTCATTTTGGTAATTTTAGTAATTTAAAATAGTTTATTTAGTTTAATTAAAATACTTAGTAATTAATTAATAAAAAACACATAAAAAGACAAAAATATTTATTTTTAATTTTTTATACTTTCTTCAAGTTCATTTAAGTTTTAGAAAATATTTTTGCAAGTTTTTAGTTTAATTTGTAGTTTTTATTTGTAGTTTAAATTAAAGATAGTTTTAAATTAAATAGATAAATAGTTTTTATTTAAATAATTAATATTAAATTCTAAAATAATCTAAAAAATAATTTTCTTTTTAAATTAAATTTTCTTTTAAATTTAAGTTTGTAGAATTTTCAATTTTACCCCTGTAGTTTAAATTTGCATTAAAACTCACCTTTTTCCCTGTACGTAGACGTAAGTTTTAATTTGTATACGTTTGTTTTGTTTACGTAACTGTTTAAAGTTTATTTGTTTATTTGTTTAAATTGTGTAAATCAGTAGTATAAATCAAACTCACCTTTGCCCATTCATAATCACCCGATCCCAAATTTCGTTTTATTACAGATTTCACGCCTCGTTGGGAAATACGACCCGAGGATACATTGTACTCCACGGAGCATTAGTCTAAGCTGTTTTTGACTTATTAACCTTTGTTAATAATAATCTGACGGTTCAGCACTGATCAATTACAGATCTACATTATGTATTTTTTTTTGTTTTTATGTAATTGTAATTGAATGGCTTTTGAAATATTTTATGTTTTAGTAATATCATTGGTTTTTTACGTGTTTTTATTTTATGACTGTCTATTGTATTAAAAAATGTTACTATCACATAATCTATTTTAAAGTTGTAATATTCTAATTCTGAAAAAATAGTATTAATGTTTCTAATTTTATTTTCACAAGTGAAAAACATTTTAACATGTGAAAATATGTGTTATATTTTTTTTTCACAAGTGAAAAATACTTTAACATGTAAAAAAATAAATCTCATGTATAATGTAAATGTTTTACTAGTGAAGGAATTTTTTACATGCAAAGAAAAAAAATGATATGTGAATTTTTTCACATATCAAGAAAAAGTAAATTATGAAACATATCAGCAACAAAATGGAATTAAACAAATCAAATTACAAAATATTTAAAAAACATAATAAGATAAAACAAATAATTAAAGTTATCCAGCAATTAAACTAGTTGTTAATAAAACATAGTAAAAGTTCATTGAAATTAAACAAAATAGGAGTTTATCGGCATTAGTTTTTGCCAAGAATAAACCATATCATCAACTACTCCAGTTCTAGTTAACTTCAATTTTCTTCGTCATCTAAAAAAATAAAAAACAAAAAATATTTTAATAATTAAATTAAATACAAATCAAAACATAAAAATAATAATCTTCACATAAAAATAAAAATATTTTAATAATGGCTGAACATTAATTTCTTCAATATAAATATATAATGTTTTAACATAACATTATTTCTAACCTGATGAAATTACAATGAATCCTTATCTTTATTAGCTTTTTCACCTGTGTTAATTAAAAAATCATAATATGTCATGATAATATTAGTTAATTAAGTTTTTTTTTTATTATAACTTAAAGTTAAACTAACTGTATATTCAATTAATGTACAATAAAAAAAAAAAAGAAAAAGAAAGTTAAACTAACTGTATATTCAATTTACCTTTTTTTTCTTCATTGTCAGAATATTGAAACCCTGGAAGAATATCTTCATTCACTGAAAAAATAAAAATTTTTTTTGGAAAATTTTATTAATTAATACTTGTGTCTGAAAATTATATTTATAATTTTTCTAACCTTTAAAGAAGTGAACTTTGGATGCTTCATTATACTTGGAAACATCACATACTACTGTTTCCAATGAATGATCATTATCACTATCTTCATCTGTTTCCAATAAATCATTAAAAATATTAGTTAATTCAAGTTTTTAATTATAAATTATTAAAAAGAAAATCTTTATTTTTTCGATACATTTTTCTAACCTATAATAACATCATCATGTTTTGAAGCTTCTTTAAAATCAGACACATCACAATAAACTTCCCAGAAACCAGCATCAGAATGTGTTTTTGAACCTGTTTTATTAAAATATAAATATTATTTACACTAACAAAAAAAATCGTATTAAAATTTTCACATGTCAATATAGAAGGAATATGCATACAAAGATATGGCCACATATCTTCACAAATTGGATTTTTATCCTTACACCTCCTTGCTATTTGTCTCTCATTTTTAACTATAAAATTATATAAAACTTCAGAATAATAATATTAAATAAATATATTAAATAAACTATATATAACATACCATGTTCACCTGATTCATTGGTTTTAGTAGTTGTATCTACAATAACATTAATATAAAATGTTAATTATAGTGTTTTTTATTAAAATATGAATATTGTTTAAAATACAAACATATAGAATGACATTTTCACATGTGAAAAAAATAGTTTTTCCACTCAAAACCTTAGTAACATTAAATTTTTTGAACTAACTATAAATTCTTTACAACAAAAATATATTATTCAAATCAATTTATTAAAAGATAATTACCAGAAAATTATTTAATAAAAATACTTTAGAAAATTAAATAACAAAAATTATAATTTGTTTAGATTTCTAAAGAAAACCATTAATAACCAAATTTAACAGAAAATTTATTTTCGAAAATTCGTATAACAATATGAAAAACTATTAACATAAAAAATACTTCATAGAACAAAGAATTAGAAATATTCAAATAACAGCAAAAAATATAAATAGATTACAGTAAATATTAAAAAAAAAAACGAACCTTTGGAAGCCATTAATAACAATTTTTAATCACAACTGATTGAAAATGAAAATGAAGATTAATCAAACTAGGGTTTCTGCATATGAAAATGAAGATTTAATGACATTTTATTTATAGTGTTATAATCTCATGGGCTTGGTTTTTGTTGGGCTGAAAAAAGGGATGAAATTTGAAAAAAGGCCCTACTTAAGTCCATTTTATATTAACTTTAAATTACAATTTATTACTCTCATAAATAATCTAGAATTTTATATAATACTGTATAAAATGTCATTCTTTTATATAATACTGTCAAGTTCTTTTATATAAATAATCTAGAATTTTAATGTCAAGTTCTTTTATATAATACTGTATGTACGTTTTTTGGTAAGTACTAAATAATCTAGAATTTTGATTCAATAAACACATTCATAAATATTATGCTATTTTAATCTAAAACCCTTTAATTCATTAGCCATAACAACATTGTTAGCTTCATCAATCTTAATACCATTTTGGGTTGTGTTATTGTTAAGCAAAGAAAGCTTATTCTTGTAAATATGAATAAACTAGTAAATGTGCCCGCGCGTTGCTGCGGGATGTTTTGCTAGAAAATTGGCACAGATTTAAGTGCTACACAAAAGATTAGTTAATACATAGATAGGTACAACGGTGTTGCACATAGCATAATCTGTGTTATACAAAAGATCCAGCATGCAAACTACATGCATTGCAGGTTTAATTTAAGTGCTACAGAAAAGATCAGTTGAGTTACTGCAATTTAAACATATTGCAGTCATAGTTTAAGTGTACACAAAAGATTAGCAAAGTGGTAGTTGCATATGTTTTGACATATATTAGTGCAGGGAAAGCACAAATATGGTGCAAAACATGGCATATTTTAATGGCAAATAGCCATCTTAATATTTACATAGCTGAGCTAATGGCTAGTCTTCTTTGTTCTATCTTGCAGATTTTGGTCTTCCTCTGATTGTAGCTGAAGCTTTGAGCGGTGCTGCATAAACATAATAAAAAAAAGGTGGCAGTTAGCTTTAGATAATTGAATAAGGCAGTTACTATTGGCTAACATGCAATAACTGAGTTTTAAAAAATAGTGCTTTGTTTGATGGTTAAGCACATATTGGCTGCAAGTTTGAAATGCAAAAAAAAAAAAAAAAAATACATAAAGCAACATTGTTTTTTGCTATTTTCTATGGATGAATGAATGAAGATCTGAGGATTTTTGGGAAACAGTAATTCTCGTGAGGAATTGTAAGCAGGAAAAGCAAATCTAGTGGAAATGTGTGGGTGTAATTGAAAGGTAGTGGAGAAATAGTTAAGTGGTTGTCTTTTTTTTCTTGGCTATTGGTGTGCATTATTTGAATGCAGTAACAGTATGTGTATGTCATTTGTTTTTTTATAGTCATAACATACATATGTGGAAATGAATGGCCAGTTTTATTCGTATTATTTTAAAACTATTTAGAAGATGTTATTTGGAGCTTACTGTTTTTAAGAGTAGGTGTTGAGGTCTGCAGAATTAGTAGGAAAAGAAAATGGCAAGGCGGCCTAAATGTGCGAAGCTCAGGAACGATTCCAATTCTAGTAATTGGCCAGAGATGTTGGCCTTTTATTGTCATGAAGCGTCAATGGAAGATATTCAAATGGCCCGACAAATAAACTCATTGTGTGTAAGACTGGTCGATATAATTACTGAGAGGTGTCGTTTGATTCAAGAGTTGGAGACGGTAAACAATTTATTTGCAGAGAAAATGGTAGAGCATTTAAAGGCACTTCAAACAAAAGATGATCAAAAGGTCGAGCATTTGGTAACATTGACAACTGAATTGGATTTAAGCGCTCGTGATAAGGAAGTATTTGTCATGAAGCTTAAGGGACTTATTGATTTCTAATCGTTCATATGGAATCTACATCTGTGTAATATGGATATGTAATATACTATGATGAATAAAACGAATAATAAAGACTGGAATGGCATATGAATGGTGTTATGTAGGTTTTTGGGCGTGTGTAATATTACGTTTATGTCATGTTTGCATGTGTTATTGTAAGATATTCTGAGGATGAATAAGATTTCAGTGTGTTTTGTATGTTTAATTATGTCTATGTTGCTTAAGCTTTGTTAGTGTGTGTTTCTAAAGAAGTTGGTATAAATAAAAGTGTTTTTTTTTACTGTGCAAATTTTTGTTTGTTTTGTGATAATTGTATTTACCATGTAATAGTGGCATAGTAATATGCAATTTTGTATTTATGTGACAGCTATTATAGAAGCAGTTTTTTAATAGTTTTGTTTACTGTCTATGGATTTTTTGGGTATATAAGGACATGCCTATGGATCCTTTTTTTTTTGCCCATCTATATCTCTTTAGTTTTATTAGAAGAATTTGTGAAACAAAATGTCGGCGACTTCTACGTTGGATCAGATTAAATTTGCTTGTAACTCTGATAGAACGGAGCATTGTTTCCGATTTTTGTTTATGCAAGATGGTGCTCAAATTGAGTTGTTTATTGCACGTTTGGAGGCAGAATGTGAGGCTGTGCGTATGAGGATGGTTAAATATCGACGTTTACTTCAAGAAGGAAGATTGCTTATCCGGTTTGATACTGCTGCTGCTGATGGGTTACGATGCACTTCGGAGGGACAGTATAAGGATGGTCTTATGCTGAATGCTTTGAATGATCTGCTTGAACTGGCACGTGAAGCGAGAGAAGAGAGGCTTGGGCATGTGTCTACAATGGAGCAGCATGGTTGATGGGTTTTGCTGTATGTTTCGAACTTTGTTTAGTGTAACTGGTGTGTGTGCTGTGGTTTAGATTTTGATATTGTCGATTTGTAATATATTATGTTGATGAATAAAAGTATGAGTAATTGTGTTTTTTTTTTTTTTTTTTTTTTTTTTTTTTTTTTTTTTTGTGTCTAATATTTTTTTTAATCTGGTGGTTTTATGTAAAATAATATGGAACTAAATAGTTTGTTATCATGGTTGCATTTAGGTTTGATAATTGTAGGGATTACTA
Source organism: Artemisia argyi (assembly GCA_030686995.1). Taxonomy (NCBI): domain Eukaryota; kingdom Viridiplantae; phylum Streptophyta; class Magnoliopsida; order Asterales; family Asteraceae; genus Artemisia; species Artemisia argyi. The sequence continues at coordinate 91,853,851 of CM060701.1, read as the reverse complement.
ATGTTGAATAACATGGGAAGTAATAGGTGATTTTCTTTATTCTGAGTGGGTGAATGAGTGAAGACAAATGTCACGGTCAGAAATAGTAAATCCTGTGATGTTGTGTAAGTGGGAAAAGCAAAATAAGTGTTAATATATGGTTGCAATCTTTTCAATTAGACTATGTATTTTGGCAGTTGGTATTGCTGTTTCATATATTATTGCGGCAGTTTTGATCTGTGAGTCTGTGAATTTGTGTAAGTGTGAATAGGTGATTTGCTGGTATTGTGGTGATGCAGTGTAAAGGTGTTGTATAAACAGTGGGTTGTTTTGTATTTGGTATCACGTGTAAGTAGAAAGATGCAGATGCATTTGTAAAATATTAAATTCAAAGATGCCAGTGTGTAACTTGTATGTTTAAATATTGATGTGTCCTATATTATTATTTTAAAAAATTTGAGGTGCATTGAAAGCAAATCTCCAATGAACAAAGCAAATCTCCAGTGAAACGTTCCAGTGCAGATGTTTCAGGGGTGGACAGGGTTGGTGTAACACTTTTTGAAGAAGCATAAACTGAATTTAGTTATCAGCAGATGAAATAAGCTACAATTAACTTATATTTAAAAAATAGAAAATAAACTTTTTGTTATAATATTCACCTCATCTGGCAGTATAGTTCGTAGTGGTTCTATACTTTTTGAAGAAGCATAAGCTGAATTCTTTCTCGGTCTACCTCTTTTACGTTTCATTACTTCACTTATCTCACCAACATTTTGTTTTTCTTCTGTAACTTCAAACATTAGGGGGATCTAGATGATTGATTTGATTTGCTAATACTCAACAAATATTATCCTTAATGTCATACACATTCGTTTAAACAATATTATCTTTGATACGAGTTTCAATTATCAAGAGCAAAATTATATAAATCAATCTCTAGTGCAATATTTTTTAGTTTTGTTTTTTAAATTAGTGACAATAAGAGCAAAATATTTTTTAGCTTAATTATTAATATACCTGTAGGAGCAGCATCTTTATCGTTATGTTGTCCACCCCTTTTTCTCCCCTTACAACCAAGTGATGTTTCACGAACCACTGTTTCTTTAGCAGCTTTGTACCTGTTTTTTTCCCTTTTTTCCTTATACTTTCATCAACATTTGTATACTCAGCATCAACATTTTGATTACCATATTTAGCTGAAGAAGTAGCATCTTTACCTGTTTCTTTTCTACCTCTTTTCTTCCCCCTTTTGTTGATTTTTTTATCAGCATTTTGATCCTTTGTAATTCCTTTTTGTTCTCTAATGGATGATCTTGTAGTACGTTTTTTAGTTGAAACATCTTCAGACATTGGATTTTCATTTTCAATGTTGTTAACATTTTCTTCTATATTCTGAATGTTGACATCATCTGTTTCTGAAACAATTTAAAATTTTATATATAAATATAAAATTCTTTTTCAGATTCAATTTCATACAAAATTTTTATGTAACTAAAAAAGCAACATATGTAAGTTAAATTATGTACAGAATCTCCTTAATTATGAAAATAGTTGAAGCAGCAGCAGCATCTTTACCTGTATTGTTTGCATGTTCACCAACATCATTATTTGCAGCAGCCAGAGTTTCATCTTCAGCAACATCATTTACATCATTTCCAAATGTGCAAACAACTTCAGGTATTGGATTTTCATTCTCAATGTTTTCAACATTTTCTTCATTATTATTAATGCTTAAACCATCTGTTTCTCTCCCACAATCTTGACTTCTGATTTCTGAAAAAATTTAAAATTTTGTAGATAAATATAAAATACTTTTTCATATTTATTTTTATAATTAATGAAGTATTTTATATAACTAAATAAGCCAACATAAGTAATAATTTTTAACATGTGCAAGTAATTGTTTTTCACATGTGAAAGTATTACAAAAAATTTTCACATGTAAAAGTATAAAATTTTTTCACATGTGAATTTTTTTTTTCTTAATACTCAATCATAATAGACAGAATACTCAAGCATAATAGACAGAATACTAAAGCATTTTTACCTGTATCGTTTTCATCTTCAGCAACGTCATCATTTTCACCAACATCATTTACATCATTTTGTTCGTTTGTTTCATCATCATTTTGATTATCTGTTTTCATTAAATCATGTGAACATTTTTAAATATCAATATACAAAATGTACTCTAGTTTTAAAAAATATTTTAAATGGATATATTACTAACCTTTATTATTCACATCATTACAAAAGATATCATCAAATTTTCCTTTCAATTCCTTTATGTTTTCATTGTCAGGAAACTTTCTTATTGATTCATTTAAAAACTCGTTCAACTTTTTCTTCTCTTCAATCAACAAGAATATTTCTGATTCTATTTTTTCTTCTGCAAGCTGTTTAACAAAAACAAATTAAAGTTTATACACATGTAAATTATTATTTATTGAAGCATATAACATTAAATGTTTTTTTCACTTGTGAAAGTGTTTTATTCAAAATTTTATTTTAAAAAGTACCTTCGACTCTAAGCCACTCGTGCATATATCCTCTTGATTTGGTAATAAACCAAAACCTCCAGCCTCAAGTTCTATCTTCTCTCTATATTTCATATAAACCGATTTCCATTCTGTAATAGCTGGCCTTTGGCGAGAAACAGGAAAACGATCACATCTAGTTGAATCTAGATATAACAGCTGCATGATAAATATTTATATTAACATTAAATTCATTCAAATGAAATATTTTTCATATTTTCTTTGTATATTAGTAATGAGTACTTACTATCATGAAAGTGATTGGACCGATGAAATTCCTGGAAAGTTTGTTATCCCACTTGCGTATACTTGTTGCCAAACAATCTATTATGAACTTGCACCAATTTAAAGTTTCTGCTCTATCAAGTACATTATCATTTACTTTCTTCAAAACATTTAAGCAACATGCTCCTGAAGTTTCACACATCCCCATAGTATTTGCAAAGAGCATCAAAAAGTTCATTTTAAACATCTTCCCACAATCTTTTGTTCCAACTATAACATCCATGATATCATTTGGGCGGACGTCATTTTTTCCAGGCTTACTTTCAAACTGTTGAAACCAATCTTTCAAGAAAGGATCATCTGCATTTCTTTCTTCCAGAGTATCTATTGCTTTTTCTCCAAACGGTATACCCAGAATATCATGACTTTTTGTTCTGTAACCTTTATATTACCATTGCTTGTTGGTAATTGCATTTTTTTCAACATCTAGGTTTGAAATAACATAATGCCCTAAAGCACCCAGAATTTCATGTATCTTCATCCCAATTAAACTTCCAAACCCCATTTTTATTAAACATTTTTTTATTTTAGGATTCAAGACATTCATAGCAGAAAACAGTGCCGTTGCTGCTGTCTTTCTTCTAATAGAAACAATTTTTTTAGACTTAATTTTTCTTTTTTTCTTATTTTCCTTATTAATTTTTTCTTTTTTTCAACTAGAAGTTTCTGTACTATTCTTTCCCTTACTTTTTCTTCCTTTTTTTTACTTCTTGTTCCTTCATCCAGTATTTCTTTTTGACTTCTAGTCATTCTTTTTCCAATAACTTTCTCCTCAGCAATTTTCTTCTTCATATCTAATTTCTGATAAGATATACAAACATTTAGGTTTTTATTTATACATGATACTATCATTAACAAAACTAGTATTTTAGTATAAACAAATCTAGCATTTGTTTAAAGTTTAAATATACAAATAATTACATACACAAAAAAGGAAGAGTAACTTAAAATCTAAAGTAATTTGTAAGGCATTTTCTTCACATATGAAGATATACTAACTCATACAATTTAAATCTATTAATCAACTATAGTGCAGTTTCTTAACATATGAAAATATTTAATCTTAAACACATCATTAATAAAACTATTTTAACACTACAGTTTACTCATATTTAATTACAATAGTATCTTAACCTACCTTATAAATGAATAATAATCTACTAATATTTTAATGTATAACAAACAATGTTATTTTTTAATAAATTAACATTTTTATCTTATTTTTCACATGTGAAAACTTATGATTTTACTACTAAATTACTTGGACAATCTCTTTTCTATTCTTAAAATTTTGTTACTTTGACAATTTCTTCTAAATCATTAATTTAGACAATCTCTTCTCTAATCTTAAAAATTAAAATAAAACAGATAATCCAAACAAGTAACTGTCAGTTTGCACTTTTAAATACATCAGAACTACACAAAAATCCAAATCACTAAACGACATTTTTTATTCTATAAATTCATATATGTAGAAAAAGTATATGAAAAACCACGATCAAAATATTAAGTAGTATGAAATAGTACCTTTTTTTTTAAGATGATGAATCTTGCTTTTGATTTTGATCAAATATCATGAAAATGAAAGCAGATAATTTTTTTCACTGTTTTTTGTATATGTACGTTTGTGTTGATAGGATTTGTAGGTGTGAGTATTGTATGGATGACTTTTGACTGAGTTAGGTGTAGTTGAATTATGACTATGATTATTTTTTATTAAATATGATTTGTTTTTAAAAAAATTGTTTTTTTAGTTAAGTGTTTATTAACATCTACCATTAAGTATCAGAAATCTTGGTTACCAAAAAAAAAATGTTTTTGATTTTTTTTGTGCCTAAAAAATACTAACATAAACATGTTTTGATTTTTTTATCTTAACTTTTTTGTTTTGCTATTAAGATCTAGCATTAGGATTCCTACATATCTTATATTATAAAAAGAAATGTTTAATGATTGAAAAGTTCAACTTTTATTAATATTTTTGACATGTGAAAAAATACAAAATATTTCAACCTTGACAATATTTTCGCATGTGAAAAAATACAAATTACCTTACTAACTATGATTAATGTCCAGCTACTCCATCAATTCTAGGTTGATATTTATTACTACATGTTCACTTATAGTAATAGTAGTTGCAACATAATACTAGCTACTTTGTTTTTTATTAACGTTTTTACTAATGTATTTAAAATATGGGAATGTTTAAATTTTTAATAACAAATTTACTATTAATATTACTATATAACTTTTATAAGTTAACAATTGAAAAGTTCAGCTTTGTGAATATATTCACATTTGAAAAACTACAAATATTTCAAATTTGAGAATATTTTCACATGTGAAAATTTGAATGTTAATCAAATTTATAGTAATGGAATGATTAAAAGAATGATGATAAACTAAGTTTCTTCACATGATTAGTCAATCTATAAAAAATATAAAAATGCTTAAAATTTTAATAACATAAAATAAAACCTGTTTTTTAATAATATAAACTGTTGTAAACTGTAAAACTATAAACTAAAACATAAAATATAACCCCAATCTATCTATATCCTTCACAACCAATGTATAAATGTATTGTGTAAACAATTTGTCACTAAAATCAGAAGCAATCTTGCTCTAACCTTCAATCAACTATCTTCACGTTCTTTCCTGTTAGCAATTCCATCTTGGATCATTTTTTTCCTTTCATTTACTGAATTATCTTCAAATACTTGAACAAGCTTCAAAAAGTTATTCTTTAACACATTCAGATCAGACAATAGAATCTTGGCAGCAAATCTTGATCTCAATAAATTCAGTTGTTTTTTTTGATTTGGAGACTCCAAACAAAGACCACAATCCCAATCTTCTAAACCATTATAACTTTCCATATGAAGCATTAAAAAAACGCCACAATCAACATGATTTTTTTTTGGTCCTCCATTTCATTTGCATCCTTGATGGGTTGGTATTTCTAATACCTTCAGTTTTTGGATGCCTAACTCGATCTAAATAGGCAACAAGAACTTTTTTCAGCAAAAATAAAATAATAAAAATAAAAAGATGATAATTATGGCGATGAGTATACTTACAAATCAAAAATTCTAAAGAGGTCTGAGGTTGTATGCTTAGGTGAATAGAGGACTGAGGTTGTATGCTTAGGTGAAGGTCACAGGACAAGATTGCATCTAAAATTCTAAAGGTTGACATGTGAACAGAATTCTAAAGATGAGTTTTGTTTTAACAGATAAATAGTGGGCTGAGGTTGTATGCTTAGGTGAAGGACACAGGACGAGATTGCATCTAAAATTCTAAAGATTTACATGTGAACAGAATTGATAAAATATACTTACAATTTGTTCAGGAATGCCATAGTATCTTGTAGCAAAATCAGCTCCAAGTGAACTATTGTCAATAACTTTAAATGAACCATTTTTGAAATCCACACATATAAGGTACATGTGTTTTTCATGGCAAACAAGGAAGAAAAGCTGCATTAAAAATAAACGTAGCTTACAAATTTGTTAAACTTAAATATAAAAGTTTATGAAATGTAAAAAATTTTAAAACATACCATGTCAAATGTTTGCAATGACGTAAGATGCTTTTCATCTTTTCTAAAACTTTCATTAACTCTTTTTGTAAACTCTTGTAACTTCTCCTCATCAGTGTGCTTTCCTATAAAGTATGCTGGATTCTGTATATAAAATAATGAAATTATTGTATGTAAATATGATAAATACTTAAAATATATAGTTATATATAACAAAATCACTTACAATTACTGAAACTTAAAAGAAATATCTGGACAGTAACGTATCATCTTCTTTATATAATTCCAAAATATTGAGAATTTCTGACCATATGTCAATGACATTCGTTGATAACTCCAAACTTGGCGTTAATGTTTCCATGTCAAAATGAGTTAAAGACTCGCCATTTACAGTTTCAAAAATTGGTTCCCTGAAATATATGAAACAAAAATAAAATAAAATTAGGCATTGTTAATTATTTGGATAGATAAATCATTTCTGGAATTTTCTAAAGTTTCTTTAAGAAAGCATACCATTTAGGCCCAGTCATTGCGAACAATGTATAAGCAACAATTTTTTCATCTTCTGAAAGAATGTTTTTAATGTTCACAGGTTTATACTGAAAAGGAGAAACCCGATCAGGTCCATCATAAGAATGATCTGTAACACCCCCAAAATACCGCAGCGGAAGACTGTGTCATAGGGGTGCTACTTCATAATACAAAGTACAAGTTATAGAAAACGAACTCTAAATGAGACATTTTGAAAAGTTACCATTCGATTAATGAATTCAAAGTTACAAACATGAGATTCCAAAGTATGATACATAAATGTATACAAAATGTTTTGAATGGTAAATGATAAAAGCGTAAGTCTTCAGAACATGCAGCTTGACTCTAAGTTCCACGCACTAGCTATCGCCTTACTAACCTGAGATAAACATGCTAAAGTGTCAACACAATGGTTGGTGAGTTCATAGAGTTTGTCTTAAAACAGTTAAAAAGCCTTAAAAGAATATTCACACAGCAAAGGCATTGAGAATCCACTCAGTTACAAGTCCCGCCATAAGAGACTTGTAACCTGTGTGTTCACAACCCACTGCTACAATATAGTATGATTAAGACATGTATAAGTTCATCAAAACAATTAAGCAATTAGTCGTGAGTCTACTCTTCATCTCCGAAGACCTCACGTTTATGATGTATCCAACATTCGCAAATGTTAGGATGTATCAATAGCCTCAATGGTCATCCAACAACTTAATTTGGAGCCACCGGAAGTCTCAATGGTCATCCAGCAACTTAATCTGGAGCCACTGGAAGTCTCACAATCAAGTATAATGCAATCATGTATATATGACATCAAGTATAATGCGATCAAGTATAAGACAATCAAGTATAAAACAATCAAGTATAAAACAATCAAGTATAAATGTTTTGAGTATTTGTACAAGTAAGCAAGTAGTTGTGCATGTATCCCCCCCAAAGAGTTAAAACAAGTATGAAAAAGTAGGGGCTATGACTCACCTTAAGTCTATGTAATGAGAAATGAAAGTGGTAGCCGAATCACGAAAGTCTCTAAGAGCAGCCTATAATAGAACGTTGCGACTTAGGTTTGGAGTAACGTCTAAGAATACGACGAATTGCCTATATATGTCTTGCATAATGTTCATGATGTAGTACTTAGTATATAGTGTAAGTCGTTGAATATAAGTGGTCTATGAAACATGTATAGGTTGTAAATCTCTTACTACCGTTCGGGCCGACATAATTCAGAAGTCATGGAGTAAACGTTCGAGGAGCCAGGACACTTTAACTCGTAAATCCACAACTCGTCTTGACGGCTTACTCAATGAACTCCTCACATGAGGCTCCCTACTATTGTAGTATTCGATAACATATATATAAGCTTTTCGATCTTTAATAGTTATATGGTCTTTAGCCGTGGCTTTGCCGTGACCTTGGTCATTGTTACCATAGTCTTGAGACTCAACCTTGGCTTTAGCCATGGTTGTGGTCTTGGCTTTAGGTCATTAGACCTCTTGGTCTTAGTAATTCATAACTATAATATAGTGACTTTGGTCTAAAAATGGGCTGTTAAGAATTTGAAGACATTATCACTCGGAAAGCGTTTTCAGGGCTCGAGCTTCTTTGTTCCTGAACGAAAACGTCGTTCCGGACAACTTTCGTGTTTTAACTTTTTGATGAATCGGACCAGAAGTGGGACTTTCAAAATCATAATTTGATCAGAATGCAATTTAGGCAGTTTTGCCGTTTTGGTTTCGCTAACTTCAAACGGTCATAACTTTTGACTCGTATACTCGTTTTGGGTGATTCAAATTGCTATGTTTTCCTTGTTAAGTCCTCTTTAACAATAAGTAAGTGTCAAATATCAAAGTTATACTATTGTGGTCGTGGTTTTCCATAAAAATCACTAGTTTGCTTGTTTACTTGTCATAAGTTAACATATGTATACCAATACTCGTTTTACTAGTTTTTATACATCATGAACACAACACAAAGACCATATATAACATGAAAGAAACATAATAAGCATGAAAATGATATTGAGCAAGAAAGTGTATAAGGGTTTCTTACAACTTTTGGCTTTCTTTTAAGAAAGGAAGTCAAGTATGAACTAGGACACTAAACCTATGCTTGCAAACCCTTCACCATAACTCTTGTAACCCTTGCTAGCCTTGATCTAACCCTTGTGAAAACCATTTAACTTCAGCCCTAGTAACCTTGTGTAGCTCCTAATTCAACCATGGAATCACCAAACAAACTTGAGAACTAGGTAGAGAATACTAAGACCTTGAACTTTGTAGTGTAACTTGTATATTGAAGATCAAAGGATCATGGTGCTATGATATAAGGGTGTGGAGTTTTTGTGGTGAATAAAGGAAGAAGAATGAGCTTGTATTTATACTATGAATGAGGAGGTTAGGAAGGTGCTTAAACTTGGAGACAAAGTTGTAATTAAGTAAGATCTAATGGCTAAAGTCAAGATTTAACCACACATGGTGACTCCCCCCCCCCCCTCCTAAGTCGGTTTGTATATGGATAGGGTGACTAGATGAGTAGTCATGGTCTTTGGATGATAATATCCTAAGTATGTAGCTAGTTTCGACTCCGTAAATTGCTAACCGTAAGTTTTTAAGTCACGAAACGTAAAATCGGGTATCCTAAAAATATGAAACTTATAAATATGGTTAAACATGTCAATATAGTCCATAATAAAATATAAAATGAGTGGTAGGTTCTATCGGGTGCGAAAACCCTGCTAAAAACTGGAAACACGGGTCTAAAACGCGCAATTCGCGTAAAACGCTGAACTGAAAAATGTAAAATTCTGAAACTTTTGGAATTGTCCTAAAATGATAGAAAATCATTTTTCTATTGTTTATAATATTTTATGGATATATCGGGATGCTGGAAGGACATTTAAACCTAAAAGTAAATCTCGGACACGGCTTTGTGATTTTTGCAGAAATGATGCGACGAGCGTCAAACTCTCGGATTATCGTTAAAATAGTTTAACTTACGAGAATATGAAATAAAAATTTCTGAGATGAATAGTGAAAAGTGAATAGTAAAAAGTGAATAGTGAAATTTTCGGGAATAAAAGTTAACCTGAAATTGCGAATTGTTACATGATCTTCAGCATTATACATAGAACATCCTATATCTGAAAGAAAATAAACAATGTTATTATAAAAATAAATATAACTTAAAATTGATATTTTTTCACATGTGAAAAAATTAAAAAATTAAGATTACAAAAATTGTATGTTTTTTCACATGTGAAAAATGAAATAATTATTTGTTGTATAGTTTGTTTTATTTTCTTTAATATACTTTGAAGATTTTGTATAAATATTGTACTTGAAAATTGCCAAAAATGTTAATTCAATATTTTTACAAACCATACAAATTTAATATAAAGCTAATAAAGGTTAAGTTATTTTAAATTTATCAACTTTTTAAAATAGCTAAATCTATATTTAATACACTTTCTTCTGCTTCTTTTCAGTCATCATCTTTTGAAGTAGTAGTATCAACTTCAGATTTTATCTTACTGCTGGATGTCGCATTATTTTCAATTGTCACTTCATCTTTCTCTACTTCTTTGTTCTTTTGTCGACCTTCAACATTAGCGAGTACTGTTCCTTGATCTAATTTGAAAAAACAAAAAAATAGAGTGTAACTAAATAATATTTCTTCAAATGATAATAAGTCCGTAATTCATCAACTTTTTAAAAATAACAAACCTGTTAATACATTTTCTTCTGCTTCCTTTGAAGAATCTCGAACAGCAAACTGAGAATTTTGAACCGATTTGACAGAATCTAAAATTTCCTCAGTTTGAATCTCACTTTTTTCAGTTTGAACTTGTTGAACAGTTGGTATAGAATTTTAGTTGGTGTCCCAACTTCATTTTCATTTTCTGGAGTAACATCTTTCACCAATTTGTTATCTTCTTCTTTATTTCTTTCTGTAAGTTCAACACTAGCCAATACTTCTTCATTTTGAGATTTAGTGTTTTCACTGACACCTTCTATTGAATAAGAAGACTCATCATTTAGAACACTCATCACGCTTCCAGTTTGAAGAACATTTGCTTCAGATTCTTGAGTTTGTAGCCCAGCTTCACATTTATCTTCTTGTATAACATTTGGTGCAGAATCTTTGATTGGTGGCACAGATTCATCTTCATGTTCTTGTTGTTTTTCAAAATCTTTTTTAGCTTGTTCAGTATCAACACATATGTGTTGTTCATCTATCTGGACCTCATCCTCTGTAACTTTATTTTTTTCTTCTACACATTGGTTTTCTTTTTCAACTGTATCGCCAAATGATTTTCCATCAATATCAACTTTTACTTCATCTTCACATTCAGTTGTCTGAGAATCTTTATCACCATCAGTTGTTTGTTCATTAATTTGATGATTATCAGAGGAACGTTCATTTCTATCTTCTTGTTCTTCGTTTTCGGAAACAGATTTTTCTTCTTGATTCACACTCTTTTTATGACGATATATTTCGAAGCAATTATCATGTTCCTAATAATTAAAAAATTTCATTAATAAAAATGTAATATAATTTCACATGTGAAAAATATATATAATTATTGAGATATCAAGCAAAGTATAATATTTTGACATGTGAAAGTATTAACTTTTTATCCCAAGTGAAATTTTCAATTTTCACCTTTGAAAAATTAACACAGAAATAAGTGGTTATGATGTATTGTTAATATAATTTTCATAAGTGAAAAACTGACCCAGCAACAATAATAATATGAATATAATAATTTCACATGTGAAAGTATAAACTTTTTATCACATGTACGTATTTTATAGTAAAAATATGCATGTATAATATTTTCACATGTGAAAGTATCAACTTTTTATCCCAAGTGAAATATTAATATTCACATGTGAAAAATTAACACAGAAATAAGTGTCTATGATCTATTATTATTATTATAATTTTCACAAGTGAAAAACTAACACAGCAATAATAACAATATGAAGTTAATAATTTCACATGTGAAAGTATTTATTTTTAATCACATGTATGTATTTTATGATTATCAATGGAATTTAAATTTTACCTGGCTTTCATCTGAACTTATTGAATCATCATTCATTTTATTAACTGCAGCATCAACATCATCTTTATCTGCCATATCATTATCTTCCACAAAATCACTTGTGCTAATACCCTTTTTAAATTCTTTCAAAATTCGTTTCAAGTTTGATAAACCTTCTTTCAAACTTTTACTTATACTGCCCATTTCAACATATATGTTGTTATAGCTCCTTTCAATCTTTTCTACAAAATCCTAAAAATTCAAAATATTATACATGCTTAGCACAAACATCAGTACAATCCATGGATAAAAAATATTTTAAATTATATAATATTATAATATTTTTTTCATATGTGAAAAGATTATAAATAATATTACACAAAAAAGTACCTTTGACTCTAAGCTATCTATGCAAGCATCATCTTGTTTTGGTAATAAACCAAACCCTCCAGACATAATTTCTATATTCTCTCGATGCTTCATCGAAATTGTCTTCCATTCTCTGATAGCTGGCCTTACGCGTGGAACAAGAAAAACATCACATCTTGTAGAATCAAGATATAACAACTACATAAAATAAAAATTATGTTAATACAAATGAAATACCTTATGTATGTTATTATAAATAATACATGATTACTTACAGTCATAAAAATGATTGGACCAGTGTAGTGGTTAGTAATTTTATTATCCCATCTTTTTACACTTTTTTTCCAAACAATTTATTATGAACTTGCACCAATTTATAGTTTCTACCCTCTCAATGACATTATCATTTATTCTCTTCAAAATCTTCATGCTGCAAGCTCCTTGAGAGTCACACATCCCCATTGTATTTGCGAATAACATTAAAAAGTTCATTCTAAACAACTTCCCGCAATCATTAGATCCAACTATGACATCTGTTATATCATTCGGTCGGATGTCATTCTTTCCTGCCTTAGAAGGGAATTGTTGAAACCACTCTTTGATGAAAGGATCATCTGCATTTCTTTCTTCTAGAGTATCTATTTCTATTTCTCCAAACGGTATACCCAGAATATCATGAACTTTTTGTTATGTAACCTCTATAGCACCATTAGTTGTTGGTAATTTCATTTTTTTAACATCAAAGTTTGAAATTACATGATATCCTAAACAACGAGGTATATCATGAATCTTAATTCCAATAAATCCTCCAAATCCCATGTCTATTAAAACCTTTTCCCTTTTAGCATTCAGAATGCTTATTGCATAATATAGCGTCGTTGGTGCTGTTCTTGATCTAAGATTAGGAATGTTGTTTTCCTTCTTTTTCTTTTTTCGTTTTGGTTTATATTCATCATCATCATCTGTGTTTTCCTTCTTTCTCTTACAATTACTTTTCCTTGCACTTTTCTCTTTATGATCATCATCTATGTCTTTCTTTTTGTTTGAAGAAGAACAATCAATTTTGTTTTTTCCTTTATCTGTATCATTTTTTAAGATGCAAAAAGTGTATTAACAGTTGAACAAGTATACTTAGATTATATTAAAACTTTTTTTTACAAACACTCTTCTGTTAATTTTCACAAGAAATTCTAATATACACTAAAGTATTCTATGATTATCTACTGTAAATTAAATTATAATTATAAAAAACTTACCATCAACAGAAACATTAACTGAAGATTTTCTTGGTCTTCCTCTTTTACGTTTCTCTACTTGTTTAGCACCAGTTGGATCGTCACCAGCGGAATCTTTCATAAGAACTGGTATACGAGTAGCAACTTCAATAAAAAGAAAATGTAATATTAATTATAATGTTTATATTAAATATATTTTATTAGTTTTAATTCAATAAAAATAATTAATTTAAAAAAAATAATTAATTTATGTTAAATTACCTTCAACAGTATGATCTAAATCTATATCCAAATCTTCATTTGTAGAAGTATAATCTTCAACAGTATGATCTGAATATGAACTTTTTTCTGCAAAACAAACAAAATAGATATTTGCATTCAAATCAAACTGTATTTTTTTGTGTTTTTTGTTGTTATTATCATCATGAATAACTATCAAAGTCATTGTTTCATTCCTTTAGTAACATACTCAACGTGCCCTGAGAAACTTTTCTCCATCTGCATAATCATATATTTTCCTTCTAAATGTTTTATCACTATAATCTCAATAAATTCATTACAACATCGTATCAAACAATTCATTTAATTATAATAAAACTTATTGCCAAACACATTAGTTTGTATAACATTTGATTAAACACAATAAATTAAATTATAATTATAAAAAAAACTTACAAACAACATAAACAAATTCATTACAACAACATATAAGACAATTCATTTCATTATAATAAAACTTATTACCAAACACCCTAGTATGTATATTCATATAATCAAGACAGAAATTAGTATTCTACTCTAATATAACATTTGATTAAACACAATAAATTAAATTATATTTATAAAAAAACTTACCATCAACTGATGCTGTATAATTCTTCTCACTATTTTTCCTTTCTATACTTTTTCTTCTTCTTCTCTCGTAACATTTTATTTCTGAACAAAAATAAACAATTAATAACAAAAACTAACACATCAATAGTAATAATTTGAACAAGAAACTCACTTTCACTAGTCGTATCTTCTTTTTCCTCCATTAAATTGGTAGAAAACTAGGGTTTAAAATCGATTTGGGGGGTTTTTTTTTTGTTAAAGAAATTAGGATACAGTACGTCCTTTTTTTCGTTTTGATGTTTATTTTGGTGTAAAAATTTTCAAATGTCGTTTAAATGTGTGTTTTTTTTTATATTATTTTGATAAAAATGGATATTTCGTCATAACTGTTGAATGATGTCTATTATTTTCAAAGTCAAAGGAATATATATTCGGTTAAATGGTTTATAATTTTTTAGTTATTTTTTTAATAATTACTTTTTTTAATTAATAATTATTGAATGATGTTTTAAAACAAAATAACTTTCTCATGGATAAAAAGGTATTTTTTTAATTTAGTATTTTTAGAATTGTTGCCAAACAAGCTTTTCATGTAAATTATTTTTTCTTACTGCTGGTCGCTACTAAACGCTTCCTTAATACTTATAGACAAACATTACTTATAAATGGTATTAAAAATAAGTAATTAACAAAAATTTATAACCCACTTTCATTCTTATTCTTTAGTCATAGTCTTTAAAAATGAGCTAGTTAAGTGTTATAATAGGTTAATAATACTTATTTTTTATATTGGAGTGGTTAGGATAGTTTGAACTGCTATTAGAGTTGTTGCCAAACAAGCTTTTAATATAAATTCTTACCTCTTACTGCTTGTTGCTCCTAAACGCTTCCTTAATGCTGGTAGACAAACATTACTTATAAATGGAATTAAAAATAACTAATTAACAAAAATTCATAACCCACTTTGCGATTATTATTACACTCTTTTATATTGGGCTTTAAAAAACATATTCTTTAGTCATGGGCTTTAAAAATGAGCTAGTTAAGTGTTATAGTAGTTTAATAATACTTATTTTTTTATATTGGGCCATTTTATTGGATATAGTCTAAAATAATCAAAAAGAGCTTATGACCCAAATTGTTTTTTATACTTTATCCATGGGCTTAAAAATTAACCAATGGATATATTAACTTTATATTTTAGGCCCTTTCAAATAGCTCATGCAAAACATTTTTGATTAAAAAGTTATATACTTGAAATTATGTTTTAAAAAATTAATAAATTATAACATGTTTTTAAAGAAATTATATATAAAGATACTTCAAACATAAGTTTTCTTTTTTCAGATAAAAAAATTTTGTTAAATAAATTTTTTTTTACAAGTGAAAACAAATTCTCTTTAAGCTGACTTTGTTTTTCACAAGTGAAAATAAATACTGTTTTTTTTTATTTTATTTTTTTATTTTTAAAATTAAAAAAAATGTTCACAAGTGAAATATAAATATTAAATGTTGTATTTAATTATTTACCTTTTATAGCCATAGGAAAGACCGTCAACCCCAATTCATTTCTCCGGTCTTCAAAAAAACCGTCACCCCCAATTCTTCACACACTCACTCAATCTCTCAAAAATTACCATAATTCAAATCAAAACACTTAAATTCAAAGTACAATTAAATGTCGAATAAAAGCAAAGGAATAGCTGATGACAACTATTATTCCGATAAAAGAAAAAATAAATCTGATAAGCGGAAAAATAAAAACCCTAACGTAATAATTATTGATGTTGAAGATGACAGTGAAGATGAAGATTATATTCGTGAAGACATCAGCAGTAATTATTCATTTTCATTTTCAATTTTCATTTTTAGGAATTTTTTGTTTCTTTAATGTTTCTTATGTTATTGATTTTTAATTTTTTCTTTATGAATATGTTATACAGTTTGTTTTTATTATAATTAAAGATTAATGAGATGTTAATATGAGACGTTGCATTAGCTTTTTCAGAGGTGGACCTTTTAAGGGGCAGGGGAGGGTCCCGGCCCCCTCAAAAGTTGCGGCAACTAGTTTAAATATTATAGGTTTTAAGGGTAATTTAATTGGTTTGACAAACAAATCTCCGATTCGGCCATCCCAAAATAAATTCGGCCACCCCAAAATAAGTGTTCAAGTTCCGCCACTACTTTTAATAGTGAAATGTATATAGTTTATATGATTATTAAACTTTTTTAAAGGAAGGAATTAGTGTTTATAAGAAATTATAGATATGCAAAGACAAAGGCGGAGCCAGGAATTTATATTAAGGGGGGCCGTAATTTTTTTTATATAATACGAGTAGTAACATACAATTATTAGATCGCCAAAACTATGTGAACTAACTTCTAACTTATCTCATAAAGTAATCAACCCGTTAAATGGGCTGAGTTGCATTTGATTATATACTGAACTCTAGATATGTTACGATAGCAATGACAACTGGTGCATACTATTTCTATTTGATGAGTTACTTGCTTTTAATTTTTAATATAGTAAACCTTTTAGTTTAAAAATTATTTAGACGAAATCTCTATAGTTGAAATTATTTGTATCACTAAAGGAGTACATATTCTTTAATACAACATATAAATCAAATGGTACTTAGAGAAAATTCTATGTACGGTGTAACAAGTTTTTCTTGTTAATAATAAGTGTTATTTTGTGTCCAACCAAAGTTTTTAAACACTAAATTTAAGATTGGGGTGAAATCGTCAAGTAGTAAATATAGAAGGGGCTAGACTAATTTACATTTAACAAGGGTCACAATGAACGAAACAGCCCATCTCTGTTTTTTCATATCCACAAAGTAATACATATCCACCTTTTTGGTCGTCTTCTCCATTAAAGAACAACCCATCTCTGTTTTTTCAAGCAAATAATAAGCTCATTAGCTTATTAAGTCTATGTACTCTGTCATAAACACAACCTATGAGGTGGTTTTGTTGGGCAGGTTGGGGGTGGCCGAGCACCCGCCAGCCACCCCACTGGCTCCGTCCCTGTGCAAAGATGAGATGTTTAATTAGTGTTTTTTGTTATGAAATATTGAAATCTATATTGCTTTTAATTTTTTATAGATTAATTTTTTTTAGGGATTTTATTGATGAGTTGTAATTTGTGATTTTGATGTGTATTTACTATTTAGGACTTAAATTTATTATTAATTTTGGGTTTTTTGCAGAGAATAAATCTTACGAGACATGAAAAAAAGGTATCAATAGAGAAGCATCTAAGAAGGAAAATCAATCATCTGTTGATGGTAAGTTTCAAATCAGTATAGATTACAATGCAGAAGTTTCTGCACTTCTTGTGCTCAGTTAATAAATGTGTTAGTATTCTGAGTGAGTGTTCAGTTACTAGATGTGTTAGATTATTTGTCAAATGTTACTTTCATTTAGCGTATTAGTAAAAATTGTGACTCAACATTATAATTATCTAGCAGGTGAAGTAAGCAAACCTAAGAGAGGAAGACCGAGGAAGAGTCATCCTAAAATTCCTTCTTCTGCTTCATCTGCATCACCTGCTTCTTATTCTTATTCACCTACTACAAATAAGAAAGGCCAAGAAAAGGATATAGTTTTTAGAACAAGAAATTCGCCAAAAGTTTTGTACAACGTGTTGAAGAATTTAACATGCGGTCAAAGGAAAGAATTAATTGATATGGGATTTGGCTCACTGTATGGGATGAATATAGATGTACTTTCTGGTAAAATTGGAAATTTTGTAGTGGACAACTTTGAACCAAGTGAGATGAAACTAAAGTGCAACAATTATGATATTCTAATAACTGCAGAGTCTTTTCATAAAGTGTTGGGTGTACCAATAGGGGGTTTGCCTATCAATGATTTGGTTAAGAATAAAGAAGTGGAAGGTTCTATAAGCAAAAGATGGTATAGTCAATTTCCTACTAGGAATCCAACACCAAATAGAGTTGCTGATCTTATTATAGAAAATAAAGTTGAAGGAATTATGTTCAAGATGAGTATGCTTGTTTTATTTTCCAACATATTTGGATTAGCAGGAACCGATGGACAGTGTAGACCTAGTCTAATTGTTCTTTATATAACTGAAGAAACGAAAATTGATAAAATTGATTGGTGCAAATATGTTTTGGATTGCTTGAAGATAAGCAAAGAAGGTTGGAATAAAGATTGTATAAATAGTTACTATCCTGGTCCTGTCACAGCTCTGATCGTAAGTGCTTATATCTCAATATTATGTAAAAAAAATTTCTCAGTATTCAAATGTAAAAAAAATTTGTTTATACTTGAATAAAAATGTTTGAATAGTCGAATTTGTATAATTAATTTTTTTTATAATATATATTAAACTTTTTCACTTGTGAAAACAATTATTTGTAATATTTAATATTTTAGAAAAATAATGATTCTTGCTTTATTTTGCAGCTTATATATATTCATTCTACAAAGTATGATTCAGACCTCAAGGCTCATGAAGTTCCTTCAATACAATTTTGGAATTCTGATGATATAAGAAGGAGGGAGACTTTTGAATTGAATAATGGTGGTTTTGGAAATTTGGATTTATATTTAGATGTCAACAATGACAATGAATCTTACAAAAAAAAAAGGTTTTCTTTTATTTATAATCACAAGGATTGTAGACTTGAGTTTTATTACTATTTTTATGTCTTCACATGTGAAAAAATAGGCATTGAATACCTTCACATGTGAACAAATCAAATACACTTTCATTTCCTCACATTTCTTTTTTTCTTTGTTATAACAGTTGCGCTTGGATAAAGTTGATCAGAATGTGGATTTGTTGGAAAAAATTCTTTCTGATATAAAGTATGAATTTAAAAAATCGTCAGGTGAAAATCTAGATAATATGAGGCCTAAAGAGATTAAAGCCAAGTTCAACCTTTGTATTTAGAATGTAGAAATGGAAAATTATGAATCAATAGGGCTTGAAAAGGAAGATGATGATTTGGATGCAGAAAAGGAAAAATATGAATCAACAAGTTTTGGAAGGAAAGACAATGAATCTACTAGTTTTGAAAACAAAAGTGAAGAATTTTGCAATGTTCATCTTTCTGAAGATGAATTGGAAAATAATGATTTAGATAAAGAAAAGGAAGATGGTGAATCAACGGGGTTTGAAAACAAGAATGTTGATGAGTTGAAAGCCGATTCAACAGGGTTAGAAAAAGGAAACACTGACGATGATGGTTTGAATAACGTTTCAGAGAAGTTTGAAACAAGACAGGCAGATGAGGAAAGAGTCAAAGATGAGGGAATAGAGAAAGATGTAGATGATGATACAGATGTTGACACTCCTGTGTATTTTAAAAGAAGAAAGAAAGCGCATAAATCAAACGAAAGCAATCAATCAAAAGATGAAGTTTTTGAAGATGAAAAGAAAAATGAAAGCATTCCATCAAATGATGAGATGGCTGACACTCCAGAAAGTTCATTTCAACATTTGAGAAAACATAATTTTGAAGAAGGTTCAGCATTTGATGAAGATAAAGAAGAAGAAGATCATATAAAGGTTAAATATAAATTCAGTTATTTACTATTAAAAAAATGTATTTTTTACAATTGTAAATTCATACTTTTTTCGCGAGTGAAAAAATAATATTTTAATTTTTAGAAGTGTTAATAAGCTTTGTATTACATAACAAATTTTTATCTTTAAAGAAAAGACAATTTTAGTGTCTTTAAAGAATGCAATTTTAGTGAAACATTTAAATTCAGTTGATTAGTATTAAAAAAATGTAATTTGAGTTCCTTTAAACTTTTGTTGCAGGCAAAAGAAGATCAAGAATTGCTTCGTATGCAGAAAAGGAAACATGCTGAAACCTTACAAAAAGAAAAAATAGAAAAAAGGACAAAACAACGAGTGGATGAAATACGAGAAAGTGAAAAGAAGGTTTTTAAAATTTTTATTTGTTTCTTTCTACATACATTTGAATTTTTTTCTATGTTTATGATTTTAATTACTATTTGTTAATTAAATATACTTTTGTTATTTGTCAGCTCGAAGAAGATATTAATCTTAAAGAAATATACCGCAGTGAATTGTTAGAGGAAATCAACGATATGAAGAAAAATAATATGAGGTCGTTGTTGTGTGGGTTAGGGTATGAAGTTGGTTTTACTTTTGCTGAGGTTAGTTTCTATTTCAGTGTTTTATAGTCTATTCACATGTGATCAAATGTTTTCACAATATAGATGCTCAGAGTAGAAAAAACTTGTATACTTCAAATTATACGTAGTAATCCTTTTGATAGTTGAATGAGAAAAATATGGGATTTATCTATTGAATTACCATGCTAAAAAACATGGATATATTGCACTAGTTCATTATATGCTAAATTAATCTGTTATGATGATTTCAGGTTAATAAAGTTTTTAAGCATGCACTATTGGATTTCCACCCGGATAAGTTTGCAAAAGCTGACATGCGTAAAAAAGTGGAAGCCGAAGAAAAGTTTAAGCTTCTTATATACATGAGGGATAATGATATCTTATTTAAGAACAAAATTTGTTAGATAAGGTAGCCAGTGATAATAGTTAGTATCTTGATATTAGTTAACCTATGTGTAAGTAGTTATTATTAGTATCAATATTTTCAGTTATGAAGAAAATCATCTAATATATGTATATCTTTTGTTATTAAAAAAATTCTCACTTATGAAGAAAATCATATATTATTGAATAAGTTGTTTAATTGATATAATTTAGGAATTTTAAGATTTTAATAATATATGTAGCTGACTATGTTAGTTTAAAAAGTATATTCTCACTTGTGAAGATAATCATTTAGAAAAAAATTAGTTGCTTAAAACATATATTTATTAAAAAAATTTCACATGTGAAGAAAAAAATTGAAAATTTAAATTTTCACATGTGGAAAGTTTTTCATATTTGTAGAAAATTAATTTTAAAAAAAATTGAAAAAAAATTAAAAAAAAAATTTCACATATAAATTTTTTTTAACATGTGATTTTTTTTTTTTAATTTTCACATGTGAAATTTTTTTTATATCTGATGAAAAGTTTATTATTTTTAAAAAATTTGAATTAAATTTTTTTTTCACATGTAAAATTGTTTCTTGATATTTTCTCATATGAAAACTTTTTCATATGTGTATAACTTTTAGTAAAGATACTTTTATAATAACTTTTTATCTTTAATATTTTCAATTCTGAAGAACATAATATAAGTATTATTTTTGTTTTTATTTTTTAAAATTTTTAACACGTGAAAGTAAATGATAATATTGCCTAATTACAACAAGTTCATAGTTGAAAATTCTAATTTTGTTTTTTCACATGTGAAAGTAAATAATTAAATCTAATGCATAGTTGAAAATCAAAATTAAAAATCTTAGTTTCTTTTTCACATGTGAAAATAAATGATAAATTTTTCTAATTTCAATACAAAATGCATAGTTCAAAATCATTAATATATAGTTCTAATTACAATACAAAAGCAAAGAGTTACTAAATTAAAAAGTTCAAAGCAACGAAACATTTAACAGAAGTTTTCATGATATTGAAAATACTAATACAATTTAAAAAAAGCAACATATGTTGGATGTGAACAAAGATATGTTAACTTAAAAGTCATGTTCTTGTCTTTCTGAAATCCACACTTTTTCTTCAAATCAGCCCATTTTCCTTTAAGAACAACATTAGCAGAAGCATGTGTTCCAAATTGTGTATACCTTCTTTCTGGATATACAATCACTTCCATAGAATAAACATCTTCATTAGTATAAACTTGAACACGTTCAAAACGATGTAGATTATGAGCTTGAACAAAACCACGTGGTATGGTCTGCAAAAAATAAGAAAGTATTTGTTAATAACAATTAATAATTTTAAAATATATAAAAAATAAGTTGTAAAGAGAAGATATGTAATTTACAATGTATCCTTTAACAATAACATTTGATGTCAGTTTGGCATGAAACATCCTTGGTTGATTTTCAACTGGTACGAAATCAAATTTTGCAAATCCTACATTAAAAGAATATTATCATAGAATATACTAAAAGTATAATTGATTGAATATAAATTATCTACTTTTTTAAATTTAACCTGAAGGTAACTTGACATCTTCATCATCAATATCTACCAAGTTTTCATCAAACACTTCTAACCGGAATTCTGAATTATATTCTATAAAACTCCATAGAAATATATAGCCTTCTTTGATTTCACAAATTTTCTCTGTCACAACTCGTAAATTCTGGTCTTTTCCCGAACTTTCACATTTACTATTCATCGGTTACTATTCATCGATCACTATTCATCATTTTACTATTCATCATTTTTGAGGTCAGTTTGATATTCTGAGAAGCGTTTTAAAATTTTACTATTCATAAAACACTATTCACCTCCGGAGAAAATTTGTCATTTATACGTGGGTTGCGTCATTTTTGTAAACGTACGATTTTTAACCTAAGAAACGTTAACTTATGAACTAATATTTTGAATAATTGATCCGACACTCCCAACTATGGTCCTAACACATTTTATACTCATAATAATAATATAAAAATTATATTATTAATTTACCCGGTAATTTGGGAATTTATTTAAACTTATATCGTACGCCTAATATAATTACGACGGTTTTCTTAAAAACTAAACGATAATCACCCAAACACCCAATACTTGTGCCCAACATATTTTTATCATCTTTATGACATTATTAAGTCCCGGTTAACTTTATTAAAATTTATTTCTAGTAAACCCGGTACCCGATTATACTTAAACTACCTAAAAACAACACTAATACTACACTTATACTCCTAAATAAATCACAAAACATATTCCCTCTTTTCCTCCTTTCATAACCGCCCCCCCCCCCCCCCCCCTCCTAGCCTCCTAATGAGCTAATCTCACCAACACACTTAAATGCCTACCAAACTTTTGTCCCTAAGTATAAATTAAACTTTTCTTCCATTATTACCACAAAATCATTCTTTTCAAGGCAAGTAAACTTTTCTTCTCTCTTTTCTCTTGTGGTGAAATCGACCTAGGTGGTCAAGGATCAAGAACAACAAGTTTTACAAGATCAAGATATAAACTTATACACTTAGTCATCCTTGTTGGAGTTTTGAAATAGAAACTCAAGGATTAGTAGGTTTTCATCATCTAAATTCCCTAAACCTTCAAGTAAGTTAACAAACTCATCTATATAATTTTACCAAGTTCTTACAATGTTCATATCATTTTTATACAAGGATTTCATGCATATGTTAGTTATACCACTCATTTATATATATATCTAACTTTTGAACACTAGAAATGGATTATAGTTAGATCCTTGTTAGATCCACTAGATTGATGATGTTTAGGAACCCATGACACCCTAAGAAGGTGTATGGTATGATTAGACTAGATTTGTGGTGATTGAAAGTGGTTTGGTTGGATTAGAAACTAGATTGGAACACTAGAAATGATTTTTGAAACTACATATTTACCTACTGTCCTTAAAATGAAAACGTGGGAAACTCAGTAGGTTTGGGGTAACTTTTGACCAAATATTTAGAAAATACATTCCGAGACGGAACTATGGCCGAAAACGGGGATAAAAACGAGTTTATAACGAAGGAGATACGCTAAAAACGAGTTTAACGACGAAAACTATTTTTCCGGAAATGCTTGCTGATGAACAGTTGTCACGACTGTTTCGAGGCGTAAAACTAAATCTAGCCATCCCGACTTATCAAAAATATGTTAGTATTTTGTCCCACGATTCCGGGAATATAAAGAACGAGTAAAACGGACTAATAACGACAAAGATATTCACGTTTCAATAACGGCAAAATCTATATTGTTTTGACAGCTTTTACCAAAATAATAACTTACGTACTAGACGGTATATTTTCTAGAAATATTACTAAGGACTATATTCTTAACAAATGAAGAACTTATGACCCAAGACTTATTTATGCAACCACTAGACGATATATTAAGGTTTTCAAAACGAGGAATATAACACTAACGTTTTTATATACGATATACTACGACAAGTTATATACTTCTATAATTGGACTTATTTTCCTAAGTATGGAAACTATTTTACTTTGACAATAACTATTATTTCCAAGTTACGAGTGGTATAGGTATCATGTGCATGTGCATTCATTACATCCTTTCATGATCTAAGTAGATCACTATCATTCATATTAGGTTGCGGTTAGAGATCGAACCTCATTTCTGTGTATCCACTTTTGTCGTCGTAGCTATCGCACCAGGTGAGTCATAGCCCCACTTTTACTCTTTACACTTGTTTTAACTCTTTGGGGGAGATACATGCTCAACTACTTGTTTTTACTTGTACAACTATTCAAAACATTTATACTTGATTGTCTTATACTTGATTATACTTATACTTGATTTTATACATACGTGATTGTGTTATACTTAACTGTGTTATACTTACTTGATACTTGAAACGTTTAAACTTTTATGCTTTGGGAAACGACACCCAGTAAACTTTTATGCTTTGGGAAACGACACCCAGTAAACTTTTATGCTTTGGGAAACGACACCCAGTAAACTTTTATGCTTTGGGAAACGGCACCCAGTAATCTGTCAAAGGAGAGGTATTGATAGTACTATTATGGGGAAACACCCCCCACCCAAGTCCAAAACAGAGGTGACGTTGGGTGACAGGTACTATTTGGGATGGTGGTTCCCCGCCTTTGTGTCTATGCTTGACCTTGGGTGAATATAATCCTGAGAAACTATATATTGTAGCAGTGGGTTGTAAACACACAGGTTACAAGGCTCTTATGGCGGGACTTGTAACTGAGTGGATTTACGATGCCTTTGCTGGGAAACCTTTATACATATACATAAACTTTATTTGTTAAACAAACTCTATGAACTCACCAACCTCGTGTTGACACTTTAGCATGTATTTTCAGGTTTTAACCAATGGCACGCTACTGGAGGTTTTGGCAGGGCATGGCATGGTCATAGAAGACTCTGATTATTCATTTGGGGACCGTTTTAAACTACTTTTAAGGGCCTATTTCCGCACTATTTTAAACAATGTAAACTCAATACTTTTAGTTAAACGATTTTACTCTAAATGATTGAAGTGAAAACCAATTTTGTACTTGTGCTGTAATACCAATTGAGTTACACCCCAGCTACACGTATGCTTCCGCTGGACCCGATTTTGGGGGTGTGACAGATTGGTATCAGAGCTTCGGCTATAGCGAACTAAGTGTTTTTAAAACCTAGACTATAGCTACTTTTACGAAAAACTTAACCCTATGACCGTCACGTGCCTGCCTGCCAAGCTGAAGCCTCACTTGTGGTTTGTTGCTGACTTAGGTGATGAGATTTGCGTCTCATTATCTGATATATTATATTCACTTATTCTAGTTGATTACTATAATTGTCTTTCATATAAGCATGTCCACGTATCATATATGTCACCCCGGTATGTATCTCCTTGCGTAGTTTCATCCTTTGACCTCGAGTTTGGTCACCTGCCTTAGTCTTTCTGTACGTCTTGGTAGTATAACTGAGCTGAGTATTTCAAAATTCATGGAACCTCGGTGGAATATAGACTAGTCACCTATATTCAACCCGGGATAGTGGGACATAGGCTGACTACCTATATCCGACTCAGAAATGAATTTTGCAACACTGAGAATGGTTATAATAAAATTTTGTCCGTATTGAATCCTCTACTCAACTTCCAAATACTTCATTTATGTGTGTGTATACCCTCGTTGTCAGAACGCTTATACTTTTCATCACCTCGTGAACCGCCGCCTAGAAACACGTTGACTGGTCATTTCGTCTCATGAATCTTCACCTTTATGACACTTCGGAGACCAACGTTAACTGAACTTCGGGACGAAGTTCCCTTAAGGGGTAGAGACTGTCACAACTCGTAAATTCTGGTCTTTTCCCGAACTTTCACATTTACTATTCATCGGTTACTATTCATCGATCACTATTCATCATTTTACTATTCATCATTTTTGAGGTCAGTTTGATATTCTGAGAAGCGTTTTAAAATTTTACTATTCATAAAACACTATTCACCTCCGGAGAAAATTTGTCATTTATACGTGGGTTGCGTCATTTTTGTAAACGTACGATTTTTAACCTAAGAAACGTTAACTTATGAACTAATATTTTGAATAATTGATCCGACACTCCCAACTATGGTCCTAACACATTTTATACTCATAATAATAATATAAAAATTATATTATTAATTTACCCGGTAATTTGGGAATTTATTTAAACTTATATCGTACGCCTAATATAATTACGACGGTTTTCTTAAAAACTAAACGATAATCACCCAAACACCCAATACTTGTGCCCAACATATTTTTATCATCTTTATGACATTATTAAGTCCCGGTTAACTTTATTAAAATTTATTTCTAGTAAACCCGGTACCCGATTATACTTAAACTACCTAAAAACAACACTAATACTACACTTATACTCCTAAATAAATCACAAAACATATTCCCTCTTTTCCTCCTTTCATAACCGGCCCCCCCCCCCCTCCTAGCCTCCTAATGAGCTAATCTCACCAACACACTTAAATGCCTACCAAACTTTTGTCCCTAAGTATAAATTAAACTTTTCTTCCATTATTACCACAAAATCATTCTTTTCAAGGCAAGTAAACTTTTCTTCTCTCTTTTCTCTTGTGGTGAAATCGACCTAGGTGGTCAAGGATCAAGAACAACAAGTTTTACAAGATCAAGATATAAACTTATACACTTAGTCATCCTTGTTGGAGTTTTGAAATAGAAACTCAAGGATTAGTAGGTTTTCATCATCTAAATTCCCTAAACCTTCAAGTAAGTTAACAAACTCATCTATATAATTTTACCAAGTTCTTACAATGTTCATATCATTTTTATACAAGGATTTCATGCATATGTTAGTTATACCACTCATTTATATATATATCTAACTTTTGAACACTAGAAATGGTTTATAGTTAGATCCTTGTTAGATCCACTAGATTGATGATGTTTAGGAACCCATGACACCCTAAGAAGGTGTATGGTATGATTAGACTAGATTTGTGGTGATTGAAAGTGGTTTGGTTGGATTAGAAACTAGATTGGAACACTAGAAATGATTTTTGAAACTACATATTTACCTACTGTCCTTAAAATGAAAACGTGGGAAACTCAGTAGGTTTGGGGTAACTTTTGACCAAATATTTAGAAAATACATTCCGAGACGGAACTATGGCCGAAAACGGGGATAAAAACGAGTTTATAACGAAGGAGATACGCTAAAAACGAGTTTAACGACGAAAACTATTTTTCCGGAAATGCTTGCTGATGAACAGTTGTCACGACTGTTTCGAGGCGTAAAACTAAATCTAGCCATCCCGACTTATCAAAAATATGTTAGTATTTTGTCCCACGATTCCGGGAATATAAAGAACGAGTAAAACGGACTAATAACGACAAAGATATTCACGTTTCAATAACGGCAAAATCTATATTGTTTTGACAGCTTTTACCAAAATAATAACTTACGTACTAGACGGTATATTTTCTAGAAATATTACTAAGGACTATATTCTTAACAAATGAAGAACTTATGACCCAAGACTTATTTATGCAACCACTAGACGATATATTAAGGTTTTCAAAACGAGGAATATAACACTAACGTTTTTATATACGATATACTACGACAAGTTATATACTTCTATAATTGGACTTATTTTCCTAAGTATGGAAACTATTTTACTTTGACAATAACTATTATTTCCAAGTTACGAGTGGTATAGGTATCATGTGCATGTGCATTCATTACATCCTTTCATGATCTAAGTAGATCACTATCATTCATATTAGGTTGCGGTTAGAGATCGAACCTCATTTCTGTGTATCCACTTTTGTCGTCGTAGCTATCGCACCAGGTGAGTCATAGCCCCACTTTTACTCTTTACACTTGTTTTAACTCTTTGGGGGAGATACATGCTCAACTACTTGTTTTTACTTGTACAACTATTCAAAACATTTATACTTGATTGTCTTATACTTGATTATACTTATACTTGATTTTATACATACGTGATTGTGTTATACTTAACTGTGTTATACTTACTTGATACTTGAAACGTTTAAACTTTTATGCTTTGGGAAACGACACCCAGTAAACTTTTATGCTTTGGGAAACGACACCCAGTAAACTTTTATGCTTTGGGAAACGACACCCAGTAAACTTTTATGCTTTGGGAAACGGCACCCAGTAATCTGTCAAAGGAGAGGTATTGATAGTACTATTATGGGGAAACACCCCCCACCCAAGTCCAAAACAGAGGTGACGTTGGGTGACAGGTACTATTTGGGATGGTGGTTCCCCGCCTTTGTGTCTATGCTTGACCTTGGGTGAATATAATCCTGAGAAACTATATATTGTAGCAGTGGGTTGTAAACACACAGGTTACAAGGCTCTTATGGCGGGACTTGTAACTGAGTGGATTTACGATGCCTTTGCTGGGAAACCTTTATACATATACATAAACTTTATTTGTTAAACAAACTCTATGAACTCACCAACCTCGTGTTGACACTTTAGCATGTATTTTCAGGTTTTAACCAATGGCACGCTACTGGAGGTTTTGGCAGGGCATGGCATGGTCATAGAAGACTCTGATTATTCATTTGGGGACCGTTTTAAACTACTTTTAAGGGCCTATTTCCGCACTATTTTAAACAATGTAAACTCAATACTTTTAGTTAAACGATTTTACTCTAAATGATTGAAGTGAAAACCAATTTTGTACTTGTGCTGTAATACCAATTGAGTTACACCCCAGCTACACGTATGCTTCCGCTGGACCCGATTTTGGGGGTGTGACATTCTCCCATTCCAAATCATAAAAACCGAAAGAATCACCATCAACAGACTGAGTCTTAACTTTGTATCTTCCATATTTAGTAGAAACATTAATCCTTGAAGAAGGATTAAAACTCATTTCATTTCGAATGGCATTGACGTATTCAGAAGGAAGTGTCTGAAAAGAAAAATTATAATAATTAAGTGTTTTGTATAATATAGTTTTAAAAAAGAATATATTAAATAAAATTAAAAAAGTTTTTAGTTTAATAAAATTACCATAAACTTCAAGGAATCTTTAGTTGCAAATGTTAAACATTTTGGTTCTTTAGAATAAAAATTCCTTGAGAATTCAAGATCTGTAGGGCATCCATTCTGATCAAACTCATTAACTAATGAACAACCATAGTCTGTTTCAAGAAAGTATAAATAGAATCCATCTTGAACATTGAAATCTTCAAGATACTTAAGCCAACCAGGACCGTGTATCATACATTCAGAATTACCAAAGTCACTGATTTTGACAGTATATTGTTTTTTTGTAGTGTCTAAATAAGTAATACCAGGGGTTTCTTCATGTGTATGCAAGCCTTTAAATTCTTTGGGTAAAACCTAATAATTAACATCAAAAATCAACTTTACTATAGAAAATAATTATTCAATATTTATTTAGAAAATACTCATTCACTTTTGTTTAAAATCTTACCAGACCATGCATAGCTGATTCATCTACTATAAAAAGAAAATGGTATTCTTTAACCATTTCAGTATAACCTATTAATTTAACCTATAAATAAATTAATAGTCGTCAATTAAATATAAATGAAATTATTTTTCACATGTGAAAAAAAAAAATCTACTCAAAAGCTAATTAACATTAACTTTTTCTAATCGTCTAAGGATCTAAATATTAAACTACAAATTACTATATTCTTAAAATACATTAGTTTAATCAACAGATATTATAAAAGTCCAAAAAAAATTGCTTTTATTAATCTAATCAACAGATATTTTATTTTAATTATAATATGCCTAAAAATTAACAATATAAATAGGAAAAAAATTGAAAAGATGCACACATAAAAACTTCAAAATTTTACTTAAAAAAAGGACTAATAAAACTTACAGTAAAAGGTGGTTGGTTTCTTAATTGATCAAGTTGTTAATAGGTGAAGAGGAAGAGGATGGATATTTTTGGAGTTTGGCTGCTAATGTGAAAGGTAAAACCTAATATGAAGAACCAAATAATATGTAATATTTTTAACGGCCTGGGCTTGGATGGGCTAAACAAAGGTGTCAAGTTTAAAGAGTCCCTACTTGAGTCCATTATATATTTTACATTTTTTAACGGACTTGGCTTGGATGTGTTTTGAATTTTTATTTTCATAATTTTAACAAGTGAAATTTTTTTATTGTAACATGTAAAAATAATTTTCAAAACTTGTGTTTATTTTTGATTTATAACTTTTATATGCCTTTTTTTAATTTTTTATTCTCAAAATTTTACAAGTGAAATTCTTTTATTGTCAAAAAGTGAAATAATTTAACTTTAAACTTATTTTTTTTTCACAAGTGAAAATAAATTCACTTTTTTAACAATTTAAAATAAATTCAGAGTGATAAAATTAATTTGTTTTTTTTTCACAAGTGAAAAAAATAAATTTGTTGTTTTTTACAAAAGTTTTTCTAATTGGTTATTTTACATAATTTTCAAAATTGAAAAGATTTTATTTTTCAAAAGTAAAAAAATAAACTTTTATACGTGCTTAAGTCCCAACAATCTTATAGAGCACCCAAAAGTCCAAAACTAGATCCATTATTATATTAACACAAAAGTTGAAGGGCAAAAATGTATTATTAAAAACTAATATTTTTAATAAAAAAATATCTGCAACAACTATTTATACCGCATCTAATTAGATCTAACTTCATTTATTCTCTACATTTCACAAATTTCTCTCTCTATCTCACACAGTAAATTTTCTCAATTAAAACACGTACTAAATTCACACTCTGAATAGTTACTGCATCATTACTATGGTGAAGACGAAAATCAGTGGATCTAAACGTTCTCGTAAGTTGTTTTTTAATTGTTTGTATGTTTTTTATTCTTATAATTTATTAGTTTAAAATTAAGTGTTGAACTATTTTATATTTTATGTTTTTTAAATTTATTTGAGTGTATTTGAATGATTGATATAATAGGTGTAAAGAAGTAATTCAATAGGTTATGTTTTTGTAGAAAATTTTTTTAGCGTGAATCGTGTTTTAGATGTAGAAAAGTGTTTTAAGTATAGATTAGGTTAGGCGTATAGTGTTTAAGTAATTGATGCATTTTTTGTAATGCACTTATGCAATAGGTTCTTCTATTAAGTTTATTTCTATACTCAATTTTGTATGTGAAATCTTATATTATTGTGCATTATATTTAAAACGCTTTGATTGTATCAGGTAAAGAGTCTGATGTTCTGAAGATAAAACGCTTAGCACTGAAAGGATCAACAATTCGAGCTAAGGATATGATTTTCCTTAGTAGTATTAGCAGTAAGAAAAAGTATGATGATAATGGTAGCAGAGTTAAGTTTTTAAGTTCTGATGTCATAGAGGAAACTAAGAGAAAATTAATTAATGATTTTGATTTAGAAGCAATTTTAAGTTCTGATGTCATAGAGGAAACTAAGTCAAAAGGGGAAGTTATTTATGGATGTGATAAAAAAAATGATGATAAAGCTAAAAAAAAGGAAGAGAAAGAATAATTATTCAAAAAAACAGAAAGTTCATGATGAAGTTTGTGTTTCAGAAAATGAGTTTGTTGAGGAATCGGAACTTTATGTTGAAGTTGACAAGTCTAAAAAGATTAAGAAGAAGAATATTGTTTCTGTTGATGAAAATTTTGACTTTAATGATGGATGGTTATCTCTTAGAACAAGGGCTTCTCCAAAAGTTTTGTATAGTTTGATGAGTAAATTGACATTAGCTCAAAGAAAGGATTTAATTGAAATTGGTTTTGGATCACTTTACAATATGGCAGTAGAAGAAATCCCAGTTAAAATAGGTCATTTTGTTGTTGAGAATTTCTTTCCAAACGAGATGAAACTCAAGCTTCAAAATTACAATATAGAAATAACACCAGAATTAATTCATTCAGTTTTGGGTGTGCCTTTAGGAGGTATAGATTTACATCATTTGGCTAAGAGAAGGGTTTCTGATTTAAGTCGAAGATGGTACTTGCAATTTATAGGTAGGTATCCAACACCTAAGAAAGTTGCTGATGTGGTCAAACAAACTAAAGTTGATGGAATTCTATTCAAATTGAGCATACTTGTTCTATTTTCAAAGTTTTTTGGATTAGGAGGAAAGGGTGAACAATGTAGGCCTCAAGAAATTCTCAAGTATATTTGTGAAGATACAAAAATTTCAAGCATAGATTGGTGCAAGTACGTGTATGACAGTTTGAAAGTCAGCAAATAAGGTTGGGTGAGAGATGATTCTGCAATTTACTATTATGGACCTCTGACAACACTTATTGTAAGTGTTTATTTCAATACATTACTATTATTTTTTTTTTATCAATTGTTCAAATGTGAAAATTTTATTTTATACTATTTTTTTAGCTTGTGATAGACAGTAATGGTAGTTTGAATTTAGATAGTAGTTTAATATTTCAAAAAAAAAAAAAATCATTTATGAAGAAAATTATATTTTAATTAGTAAGTTGCTTAAATAATACATGTTAATTTTTTTTTCTTCACATGTGAAATGTTTTTCATATATGAAAAAAATTCAGAATTTTTCTTCACATATATTTTTTTTTCACATATGAAAATTGAAACATTAAATTTTCACATGTGAATAATGTTTTTCATATTTTACTAAAATTAATTTCAAAAACAAAAATTCAAAAAAATAATTTTAGAATTTTTTTTTTAAGATATGAAAATTATATAATTAGATTTTACTTTATACTCAATATTTAAATTTTTCACATATGAATTTTTTTTTATTATTTATTTATTTTTTTTTTTTTGAATTTTTTGAAAAATAATTACTCTTGTTTAATTTTGCAGCTTATTTATCTTCATTGCACGAAATGTGAATCAGTATGTTTGCGACATGAAATTCCTGCAATCTCTTTATGGACTACTGATGTGATTAAAAAGAGGCAGAGTTTCAAAATTAATAATGGTGGTTTTGGTATTCTTGATAGATATGAAGATGATATAAATGACACTGAGTTTTCAAGAAGAAAGGTTTGTTTTAATAATATTATGTTGTAGTAATAATTTGTTTTAATAATATTATATTTATTTATTTATTTATTTATTTTAATTTATTATTATTTCTTTTAAACAGTCGCAATCAAAACCGGATATACTTGATCGGAAAGTTGATTTGCTTTACTCAATATTTAATGATTTGGAATATGATTTCACTTTATGGTTTAGTGAAGATCCATATAATCCAAGCGTTAAAGAGATAAAAGCTAAGTTCATGAATTGTATTCGTAATATTGATTTGTATGGATATGATAAGGAAAAGATTTTAGATCTTTATGATAATGAAAGTGTAAAAGAAAAAGCTTTAGAGAATCAAGATGATGCATGTGAAGAGGACGATGTGCAAACTTTTGATCATGATTGTTGGAATAGTGTATTCGGGAATTATGAAAAAGGTGAGTGCAGTCACGTAATAGGTCAATCAGATGAAGAAATGGTCAAAGATGTGGAAAAAGATGACAATTTTGGTTTTAATACGTTTGAAGTTCCTTTTTTAGAAAGTGATGATACAGATAGAATTGATTGTGTGCAAATGATGAATTATGAATTGGATAAAATGTTCAATAAATATCACATAAAAGAATCAATAGGAGGTCTGAATGATTTTCAAATTTTTGTGGTTCCTGAAATTTTGTAAGAAGCTGAAAAGAAAATTGGTAAAAAGGTTACTTCCTGCAAGGATATTGATGTTAAAACTCTTCCTACTCAAGAATTTTTTGAAGAAGATGAAAAGAAGATGATAAAAGTGGAAGTTTTTGAAAAGAAAGTTAAGCCTTTGGCATGCTTTAGTAGTCCTGTTGTTGTTTCATCGTCTTTTCCTCAGCATAGTTTGTTTGAAGCATCATCCTTTTTTTTGGGCCTTGTGTTTGAAACTAATACTGAGATTGAGGATGTAAAGCCAATAACCAAAGAAACAACTACTAGATCTCCATTCAAATTTAGGCAGATTCTTCCAAATGTTGATTTGAAATTAGGAGAAGAAAGGGTTGCTGATACACTCTTCATGATGCTTGAACAAACTAGCCAAGTGTGAGTAATTTGTTAATAATTTTAACAGTTTTTTATTTTTTTCACTTGTGAAATTGATTAATAAATTCCAAAATTTTATATACATTTTTTGCAGTGATGTGGTATATGAATCTATTTCATCCAAAACAAAGTTAATTCGTCTATCAATTGAGACGTTAGCTCCTAGACTGCGAGTAGATGCAGATGTTATAGAAGCATGGTCAGATGAGTTAAACTTTATGGAGTGTTTCAAATCTGCAGAACATCCATCTAGATATTTTTTCAAACCAAGTGTGGTAAGTCTTTTTTAATCTTGGTTTATTATTTAATTTTATAAAGAATATGTTTTTTCAATTTTTAAACTTAAAATCATCTATGAATAATTTAGTTTAGAAACAATATTTAGATGCATAAATCATTTAGATGCATAAATCATTTTTTATGAAATTATTTGTTCTTCAGTGTCGATTTATAGGGTATTAATTGTTTGTTTTCTTCATATTAGAATATTTTTTGAACAATTTTTTTTTGAAGTTCATTGTTTATTTACTGCCAATTTTTAGAGCCGATTATTTTTTTAAGTGCATTGTTGATTTTCTTCATATTTGAATATTTTGCCAAAGATTACTAGAATCTTGTAATTCAATTTTTATTTAGAGTAAGTTATTGACTATTATGATTATTTTTATTCAGACTAAAGACATACTCAATAACTCTAATATACCCTGAGAAGTATGAGGTTTTTAAAAAGACTTTACTTGGTGATTACCAAGCAAAGAGGATTGCAGCCTGTGAAAATTTCAAATTGGTATGGCTTTTTAATTTTATATTAGTTTTCATCAAATATATATTCTTGTAATATTATATGTATTCTTATTTTAATATATATATATTTTATTTTATTTTTTAATATTTTTTTTTTGAATCAGGTTTTCTTTCCTATTTGCTGTGCGGATCATTTCTTTTTGATATGTTTTGATTTGACGAAACGTCAAGTTCTAATTATAGACAGTTCAAGTATTGATGAAGAAAATGAAAATAGATATTGTTGTATTCCTGAACTTTTGGTAAGTAAAAATCAAAAAATTTATATATATTTATATATTTTTATTATTAATTTTTTAAAATTTATGTTTATTTTTTTTTTAAATTTATTATGCAGATTAAAATGTTTATACAATTCCACTCCGAATACAATTCACCATGCATTGGATATACATTTGGAAAACTTATTGCTGAAAGATTCAAGATGCATTGGAGAACTGTTGATAATTATCTAGACGATGGAGTTTTTGTGATGTCTCATATGAATATGTATTTTGGTGAGAGTGAAAGTGAATGGGATTATGGATTTCTGAAAGAATCTAACGAACAGACAAAGCAACTTGACTTACTCAGGTTTCTCACTTTTTCTTTAACATTTTTAATATTCTACCTATTAAAATATTTAATTTTCATACTTTTTTCACATGTGAAATACTTTGAATAAATAAATAAATTTTTTTTTGTTACTGATTTTTTCACATGTGAAATAATTTGAAGAAATAAATTTTAATTTAATTTTTTATTTTTAATTTATAATTTTTTAATGACTTTTTTTCTTCTTCTTACCAGATCAAAATTTGTTGCAAGGTTAATTTTATCAGAGAATAACAAATATAGGAATGATATTCTAAAAGAAGTTGCAGAATTCACTAAAATAAATAAGTCCTTAAGAAAAGAACTTATTAAAGAAGCAGTTCAGAATAGAGATAAAAGATGCAATCTTTTAGAATAAATCTAAAAAACAACTGTATCCGTTTGTTAAGTGTTCAATATTGTTATGATAGTTTGTAAATTAACATGTTCAATATTGTTATGATAGTTTATGTTTTTTTAATAAATTATTGTTCAATATTGTTATGATAGTTTTATGTTTTTTTAATAAAGAAATGTTAAACAAATATTTATACAACGCATAAATATGTTTAATGTTTAAAAATTAATTGTTACTAAATATGACTATGGGACATTCAAAATTAACTGCTACTAAATATGACTATGCATATTTCATGACTATGGGACTTTCAAAAAAAAAAAACATTTTATTTTCACAAGTAAATATAAAGAAATATGATTTTGTTTTTTTTCACAAGTGATAATAAAGAAGTTTAACATTTTATTTCACAAGTGACTTTTTGATTTGTTTTTATTTCCACAAGTGAAAATAAATTCATTTTAATTTTATTCTGTTTTTTAACCAGTGAAAACTTTTTTCTTCAGAACTGAAAATAAATTAACTTTGATTTTTTTTTCACAAGTGAAAAAAACATTAGATTTTTTATAATATTCAAATTAATTCACAGAGATAACAATAAATATAATATAAATTAATTTACTTCTGATTTGTTATTTTTTCACAACTAAATATAAATTCAGTTGTATTTGTTTCTTCTTTTTTACTAGTCAATATAAACTCAGTTTTTTACGAAATTATCACCTGAATTAAATCCATGTTAATAAACTTTTTTTTTTCACAAGAGAAATTATTCCATAGTTGGATTTTATTTTTTTTCACAAGTGAAAATAATTTATCTTTGATTTTTGTTTTTGTTTTTCACAAGTGAAAATAACATCAGTTTTAATCTTAAGCATATGAGGAATTTTTTTTTAATCAAAAGTGAAATTATTCAATACACTTTTATTATAAATTTAATATCTTCTTTTTTATTTGTATTCCTGATTTTTATTGTTTTTCCTATTCCCCATATTTTTTTCTGACAAATACTTTATTTCTATTTATTGAAATTAAATACACTGTACACGTACTCGTTTGGATACCAAAAATTAATTAATTAATTGTATGGGAAGTGTATTCAATAAATTAACTGTACGCCTTTTGTCTATATATACGTCTGTGCTTATCCTCTTTCATCACAATTCTTATTTTCTCTCACTTCAGATCTAACCCATATCATCATCTTCAGATCTATTTTTCTCTCATTCAAACATAAAATAAAATGGAAAATTATTTTAGAACCCCAAATCTAGAGAGGTTGAAAGACGCCGCTTGTTCTGACGACCTGCTAAAGACTTTTAAGTTTTTTTTTAAGCAACAGATGTTGGAGTTACAGGGTTTCATTAATAAGCTTGAGGAAGATTGTGAACAACTGAGAAGGCAGATTCAAAAGCAAGAAGAGTATCTTTGTGAATTGGAGATCTCCGGTGAAGATGCTACCTTGATTATTAAAATAATCAGTGATACATGGAAAAATGAATGATCAAGACTAGTCACTTTAGGGGTTTAATAATTTTCTCTTATATTAATTTTCTCAGTTTATGTATGTCCAAATTTTGAATTATAAAATATGTAATGGACATTTTATTGAAATGAAGTTAATTTGCTATTATCTATTTATTTTTTGTTTTTAGAATAATTTTATTTTTTTCACAAGTGAAATTTTTTTATACATGAAATTATTCCATATGTGGATTTTATTTTTTTTTCACAAGTGAATTTTTTTTTCAAAAGTGAAATAATTCTTTATGCGGATTTTAAATTTTTTCACAAGTGAAATTTTTTTATACATGTAATTTTTTTCAAAATTATCACCTAGATTTATTTCTAATTAGTAAAACATTTTTTTTTCACAAATGAAAATATTCCATATGTGGATTTTAATTTTTTTCACAAGAGAAAAAAAAATTATTTTGCTTTTGCTAACCTAATTTTTATTAAAAAAAAATTAAATATGATTTTATTTTTTAAGTATTGTATGTGGTTGATTGTTAATATGTGTTTTTTGAAACTTTTTTATTTTATGATAATTTTTACAAGAAAAAATAAATTATATCTCGAAATAAAGTATGAAATTGTACTAAAAACAACATTTCTAAATATTTTTTAGGCTTTAGTTTTGTTGGGTTTAGCTTTGTTGGGCTAAATATAATTTATCTACAAATGATATTTGTTGGTCTTTAGCTTTGTTTCACGTGACATATAATATTCCTTTCAAAAAATCTTTATAGTCTCTCTCTAAAAAAAAATTAGATCTACACACACACACTACACATACAAAAAGAAACCCACAACATTTACATGAAACCCACATCAGCATCCACCACCAACCACCCACCCACCAACCACGTTACTCATCTGATTGATGATAAGGATGAAGAATAAAAGTTTTAAAGGTAATTTAATAATATTTTACACTAAATCTGTTTATATGTTATCGATACGTCTACTTAGATCTGGATATGTATACTTTAGACTAAATCTGTTTGTTGTTACAGATCTGTATGTCTATTTATAAGTGATATATGATTAATATTTTATTATTAATATTAATATTTTATGTGTAGTTAGATCTGTATGTCTATTTATAAATGATATAAATGATTATTTGATGTGATGACTTCATCGTAAATGATTATTATCTGCTTTTGAATTTATTCAAATTTCATCATATATAATTTATTCAAATTTCATCATATATTTATCGTTTAAATGATGTATCAACTATATATTTTGTGTTATATTTTATTGATCTGATTTGCTGACGTAAGTGTTGATTATAAGTTGTTTTTATCAATAATCATTATGTGTCTTAACTTTGGTAAGAACTATTTAGTTGATGTCATCAAAATAATTCATTCTCACTGAGTAATATTCATCAAAATATTATTTATTTTTCACATGTGAAAATGTAGATTAGTATTCTAAATTTTAGATGACCTTTTAGCTGAAATGCTTACATGAATATTCTATGTTTAGCTTATATGTTTTCACATGTTAAATATTTTCACATGTGATTATAAGGTGTTTTATATGACTATTATAAACTCATGTTAAATGTTTTCACATGTGGTTATAAGATGTGTTTGATTACTTAGAAATTTAGCTTAAATAATTCCTCTTAGATTAGCTTAAACGTGATTATAAGTTGTGTTTAGCTAAAATTTTATCACATGTAAAAATTTAGCTAAAATTTTTTCACATGGGAAATGTGTAGTGTATTTTGAGAATTATTCCAATATAGTGATTTTTGAATTTGTTATAGTTAATAATTTATGTTATACATTTTCTTATGGACAAGTTGAACTGTTTTAGCATACTAAATGTTTATTTTTATACATAGATTTAAGATTATTTCATATGTGAAAATAATTATTAGTACATTTTTCTGAATCGTTTATTTGGTAAAAAGTCTGATGTTCTGAAGGTAAAAAGCTTTGGATGATGTATCAACTATGAATTTTTAACAAGTTATTGATCTGATTTGCTGACGAAAGTTTTGGTTATAATCTGTTTTTATCTATAATCA
Source organism: Artemisia argyi (assembly GCA_030686995.1). Classification (NCBI taxonomy): domain Eukaryota; kingdom Viridiplantae; phylum Streptophyta; class Magnoliopsida; order Asterales; family Asteraceae; genus Artemisia; species Artemisia argyi. The sequence goes on along the minus strand of CM060701.1, from coordinate 91,814,032 downwards.
TTATTCGTCTAATTGCTGTATAAACTATTTTGTTTATGTCATCAAAATAATTCATTCCCTCTGAGTAATATTAATTAAAATTTTATTTATTTTTCACATGTGAAAGTGTAGATTACTATTCTAAATTTTAGATAAGTTGAAATGTTTACATGAATATTTTTTATTTAGCTTATATTTTTTCACATGTGATTATAAGGTGTTTTATATGACTATTATAAACTCATTTAAAATGTTTTAACATGTGGTTATAAGATGTGTTTGATTAATTAAAATTTTAGCTTAAATAATTTAGCTTAGATTAGTTTAAACGTGATTATAAGTTGTTTTTGCTTAAATGTTTTCACATGTTAAAATTTAGCCGAAATTTTTTCACATGTGAAATGTGTAGTGTATTTTGAGAACTATTCCAATATAATGATTTTTAAATTTTTTATTCTTAATACTTTATGTTATATATTTTCTTATGGACTTGTTGAACTGTTTTAGCATACCAAATGTTTAATTTTATACGTAGATTTGAAATTATTTCAAATGTGATAATAATTATTAGTACATTTTTCTGAATCATTTATCAGGTAAAAAGTCTGATGTTCTGAAGGTAAAACGCTTTGGAATGAAAGGATCTGGAATTAAAGCTAAGGATTTAATTTTTCTTAATAGCATCAACAGTAAGAAAAATTCTAAAACATCTGATTCTAATGAGATCAGTAAGAAAACATGTAAGTCTGATAACGTCGAGGAAACGAAGAGAAAATTAATTCAAGAATTTGATTTAGAAGCATTGTTAAATTCATCAGATGCAACGATTGTCAAGGTTAATAGAGTTTCTGGTAAGCCAGAAGAGGAATTTCTCAATGATAAAGGAAATAATGATAATGCTAAAAAGAAAAAGCGTAAGAATAATGTTTCGAAAAGCAGAAAGTTCATGAGCAAGATGGATTTGAAGGTATGTTTGTTGAAAAGTTGGAACTTCATATTGAAGTTGACAAATCAAAGAAAATTAAGAAGAATAATACTGTTTCTGTTGAAGGTAATTTTTTGAACGATGATGGATTGTTGTCACTTAGAACCAGGGCTTCTCCAAAAGTTATTAATAATTTGATGAAGAATTTGACATTAGGTCAAAGGAAGAATTTGATTGATATGGGGTTCGGGTCGCTATATGACATGGATATAGAAGAAATACCAGTCAAAATAGGTCATTTTGTTGTTGACAAATTCATTGATAGCGAGATGAAGCTTAAGCTTCGGGATTACGATATTGTCATAACACCAGAGTTGATTCATAAAGTTTTAGATGTTCCATTAGGAGGAATTGATTTTAATGATTTGGCTAAGATTAGACGATCTAATTTAAGTGAAAGATGGTACTCGCAATTTGGTAGTATTAGGTATCCAACACCTAACAAAGTTGCTGAAGTGGTTCAAAAAACTGATGTTGAAGGAATTTTATTCAATTTAAACATACTCGTTTTATTTTCAAATTTTTTTGGATTAGGAGGAACGGCTGGTCAGTGTAGGCCTCAACAAATTCTGAATTATATACATGAAGATACGAAAATTGAAAGTATTGATTGGTGCAAATATGTGTTTGACTGCTTGAAAGCCAGCAAAGAAAATTGGGTTAGAGATGGTCCTGATAATTACTCTAGTCACTATTCTGGTCCTTTGACAGTGCTTATTGTAAGTATTCATTTGCATAGATTATTATTATTTTTAAAAATATATGCAAAAATATAATTTTCTTAATATTGAAAATTGTTTAATTTGATTTTATTTTGTGCTTTTTAAGTTTTATGACAAGTGAAATAAAAAAAACTCAGAGATAAGATTATATGTATATTAGTAGTGTTCAACTTTTAGAAGAAGAAATTCATAAAGTGTTGGAGAAAAGTGAGTTGGAGTACGAAAACAAAGTGTTGGAGAAATGTGAAGATGGTTTTAAAAATTTTGGGATTCCAGAAATTTTTAAAGAAGCTGAACAGAAAATTCCTTTTTCTCCATATTGCGTTGGTAAAAATGTTACTTTTGACAAAGATCTTGATGCTAAGATGTTGAATGAGGATGAATTTGAAGATGAAAAAAATGTAAAAGCTTTGGCAAGCTTCACTAGTCCTGTTGTTGTTTCTAACAAGGTTGCTATTGACAAAGATGTTGATTCTAAGATGTCGAATGAGAATGAATTTGTTGAAGAAAAGAAAGTTAAACATTTGCCATGCTTTAGTACTCCATTTGTTGTTTCATCATCTTTTCCACAACATAATTGGTTTGATGCACCATCCTTTTCTTTGGGTCCTGAGTTCGAATATGATCCTGAGACAGAAGATGAAAAGCCAGTAATCAAGGAAAAATTAATTAGACAAAATCCTAGGCGTGATGTTGGTATTGCAGCACATTCAAAGTCTCCATACAAAGTTAGGCAGATTTTACCAAATGTTCCACTAAAACAATCAGAAGAAAGAGTTGCTGATACACTCTTTATGATGCCTGAAGAAACTAATCAAGTGTGAGTAACTTCTTAAAAATTTTATGAGTTTTTTGTTTTTTCACTTGTGAAACTCTTTAATAGTTTCAAATATGTATATATATATATTTTTTGCAGTGATTTGGTATATAAGTCTAGTTCATCGAATACTATGTTAATTCGATTATCCCTAGAGCCATTAGCTCCTGGATTAAGAGTAGATGAAGAGGTTATAGGAGTATGGTCGGATGTGTTGAACTTTATGGAACGTTTCAGAGCTCCAGAATCTCCATCTAGATATTTCTTCAAACCAACAATTGTAAGTGTTTTTAAATTATTTCTACTTCAGTATTGATATAAGGGTATTTATTTAATTTCAAAAAACATTTTTTTAAAATAATCATTAAGTATGAGAATATAGCTGTCTAGAGTTTATTTTAGTGTATTAGAAATAATATTTTCACTTGTGAAAAAATCATCAAGGAATGATTATTTTTTTGATATGTGTATTTTTTTTATATGTGTATTTTTATAGTAATGCCCATTAGTTGTTTTTTTGATGAAATATGTAGTTAATCAAATTAGTAGTTTTGATGAAATGTCCAGTTTTTTTTCTCATGTTCAAATTTTGAAATGTGCAGTTTTTTTTCACTAATGCAAATTTTGTAATTATTATTTTTAAACAATATTTGAAATGTATATATTATTATATTAGTTTTTTTTAACTTTATAAACAATTTTCTCACTTGCGAAAAAATTATCTTGAAATGGTTTTTGTTTTGTATATTGTATATTATAACATTATTTGTTCTTCAGTTTTAATTTAAAAATGATTAATTGTTTTTCTTTCTTTACTTTAATTACTTGGTATGAAATGTATTCTTTATTTTAGATACAATTTTTTAGAATCTTTTACTTCATTTTAAATTTTGAGTAAATTATTGATTATTATCTTTAATTTGTTATACAGACAAAAGACATACTCAATGTTAAAACTGACTTTCCTGAGAAATTTGATGACTTTGAAAAAGTTTTGCTAAGTGATTACCATGCAAAAAGGATTGCATCATCTGGAAATTTCAATTTGGTATGGTTTTTTTATTTTCTATTATTTTTTTATAAAATATGTACTTTTTAATATTATATGAATTTTTATTTATTTATTAATTTTTTTCAGGTTTTTTTTTTCTGATTTGCTGTGTAGACCACTTATTCTTAATATGCTTTGATTTGAAGAAACATAAAGTTGTAATTATAGACAATTCAAGCATTGATGAAGAGATTGAAACTAGATATTGTTCAATTCCTGAACTTTTGGTAAGAAAAAATTTGAATACATATTAATATTTATTATTATTATTTATATTTTTATTTTATCATTTATTATTTTTTTTATTATTGGCAGATTAAAATGTTTGCAAAATTCCACACCAAATACAGTTCACCAAGCATTGGTTTTTCATTTCAAAGAGTTATTGCAAAAAGATTAAAGATGGGTTGGAGAACTAAGGATAATCATATTGATGATGGAGTTTTCTTGATGTCACATATGAACATGTTTTCTGGTGAGAATGAGAGTAAATGGGATTATGGACTATTAAAGGAATCTAAGGAGCAGACAAAGCAACTTAACACTCTACGGTTAGTCACTTGTCTTTCAAAGATTTAATGTGCTTTATATTAAAATATTTTATTTTTTATGCGTTTACACATGTGAAATACATTTTTATTTGTATTTTTTTCCCTTTATTTTACAGATTTTTAATGATTTTTTTTCCTCTTCTTATCAGATCAAAATTTGCTGCCAGGATTATTTTGTCAGATAATAATTTGTGCAGGAATGATTTTCTTAAAGAAGTTGCAAAATTCAACATAATTGAAAAGAACTCAAGAAAAGAATTTATTCAAGCAGCAGTTAAGAATAGAAACCAAAGATGCAATCTTTTGGAGCAGTTGTAATTCTTTCTAGTTTTTCGATTATAACAACCTACATTTGTCATTTGATCCGTAGAAGTTTCCCAAGTTATAAATTTTGTTATAGCATATTTTATGTTCGCTAAATGTTGCTCTTGTCTAAACATTTCAAAATTTTATCTTGTTATGAATCTTTTATTAAATGGAAAATGTTTTGCTTTTGAATGTTTAACTTCCTGTTCTTTTGTAAACTTACAATATTTTATTTTTTTATTCACAAGTGAAATACATTTTAAAATAAAATCAAAGAAATAATATAAAATGCATATAAGGAAAATTTCATATTTTAAAATAAATATTATGTCTTAGCATTTAAAAAAAATATTATTTTTTTCACAAGTGAAAATATTCAATACATGCAATTTGTTAAAAAGTCAAAATAATTTATTTCTGTTTTTTCACAAGTGAAAATAAATTCACTTTAGTAGAAATTCAGTTTTACAAAACTTTTTATTTTAAAACTTTATTATTTTTCACAAGTGTAAAATAAATATCTTAAATTTTTTTAAGAAAGAACTTTAATGTTTTTTTTTTACAATTGAAAATTATATATTAAAAAAATATAATTTTAAATAAATAAATTTATATATTTCACAAGTGAATTTTTTTTTTCACAAATGAAAATAAATTCAATTTTATTTGAACAATGAACTTTTTTGTCACAAGTGAAAAACTTTATTTTCACAAGTGAAAATAAATTCTGTGCATGTGTAGTTTTATTTTCTAGTTTTTATTTTCACAAGTGAAAAACTTTATTTTCACAACAAGAAAATTAAAATAACATGTAAAAGTAAAATTATATAACAGGCAATAGATGTGCATGTGTAGAACTTTAATGACTTTCTAAAACATAATATTTTTTTTAAATGCTAAGACATTGAAAACAAGATATTTTTTCCATCAAAGTGCATATAAAAATTTTTGAAATCTATATCTTGATACTCTTTCTTCAGAGAATCATATTATGATTTAACAATGTTGAATACAAAAATTAACTTTGATTTTTGTATTATTTAACAAGTGAAAATACATTCACTTTAATTTTTTTTCACAAGTGAAAATAAATTCAGTTTTTTCACATTTTTAAATAAATACAAAGAGATAAGATTAAATTTGTTTTTGCAATTATTATTTACAATTTAATTTTGAAGAATAAGAAACCACGCTTGACTATGAGACTTTAAAAATTCCCTACTACTAATTCAATTAACCTACTCTGGATCAAAAATTAAAATAAAATATTCATTAATCACAGGACTTTTTTATTTTCGAAAATTATACAAGTTTCACATGTGAAATATCAAAGCATTAATGAAAGCGGTTATTAAGTTGACAAATATGATGGCAGTTATTGTTTTAAAGGTAGTTTTTTCTGGAAAATGCATTATGTATTAAATGGTGCCTGTTGGTTATCCCTCTTGACATCTATATATTTAGTGTAACTTCCACTATATTTCACATAAACAAATTGAAGATACTCTCATCAAAAAATAACTTCGCATCATAATTAACTATGTCTTCTTCCAACACAGATAGTTCATCCAAAAAAAGGTCTGCAACAGATGCACTTTTGGAGTTCAAGACAGAAAAATCTCAAAAGTATGAATTATCCTTTTATATATTTTTTATTTAATAAAAAATTCAGTAAAGTGTAATTGATATCATGTATATGTTTTCTTATTGTGTTTCAGAAAAGAAAAAATTGAAGTAAAAAATGACAACAAAACTGATTCCGAAAAAGGTATTTTCATATTAAATGTTAGTTTAAATCTAAATCTGCATATTATATGATTCATATCTATGTAACAGGTGTGATTGATGACAAAAACAACAACCCTAAAAAAGATGAGACTGTATGGGATTCTGATGAAACTTACATATAATGGGAAAATGAATTCGAGATACCGATATTGATAAAGGAAGTTGAACAAGAAGAAGAAAAAAAACATAACAGACTGCTTGCAGAAGATCAAGCCAAACAGCTTGCAAATATGCCTCGAATCAATTTATTTGAAGATGCAAAATCGAAAGATGTTGAAGATGAGGAAACTGAACAAGAAGATGTTGAAGATTTTGATTATGAAACTGCATATTTAGGATTATCTCATGATTAGAAATTCAACTTTTAATTAAAGTGTATGTAATTTATTTTTAAATTTTAATTTACTTTTGAACTTATGTAATTTCAAATTTGAATTTAAGTGAATGAATCATAATTATATTATATTCAATAATATGAAACATATTAATATGAGGAAAACTTTATTTTTTTTTCACAAGTGAAAATTCTCTATATATCAAATTTGATTTTTTTCACAAGAGAAATATAAAGTTTTTTTTTTTTTTTTTTTTTTTTTTTTTTTTTTTTTTTTTTTTACACAAGTGAAATCGAATTTGTTATGAAGAAAAAAAAGAACTTTAACGTTTTTTTTGTTTTCTTCACAAGTGAAATAAAGATTTCTAACTTTTATATGAAACTTCTATTTTTTTCTCAAGTAAATTGATTCGAGGCATATTTGCAAGTGATAAAATAATTAAAAGGAATTATTTTTCACAATATGCCTCGAATCACAAGTGATAAAATAATTCCTTTTATTCAAATTTTCAAGAAAAATTTTAATTTTTTTATTTTGTTTTCTTCACAAGTAAAAATAAAGAATTTTAACTTTTATTTGAAACTTTTATTTTTTTTTACAAGTTAAAATAAAAAGTTTAATGTTTTTGTTTTCTTCACAAATGAAAATAATTACGTTTATTAAAATTTTTAGTAAAAAATTTATCTTTTTTATTTTGTATTTTCACAAGTGAAAATAAAGTAATTAAACTTTTTTTTTTCTTCACAAGTGAAAATAAAGAATTTTAACTTTTATTTTTTTTTATCACAAATGAGAATAAAGAAGTTTAACATTTTTGTTTTCTTCACAAGTGAAAATAAAGACGTTTAACATTTTTTTGTTTTTTCACAAGTGAAAAATAATTCCTTTTATGCAAATTTCCATGAAAAATATTAATCTTTTTTATTTTTGTTTTCATAACAAGTGAAAATAAAGAATTTTAACTTTAATTAGAAACTTTTTTTTTCACAAGTGAAAATATAGAATTTTAACGTTTTTGTATTCTTCACAAGTGAAAAATAATTACGTTTCTTCAAATTTTCTGTAAAAAAATTATCTTTTTTATTATGTTTTTTCACAAGTGAAAATAAAGAAGTTTAACGTTTTTTTGTTTTTTCACAAGTGAAAAATAATTCCTTTTATTCAAATTTTCATGAAAAAAATTAATCTTTTTTATTTTGTTTTCTTCACAAGTGAAATAAAGATTTCTAACTTTTATATGAAACTTATATTTTTTTTCTCACAAGTGAAAATACAAAATTTTAACCTTTTTGATTTCTTCACAAGTGAAACATAATTACGTTTCTTCAAATTTTATGGAAACAATTTATCTTTTTTATTTTGTTTTATTACAATTGAAAATAAACCTATTAACATTTGACAAATAATCAAAGCAGTTAACATTATATATTATATAAATTAATTTATTTTGTTTTTGCACAAGTGAAAATATAGTAGTTAAAGGTTTTTTTCCTCAATTTTAACTTTTATTTTTTTTTCACAAGTGATAATAAAGAAGTTTAACGTTTTTGTTTTCTTCACAAGTGAAAAATAATTACTTTAGTTTGTTTATTTTGTTTTATTACAAGTGAAAATAAAGAATTTTAACATTTTTTTGTTTTTTCACAAGTGAAAAATAATTCTTTTTATTCAAATTTTCATGAAAAAAATTAATCTTTACAAGTGAAAATAAAGTATTTTAACTTTTATTTGAAACTTTCATTTTTTTTTCACAAGTGATAATAAAGAATTTTAACGTTTTTGTTTTCTTCACAAGTGAGAATTATTTTTGTTTTCTTTACAAGTGAAAATAAAGATTTCTAACTTTTATTTTTTTCACATGTGACGAAAATTTCAGCTAAATAAATAAGTTTTATTTTTTTCACAAGTAAAAAGAATTCAATTTCCTCACATGTGAAAATAAATATGTTTATCTTTTTTTGTTTTCCTCAAGTGTGAAACTAAAGAACTTTAATTTTTCACAAGTGAAAAATAATTCTGTTTCTTCAAATTTTTAGGAAAATTTTATTTTATTTTGTTTTCTTCACAAGTGAAAAATAATTACGTTTCTTCAAATATTAACGAAAAAATTTACCTTTTTTTTTTGTTTTCTTCACAAGCGAAAATAAAGACGTTTAACATTTTTTTGTTTTTTCACAAGTGAAAAATAATTCCTTTTATGCAAAATTTCCATGAAAAATATTAATCTTTTTTATTTTTGTTTTCTTCACAAGTAAAAATAAAGAATTTTAACTTTTATTTGAAACTTTTTTTTTTCACAAGTGAAAATATAGAATTTTAACGTTTTTGTATTCTTCACAAGTGAAAAATAATTACGTTTCTTCAAATTTTCTATAAAAAATTTAACTTTTTTATTATGTTTTTTCACAAGTGAAAATAAAGAAGTTTAACGTTTTTTTGTTTTTTCACAAGTGAAAAATAATTCCTTTTATTTAAATTTTCATGAAAAAAATTAATCTTTTTTATTTTGTTTTCTTCACAAGTGAAATAAAGATTTCTAACTTGTATATGAAACTTCTATTTTTTTTCACAAGTGAAAATAAAAAATTTTAACCTTTTTGATTTCCTCACAAATGAAAAATAATTACGTTTCTTCAAATTTTCTGGAAAAAATTTATCTTTTTTATTTTGTTTTATTACAATTGAAAATAAACCTATTAACATTTGACAAATAATCAAAGCAGTTAACATTATATATTATATAAATTAATTTATTTTGTTTTGTCACAAGTGAAAATATAGTAGTTAAACATTTTTTTTCCTCAATTTTAACTTTTATATTTTTTTCACAAGTGATTTTAAAGTAGTTTAACGTTTTTGTTTTCTTCACAAGTGAAAAATAATTACTTTAGTTTGTTTATTTTTGTTTTATTACAAGTGAAAATAAAGAATTTTAACATTTTTTTGTTTTTTCACAAGTGAAAAATAATTCTTTTTATTCAAATTTACATGAAAAAAATTAATCTTTACGAGTGAAAATAAAGAATTTTAACTTTTATTTGAAACTTTCATTTTTTTTCACAAGTGATAATAAAGAATTTTAACGTTTTTGTTTTCTTCACAAGTGAGGATTATTTTTGTTTTCTTTACAAGTGAAAATAAAGATTTTTAACTTTTATTTTTTTCACATGTGACGAAAATTTCAGCTAACTAAATAAGTTTTATTTTTTTCACAAGTAAAAAGAATACAATTTCCTCACATGTGAAAATAAATATGTTTATCTTTTTTTGTTTTCCTCAAGTGTGAAACTAAAGAACTTTAATTTTTCACATGTGAAAAATAATTCTGTTTCTTCAAATTATCAGGAAAATTTTATTTTAATTTTTTTTTATTCACAAGTGAAAAATAATTACGTTTCTTCAAATATTAACGAAAAAATTTAGCCTTTTTTTTTTGTTTTCTTCACAAGTGAAAATAAAGAACTTTAACATTTTTTTGTTTTTTCACAAGTGAAAATAAAGAATTTTAACTTTTATTTGAAACTTTTTTTTTTTTTTTTTTTTTTTCACAAGTGAAAATATAGAATTTTAAAGTTTTTGTATTCTTCACAAGTGAAAAATAATTACATTTCTTCAAATTTTCTGTAAAAAATTTATCTTTTTTATTATGTTTTTTCACAAGTGAAAATAAAGAAGTTTAACGTTTTTTTGTTTTTTCACAAGTGAAAAATAATTCCTTTTATTTAAATTTTCATGAAAAAAATTAATCTTTTTTATTTTGTTTTCTTCACAAGTGAAATAAAGATTTCTAACTTGTATATGAAACTTCTATTTTTTTTCACAAGTGAAAATAAAAAATTTTAACCTTTTTGATTTCCTCACAAATGAAAAATAATTACGTTTCTTCAAATTTTCTGGAAAAAATTTATCTTTTTTATTTTGTTTTATTACAATTGAAAATAAACCTATTAACATTTGACAAATAATCAAAGCAGTTAACATTATATATTATATAAATTAATTTATTTTGTTTTGTCACAAGTGAAAATATAGTTGTTAAACACTTTTTTTCCTCAATTTTAACTTTTATATTTTTTTCACAAGTGATTTTAAAGAAGTTTAACGTTTTTGTTTTCTTCACAAGTGAAAAATAATTACTTTAGTTTTTTATTTTTGTTTTATTACAAGTGAAAATAAAGAATTTTAACGTTTTTTTGTTTTTTCACAAGTGAAAAATAATTCTTTTTAATCAAATTTACATGAAAAAAATTAATCTTTACGAGTGAAAATAAAGAATTTTAACTTTTATTTGAAACTTTCATTTTTTTTCACAAGTGATAATAAAGAATTTTAACGTTTTTGTTTTCTTCACAAGTGAGGATTATTTTTGTTTTCTTTACAAGTGAAAATAAAGATTTTTAACTTTTATTTTTTTCACATGTGACGAAAATTTCAGCTAACTAAATAAGTTTTATTTTTTTCACAAGTAAAAAGAATTCAATTTCCTCACATGTGAAAATAAATATGTTTATCTTTTTTTGTTTTCCTCAAGTGTGAAACTAAAGAACTTTAATTTTTCACATGTGAAAAATAATTCTGTTTCTTCAAATTATCAGGAAAATTTTATTTTAATTTTTTTTTTCTTCACAAGTGAAAAATAATTACGTTTCTTCAAATATTAATGAAAAAATTTAGCCTTTTTTTTTTGTTTTCTTCACAAGTGAAAATAAAGAACTTTAACATTTTTTTATTTTTTCACAAGTGAAAATAAAGAATTTTAACTTTTATTTGAAACTTTTTTTTTTTTTTCACAAGTGAAAATATAGAATTTTAAAGTTTTTGTATTCTTTACAAGTAAAAAATAATTACATTTCTTCAAATTTTCTGTAAAAAATTTATCTTTTTTATTATGTTTTTTCACAAGTGAAAATAAAGAAGTTTAACGTTTTTTTGTTTTTTTTTCACAAGTGAAAAATAATTCCTTTTATTCAAATTTTCATGAAAAAAATTAATCTTTTTTATTTTGTTTTCTTCACAAGTGAAATAAAGATTTTTAACTTTTATTTGAAACTTCTATTTTTTTTCACAATTGAAAATAAAAATTTTTAACCTTTTTGATTTCTTCACAAGTGAAAAATAATTACGTTTCTTCAAATTTTCAGGAAAAAAATTATCCTTTTTATTTTGTTATCTTCACAAGTGAGAATAAAGAAGTTTAACATTCTATTTTATTCACAATAAAAAAATTATTTTGTTTTCTTAACAAGTTAAAATAAAGATTTTTAACTTTTATTTTTTTTCACATGTGACGAAAATTTCAGCTAAATAAATAAGTTTTATTTTTTTCACAAGTAAAAAGAATTCAATTTCCTCACATATGAAAATAAATATGTTTATATTTTTTTATTTTCCTAACAAGTGAAACTAAAGAACTTTAATTTTTCACAAGTGAAAAATAATTGAGTTTCTTCAAATTTTAAAGGAAATAACATTAATTTAATATGAAGAATTTATTTCACATGTGAAATTTTTATAAACATCGATTTTGTTTTGAAATTTGATTTTTTTTTTCACAAGTGAAAAGAAAGAACTTTAACGTTTTTTTGTTTTTTTCACAAATGAAAATTTCGTTTTTTACATTTTTCACAAGTGCAAATTAATTCAGTTTTTTCAAATTTTAACTCAAATAACACTATATTACTATGAGAAAAAAATTCAATTTTTCACAAGTTAAAATAAATTCAAGTTTATTCAAATTTATCACCTAAATTCACAGAGATAAAATTGAATACATAAGTGATTTGTTTTTTCACAAGTGAAAATAAATTCGGAATAAATGGACAATTGAAAATTATTTCACATGTGAGAGTAAATATATTTTCTTCAAAGTGCATATAAAAACTACAGAAATCTCTATCTTGATGCTCTATCTTCAGAGTATTATATTAATATTTAACAATGTTGAATTTTCAAAAAATGAACGAAAGTACTAATATGTGCAGTTCTTTTTCTCTAGTGTCTTCTGAAAGTCTTCTATTCCTCTTGAATCAATCACTGTACACTGTTGAATCACTATCGTATGCAATTTCAATTTCATTCCATGTGCAGTTTCTACTGTCATGTCTCCTCCGCTTACTACATTTTTTACAAAATCTTCTCTTCTTCTTCAAATGGTCTCTTGCTTTCTCCAAATCACTTCTCATTCTTTTAGAAACATCACCATCTCCTTTTGTTTTACACCTATCTGGATTCTGAACAACATTGGTATCTGGTTTTTCTACTCCAAGCTGAATGTTAAACATCTCCTTCTTACTTAATGGCTTAGCATTTGGATTTGCTTCCTCAACTTCAGTCTTTAGTCTTTTAATACTCTCCACATATTCAGTCAGTTTTGGTATATCTTTTGCCAAAATGTTCAGGCAATAATCTACTGCAGAATAAGCTGTACTTGAAAGCTCCATAATTTTATCTCCTTCTGAGTTATTCAGATTTCTCTTTTTTCTAATATCTGGTGGCAATATGTCTCGCATCCATCGTCGTAATATGTATTTCTCAGGAATAACTTCTATTCCTTTTCCTTTCATAACACAAAATATATGCCTACACAAGTATCCAAATCTTGCAAAGTTCATGCAAGAACATACCATTGTCCCATTTGATATATCAATTGATACCTACATGTTCAAAAATAAAATTAAAATATTAATTTGATTTTTTTAAAGTAAAAGTATAAAGTAATTTTTTGTAAAAATTTTGTGTTTTCTCAAGTAAAAATAATTTCATATTAAATGCGGATGTGGAAAAATATTAAGTTTTTTTTTTTTATTAAATGCATAGTTGAAAGTAAATGATAAAATTGCCTAATTATAAGATCAATTGCATAGTCGAAAAATCATATTACCACATCCATCATTTTTATATAAATTTCACATGTGAAAAATATTATCTTTTATTTAATCAGTATGTGTTATAATTCAAATTTCTACATTCTACATTTTACAGATTTTTCATATGTGAAAAATACCATTAATTAAAAAAAAAAATTCTATTTTTATTAAATGCATAGTTGAAAGTAAATGATAAAATTGCCTAATTATAAGATCAATTGCATTGTTGAAAATTCATATTACGACATCCATCATTTTTATATAAATTTCACATGTGAAAAGTATTATATTTTATTTAATCAGTATGTGTTATTATTCAATTTTCTACATTCTACATTTTACAGATTTTTCATATGTGAAAAATACCATTAATTAAAAAAAAAAAATTAATTTTTAAGAATTAGACATACCTTGAAATGTAGCTCTTTCTTTTCGCTATCCCTTTTGTTTTGTACTTCATTTTCTCCAAAATTATACCTTTTCTTTGTCTTCGTTGGCTTGAATTCTCTTAATTCTTTAATTGTTAGAACTTCAATCCCATCAACTTTATCCTCAGAAACTTGATGACAATCATAAACAGCAGAGTTAATTTCATCTTGAATTAGCAGAAAAATTGTCCTTGTGTACATCTTAGCAGCATTACGTTCGATTTGCAATTTCGTTTTGAATCTTGGTACTTTTTGAATTGTTTCATTATCAAGAACTTCTTGATTATGCCTTTGTCTTTCCATAGCAGATTCAAAACCCATCATGAAGTTTAACAATGTTGATCCTCTGCTTGTGAAATTTTGAAAAAATGAATTCTCACTCTCTGATCTTGATGTTGTTTTCATAAGTCCACATAATGCAACATCTTTAAAATAAGCTGGAATCCATCTCTCTCGTATTTTAAACATATTTGATAACCATTTGTTTTCTTGCAGATTGAATTCTGTTATCATCTGCAACCATTTTGCTTCAAACTCTTCTGGACCAATATACAGACTCCAAACTAATCTATGAAGCCTTCTCCTAAAAGTACCATTGTCCAGAATTGTTTTGCAAATCTGAAGATTACAAACAAAGATATTGTAGTCAATACTTAAGTGACCTAATTAAAATATTAAGTATGATCTTTTCATAATTTAATGAATTTTTTTTTCACAAAGAATTACACTTAAAACTTCAAAAAAATAAATACTTTCTTATTTGTTAAATTCTTATTTTATCATTTGAAAACACTATATATTATTGTCTTACCTTTAATGGAAGCTTATTTGTTATGTGCCACATACAAAGTCTGTGTTTTGATTCTTTAAACACCGCTGCAATAGCTTTCCTCATTGCAGGATTTTGATCAGTCACAACCAATCTTGGTTGTTTTGAAAATGCCTTTAAGAAACATCTCAACAACCAAATGTATGATTTTGTCGTTTCATTAGACAGCATTCCAGCACCAAATGTGACACACTTTCTGTGGTTGTCAATTCCCGTGAAAGGTACAAATACCATGTTATATCTACATAAAATAACTTTATCAATACTTTTTTCACAAGTGAAAATATGTTATACAAATTATTTCAATTTAATTTTTTTGTAATTTCAAAATTTCACAAGTGAAAGGTACAAATACCATGTTATATCCACATAAAACAACTTTATCAATACTTTTTTCACAAGTGAAAATATATTATACAAATTATTTCAATTTAATATTTTCGTAATTTCAAAATTTCACAAGTGAAAGGTACAAAAACCATGTTATATCTACATAAAATAACTTTATCAATACTTTTTTCACAACTGAAAATATGTTATACAAATTATTTAATTTAATATTTTCATAATTTTCAAAATTTCACAAGTGAAAGGTGCAAATACCATGTTATATATACATAAAAAACTTTGTCAATACTTTTTTCAAAAGTGAAAATATGTTATACAAATTATTTTAATTTAATATTTTCGTAATTTCAAAATTTCAAAAGTGAAAGGTACAAAAACCATGTTATATCTATATAAAACAACTTTATCAATACTTTTTTCATTCACAAGTGAAAATATGTTATACAAATTATTTCAATTTAATATTTTCGTAATTTCAAAATTTCACAAGTGAAAGGTACAAATACCATGTTATATCTACATAAAACAACTTTATCAATACTTTTTTCACAAGTGAAAATATGTTACTGGTATTTAAAATAAGAAAAAATATTATAATCAAAACAAAAATTCATATAAAACAAATACAATTCATATAAAAGGAATTAATTAATTAAAATGAAAGAGAACATACTTGTTGATCCTGAAAGTTGCATCAAAAGATATAGTATCTCCAAATTCTTTGTAATTATATTTGGCCGTCTCATCTGCCCAAAACAGTGAATCCAGCTGGCTGTTTACAACAGAATACTCAAAAGAAAAATTTGCAACATTTTTTTTTCTGTTTTCCATCTTGTTAATCAACATCTGTGCGTCACTATCACCAATATGACTGTTCAAGTCTCTTGTATGATTCCTAAACTCAGTCTCTGTTGCATCAACTGAATCATATCCTCCATTCGTAGCTGCATAAAGGTGATGTGCTCTTGTTGCACCTATATTCGTCCCTTCAAGTTGTTGCATGTAAATTTTTTGTTTGTGATTCATTTTTCTCTTCTTTTTTGTCAGATTTCTATACAGTACAGGAATGAATGTATGAATATGTTTTTCTTCAAAATCATACAATTCATATTTTGTATGACTATCATTAAGCTTAAATTTAACCCTTGCCATACATTCTGTCCTTGAAATACTTGACGTTCTAATCTGAGTTTCACTAGTTTCTTCACTCAATGTATCCTTATTAACACCTTTTGCCAATCCCTCCCTGTTGCAAACCAAATATTTTCTTTCTACAATACCACTTTTCAGAGTATTTTGTGTTGATAGCCTAACACCAAATCCTGCTTTATCAGCATAGTTTTCATACATTCTTATGCATTCCTCAATAGATGTAAACTCTTTCCCAATTTTCGGTATCTCAGATTCATCAACAATTGGCTTGTAAAGAAACATTCCATCTTCTACTTCAATTTCTTCACAAATATCTGATTCATCTTGCCTTATATAATGTATACTTTCAAAAAGAATTAAACATATCAATAATTGGCTTTGTAAAAAAAAATTTCACATGTGAAAATAGTATAACTATTCTGAGTGATTATCTTCACATTTGAGTTAGCCTATAAAATCTAATACATTTTGATTTTCTTCACTTGTGAAGAAAACTAAACGAAAGCTTATATAACATAATTTCATTTGACGAAACTATAATTACACTTAGATACGCTTATTATCTAAAAAATACAATACATTCTATTATAATTTTTTCACTAGTGAAGGAAACTCAAAAAAAGCTTAAATTGTTTAATTTCATTAAAAATTCATCTGCTAATTTATTATTTTCACATGTGAGTATGAGATGAAACTATAATTTCACTTATTAACAACTTAAGGTGTTTTAAATAACTCAAATGAACCAATTAACTCAAGCAATAAAGTACAATACACATTTGCAAGCCTAGTTGTGTAAAACAGACCTTGGGGTTCAAAGTATTCAACTAATAAGCCAATAAGCCTGAGCAAATAAACTCAGGGGTACACATTTAAAGTGGCAAATCACTTACTATTCTACTGAGATCTAATATCCACCAAAAGTTCTGATTTCCAAAGTAATTAATTGTTTTAAAAGTGGCTTAGGATTTGGATGAAAATCTGATGCACAAGGGACCAATTATCTCAGACAGTCCACTTCCAAGTACTCTAACTGCTAAATTATATTATATTAATCTAATATTAAGCTAATTTAAGTTAAATTACTATATTATGCAACTACTAAAATGATTATGTATCTAATTAAACTAAAATGATTTATGTTTTACAAATATTAAGCTAATTAAACCAAACACAACTTCTGAATCAAATGTTACACCAGCAAGTTTCTCACAACCAAACACCCCTTTAAGGTGACAGTTTCAACTAAATCCAACTTAAATCAAACTCAAATCAAACCAAACAAAACCTAGATGATATTATAGACAAATAATGAAACAGTAGCACAGTTTTATGACAGGCTAGTGGATTCTTTTTGGCTTCCAAATTCCCAATAGGCACAGCTTATTCGAAAAGCACTTAATGATTATCTTTATGACAGGCAAGTGGATTCTTTTCATTCGCTTAATGATTATCTTCACATGTGCTGAAACTATAATTACATTCTTTTATGCTTATAACCTCAAAAATCTTATACATTCTGATTTTCTTCACAAGTGAGGAAATCTCAACGAAAGCTTAAATAGACTAATTTCATCAAAAGCTCATTAGCTTAATGATTATATTCACATGTACTGAAACTATTTTTACATTTATTAACGCTTATAACCTCAAAAATCGTATATATTCTGATTTTCTTAACAAGTGAAGAAAAGTCAACTAAAGCTTAAATCGCCTAATTTCAGCAAAAGTTTATTCGCTTAATGAACATCTCCACATGTGCTGAAACTATAATTACACTCTTTTATGCTTATAACCTCAAAAATCCTATACATTCTGATTTTCTTCACAAGTGAATAAAACTCAACGAAAGCTTAAATCGCCTAATTTCATAAAAAGTTCATTCGCTTAATGATAAATATTAAATTATAACCTCAAAAATTATATATATTCTGATTTTCTTCACAAGTGAAGAAAAGTCAACTAAAGCTTAAATCGCCTAATTTCAGCAAAAGTTCATTCGCTTAATGTTTATCTTCACATGTGCTGAAACTATTTTTACATTTATTAACGCTTATAAGCTCAAAAATCATATACATTCTGATTTTCTTCACAAGTGAGGAAAACTCAATGAAAGCTTAAATCGACTAATTTCATCAAAAGTTTATTCGCTTAATGATTATATTCACATGTGCTGAAACTATAATTACACTCTTTTATGCTTATAACCTCAAAAATCATATATATTCTTATTTTCTTCACAAGTGAAGAAAAGTCAACTAAAGCTTAAATCGCCTAATTTCAGCAAAAGTTCATCTGCTTAATAAACATCTCCACATGTGCTGAAACTATAATTACACTCTTTTATGCTTATAACCTCAAAAATCATATATATTCTTATTTTCTTCACAAGTGAAGAAAAGTCAACTAAAGCTTAAATCGCCTAATTTCAGCAAAAGTTCATCTGCTTAATAAACATCTCCACATGTGCTGAAACTATAATTACACTCTTTTATGCTTATAACCTCAAAAATCCTTTACATTCTGATTTTCTTCACAAGTGAATAAAACTCAACGAAAGCTTAAATCGCCTAATTTCATCAAAAGTTCATTCGCTTAATCTTTATCTTCACATGTGCTGAAATTATTTTTACATTTATTAACGCTTATAAGTTCAAAAATCCTATACATTCTGATTTTCTTCACAAGTGAATAAAACTCAATGAAAGCTTAAATCGCATAATTTCATCAAAAGTTCATTCGCTTAATCTTTATCTTCACATGTGCTGAAACTATTTTTACATTTATTAACGCTTATAACCTCAAAAATCCTATACATTCTGATTTTCTTCACAAGTGAATAAAACTCAACGAAAGCTTAAATCGCCTAATTTCATCAAAAGTTCATTCGCTTAATCTTTATCTTCACATGTGCTGAAACTATTTTTACATTTATTAACGCTTATAACCTCAAAAATCCTATACATTCTGATTTTCTTCACAAGTGAAGAAAACTCAACGAAAGCTTAAATCGCCTAATTTCATCAAAAGTTCATTCGCTTAATGTTTATCTTCACATGTGCTGAAACTATTTTTACATTTATTAACACTTATAACCACAAAAATCCTATACATTCTAATTTTTTTCACAAGTGAAGAAAACTAAATGAAAGCTTAAATCGCCTAATTGAAGATAATATAACTAGACTTATTTGCACTAAGTTAACCTAATTAATTAACTTCACATGTGAAAGTAAAGTAAGCTGTTAATTCTAAACAATTATTTTAAAAATTATAAAATTAAAATAAAACTAGATTTATACTTGATATCTCTGTGCTTTCTGGTGATGTTCCGTTGATGATCGTCACATCATCTCCATCCGATTCAGAATCATATATATTGATATCTTCTTCAATTAGATTCCGTTGAATGATTTGATTGACAGACGGTGACTTAGAGCGGGTTAATGGCGGTGGCATGATGATTTGATGGCGGTTTTAGTAGAAGGAGATGATTTGATCTGCGGATGAAGATGAAGATGATCGATTCGCCGGTTAACTATAGTTTATGGAGCTGTTGATGTTAGATCGGAGGTTTAACGACTGTTTAACGGCGTTTTAATGGTGGTTTAATGGACGTTGATGGTGGTATATTGATCGGAGTTAGTTAGGTCAGTTGAGAGAACTGTGTGTTTTCACCTAAAATTTAATCGAGGTGTGAGATTTTTGTTTATATATTAGATATTTGCTTGGTAATTACAATAATGCCCTTGATTAGTGTAATTTTGAAACTAATCTTAGCCATTAGATCTAAAAAATGGAGGGACTAGATGGATGGCTAGGATCCCTTCTCGCGTTCTCACAAAAAATGGACTTCTCACAAGAATGGCCCCCTATATATATATATATATATATATATATATATATATATATATATATATATATATATATATATATAATATATATATATAATATATATATATATATGTATATATATATATATATATATATGTATATATATATATATATATATATATATATATATATATATATATATATATATATATAAGGTCTAAAATGACTTAAATGTTGCACAAAATATTTCAAAAAGGGGATATGCATGTTCTAAATATGGAGAGTATCAATTTTTGATTTTTCCTCGCTTATCATAGCCCCTAAATCCAGCCATGCATCCCCCCTTCTCCTATATAATTTATTTCATTCCTATCTCATTTAAATAAACTTTAAAAACCCTAATCAATTTAAAAACAAACCGGTGGCCATACAATATTTCCAATGGTCTTTGCCATTTTTCTTGGACCTTTTCAACCCTATAGAAGGTGGGAAAAATATTGGTAAAGGCTGTAGAGTGTTCAGGTTTCAGTTTTGATTTTTGGGCCAAGGAGGAGAAATCCATTTCTACTCAATCCATTCGATCCAACCTATTTGGGTATTTTTTTATCATCCTTTTTATCCTATGTAATCTGTATAAAATCATAAAATTGGTCCATGCATGATAATCAAGTCATACGAATTTAAATAAAGTGAAAACCCTAAAATCATGCTAAAAACCCTAATATGCTTAAATAACTTTTTTGTGGCTAGATCTGATTTTTGTGCTGTGTTATTATGTATATAAGACATGAATAAAATATGGGTACATTTATTTGAAGCCTATGGTAATTATTCTGATTTATTTGTTATTAATACGGTTAAAATATATAAATATATGTGGCGAATAAATTAGGGTTAGGGTTTTAGGTGATGTTTGGAGATAAAAAAATGTTGTAATGATTGTATAATGATGATGGGAATGATTGGGAAAAATTAGGGTTGATGGTTTTGATTTATTTATTTAGCCGATTTATGTTTTTAAAAGTAAAGGGTGGATTTTGTAATATTATAAACGTATGGGACATTTTTGTAACTTGTATTGGACCAGGGGTAAATTATATAAATTATAATATGGGGATGTTATGTGTTAAATTTGAAACTAGAAGGTTTAAAAGGAAAATTAATTATAAATAGATTTGATTTGGAAATTATTAAAAGTAGAGGGGTTATTTTGTAAATTATGAAAATGGAAGGATCATTCGTATAAATATCATATGAAGGTTAAAATGTGTTAATTTTGATAATTAAGGGTTAAATGTGCTAATATGAAATTAATATGGATATGTTTATAATTTAAATATTAATAAGGACTAAAATTGTAAATAATGGAATTAAAGGGTTTAAAGTGTAATATTTGTAAACTTTATGGTTTGATATTGTTAACTTATGTATAATCTGTGTAAAAAGTGAAAACTTGTGATATTTACATAATAGACCCTTAACTATGGCATATTTACATTTAAAACCCTAAAATATGGAAGATGATATACCTAAACCCTAAACTTGTTATGACTTACTAAAATGAACCCTAATTTTCCATAATAATGTTTAACAAATGATTTAACTTGCATTTTGATATTAAATCTTTCTAATTATGGAAACCTGCTATTATGGAAACTTACTAGATCAGGAAACTTTCTAAAAATGAAAACTTGCTAATTTTGGAAACCTGCTAAAGATAGAAAGTTACATAAAATGAGTAAACTTACTTAAAGTGGAAACTTACCATAAATGGAAGGTTACTAAATTTGGAAAGTTACCTAAAATGGAAAGATAGCCTAAAAAGGAGTAATCTGATTTGAAATGAACTAGTAAATAATTCTCGGCTTCTAATTCTTCTATGCTCAGTGAAGAAGGAGTGATTCCTATTTCTCTTTGGTCCTTTCCCTTATTTTGCTTTGTCATCGGGTTGAGGTACAGATATTCTGACCTTCCTTATAAGGTTTCTCATGACTTTTGATCCTTGACTATAATTCTTTATCTTGATATGATCCCTTGAGCCTTTGCTATTGTCCCCTTGATATTTGATATAATTCGTCCGTTATCTTGTGACATGAATATTCGAATCCCTTTATAATTTGAAGGTTCATTTGATACTGTAAGTGAATGCGAAAACCTTTCTTAATTAAAGCATGAAAATGTTTTGAGAAAAAACTATTTTAAAATAATGTTTGTGAGCATGATGCGATACCACTTTTATATGGAATTTTACTAACTTTTATGAAAACTACTTTTAAAGACTATCTTTATGAAAACCGTTATTAAAGATCACTTTTATGAAAGCCATTATTAAAAGGTTTCTTTAAATGAATATTTGATATAAACTTTCGAATTGAACTTTTCCTATGAACCTTTAAACCATTAAATTGTGAACCCTTGATTATGAACCTTTGGTATTCTGATGACTTAGACATTTGCCAAACTTTGACTTTCCCTTCTCATGACTATGTTCCATTTACCCTATCACTATTATGATTTCTGACCTTGGTACATCTGAAATCTTTGGTTCATTGATATTATATTTGTTTGAGAACTCTTTTTGAAAACATAACTTGGTAAGATGAGATAAAACTATTTGAACTAATTTATGAAAATATGACAACATGTCAGTTTCTAAATGGTGGTTTAAATAACCTTTGTCAAAAAAAAATTTAAGGAAATACTTTTACGATAACCATGTTGGGAATTCTGCTAAGTAAGAATTCTGCTGATGGATACTGCTGAAGGATACTGCTGAAGAGCTGGTTCCTGCTGAAGCAGTGTATCTGCTGAAGACTAGTTTCAGCATTATTAGTTTCTGTGGATATAGTATTTCCGTATTTTATGTAATATAGTTAGGATATGCATGAGTTTATTTAGGAAGTGATAATGCATATCTTTTAGAAGTTTTAGAATATACGTTTCTTGTGAAACGGTTTAGGGTTCCTTGAGTATAAAAGGAACACACGATTATGTATTGAGGAAGGTTTTAGAAAACACTTTTCATTGTTATTAAAAGATCCATAGAGGATCAAGAGTTCTTAGTATTAAACTTGTGTTTGTTTCCGCTTTAAAATACAAGTTACAGAGATTATCTATTAGTGTGTTAGTGATTACATTAACATAACTAACGATTCTAGAGTGCTCAAGAAGATCTATCAAGGTCTTATATTCAACAAGTGGTATCAGAGCCTCGAGAGAGTCTCTGTGATATTGAGAAAAACAAATCTTACACCATCAAAATCCAAACCAATCAAAGAAAATGCCTGGATCAGACGATGAGGTTGATACAACCCAGATCCTAAACACCACTTCTGTTAGGAATACGATTATTCAGTTAAAGACTCGGTCACCCCAAGTATTACTAAGCATTACGTAGCTCGTAGAATTATCCTTATTATAGTTAGTACGTAGCCTATTAGTAGTTAATATATGTAAATAGTATTCGTAGAGTGGGTCGGGTCTTTACCCTCTGTCAGCTCACTCTACAGCTCGTTTCATGGAGCACCAAGTATTGTAGTATAAATACCCTCTCCCACCCAAGGGAGAGGGTTGGACCTTTCACATAGTTCAATCTAATATATGTGTGTTTCTCTCTCTAAGGTTCCCAACCTCTATTTCTCTCACTAAACTATTATATTTCTCCTTCTTCTATCATCCTAATTCGAACCACAATCACAAGAACCATACGTGTTTAAGATTATGAGTATCCTACAATTGGTATCAAGAGCCATGGTTACATCCTAGGGATTGGTTTGTGCTCGAATTTGGTGCTTGGTTTTGTGACTTTATTTGGTTCGAATGGTTCTTGGCTTGGTTTGATCTTTCTTGTGTTATTTGACATGTTAGTGATGTACTTTTATGATCATAGGTGTTAGTTGAACATTGTGTTTCAGTTGGCTATACCATATCTTTAATCTATTTGAAGTTTGGACTTGATTTTGGGCGTATTTCATAGTTGCGTTTAAGTCTACTGTTACATTGCTTATCTGCGTTTAGTTTCTGATTTCTGCAGTTAGTTTGCTGCGATTACTATTTTGGGAATACAAACAAATCGCAAGGAAAGTGACAGATTTGGATTTTTGTGTACTGCGATTAGCTCTTGCGGTTCAGTGGTTTGCGGTTAGTTTTCTGCGGTTAAGTGGTTTGCGGTTAGTTTTCTGCGGTTAAGTGGTTTGCGGTTAGTTTTCTGCGGTTAAGTTTTCTGCGGTTAAGTGGTTTGCGGTTAGTTTTCTGCGGTTAAGTTTTCTGCGATTAAGTGGTTTGCGGTTAGATCTTTGTGGTTATCTCTCCTGCGGTTAACTCCCTGCGGTTAGTTGCTCCCTGCGGTTATCTCATCTTGTGGTTAACTCACCTTGTGGTTACCTTTCCTGCGGTTACCTTGCCTGGTCCTGCGGTTAACTCTGTTTGACCATAGTTGACTTTTTACGTCGAAACTTCAAACGGTCATAACTTTTGAACCGTAACTCCGTTTTCAGCGAATTAGCTGTCAAAACGTCCGGAACAGGCTGAATATTGTGAGGTTTCACACGAAGTCGTGAAACGAATTTTTCGAGGCCCAAATCACCTCCGGAGTGAAGTTATTGAGGTTTTAAGTTTTCAGACCAAAAATTTCACCGTAAAAACTTGCATCAACCGAATCAAGATCACAACTAAACAACATATAACCTTGTCAAAACTAACAATCACCACTCTTAACATACAATCACTGCTATGGAATCTTCGTGCTCGAATTCTAATGATAATGTGCTTCATCAGCCAATTAAATTGCCCGATAATGCAAAGAATAGTCGCATTGAATGTTTTCGATCACTCCATTCACATCTCAAGGTTCTCTTTGCAAAACCTGGATACTTGGGAGGTTTCAATCGTGGATTCGCAACACTCTTTGGTCAAAATGTTGAGACTTTCACAGTCAAAATGACTCTACACTTAGATCAACTTCAACAACAACTTGAAAAGGGTGAATGTTCTGAAGATAGATCTATGGCTGCATTCTGTGTGATCAACAACCAACTCCAAGCGTTCATTGATTCACGATTCACTGAGGAGTATGATCATGAGAGTCAAATGACGAAAAAGAGCTTTGCCACTCATACGGGAATTGAAGTTGACGTGTTCAGAGTCACACTACTCCAACTCATGGGTAATGTGAAGGAGTACATTATGGAAAGAGCAAAGCACGAGCACAAGTATGAAGACAAAGTGATGGCATGTCGGGTGCAACCATGTGATGGTAGTGTGGATTCGGGCAAAGCATCGAATGCTGGGTCAGTTATCATCGAAGGCAGAGGATCAGAGACTGAAAAGCTTGACACAACGAACAGTTCAATGACTCTTACACGTGATGTGGATGCAGATATCAGACCAGTAAAAGAACATGTGTCATGTGCTAAGGTACTCGAACTGTGTAACATTGTTGATGAACAAAAGATTCCTAACAAAGTACAACCGACAAACAATGTCGATTCAGATGTCGTTGACATGGGAAATAGCAATGTTGACCCATGTGAACAACATATGAAACACAATGAAGTGTCTGTTGTACAATGTAGTGCATCTTCTGTTTTAAAAGATGATTGTGTCGTGCATGAGTACACTGCCTATAACCCTGATGACTCCTTGTCCACTAGATTTAATATCCTTAAGGATCAAGTGGCTATGTACGAACAACGTGCTAGATTTGAACTCACTGGACGTGAGCAGAACATGGAATGGCAAATGCGTGCATATATATCTGAAAATAATCTTAAGCGAGAAACATTGAAAAAGGAGTTACAATCTTTGCAAAAACAATTGGATCAAACTGTTAAACAAAAACAAGAGATTCAAAAAGGTTTAAACACACTCAAACATGATTTCAAAGAGAAGGAAACAAAACTCCTAAATGATTTCTCTAGTCTTAAAATGCGGAAAAACAAACTTGAGGATAAGTTATACACGCAAGGCCAAACCATTCAAACTGCTCAAATGATGCATAAACATAGGAAGTTGAGTGATGATCATAGTGAGAAGGATTCTACTAAGCCAAAAGCCAATTTCCTTAGAAGCGGTATAGGTGCTCAACCGGCATTATATGATGCAAACATTATGCTTGAGCCTAATCATGCCCCACCTGTTGCTACATCTGATGATGAGGGCAATGAGATAGAAGATAGAACCAGAGAAAAACTTGCTGAGAAATTAAGGGATCCCCAGTGCATAGCTAATAAAATCTTGTACAATTATGATTACTCTGAAGATAATCAATTAGCTATCTTTGTCCCACAAAAGAAATTTACTCCAGAGCAAGTCTTCTGGAACATAGACATAGAAAAATTGAAAGCTGAAAGAGTTGTAGGTAACACACGAACTATGTTTAGAATTGCTCACCCAACTGCTTACCCCCTGAACACACCTAGACACCTTGTACCTTTCACTCTCCCCACGCAAAATAATACACTAATTGCCTTATATGTCCTTGGTCAATTATTCGTTGATTTTGATAAAACATGTAAAAAGAGAATAACACCAACGGGTATTACTGAAGGGGAAAGAGGTTTTGAGCAAACAAAACAATGTTACCTAACTGAAGTCATGCCATTTTTCAAACTTCTCAAAGAACATTTTGAGGGCCTTAAAAATACCATTAATGATGATGTGACTCAAATGAAAAAGGTTTTTGAAGATGTGGAAAATGAGGGTAAACAATTGGCAATTGATCTTAAATGCAGTGAAGTTGCGAGGAAAAATATTCTCATCATGAATGAGAATTTGATTACTAAATGTGTTGCTCAGGACGTATTTTATACTGCTACTGATTCTACGTTATCTGCCTGCCAATTTCATGAGATGTCTATTGCATTGACCGCTCTCCAGAATCGTGTTGTTGAGCTTGAGGGGGAGAATTTAAAATTGCGTGAGAAAATTCAAAACGATGACCATGATAACATGGTCAGACATTTGTCAAAACTAGAGGTTGATAATCTTAATTTGCAATTAAAGTATCAACATTTAGAAGAAAGTACTAAAATATCAAATGCCAAGACATCTTCGGATGCTCCTGAATTTGATGCATATTTTGAATTAGCCAAACGTGATGAAAAGATTCAAGCTCACACTAACACGATTCGGAACCTGAGGGTCCAAATTGCCCAATTGAAGTCAAACAAGTGTGATGTGATTGGCACCCAAAAACCACAGTCTATAGATTCTCAGAATTTTCAATTTCAAGATACCATCAATAAATTGCAACATGAAAATGATTGGTTTCGTGCTGAAAATTCAAAAGTCAAACAACATTACAAAGAGTTATACGATTCAATTAAGATCACACGTGATATAAACAATGAAAAGATAACTTCTTTGCTTAAAGAGATTGAGAATCTAAAGACTCTGGCAAAAGGGAAAATGCCAATCATCAATTGTGATAATATTGTTCAAAAGGTTTCTGCTTGTAAGAAGTATACTTGTGATGCTGTGTATATTCCTCTTCCCCTTAGGAATAATAAGTTGGTTCATAGTGACTATCTTAAACATCTTAAGGAGTGCCTTGATTTGCTTCGTGAAACCATTGAAGAGGATAGGATAGCAAAACCACTTGATGATGCTATTGTAGGTGCCTGCTTTCTCACTAATAGATCTCAGGAACTCTTAGAATATGCTATTGGTACATGTCCTAAAATTGATAGCAAGCAAGATAGGTCTACTGCATCATCATCTATGACTAAGAACAAGCATGTTACCTTTGAGGTACCCTTGGAAACCTCAGATCCCAACACATCAAAACATGTTCAGCAACCGGAAGTGGAAAAGACTAAAATTCCCATTAGTCCGTCTACAGGAGTAAATAGTAACACTAAAGCTAGAGAGTCTAAACCAAAGAGAAATAGAAGCAATTATAGGACTTCACCTGCTAAAAGTGTTCCTAAAAAGAAAGTAGACGACCACATGAGGAACATTAAGTCCAACTTGAGCAAAATGAGTCATAATTCAAAACCTAATTCACGTTGCAAAACATGTAATGAATGCATAATTTCGAGTAATCATGATAAATGTGTTGAGAAATTTCTAAAGTCGTTTAACAAAACCCCAATTAAGAAAGTTTGGAGAGCTAAACAAAGTAAGCAAATTTGGAAAGCAACAGGTAAACTGTTTGCCAATGTTGGTTATCAATGGAAGCCCACTGGAAGAAAATTCACTTTAGGAGAACAGTGCCCTTTAACTAGGATAACTAATTCTAAAGTAGTGCCTATTAAGGAATGGAAGCCAACTGGTAGAACCTTCCCTTTGGAGACCCAATGTCCTTTAACTAGGCCCATTGCATCTACTAGTGAAATTTCCACCATTGAAACGAATGCACCTAAGGTCTCAGTGGCTCCAGAACTTGTTTATACTAACCAATTGGAACCCAACTCAAATTGGGGATCCGACACTCCAAATTTTCTGCTCTCGTCTGTTTCCAAATGCAGGTCGTATTTTTCGTCCTTTGATATTTGGACTCAGGCTGCTCTAAACATATGATTGGGGATCGCTCGGGGCTCGAGAATTTCGTGAATAAGTTTATCGGGACAGTTAGATTCGGGAACTACCATTTTTGGGGTAATTATGTGTTATGGAGATTATGTTTCTGGTGACAGCTAATTTCCTGGGTATACTACGTGGAAGGACTTGAGTATAATTTGTTCTCTGTTGGTCAATATCTTGAGTCCGATCTTGAAGATTGCCTTCAGAAATTACACATGCGTCATCAGAGAATTGGATGGTGTTGATCTTCTTAAAGGTTTTCATAGCACCAACTTATACACCATCTCTATTGAAGTCATGATGTGGTCCTCTTCTATTTGCTTGTTGACTAATGCCTCAATGAACAAAACATGGCTATGGCACTGATGTTTAAGTCACTTGAACTTTGGTACCATCGAAGCTCTTGCTCGCAGGATTTTGGTGCGAGGTCTACCCAGATTAAAGTTCAAAAAGGAACTTCACTCGGCTTGTTAACTGGGTAAACGAAAGGAGCATACTCACAAACCTAAAATTGTCAACACCAACATGGATGTTCTTTACACCCTTCACATGGACCCAGGCAGACCAATAAGTGTGAAGAGTATAAATGGGAAGTAATGTGTACTCGTTGTTGTCGACGAATACTCTCGGGTTACATGGGTAAAGTTTTTGAGAACCAAGGACGTGACTCCAGAAGTTATCATAAAACTCATCAAACAACTGCTAGTAAGACTCACATAACCGTCAGAATCATTCGGACAAACAATGGAACGAAGGTTATCAACAAACAACTCGTTCTACTTCTCCAAGGCACCGATGATCCTATGGGCGGAAGCAATATGCTACAGCTTGTTACACCGAAAACCGATACTTGATACATACTCTTCACAACAAAACTCCATATGAGCTGATATATGGCAAGTAACCGGATCTATCCTCTCTATTTGTGTTTGGTGCTTTATGCTACCCTACAAAATGACAGTCAAGATCTGGGAATGTTATAAGCTAAACCTGGTATTGGATTCTGCATTGGTTACGCTCCAGATAGTAAGGGATACCGAGTCTACAACAAATGAACCCGATAAATCCTGGAAACCGTTC
Organism: Artemisia argyi; assembly: GCA_030686995.1. Taxonomy (NCBI): domain Eukaryota; kingdom Viridiplantae; phylum Streptophyta; class Magnoliopsida; order Asterales; family Asteraceae; genus Artemisia; species Artemisia argyi. The sequence continues at coordinate 91,784,438 of CM060701.1, read as the reverse complement.
ACGTCACATTCGTTGAGCTGACTGAGCACATGGCTCCTGTACACATCAGTGCAGGACCCGTGTCTAAACTTTTGTCACCTGAACCATTCAGTTCAGGTCTTGTACAGAATCCCACTCCTGCATGTACCTTATGTACCACCCACAAGTGAGCATTTGAAGATATAGTTTGACCAAACGTTTGATGAATACTTCGAGACACCTACTGATGATTCACTTACACCACCAGCTGCCGCTGCTCCAGTTCTGTACAACTCAAATGGTCCATCAGTGTCTCTTTGAATTGATCAAGATGCTCAATCTGCAAGTTACTCACCATCATCGTCTAACCTTCAATCTCCTTCGGTACATCAAGGCACTGCAGTCGACAATTCTTTTGAAGTAAATTCATTAGCTCCTCTTAAAGATGCCCCGTACTAAAACCTGTTTGCTCATGAATCTTCTTCTGAGACATCCTCTTCAGGGAATACAAACACGGCTTCTTCATGTTCCTACCTACATCCACATGAACATCTCAGAAGATGAATATAGGATCATCCGATTGACAACATAATTGGATATCCTTCTCAAACGGTGTTCACACTAAGGATACTTACCACCCATGCCTTGTGGTGCTGTTATAATTCCACACTATCCAAATTTAAACCCAAAGATTCCAAGACTGCTATCTCTAAAGATTGTTGGGTTAATGCGATGCAAGATGAAGCTCACACTTTCGATCGACTTGAAGTATGGGAATTGTTACTACCTCCAGACTGTGCAATGATTATAGCTCTAAGTGGATCTTCAAAGTGAAACTTGATGAGCATTATGTCGTTCTGAAAACAAGGCAAGGCTTGCTGCTAAGGGATATCGTTTACAGGAAGGCATTAATTTAGAGGAATATTTCGCTCTGGTTGTTCGTATTGAAGCTATCAGAATGTTTCTCGCCAATGCTGCAAGTCAGAACATGACGGTTTATCAAATGGATATGAAAATTGCATTTCTAAATGGCGAGCTGAATAAAGTTCTTTATTTCAGTCAACTGGAAAGATTTGTATATTTTGATCATCCTAACCATGTCTATCGTCTGAAAAGGGCTCTCTTTGTCCTAAAACAGACGCCTAGGGCATGGTTTGATACATTGTCAAAGTTTCTCCTGGGAAACGGATTCTCCTAAGGTGTGGTAAAATAAGATGAGAATGGGGTAGTGGAACTTTACTTCGTGAGGACAAAATTTCGGCTGGCAGATTTCTTCACTAAGGCTCTCTCAAGAGAACGATTTCCATTTGTTCTCCAGGGCTTTGGAATTAAGAGTCCTTCGCCAGTATCTCTCTAACGTCTTCAGGAAGAAAATGAGGAGAAATGGTTTTGCTTCACATATCCTTGTATATATCTTATACCATATAGAAAACAGAAAAATATAAAACCTATAAAACCCATAAATATCAGAAAAATCATAAAAATCCAAAAATATTCTTCTCACGACATGTCTCTTGTGTAATCAATATTATGTACGTTTCTAGAAATGTCATTCAATAATGACACGGAAACATACATATGCTTGAGCAAGAGTTTTTCGGTTTCTAATAAAGTTTTTTTAAAAACATGTCGTTTCTCAAAATATTCTTCAAAAAATGGCTTGCAGTCATTTCAGACTGTCACCCGGACTTCAAAACTTTGGTTTGCTATTACTTCAGATAGCAACCCGTTTTTCAAAATGGGAAAACTCGTCGCCAACAAGACGGTTGTTCCTTTTACCGGGTGAAGTTCACCTGGGCATGGATTACTTTATATCCATGTTTCTCCGATCTAATGTACGTTTAAGTGCATTATTTCTGGTATAAGAAGAGAAGTCTTCTTTGTATGCAAATGATTTTCATTCTATGATTCTTCGGAAAATTATTTGAGTAATACATGGTGGTAACGTGTTGTTTGTAAATCAATCAGTCTTAGACACTTCATACAATTTGTCACTCAATTAATGACAATGGGTCATCAATTGAGGGGGAGAGTGATTTCCAATTTTCATCAACAAACGGATTTCTTGGTTGTCTCATAATTGTTATAAAAGGTTTTGTAGTTAATGGGGTATTAGTTGAAGAGGAACTTGCTAAGCTTTATCTTAAATGGCCAAATGTGTTAGTTGTTAGAAAGTTTAGGGCATTATGTGCTATTTGCGTATAGTTTCCTAGCTTTATGTAACTAAAAGGTCCATTTGTCTCACGTTGGTTTCCTCGCTTAATCCCCTAAATACGTTTTAATCCAAAATCTTAATGATGTTAGGAAACCATTGTGTCTGATGCTCTTGTTCTCTCCTCTGGCATTCGTATAATCTGATTGATTGTGTTTCGTTTGCTGTTTGCTGATAATTGTTTGATTGTTGCTGATTATGTGTTCGTATTCTCAGGATTTGCTTAGGTATGTAGTTACCGGGTTAGAATCTTTTTCCTAAGCTCCTGATTTGAATGTTGAAAATATGCGTGAATTGCTATGTTAGTGATTGTTGCTTATGTCTGATACAAACTTGCAATGAATGTTCATGATTGCTAGTTTCTCTTCATGCTAGATAGCATTTTGATGAGTTGCTTGAATGTTCTTTGATCATGTTATGAATTTGGTATAATGAGTAGGCTTGCAGCTACGTGGTTGCAGTTAATTAAGAGTGAATCTGTATGTATGCATATCTTTGTTGATACTCTTATGCAGATACCATGGCTGATGTGAATGTGCCTGCTCCTGCTCTAACCATTTGATCAGATGTTCAAACTTCATTGGCTGGCTTTGATTTCACCACAAAAACAACATCGATTGCAACAACGACAACAACTCTTTCACCATCACCACCAGTTATCTTGTGCGTCATAAGTAGTGTGGTATCAAATGTTATGTGTTAGTACATGATTTTTTATTTCATGAGTTTCTCGTTGAACTCTAAATCATTTATAAACTCATCATCTCTAACACATAACATGCTCTCTGAAGGATTGAGGGGGAGCAAATGTATCGTCTCAAAATCAGTCATTCTTAAATCTGACACATCTTTCTCCCAAAATCTTTAAACTTATTTAAATCACTTGGAATCACAAATCTCAAATGGTTTGAAATTTTTGATCAGGGGAGAAAATGTGATTTAAATATGAAAATCTGATTAAAATGTGATGTGTTGAACCTTAATGAATGCTATGAATGCTTTCCTATATGTGCTAAACTCTTTTGTATATCAATGCACATATTGAGGGGGAGCAAATGATTTGTGAAAAAGGATCCTTGCATCTTATGAGATCGAGTCTCAGACTTAACTAATGAATTGACGAAACAAAAACCGTCATCAATCGAAAGGACTAGTCCTGGCCGGGTAATAACTTCAAGCTGGGTTAACCAGTGATGTAAGCGTGTCTCGAAGAGGACTTGTCTGAGTAGAGTGTACCGTTTCGAGAAACCTTTGTGGACTTGACCAGGCCGGGTAATAATTTCAAGCTAGTTTAACTAGTGATGTAAGCGTGTCTCGAATGCCTGTTCATGTTTACTAAAGGTGGATCAATTCTAAAGTGCAACGCTTCCCGACATGTGTAAATTTTCAAATCAAAACTTATGAGCACATGTTAAGGGGGAGCATTTGAAAATGGCAAAACTCTCAATGTGTTAACAAAATGTGTTTCTTAATCATAAACATGTTGAGAGAATTTTTAATGATTTGGTGTATGGCAACATAGGATAGTCATGAAGTTATAAGGTGGCTAAGGTTAGGAAAACCGTCCTATGATCCGCCAGAGCCGGAGGGATCTACCCATGGACAATACCCAATAGATAGTATTAGAAAGTCCGTAGGTATGATTATGAAAAAAAGGAGAAATGTGAGAATGGAGAAAGAAGGGGTTGAAGAATCAAAAAGAAATGAAATGAGAAAGGGTGAAAAGAAATAGCCCTCCAATTATTCAACCTTAGGGCAGAAACCGGGTTCAATACATATGCTACTGGTGGTTACCAAGGTAACACCGGTATTGAAGACAAGACGTCATGGACCCAGTGACGCACTGCACTAAACCTTCTAGCTACTCAAGTTCTCTCAAAAGGACTTGTTTCATTCTCACGGGGAACCGGTGTAAACTATCAACGTATCTCTTAGAGATGGTTGATATTGAAGCAGGAGACCTCTCCCTAATCTCCGCATAGGAAAACCAAATGCACTTATTGAGTCTAGAGCCTCGAGATGCATACCAAGATCTCATAGGAACACGTGATATTTCTACCTTGGTTGTTCAACATTAAGGACACCAGTGGTAAACCTATGAGTCCTACGCAGATCTTAGCAATCTGCCAGAACATTTATGAGGGATGTTGCTTTAGTATCTCCCAGTGATTGAATGGAAATTCCTGCCAGGGTCAACATCAAGCAGCCCTGAAAGCAGGTCACTTAGGTAATTCCTTGTGGATTACGCTTAGTGGTCGCGGCGGTTACCAATGGTCTACAGTCGTGGAGAGTACTCCAGCGACTCACCCAGTCGTTGATTTACTTAGGTAGATCGTGTAAATCCTCACGGGGGTTTGCCGATTGGGAACGGTCTTGGTTAGGATTAGAAGGAGTCATCACACTATGCTGTTGACAATCTCTATTTCCAAACCTATAAGTACCGGATGATTTGTTGCTAACTGTCTACTTGCAGGAATTTCTGACTGTTGCGGTTGATTGCTGAAAAGATGTTGATCCATCAACACATGCTCACACTTTAACTTCACAATCTAAGAAATCATGATCATTGGTTGGGCTTCATTTATGCTTCCACAACTCTGATGCAGAAGATCATGATCCAGAAAAGTGTGAGCATGCCAACACAATGATGTTCAAATCACATGGAGACATTACTACTCAAAGATGACTTGCAGATACTCACTTGGATGATGAACTCGAAGTAATGCCAAAGATCATCCAACTCACTGAACAAGTCATCTAGAGTCTGTTGCTGAATGTATGAAGACATGTTTGAAGAATCAAAGTCTACGAGCTACAAGATTTCAAGGATGCAAGAATTCTGTGCTTATCTTCTGGGGTGACCTCCCTTAGGGGGAGATTGTTAGGAATACGATTATTCAGTTAAAGACTCGGTCACCCCAAGTATTACTAAGCATTACGTAGCTCGTAGAATTATCCTTATTATAGTTAGTACGTAGCTTATTAGTAGTTAATATATGTAAATAGTATTCGTAGAGTGGGTCGGGTCTTTACCCTCTGTCAGCTCACTCTACAGCTCGTTTCATGGAGCACCAAGTATTGTAGTATAAATACCCTCTCCCACCCAAGGGAGAGGGTTGGACCTTTCACATAGTTCAATCTAATATATGTGTGTTTCTCTCTCTAAGGTTCCCAACCTCTATTTCTCTCACTAAACTATTATATTTCTCCTTCTTCTATCATCCTAATTCGAACCACAATCACAAGAACCATACGTGTTTAAGATTATGAGTATCCTACAACTTCTCTCCAACAACTAAACCTCTCCAACTGTAATGCTAAATTTCCATACTTAAAGAATGCTGAAGACTATGATTTGTGGTCCATGAAGATGCAAAACTGGATCACAAACATTGACTGGAATCTTTGGGAGGTTGTCCGAAAAGGGAACAACCTGAAGAAGCATGTTAAAGATGCTGATGGGGTAGTTACAGTTGTAGGTCCCAAAACTGCTGAAGAGGTTCTAGCCGTGCAAAGGGAGAATAAAGTAAGAACAATTCTGCTCCAAGCTATACCAGATGACCACATGGGTGACTTCCACTTCATGGATGATGCCAAGGATATTTGGATGGCAATAAAGGCTAGATTTGGTGGGAATGATGAATCAAGAAGGTTGAAGAAGTCAATGCTGAAGCAGCAGTTTCAAGAGTTTCAGATATCTGAGGAAGAAGGAATCCATAAAGGCTATGACATGTTAAACCGGATCTTAAGTCAGCTTAATCAGCTGAAGGCTAGACCAGATAATGAGGACTGCAATGCTAAGTTTCTGAGATCTTTGCCACCATCTTGGTTGCAAGTCAGTATTGATCTCAAAACAAAGGGTGGATTGGACTTAATCTCCTTTTATGACCTCTACAACAAGCTCAAATCTCTTGAGCCTGATGTTAGAAGTCCAATTCATCCATCCACTCACTCAGCCTTTGTCAGCTCCACCACAAAACCTGTGCATCAAGCCTCAAGTTCTTACACCTCTGGAGCATCTTCTCAAACCCAGACAAAATCAGCTCCTAAATCAAAATCCAGTAGTATAATGGATGATATTGTTCATTCATTTGTGGCTGAATATGAACATCAGCAGTTTCTTGCTTATGAGGATTTTGAACAAGTAGATCCATTGGAGATGGAGGAGATGCATTTGAAATGGCAGCTAGCAATGATCTCTATAAACATTAAGAGGTTTGAGACCAAGTCTGGGAGAAAGTTTAGTTTTAATGGAAGAGAGGCAGCAAGGTTTGATAGAAGGAAAGTTAAATGCTACACTTGTGGTCAAGTGGTTATTTTTCAAGAGAATGCAAGGAAAGAAAGTCTGGTGATGAAGTTAGATATGGTTCATATCCATTGGAATCAGGGACTTCTAAGGCTACACCTTCAAAATCTTTGTGACTCTGGATCACCAGATTGATTGGGCTGAACATGAACCTGCTGAAGAGGAAGCTTCTACTTCTACACAAGTGAATCTGCTGGCATACTCACCTTCAGAGGACAAGAGAGGAGCAAGTCTCCTTGATGGGAATCTCTCATGTACACAACTGTGTATTTGGATGTAGTGTAAGATACAGTGAACTTAAACAAGAATATGATGAATTGAAACCTAAGTACAATGAGTGTTATATAGAAGTTGAGGCCTATAAAAAGGCTTTAAAAACTTTAGAAAAACAAAAGGTCTGGTTTCATAAGAATCAAGTTAAATATGATGAAAAGATAAGAGTTCTAGAAAGTGATTTAGAATGTGCTAAGACAGATTTAAGACGTACTGAAAAAGAGATATCTGATATAGAAAAGGAAAAACAAGAATTACAAGTTAAGTTAGATAAAGAGATAGTTGGTCGTATGAAATGGCAGGAAGGAGCATCTAATTTGAATAAATTGATTGATGGTCGCCAATCTGTTAGGTCTAGAAAAGCATTAGGATACGAGAAATATATAGATCCTGAAGAGTTAACTTATCCTGATATGTCTAGTGTTTTTGACCCTGAACCAGCCTTAGCATATCAAACACCAGTTAAATTTGTTAAGGAAGGGGGAATGAATGTTGTCCGTGGACCTATAAGAGGGGAACATATGCCTATAGACCTGTCCATACCTATTGACTTTGATGGATCACACCATCTCTATGGCAAAAAGTCAAGTGACTTGCCAGACCCTATTATTAAATCTACTGACTTTGTCTCTTGTTGTGACAGTGACAAGTCTTCTGATGAAGGGTCTACTTCATTTGCCAGTTGTGATTCAAGTGAGAAGTCAGACCTGCCCAAGACCACTTTCAAGACCACACCCAAGACTCCCCACAAGCCTTCTAGAGTTTCTGCTGATAACAAGACAGTTTCTTCTGAAGACTTGTTTTTTAATTCTTTGCAAAACAATATTTCTAGTTCTGTTAAAAACAATTCTGTTAATCATTGTGGTTCGAATGCTTTTTCATGTTATGGAACTTCCTTCAGTTTGAATAAATCTTCTTAAAAGAAGAAATGTTTTGTGTGTGGAAGCAAATCTCATTTGATTAAGGATTGTACTTTTCATGAGCAAAGAATGGGTGTATGTTTTAGTCAAAGAAAACCTAGGCAAATGTGGAAGAATGTTAATGAAATACTCTTTTTTATTCTACATAAGCAGGAACCCAATTCTGCTGAACCACATTCTTCATGGAGAAGAACCAGTACCAGACCTTATGCTCGACCCACTAGTTCTTTCTTTTCTAATGGTTATTGGCCTAGTCACTTTGACTCAATGTATTATGGTGGTGGGTATTGGGATACTGCTGTGAAGCCCTCAGCAGGTTGTTCTTGGACAAAGAAGGGACCTAAATTACATTACAGGCCCAAGAACAATAGTGGATCTAAAACATCTACATGGCCTATCTCTAATGATCCACAAGGCAGGCTCAAGTCAGCAATGACTTGAGTCTCCAATGTGTACTAACTTTTGTATATTTTTGTTGTTGTTGTAGGATCATCCTTTGAAAAGTACTGAAGTAGGGATAGTTGATAGTGGTTGTTCCAGAAGTATGTCAGGGAATAAGGACAAGATGCATGACTTTGTGTCTATAGAAGGAGGAGGCAGTGTAACTTTTGGTGGTGGAGATGGCAAAATTACTGGGAAAGGAACTATTAAGACACCTTTGTTAGACTTTGAGAATGTTTATTATGTGAAGGAACTGGAGCATTTTAATCTATTCTCTGTATCACAAATTTGTGACACTAAGAATAAGGTTTTCTCCTCAGAAGATGAATGTCTTGTGCTCTCCAAGGACTTCAAACTTCCAGAAGACACAACTGTTTTGCTGAGAGTTCCTAGAACCTTCAACTTGTACACATTCAATCTGAATGATGTCAAGCCAGAAGGTGATCTAACATGCTTGGTGGCCAAAGCTTCCTAGGATGAATCTACCAAGTGGCACAGGAGAATGGCTCATGTTAATTACAAGACTATCAACAAGTTGTCTAAACTTGGTCTTGTTCAGGGCCTTCCTTCTAAACTCTTCACCAATGAACACAATTGTATTGCTTGCAACAAGGGAAAGCAACACAGAGCCTCTTACAAAGCCATAAAAGCTGTGAGCACCATCTCAGAACCCTTTCCGTTGCTACACATGGATCTCTTTGGTCCAACTCCCATTATAAGTATTGATCATAAGTACTTCTGCCTGGTTATCACAGATGATTATAGCAGGTTTTGCTGGGTATTCTTTCTAAAAACAAAAGATGAAACAACTCCTATTTTGAAAGAATTCATCACTTTAATTGAAAACCAGCTTAATAAAAAGGTTAAAGGCATTAGGTGTGACAATGGGACAGAATTCAAAAATGTTGTTTTCATAGAATTCTGTAAGTCTAAGGGGATTAGAAGGGACTATAGTACTCCAAGAACCCCACAACAAAATGGGGTTGCTGAAAGGAAAAATAGAACCTTAATTGAGGCAGCAAGATCCATGCTTGCAGACTCTAAATTACCCACTATGTTTTGGACTGAAGCAGTAAGTACTGCTTGCTATGTCTTAAACAGGGTATCCATCACTTGACATCATGTCAAGACACCTTATGAACTTCTCACAGGGAGAGTTCCAGACATACATTACCTTAAGCCCTTTGGATGCAAAGTGACCATTTTAAATACTGCTGATACACTGGGTAAGTTTGATGGGAAAGCTGATGAGGGATACATTGTGGGTTATTCAGCTCATAGTAAGGCCTATAGGGTTTATAATCTGAATTCCAAGAGGATAGAGGAGACCCTTAACCTAAGATTTCTTGAAGATCAGCCTAATACTCAGGGACAAGGCCATTCTTGGTATTTTGACCTAGATTATTTGACTGATTATTTAGGTTATACTAGACATGCTTCTAATCCTAATGCAGGTTCCAAAGATCCAATGTCTAACCCTGCAGGTTTCATGGATGATGACTCAGAATGTGACTCTGAGCCAGATGAACATACCATAGTTGTACCATCTTTTCCACCTAACCATTTTGTAGGTAATCATTCTGCTGCTGAACAAGATGATGAGTCACATTATGAAGAGGATCTTGCAAGACTTCAGAAGCAAGAACATGCTGCTACAAAGGAAGCTCAGAGACTCAATGAAAAGGTTACAAAAGAGACTGAAGCCATCCTACACCAATCAGCACAAGCAGTCAGTGGAAACAAGGATGCTGCTGACAATTCTACTAAAGGCACACCTATTCCCACTGATAAGTTCAAAGCTGCTGATACTCATGATGCAAACACTCCCATTTCTACTGAAGTGTCTACAGACTTTGAGAAGCCCTTTACAAGATTTCCAAGTCCTTCTGACCTTGGTAATTATCAGCCCAAGCCTGGCCTGTTTAACTCAGCTTCTTATGATACTGAGTTTGGGCCTACAGTCAACAACCTTGATGCCACAATTGATGTTAACCCTACAGCAATAAAAAGGATTCATAATGCTCATCCCCTATCAGAGATTATTGGAGATCCTAAAGCACCTGTTAGAACTAGAAGTACTGTCAAAAACACAAAATATGGTGAAGTTGCTTTCATTTCTTATGTCTACAATCAAAGAAGGACAATCACACAGACTTCAAACATTGTCTGTTTGCATGCTTTCTTTCTCAGATAGAGCCAACTAGTGTTCCTCAAGCACTGGCGGATTCAAGTTGGCTTGAAGCAATGCAAGAAGAGATGTTGCAATTTAAGAATCAGCAGGTTTGGATATTGGTTCCTCTCCCTGATGGTAAATATGCCATTGGGACAAAATGGATTTTGAAGAATAAAAGAGATGCAAGGGGGATTGTGGTGAAGAACAAAGCTAGACTAGTGGCTCAAGGGTTTAGACAAGAGGAAGGCATTGACTATGATGAAGTCTTTGCACCAGTGGCCAGAGTTGAAGCAATTAGGATATTTTTGGCCTATGCCTCTTATATGGGATTTATGGTTTATCAGATGGATGTTAAAGGTTCTTTCTTATATGGTGAGATTGAAGAGGAGGTTTATGTGACTCAACCCAAGGGATTTGAAGACCCTGATCATCATGAGTATGTGTACAAAGTTGTCAAAGCTCTTTATGGACTTCATCAGGCTCCCAGAGCTTGGTATGCTAGACTTTCCACATTTCTGCTGAAGCATGGCTATAGAAGAGGTGCCATTGACAAGACTTTATTCTTAAAGAAAGATTCCAGGGATATTATTCTTGTGCAGGTTTATGTGGATGATATTATCTTTGGTTCCACCAAAGAAGCATGGTGTAGAGAGTTTGAGGATCTGATGAAGGGAGAATTTCAAATGAGTGCCATGGGAGAACTTACTTTCTTTTTAGGTTTACAAGTTCAGCAGAAACCTGATGGTATTTTTATTCATCAGGAGAAGTATGTAAAGGATATGTTGTCAATGTTTGATATGGAAAATGTCAGGACTGCCACTACTCCATATGAGGCTCCCAAACCAAAGAATAATCTTGATCCTGATCTCCCTGTGAATGTTCATTTATACAGGTCAATGATTGGTTCTTTGATGTATTTGACTGCCTCTAGACCTGATATTATATTTGCTGTGAGTGCATGTTCAAGGCACCAAGTCATTCCACTTACCTCTCACTTGAATGCTGTCAAAAAGATTTTTAAGTACCTAAAAGGCCAACCCAAATTAGGTCTTTGGTATCCCAAAGAATCTCCATTTCAGCTAGCAGCTTATAGTGATAGTGACTATGCTGGTGCCAATATGGATAGAAGATCCACAACTGGAGGTTGCCAATTCCTTGGAAGGAGACTGATTTCTTGGCAATGCAAGAAACATACCATTGTTGCTACCTCTACTAATGAAGCAGAGTATGTTGCTGCTGCCAATTGTTGTGGACAGGTTCTATGGATTCATAATCAATTGCTGGATTATGGGTATAATTTTATGAATACTACTATTTTCATTGACAATCAAAGTACAATTTGCATTGTTAAAAATCCAGTTTTTCATAATAGAACCAAACATATAGAAATCAGGTACCACTTTATCAGGGATGCTTATGAGAAACATTTAATTAAAGTGGTAAAAATTCACACAGATGAGAATGTGGCAGATTTGTTAACCAAAGCATTTGATGGACCACAGTTTCAATATTTGGTGGTCCATATTGGTATGCTTAACCCTTAACTGCAAAGTTTAAGGGGAGGCATAAGCCTCAGGGGAGGCATATGCCTCAGGGGAGGATTGTGAGTGTAAACTTTGTAGAATTTATATAATTTGTATATTTTTGAGTTTTTAACACTAACCCACTAATGTCTTTGCAAGTCTGTTTGGTGTATTTGCATGTTTTATGTCTGTTTTGCAGATGTTTTGATGTTGTAAGTTGTATGTCAAAAGTCACCAAGAGCTGTATTCAAGGGAATGTGGTCAAGTATGCTGAACATGGTTTCTTCTGATTAGTTGATTATACTGAAGGTCATACAAAGTTGATTAATGAAGAAGAATTTTTCATTCATTCAAAGAAACAAGTTACAGCTTACATTCAAAGTTCCAACTGGATTACAAAGACCATTCCTATACATTTGCCTAATCGAGTTCTACTAGCTTCTATCATCTATTACAAAATACTTGAGGCTATGACAAGTACAATGATGAAGCTGAAGATGAAAATGGAAAAAGAAGAGAAGGAAGACTGTGAAGATGCTCAAGTACCAAAGGCAAGAAAATACTCAAGAACTTTGGTCCATGGCAACATTCCTCAATCATCTATTTCATCTTCTCCTTTCCCTTACGTACAACCTCTGCCTTCTTGCTCTGTCCAATGTGCTCTTGATAAGAAAGACCAGGTACTGGAGCAGGAAGATCCAACACCACATTTTGTGATGTTGGAAGAGATGGATCTCTCTTACTTGACCTTGGTTGGGATCTCTCTGGTGTGGAAGGAGGAAGAAATGTTGGATCTTCATTTTCCTCCTCTGAAGAGTCTTCATCAGAGGTACATATGAAGGGAGAGACAAGTTCTCTCTCAGCAGGAATGGAAACATGGCTAGGTTCACCCCTTTTATGTGCATTCCATCGTCTTTCATGTGCTTCCCATCGACTCTCCATTTCTCTTTCATAGTCTGAATCAGAAAGCTCCTAAGGATATGGTGGTAAATCTTCTTCTGATGATAAAGAAGAGTGAGAAGAGGAAGTTTGATCTAAAGTTTCTGGTTTTGATGACATGATTTTGTTGATGAATTGAGTTTAATTGGGAAATTAGGGTTGAGAGATGATTTGGGGTAAATTGATGACTGAGAAGTGTTATTTGGGGGTGATTAAATAAGCCAAGTTTAGGCGTTATGATAATTAATGCGAGTTGGGTGGCACAGTAAAAATCAAGATATTCACCGAAGATATTTTTACATCTGCTTGGTTTCTGCTGATGTTGACCATTCCTCAGCAGATTTGACTTTCATTTCTGCTGAAGGGTAATTTTGAATTTCGAAGTTTTTAAATTTACACGTCAGGCTTGGTCAATAATTAGTTCCGATAATTTTGACCATGATTGGGGAACTTCCAAATATAACTCACTTCGCATATCTCTTCCTAAACAAAATTATTCACTTGTTACTCCATTTAAACCCATAATTCTTTGAGTAATTCATAACCGTATCACACAAATTTGTTCAAATGGCGCAACTAGAATTGAAAAGAGATCATAACAAGTATGCTATTCTGAAAAAGGCAAGGGGACATGAAGAATTTGATTTAATGGTGGAGTTTCTACAGTGATCAAAGATTCATTATGCTTTGACTCATAGTCCCAATCTGATTTGTGAATCAATGGTGAAGCAATTTTGGGCAACTGCTGCAAAGAGGTCTAACACAGAGATTGTAGCTGAAATAGATGGTGTAGAGTATGTGGTGACAGAAGGTTTGATCAGGACAAAGCTTCAGTTGGATGATGAGAATGGTGTATTTCACTCAAACACTGCAGAGTTTCTTGCTGGACTAAGGGAAGCTGGATATCAGAGTACTAATACAACTAAGTGGCACAAGAATCAATTTTGTCCTAAGTGGAGGTACTTGGTACATTTGCTGCTCCAATGTATAAGCAACAAGTGTGGTGGATGGGATCAATTCTCTCTACAATTGGGTTATGGTATTGTTTGTCTTTCCAAGGGTCTAACTTATAATTTTTCAAAATTTATTTTTGAAAATATGCTAGAAAATATTGATAAACAACAACATAAGTTTTTAATGTACCCTAGGTTCTTACAAATTATTTTAGATATAACCACTAAAGATAGGACCCATGTACCAGTTAAAAGTCTTGGTTCTAAGTTGTTTGCCTCAATGAAAACAAATTATAATGGGGAACATCGCCCTCTGTTAGCTGCTATGTTGCCACATGGCAATGATAATGTAGTTGAGGGTGATGATGCTGGTAATGTGCCTACTCAAAATGTTGCTGATGATGGTAATCCATCATCTTCTGGTGTTGCTGTTGATGGTAATCCTTCAGTGGTAATTGAGGAAGAGCCAGCTACAACTGCTGAACCATTACCTAATTCTACTGACCTTCCACCACCTTCCCCTGCACATATGTCACCTAGTCCTACCATTTCACCATCTCAGGTTGCTCCAGTTGAGCAAACTCATGAGTTTGAAGATACATTTCAGCCTATTGAGTCTGAGTTCACTAGACTACCTACACCAAGCCCTATGAGAGAGCCATTTAATGAAGGCTTTCCTAATGATGTACATGAGTCTTTTTCTCCTGCTGGGTTCAATGAAGCTCCACTTACCACTGAGAAATTAGCTGGTAGAGCAGAGGACCCTATTACTCTTACTTCTGTATATGATTCACTTTGCAGGTACATGAAAAGGACTGATGATCTCCAAAAGGAGCTTGCTGATACCAAGTCCACACTTGGTAATGAAATTGAAAGGCTGAAAAGTAAGGTTCAGGATTTGGAGGCACAGTTGAATCAGCAGAAGCAAAGTAAGGATGGATTGGATACTACTGAAGTGCCTCAGGAGGCAAATTTGGATTCTCTTGAAATTCTAGCTGAAGTGGCTAGACAGTTTCATGTTGCTCCTCCTAAAGCTGCTGAAGTACTTCCATCTAAGCCACCAATTCAATTCAGCAGAAGAAGAAGTAGAAGACAATATTTGGCAAAGAAAGCTGCTGAATCTTCCAAAGTGTCTAGTGGTGATGATATACTTATGGCTGAAGCTACTGATATTCTTCAGGAGAAACAATCACCAAGTGTTATTGCTGCTGACAAATCTATTGATCAAGCTCATACTTCAGGAGATACAATCTTTGTAGCAGGGAAAGAATATTTGACTTCCCCTGTTCATAATTCATCTGGGTATAAGCAAGTTTCTCCTGATGACATCACTGAAACCCTCCAGACTCAAGTATCCACTGATAACATGCTTAATTCAGATGTTCAAGAATTAAATGATGATCCTATGGAAGATTTGGATGTTTCTCATGATGATTTTACTGAAGGAACTAAAGTGGCTGAGGATGAGTTTGTTATAGCTGAAGAAAGAGGTGCACAAGAAAAACTCTTCAAAGAATGGGAAGATTATAAGAAGAGTTCTGATATTGCTGAGGTACAGCAAGCCAAGTTTGATTCAGAATACCAGTCTTCTACAAAAAGATATATTTCTACTTTGCCTATTGAAAGACAGAAAGAATTGGATGCTGCCGTTCAAGAGTTTGATGTGTCAGATTGGCAGCATATTGGAAAATAAGTGATTGATAATTCTGATTTAGCTGCAGAAATTCTTGGTAATAGGGTGGAGAAAAAGGACTGGGCTTCTGAAATTGTGAAAGTGTTGAAGTTGAGGAAGAAAGTAGCAGATGAACTAAAAGCCAAAGCTAATAGAGACAAACCTATGACTCAAGCACAGCAGAGGGATTACATGAGAACATATGTGAAAAGTCAAAGCAGTGCTTTATATAACAATGCTTGGACTAGGAAACAAGTGTGGGCACTTCCAGATGACAAATTGATTCAGATGTATAATAGACTCAAGTCTAGATGTGACAAAGATGGAATGGGTGCTACTAAGAATGTTCCTATCACTCTTGCGGATGCTGGTTCATCTATTAATGTGGATATTCCTGTTGCTGCTGAAAAGGTATCTTTACCTGATACTTCTGTTGATGTACCACATGTTGTTACTTCATCTTATATGGATAAAGGTAAAGCTCAAGTGATAGCAGAAGATCCTCCATCTAGAAAGAGAACCAGGAAACAAATGGAGGAGGAAAGATTGGGTGAAGAGGCTGCTAAAAGGTTAGATGTTGAACAACAAGCTGATCTGGCAGGATTTCAGGAGATTAAGGTAAGAGAGGCTGAACTTCAAGCTGCTAGAGCCAAACAGATGAGGAAGGCTATGGATGAACAATATGCATCTGCTGCACTTGAATCATCTTAGGATTCTACTGATGAACAATTGGATAATCCATCAGTGGAAACTGATGCTGCAGAGGGTGTATCTACTGAAGCTGAAGTTCCTGATGCATCTTCTTTGCCTCATGATGCTATGTATGTTCCTGGAAGAAGAGCAAAGAGAATGGCTAGAGTCAGAACTTCACATTCCACACAAAGACTAATAGATGTGAATGCTTTTGATGCTTCATTTATAAGAGAAGGATCCCCTGATGATTGGCCTGATGCAACTAGGGATGTTTTGGTTCACTGGGAGTTAACTGATAATGGACAGATCAATACCATTTATAGATTGGATAAAACTTCTATATCCTTTACATTTCTTTAAGAAATTCTACATCTTGTTGATCATCAGGATTTGGTCACTCTAAATGAGTTGGTTCACAAATATTATACAAATCATACTCCTACAGGGTCTGGATTGTATTTATTGGGTGATCTAAGAGTGTTGTTTGATTCTTCTACTCCCACTGGTGTTAGTTATGACATATGGAAAAACAATCAGAGATGGAAAGTTCAGAGTTGGAAATTTTATCCTATGCCTTATGTTCATGTGTTGGAAACTACAACTGGTCTAAGGCTTATTATGGATCTTGGCAAAAGATATCCTCTGAAAGTGTCTTTGATGGAGAAAATGCTTCAAGAAAAGTTGGAGGTTCCTCCTGATCCAGTTGGGAATGCAAGATTGTTTGCTGAATCTTTGGTGAAAGTCTTCAAACAAAGAATTAAGACTTCCAGAGCAGCTTCTATTTAATGGTATAATGTTGTATATTTGTTTTTCTTATTTTTTTAGTATTAAAAAAAAACTAACATTTTTGTTGTATAGTATTGTGTTTATGGTATGTAGGTTTGGTGTTCGACACACTATTCTTTGGTCATCAACTTACCTGATGTTGACTATTCCATAAAAAAGTTGGCTAGTCTAAAGGGTACAACTTTGTTAAAGACACATCAAATTTGTTGATAGCTGTAATGGTTTGCTCAAAACCATAGGGTATTCAACTCACCCATGCTTTATTGCTGAGAGTTGAAATGGTTGTCAATTGACCATGGAATTTTCCTTTCTGGATTCCAAATAATTGGCTAGCCCACATGTATATGGCTTGTGGTAAAGGCAGTGGAAAACCATATTTGGTAATCAGTTAACCAAGATGAATTTTCATCAAAATAATTGGCTAGTCCTAAGCAAATGGCTACAGGTAAAGACATCTCAAATCCGTTTATAGCTGATGATTTGCTAAAAATCATGTGGTTATCAGTGTACCTTAGAACACTTGGCTACTCCAGTAGTAATGGCTATTGGTAAATCGACATCAAATCCATTATTTTCAATGATTCACCTCTCACAGGAGTTAACATACCTGGATGTGATGAGAATAGTATGAAACTAAATTGTTTTGATGTACCTTTAGTCATTTGTTGCTGCAAAGAATGGAGCTTTCAAGTATTTGCTGATCATAGAGATCCTGCTGATGATGATTCTTTGCTGGTGCTGTATTATTTCAATCCTCTTGGTATGTCACTTCAAAGATCTATCAAGAATGTTGAACTTAACCATGTCAAATTCAAGATTAGGGGAGGATTGTTGGGAATTCTGCTAAGTAAGAATTCTGCTGATGGATACTGCTGAAGGATACTGTTGAAGAGCTGGTTCCTGCTGAAGCAGTGTATCTGCTGAAGACTAGTTTCAGCATTATTAGTTTCTGCGGATATAGTATTTCCGTATTTTATGTAATATAGTTAGGATATGCATGAGTTTATTTAGGAAGTGATAATGCATATCTTTTAGAAGTTTTAGAATATACGTTTCTTGTGAAACGGTTTAGCGTTCCTTGTGTATAAAAGGAACACACGATTATGTATTGAGGAAGGTTTTAGAAAACACTTTTCATTGTTATTAAAAGATCCATAGAGGATCAAGAGTTCTTAGTATTAAACTTGTGTTTGTTTCCGCTTTAAAATACAAGTTACAGAAATTATCTATTAGTGTGTTAGTGATTACATTAACATAACTAACGATTCTAGAGTGCTCAAGAAGATCTATCAAGGTCTTATATTCAACAAACCATGTTTTAAAATGAATTGCTAAGTTTTCTAAATCAGTTTCTTATAACATTTTCACACTTGTAAACCTTGAACCATTGATATGAACCTTTGCTTGTTTAGGATTACCTATGCCACTGCTATGATACCCTTTTATTATTTGAATCTGTATTATATGGACCATCTGATATGAACCTTTTGACTTACCTTTGACCTATTCAGTATGAGACCCAGGCTATCACTAGGCATGGGGGTTCCATGTCCATAGCATTGATGCACCGATGTTATGACTCCAGTGTGGTCGAGTAATTTTCCACACCGTCCCTTTCTGTTAAATGATATGCGCGCTTTATGATACGATTTATTATGGCCAATCTGATTTCTGTGGGGGCGTATGGGTGCATCCTAGATCTGTTATATGTTATTTGTTATCTGTTATCTGGTGATTGGTGCTGCGTGCATGCACATCCTTCACGACTCATTGAAGTCACCCCTCTGATTTCATCTGATATTCTGAGGCCTCTCCTCTGGATTTCATATGAGGCTACTTATGGTATGATTTGATCTATTCTGGGCACGAGGTTGAAATACTGAATAACCTAAACCTATACTTAACCTTTACATTTACCTTTACATTTACCTTTACATTACATTCATATTATACCTTCAGATACTTATTTAATGCAACATGTTATGTTTCTCATTTCTATTTCATATTACTTTCACTACAACAAAAGTGGCTTTTTAGGACCCTTTGTGTGGGATGGTATGATAATGGAGTCCTAAAAAACTGTTTAATAGGACATATGAGCGTTTAGGGTCCTTTTTAAATATTTGCTACTTAGGCGATGTCCTAAAAAGTTATATAATAGGATGGTTGATGATTTGGGGTCCTATTATCATATAACTTAATAGGACACTTAAAATATGGATCCTAATAAATTACTTTATAAGACATTTAGTTGTTGGTGTCCTATTATGTGATAGTGTAATACGACACTTGATCACTAGATGTCCTATTATGACATAACCTAATAAGACCCTTGATACTTGGGTCTTATAACTTTAACCTTTATAGGACGTTTATTAATTATGGTTTTATTATAATACACCATAATAGGACACTTGAGTTTTGAGTCATAAGACATCAGTTAGTTAAAACGCTTATTCACAAAAGTTTTATTATAGAAAAATTTAATAGGACCTTTGACACGTGGGTATTATAACGTTAACCTTTATAGGACGCTTATGTACAATGGTTTTATTATCGTACACCATAATAGGACATTTCATTTTTGAGTCATATAACATCATTTTTTTAAAACGATTATTTGCAAAAGTTTTATTATAAAAAAACTTAATAGGACCCTTAAGACGTGGGTATTATAATGTTAACCTTTATAGGACGCTTATGCATAATGGCTTTAGTATCATACATCATAATAAGACATTTTATTTTAGAGTCATAAAATATCAGTATTTTAGAACGTTTATTCGCAAAAGTTTTATTATAACAAAACTTAATAGGACCCTTAAAGGATGCATATTCATTATGGTTTTATTACAATACACCATAATAGGACACTTGATACATAAGTCATAAAACATTAATTATTTAGAACGCTTATTCGCAAACGTATTATTAAAACATAACTTAATATGACACTTGACACTTGGGTCCCAAAGATTGATACACCATTATAGGACACTTAATATTTGAGTCATAAAACATCGGTTTTATGGAACGCTTATTCGCAAACGTTTTTTATTATAAGAAAAGTTAATAGGACCCTTGACAATAGCGTCTTATAACGTTAACCTTTATAGAATGCTTATTCATAATGGTTTTTTTATGATACATCATAATATGGCACTTCTTTTTAGAGTCGTAAAACATCCGCTTTTTATAATGCTTATTCAAATTAAGTTTTATTAAAACATAACTTTATATGACACTTGATAGTTGGGTCTCATAAATTCATCCACCATAATAGGACACTTAAAATTTGAGTCATAAAGTTTCAGTTTTATAGAACGCTTAGTTGTAAAAGTTTTATTTTAACAAAAATTAATAGGACCCTTGACACCTGTGTCTTTTAACATTAACCTTTATAGTACGCTTATTTGCTATGGTTTTATTATTATACGCCATAATAGAACACTCCTTATTTGAGTCATAAAACATCAGTTTTTTAGAACGCTTATTTACAAAAGTTTTATTTAAACATTAGTTAATATGACACTTGATACTTGGGTATCAAAACTTGATACACCATAATAGGACACTTGATATTTGAGTCATAAAAGATCAGTTTTATGGAACGCGTATTCACAAAAGTTTTATGATAACAAAACTTAATAGGACACTAGCTATTTAAGTAATAAAACATCAGTTTTTTACAAGGGTTATACGCAAGAGTTTTATTATAACAAAATTTAGTAGGACCCTTGTCACTTGGGTCTCATTGGTTTTACTGAAAGTACTTTATGATACGACAATCCTAGGAAAAATACTAAAAAGGTCCCCGCTTATTCAAATAAGCTGGGAATAAGCTAAGTAACTCGAATAGCAAATGAGGGAATAAATCTTAAAAGGATTATTAACATGAAAAGCACTAATAAGCTGGTGTGTGTCTGGGAGTCCAGAGACCATATAAGGCAAGATAAATATAAGCCACAAACACCTTATCTAGATCATATAAGGCAAGATTGAACTATCCTAATGTGCACATGAACAGTGATAAGCCATATTGACCCGTTTGACCAATTTGAGCCAAACACCCCTTAAGCAGGGCTATTTTGAGATCTTAAAGTGAAAAAGGCTGTTTTAAGCTATGTTTTGGAAAGGGAGACACTAAATAGCCATGATAAGTCCTAAAAAGCAGCTTTCAACAAAAAATAAGCTATAACATAAGCTATGCTACTCTAAGCTATTTTTGGCTTTTCTATGGATTTTAAGGCAAAGTTAAGAACAAGCAAACACTACTAGAAAATCATTGATTTCCCACAGCAGAATCCGTGGGAAAATCCGTGCATAAAGGCCTTTTTCCACAAATTTCACACGGAATCGTTCCGTGTGTAAAACCCTTGTGGGTAAATAATCTCCCACCAACTTTCCCACTGGCCGTTGACTATTTTCACACGGATATTGGCGTGGGAAATCAGTCGGTGATAATTCCCACAGATTTCCTACAAAATAAGTTGCCACAGATATGTTATAAACTTTTCCGACGACCATTTTCCCACTGACTTATGACAAACATTTTCCCACAAATTACCTACAGACTATTTCCCATAGATTTCAAACGAACAGTTTCATCCTAAAAGTTCTCGGCTGAGCTATTGTGCGTGAAACAGGTGTAAAGTATCGCCACATATCAATGCATTTTTACAATTACAGCTTGTTTTGGCGTATTTACTGGAACTAAAAATCATAATCTAGCAAACAAAATGCAGTAATCAAGCAAATGAGATCATAAATCCAATATCGAAAAATGCATTAGATACCACATTGTTATAAAACAACATAACCAAATATTTTAACGACACTACAGAAATGGCTTAAAGTAATTACTTATACTAAATCTCTAGGATTGGTGCACGCAGGTGAAATGCCATGCTGAAGATACGTCTACGCACAGCCAGTCATTTTATCACTCTTTTTATATGCATTGACACTATCTTCATTAATCCTCTTCCTTTCGCAATTGTCTGATCGTCTTTCATCATATTTATATTCATGTTGTTAAGAATCTTTCATCAAGCGCATCTTCTGATATACGACACCTGCTAAAAGGAATATTTTCATCATTCATAATGTCTAAAAAGTATAAACTATATATTTTTAATAAAGCAAGATCATTGAAGGTTTAAACTTGAAAAACATAATGCAAGAAAACACAATGGCTAAATGCCTACAAATAATATACCTTGAGAAGCGTAAACCCAATATTGAACTGTTATCATCAATAATCAACTAACTTGAGCTGCAACAGAATTACATAAATAATCAGGCATTTAAACACATGTTGAGCAGCTTTTGGCACATACAAGCCATGAACATGTGCATTAAACAAGGTTCCTCTATAATAAATACAATGGATGTTAGCATTGAGCATGGTCTTATGTAAGCCAATCTAAGACCGCTCACATCCACTTTGAGGTATATTAATATTATCATGTTAGAAATATAACAAAGTGGATATAACTTCAAATGAGATGCATATAATTATACTCGTAGTGCAACAGCGTAAGAACTAAAGTTATCACAACTCAAGGGACATTTTTTGTCACAAATCTACATCTACATAGCTTGTTCAAACATTTAAAAAGGTCTGAGCGAAATGCAAAGAGCATTCATGAGCCACTTACTGTTATTTAAAACCTTTACCAATTTATTTTATTGACTGACAAGGCCCTAAACTAAAAATACTTGTGGGTTATAATAATATTCACTTAGTAAAAGTACACCAATACTAGTACATACATATTACAAAAGTTTTTAAAATTAAATATACCTGATGGTGGCGGTCTAGTGAACTAGCTGTCGCGGTAGACTAGTAGTGTTGCTGCAGCGGCCCGGGCAGAGGCGTACATTGTGTTGTTGCAATCAACTATGTAAGCTAGTCTGTAATTCATTAATGTAAAAACAATATCACAAGTCAAAATCAAACCAAAATTCATGTCATTATAGTTATATCTGAATCATTGTATTGAACATACCCGCATCTGAAGCCTAATAATCAAGCATTATTCAAGCGCGTTATAGATCATATTCAAGTCAACCTCTAAAGTCAAAATCATACCCAAAAGTCAAAATCATAACGATGATGTCACCAAAAACTCAATATAAAACACAATAATTCGATATTCAAGAACCCCAAATCGAGCCATAATATCATTGAACAATAATCGCATAACAATGAATGAAATAAAGCTTGAATTGGCCTATAATGATCTATTAGGGCTCAACGTGATAAAATAATAAAATGCAATCAGTCCCTAAAATTTCTAGTTGATGACAAGATTGATTGTGAGTGATGTTTTCATACCTTGTTTCTGGTAAATTCATAAGGAACTCCTGGAGAAGAAGCAACCGTAAGATGTATTAGCTTTATTATGTGTGTGAAGCTACAAGTGACAAAAAGAAAGGGGCGGAAATAAGAGGATAAGTGTGTTAGGTTTTGATTTTAGTGAAAAGAGGGGCAGGAGATCAAAAGGGATGAGTGTAATGGTTTCGATTTTTGAGGAAAGACCGCGTGGGAGACCAAAATTTCACAAAATTTAGTGTTTATGAAACTTTAATTATCAAAAAGTATAATATTGTTTTATACTTTTCATAAAAATCATAACCTCATGGAGTATAAAAATAAAAAAATTACAAGTTTATCATTAGGGGCGTAAACGAGCCGAGTACTGCAAAACTCGAAATCGATTCGGCTACTAAAACTCAAACTCTGAACTCGATTTGAGTTTGATTATTTTCACATTTAAAGCCCGAACTCGATGAAAATTTGGCATATGGAGCTTGACTCAAATCGAAAGTTACTTGAGCTCGGTTTGACCGAAACTCCACTCAATAGTTCATATTAAGGGTGCTCATCGGGCGAAAACCGGACCGGACCGAGAAAAACCGGACTGGACCGAGACTGAATCCGGCAAAAAATGTAGACAGAGACCGGACCGAATGTGGTCGGTCCGGTCTCGGTCCGGTCCAATCTCGGTCCAGTCTCGGTCCAAATAGGCTAAATGTCTGGTTTTTAAGCCGGACCGGACCGGACCGAGACCGAAATTATGAAAAACCCTAGACCAAAATCGGACCGAATGTGGTCGGTCCGGGCTCTGTCCGGTCCGCTCCAGTCATTTTTGTCGGTCGGTCCGGTCCGTTTGCTCACCCCTAGTTCATACTACAAGTTCAATAGTTCATATTAAAAGTCTTATTTTAGCATTTTAATAAGTCGAGTTATTCGTAAGTTACTGGAGCTCGGTTTGGCACATACTCGACTCAAGCTCCGCTTAAATGAGCTCGAGCCAAACTCAAGCGAAAAATGTGTTTGGCTCGAGTTTTGCAAAGATGACTCGAATAATAAAAATTTAATAAATGGCTCAAAAGTGGTATTTGATTGAGACGGACTTGTAAACGTCATCCCAATTCTCAAAGATAATGAAGTTGGCCATAGGTTGTCTCATATGGATGATGACATTTGAAGATCATCGGATGTTGCCATATCGTTTTGATATAATTTGGATGGTCGTCGCATCGGGAATAGCGTTATCTAAAGGAGCATCTCTAAACGAGTATATCAATCGGGTGAGCAACATAATAGGTAAAATCTTGATCGCACGATTATGTCACGGTGCCTCTCAAGGGCCGATGGACACAATATTGATCTACATATCCATCATCCGAAAATACTTCTTGATTAATCATGTAAAAGGGTACATCATATTGTACCATGGATATAGCTCAACTGCCTCATTCGATAAGCATTAGATATTACGAGTTATTACATCGAACTATAATGTTTATTCTCCAACTTCATTTTACGCCCGGACTTGGTCATGATCAATCGTAACATATCACAATCAACCATGGGCGGAGATAGGGGCACAAGAGACAGGTGCCCCCATAGCGAAAAAAATTGTAATGTAAATTAATCAACCCAACAACACTTAAATAAAAAGTTTTAACATCCAACAACAATTATGCATCATCACGGTCAATCAAAACATATCACAATCAACCTAAAGATGTAATGCTCCTAAATAAAATGTTTTAACATCCAACGACAATTATGCCATCCGTTGTCAACAATATCTGCAACGTAAAATAATTAACAAATTATCAAATTAATTCTAAAAATCACAAATAATTAACATATGATCCATAATAAATTTTTTTTGAAAACTTTAATTATTTTGAATAACCAAGGTATATATATAATCGACTAAATGCATGTAACTAGGCCCTTTTGTATTTTAATTTTTGTACAACATTTAAATGTAAAAGATATGCATAAATTAAATATGGAAACAATATTGATCTGATTTCTCTCCATATATCTCGCGAATTCCAGCCCATTATCATCTATATATCCCTAGTAAATTGCTACAAGAGTTATGCACATTATCTCTTTCCAAAAATCACAAAAACTAAACATACGGTTCTCTCTAAAATTCCTACGCCTCCATCTTTGGTCCTAGAACTTT
The DNA here is from genome assembly GCA_030686995.1 of Artemisia argyi. Taxonomy (NCBI): domain Eukaryota; kingdom Viridiplantae; phylum Streptophyta; class Magnoliopsida; order Asterales; family Asteraceae; genus Artemisia; species Artemisia argyi. The sequence continues at coordinate 91,759,091 of CM060701.1, read as the reverse complement.
TTGGGCAATTATTCTGGTCGACTAAGGGTCTAAAGAAGCAATTAAAATTGTTGGATCAAGTCTTGAAGGGTGCACGATTTGTTGGGGATTTCTTTTGTGCCGATTAAATCAAACCGAGCAAATAAAATTCGTGTGGCTTCCTCCTATGTTCTAAAATTCGTTTGGTATTTTTCCTACACTCCTCATATCACATATAATTTACAGAAATTGTTAGATTTGATCCATGCAAAGAATATAGGCCGAATTATATTTTATTTGTTTTTAAACCCTAAAATTAAATTATTTATGGATCGGCTATATTAAGGTTCTATAAGTTTTTATCATAATTTTCTGGGTTTCTTACATGTATAACTAATCTAAATGAAATAGTAATCGAATTTTTGGAGGCCTTGATGAATTATTTTGAATTAACAATAAAAGCGGTTAAATAATAAATAAAAATAAATTATGAAATGGATCGAATGGACCAGGATCTGAACTAAGGCTTGTATTTTGTGCTTAAATGATCCTAATTGATCAGATAAGAGATGGAAAAATTTTGGAAAAATTATTTAGGGCTTGTTTCTTTTAATTAATTAAATCAGCTAGAAATTGATAAATATGAAAGGGTGTGTTTTGTAATTTGGTGGGTTATTTTTGTAGATCTTATATGAACAGTAAGGTCATGGTAAAAATAATTATGAGGATCATTTGTGCCATTTTGGATGATTAAAGGATTTAAATTGATTTATTTATAAACCTAATTAAAGTAAATAAAAGCTGAGGAGCTGTTTTGTAATTATTAAAATTGTTTGGCTATTTTTGTTAACTGTAGAAAAACAGTAACTTTTGGGTAAAAATAAGTATGGGGACCCTTTATGCATATTTGATATGTTTTGGTATTTATTTTGTAATTTAATTATGTTTTAAGTTCAATTGTTAATTAATTAAAGTTAAGGGACCAAAAGTGTTAAGTTCTGAAAGTTATGTCTCTGGTCATTTCATAATTAATATGAGGTACTAAAAATGATAATTTGAATATTTGATGGGTTAATTTACTAAATTGGAATTATTAGAAGTTAGTTATTAATTAATTATGAAATCTTCAAAACTTGGAAACCTTCTAAATAAGGAAACTTACTAAAAATAGAAAGTCTTCTAAAATGCTTAACTTACCCAAAATGGAAACTTACCTAAAATAGGAAGTTACTAAATATGGAAAGTTTCTAAAAATGGAAGCACGACTAAAAGAGGTAACTTATGTAATTTGAAATTTTCTTAATTCAAATCCACTCTCTTCTAGGTTCGCTGAAGCGGGAATGACCTTCCTCCTTTCGATTGATCCCGGTTTGTTTGACTCGGCTTTGTTAATCTTGTAATACCAATAATTTTACTAACATGGAGCTTAATGCTTATACATGGGTGTTTATTTGTAGGTGGTCCGTGAGGATTGAGAAAGGATGCATGATGACCCCGGACTAAGCTTCTTGTTGCTTTAATTTATTGTTTAATGTTACAAGACTTTATGTTGGATAGTGTCTACCTTATTTATGTTTAGTGCTTTTGTTATGACAATTGCTTATTTGAAATACAATTTCGTTTTATTCATTTAATAATTAGTTGATGTTTTATTCATATCGTAATAATAGAGTGTGCATGCTGAAAATAGCGTCCTATCATATGACTTGTCAGGACTTCGAAATTGTCCTATTAAACTTATTAACCGTCCTAACAATTAACTTTTAAGGACGCTTAACATTGTAAAAGTGTCCTAATATGTTGTTATTAGGACGTTATTTAGGTTGTTAATAGACATTTTATACGACCACAAAATTGGTTTCATAATCTTCTTTGAGATATTAGAACCCTTTTCTTGGTGCTAAAGTAGCTATAATGTTATATGATAAGCGTCCTAACAATTATCTTTTAAGTACGCTTGTATGTGCATCAAAAGATTAAAATTAGGTAACCACGTTTTACAACATTGTAAAAGTGTCCTAATATGTTGTTATTAGGACATTATTTGGTTGTTCATAGACATATTATGCGACCATAAATTTGGTTTCATAATCGTATTTGGGATATTAGGACCCTTTTCTTGGTGTTAAAGTAACTATCATGGTATATGATAACCGTCCTAAGAATTAACATTCAAGGACGCTTGTATGTGTATCAAAAGATTAAAAGTAGGTTACCACATGCTAGAACATTGTAAAAGTGTCCTAATATGTTTTTATTAGGACGTTATTTGGGTTGTTTATAGACCTATTATGCGACCATAAAATTGGTATCATAATCTTATTTGAGTTATTAGGACCCTTTTCTTGGTTGCTAAAATAGCTATGATGTTACATCATAAGCGTCCTAACAATACTTTTAAGGACGTTTTTATGTGTCTCAAAAGATTAAAAGTAGGTAATCACATGTCAAAACAATGTAAAAGTGTCCTAATATGGTTTTATTAGGACGCTATTTGGGTTGTTCATAGACATATAATACGACCATAAAATTGGTGTCATAAGGGTATTTGAGATAATAGGATGCTTTGGACCTATTACAACCGCCTTACATGAAACGCTTTCATCCTTGGTCCTATTAAAGGAAAGGTCCTAAAAAGTACCATTTTATGACGCTTATGGGGGTCCTAAAAAGCTACTTTTCTTGTAGTGTTTGTTGTTATATTTGTTCATTGAGCTTTTTAAGCTCAGCCGCATTTCTTTTCACTGCGGCAGGTTTTAGAGGGAAGTTGGGATATGAGTGAAGAGTGTTTAAGAGCTTAGTGGACTTCACTTCGATAGCTATATCTTGGATTAGAGATGATTTGAAGAGATTATATTTCAGACTTAGTATTTCATCGTTGTTCTCTTTGGTAACCTTGTATTTCAAATTATTCCTTGTAACCTTCGGAATTCTTTTGTTTTACTTATGTTGTATGTCTGTATATGCTTTGATATGTCATCGTAATTTAATGCATTCTACCCTTTTCAGGTTGGGGTGTTATAATTATGGTATCAGAGACCAGGGTGACGACTTGTAATACATAAAACTGGACCTTTGAGTTTTGGACCATTAGGCTTCCACTGTAGGAACATAGGAGAAAACTTTGAGAACTTGCTTTAGGATTTCCCAGTGCGAACTTAAGTTTTGGCCGGTGAGGAATGGGTAGACTATAAGGCATTTGTTTAAGTATCATTGCTTCCGTATCGCTCTGATTCGTGCCTTGCTTTTAGTTAAGCCTTTTACGGTCAATTTTTGGAGATTGGAAATAGATGAGTTGCACCACCTAAGATTTATAACCTAGTGAACTTTGAAGGCATTGAGAATTGCATAGTAATTCCTGACACTATCTGATCCTTATCTTTAGATTCCGACTCTTACTTCTAATCCTTTTGTTAATCATTTTGACGTCACTTCGTGCGTTCTGAGGATCTCCATGACGATGATGTATTTGATACGTTTTGTGAATTGTCTCCTGCTTTTGATAAGTAGCTATAAATCTTCTGACGCTATTTGATTTTGTCTTATCCATCTCTATCTCTATGAGAAGTCTTGTGGTGTTTAACCACGAGTATAGGAATATTACCCCTCACTTTTGAACGATAAGATTTGCTATGTTGACCTGTCTTTCTTTAGAAAGTTAACTTAGATTATATCCTGATATGGATTTGGTTACTTGAGCATTCAAGATATTAACGACTATCCTACTATGTCCCACCTTTGGTGTTTTGAACAATTTCAAACTACCTACCATATTTTTTGATTGTTAAACTTTTGCTATCACTATTACTCTAGAGACTCGTACATTACTTTCGCGATTATGAAGTTTTCTTAGCATCTATTTTGTACACTGAGGGATGAACCTCACCTCCAGAATTATTTTGCAATCCGAGCATTCTCGATATGATCCCTGGATGAACCGCCAAGGTTACACCGTAGTGTGAATTTGGAACGACGTGATGCGGAGTGATTGTCTGGCCATCAGGTAGGGATGTATTTGAGAAGTGTCAGAGAATAGCACTAGTTGAATTGAGAGAATGGAAGGAGTAGCAACCGAAGACGAGAGAGTGGTTTTGTATGCCTGAGTGTATCCTCAGAGTACTTTCATTTCATTCGCGATAAAGAAGGATGGTGGCAGGAGATTTGTATTGATTGCTGGAAGCTTAACCGTATTGCTGTTAGGCACCATTAATTCTCAGCTTTGAAACGACTATATATCTATTCAACTTCAGGGCGCGAATTTCCTTAAGATGGAATTATGACTCGAAGTTATTCTTAGAATTGACTTTCGTATTCATAACGACTACTATGCCGGTTAGTGATGCTAATAGTATTAGCTAATGCTTTGACTGTTTTGTGAACCTGATAAATTGTGTCTCTCATGAGTACTTAGACAAAAGGTCATTGTATGACTTATTAATATATTTACAAACGAGGAAGGACATGAGAATCATTTTCGCACTTTGTTAGAAATTTGACGATCATTTGTGTATTCTGGAAGTTTGATTTTTTTTTAGACAACGGTGTTCTTAAATTGAGGATATCTCTTTAAATTTTGCAACATTTGAAACTATCACCAACTGATCAAGACCGACAACTGATTGGAGAGCTGGAATCTCTTGAACTTTGCAGAAGAAATTTTAGAAGATGTTTACAACTTACGATATCGTTGGTAAATGTCGTCAACAGAGAGAAACAACTCAGTTCGTCTGAGAGCGAACTTTTGAAAAAGATAAAATAGAAATTAGCTTCTATACTTTCGGGCAAAACAAATTTTGGGACATTTCAGAGAGAGACTCAGTTATGAACGTATACATCCGGGGAAGATGATTATTTATGCATCAAGACAACTAGAAACGTATGAGAAGAATTATTCACTGCATGATCTGGAGTTGACAACAGCGGTGGCTACCCTGAATAGTGGAAGACATTCCTTACAAGGCGGCGAACAGAGGACAAAAATCTTGTGAAGACGGCGAACCTGGAGCGGATGAAGACATGCAGTCTCACTTCCCTATTCATCTTGGTTGTACTAAGATGAATTGAGAGTGGAAGCAAACTGGATGATGAAGGGATTTAAAGATCGTGCCAGAGATTCACATTACTCTATCACATTCCAAGAAGAACTACAGATGGCTTAATGAACCAGACTCAAGTTCACGATTTTGTTTCACTCCTAGATTGATGTACAAATGACAACAGATTACCCGGACTTGAAGAGATTGGAGATCATATATTTTGAATGGATGGATATTGAAGCAAACCTTCATGTTTGGATGAGTTGATTCTGTGAAGGATGAAGTTTTGACGACGAATTTTCACTTCCGTTGAATCACTTAAGTTTCATTATCTGGTAATAAGATCCTTTGAATGATGTAAGTTCTCTAGTAGCATCTCAGTTCCTTGTTCATTTTGCATATGTTTGATGATGGTTTTGTTTTGGGAGTTTTGACGAGTTGTGGAAGATCTGATGCTTTTGGACGACGTACCTTACTTCTGCTAGGCATTCTGTGATTTCCGTTACTCTTACGAGTAGTTTTTTCTTTTCTCCTGGTTATGAAGTTTGATTTTGTTGACCTCTGGGACTGTAGAAGTACTAGGTGGATTAAGATAGGTTGTTTTGTTCACGACTCGAGATAAAGTATGACCATTATTAGGGCATATTTATGTGGTGCTAGTATTATGACGCCTGATCAAAGTGATAATACTTACACCATATAACGTGCACTTTTTGTGTTCACAGGATATTGATGAGGCAAAAAATGATCCGTTTTTAGGGGGTCATTTAAGCCCGAATTCGAATTTATTTGATCAAATATTGCCCTAAATCGTTCCTTTTGTGATTTTAGGTACTTTGGGAGAGAAATCTGGAAAAGGAAGCAATTCGGACGTTTTTGGAGCATAAAAGTGAAGAAAACGCCAAAGTCTTAATTTTCCATGCTGGGAACAGTAGGTGACGGCGTCAAGAGTAATTCTCTGACGGTGTCAAGAGCAGAAGTCCATGACGACCCAGTACAGATTTGACGGCGTCATGAAGGTAGGGCGTCAAGAGTAAAAAGTCATGACGGCCTGGAAATGATTAAGTCTTGACGGCGTCAAATGTAGATCAAGGCAGTCCGAGAATAGTTTTGGCGGCGAGGTGACGGCGTCACAATGTTTGTCTTGACGCCGTCAGACCCATTTTTCTATATATAGTTTTCTAATTTTCACATTAAGGGGAGAAGTTTTGGAGAAACCCTAAATACGATTTTGGTGCAACTTTTACAGGTTTTTCAAGGGTTCCAAACCCTTGATACCTTGCATTGTAATTGAGATAAGTGTTCCTTTAATTCAATCAATATGTCTATGTGTTGGTTGTCTATATCTTGTTCTTATCTTAATTCTATCATGCTAGGCTAGATCTATCTTGTGTTTGCTTAGATCTAATGAAACCTAGATGTTAATTATGTGTTGATTACTTGTTTATTCTTGTCTTGGATGAATGATTTATATGTTAGGCTTAAGAAAACTGGCAGATCTCCAATTGGTAACATGCTTGAACGTCTTAAGAAACATGAACCGAGGCGCACTAAGTCTTTATTGGTTGTATTTAATGCATGAGCCACTGTTTACAATCCCTATAGTTGTGCTGGGCATGGTGTAGGAGGAGATAAGAGCTCATAGAATTGGGGAGTTATGTGTGCCACCCCATGAATGGTATTAAGGAATACGATCCGTCATCCATGCAACTATAACAAGTAATTAACGTGTAAAAGATGTCTAGGGAGTATTGAAATCTAAGTAAACACATTTTCTCCATTTACTGCTCACAACTTTAGTATAATTAGTTTATTTTTATTTCTAGTATTTTATTTGAGTGCATCTTTAGTATTGGGTTAGTTGATTAGCAACTAATTCCGCCCAAATCCTCCAAACCCCGAGATTTTAATTGCTTTCTAAAAAATATAAAAATACAAAAATAATCTTCCATCATCTTTAGCACTAGTAATTAGG